>CM057339.1:41637932-42837932 GCA_030015575.1 Agapanthus africanus | reverse complement strand
TGGTCTTCGACCCAGTCTTTAAAGGTGAAGCAGTCTTCAAGAGGATGTCCTATTGCTCGATGATAGGAGCAATAATTCGGGTGATGGACCTCATTTATCTGTTCGGGGTACCGAGGCTCCGGGAGCATCATCATTTGATATTTCATGACAAGGTTGAATATTTTCCTTATCTTGTCTTGAGGGAAAGAGTATTCCCATCCCATCTTATTCATAAAAGATAGATTCCAGCTGACTTTTTCTTGATTGCGTGGCTTCTTGGATCCGCTTCGCTGTTTCTGAACATCATTCTCGTTCTTCATTTCTTTTTTGCCCATGTTTCAAGCTTTTCTCTTGTCGCGAGAACGTACAGCAGGCTGAGGGTGAAGGACATCGTATTATTCCCTTTCCGCAGACTGCTGATTGAGACGCTGTGTCCTGGACTTTTTGTAAATATCCATTTCACGGTTGTGATCATCCCGAACCTTTTGACCGGCTTCTCGTATTATCTTATCAACTTGCTCTTTAAACGACGGACTTGACGTTCTTATAGCGGTATTTTGCTTCGTTTCAACGTCACAGCTATCTAGAAAAGCATCCCTTTCTCCACGGGAGTTATTTATGGCGCGACAGTTGGAATTGCTCCCGTTTATTTGACCGAACATATCCAAGCCCAGTCTTCTCCATCCTTTCGTTGGGCATCTTTTGCTGAGTCCCGGGAACGTCCCAGATCTTATTGTAGAACTGGGATTGTCGAACGGTTTGTTTAAAGGATACGCCTTGGCATCTTAATAACCTTTTCAATCCCTCTGCGTAATATCTGGGCAGACGGATTGGTTGAAACCTGTCAAACGCAAGCTCGGCACCATGCTAGACTTCTTTCTCCACTTTGGTCTCTGTAGATTGATAGAAGAGGATCGCCTTTTCACCTCTTCGTCTGGGAGAGACGTAAAAAGTCTGCAGCTCTTGTACGCTGTATGTATCAAGCGCATCAAGTTCTTTTTAATGTCGTGGTGGAACCATGGTGATCTGTAAACCCTGATCAGTTCCAGTAACGGTTTGTGCTGACGGGCGAGTGGAGATCACGACGTTGGCCTCGTCCTCAGAGTCACTGCCAAAGACCAAAATAGGAGTAGATAGTCCAGGCCTGTTGCATTGGGGTTGCCCTGAGTAGACTATTTCCTCATCTTCCTCGGTGTTACTCCCAAAGATCGGGATAGTGACAACGGACTTCCGTTTATCCTCTGGCTTATGACATCTTTCTGTATCTTTGAAGTATGGTAGAAAGTACTTTGCGTCTTCATATTTTCGGACTTCATTTACGGAGAATGAATTTAGCTCCCTCGTAACGGTGTACTCGAAGCCGTCTTTGAAATACTTCATACACTGGTGTTGTGTAGAAGGGATGACGTTGTACTCGTGTAACCAAGGCCTGCCGAGCAGAGCGTTGTAGCAAGTCTTGGCGTCAATGACATGAAATTTGATGTCAATGACGAGTAGCTCGAAGCGTAACGTCAGTATTACGGACCCGAGCTTTCGTGATGACTGTGAATTGAAACCGGATATGGTAATTTTATCTTGGGCTAGATGCTGAACATTTATGCAAATCTCCTTCAGCACCTTCACATTGAGGAGGTTGACAGAAGACCCATTGTCGATAAGGATTTTGCCTATCTTGATATCGTAGCAGTACCCAGTGACATATAACGTGCGCTTATGCTCGCACGTTCCGAGGAGGAGATCCTCATCGCTGAATATGATGTCGGCTGTGTGAGCCTCTGTCAGTTCGTCCTTCATTCTTTCTTCAGCTAAGAAAGCTTAGAATTGATCAGGATCTTGCAATGCCTTGATCAGAGAATCTCATGCCTCTTTGGACAGGAGGAGAGCATCTAGTATGCTTAGTTGTGAAGGCATTTTTCTCAGATGTGCTAGGACAATATAATCCACCTTGTTTTTCCTAGGTGGGTCCTTGGCTGTGAGTTCTTTAACGACCCTATCGTCAAGGGTGATTTCCCCAGGGACTTTTTCTTTCCCCTTGTCTCCTTTACTCAAACCTTTATTTGTAGGTCCGAGATTCTTCTCAGGCAGCGTGCGGTTACGCAGCTAAATGTTCTCGCGGTTCTTCTCCTCCTTTTCTTTTTCGAAGGTGGAGTTCTTGAAGAGATGGTCGAGGGTCATTTCTTCCTCAGAATCGCTCCCGAAGGTAAGAACTTGGAGTTTTTCGCTTTTCCGACCGGTATCAACCATATGACAGTTGCCAGTCATTTTCTCACGCGCACTAGTCGAACTTCTTTGCTGTTGACGAGCTTCGCATTTCATCCTCTTGAAGTGTTGTTGATGAGCAACTTATCCTTGCCACCACTTCTTGAAGGCACTGTATTCCTCGGTGGGGTGGGTAACCTTCTGATGATATAGGCAGTAGTTTGGATGTATATTCGCTCTGTCAAGGCACATGATCCCGGGAGTGTTTTCTACAAGAGGGGGCAGCTTTATTCCCATTGACAAGGCTTTGGCGAACCGCTTCTCTGCTTTGATCCTGCTCTTTTTTGTGGCAGGTGTGCTTTGGCTTGGTTGGAGTACTTTACAACTCGTCCTTACCGCAGCTTCTTCATCCTGATGCCGACACTTAGCCTTTACGTATATGGATGTTTCGCGTTCTCGGTCAACTTTGCTTTTTCGAAAGGCTTCATTTAATAACCTATCGATTGGGTCTTCTGACAGTTCCCGGGATTTTGGCGCCGATCCTGTCCCCAGTTCCTCTGCGTTGTTTTCTGACGCTGAGGGAGCTTCTTCGCCTTTTGACGATGAATGGGAGACCATGTGGCAACTTGCTACATAGTCTTTGGTTTCTTCTGATGAGTTATTTTCCTCTTCGTTGTCACTCTCTTCGTTCTCAATAATATTCTTGAGGAACTCTTCGAGGGTGACCGGTGTCCGTTCTTTCTGGTTGTACTTCTCCAGTGTGTCAATGTACCATTGTAAGTCTGTGCGTTTGTCGTCATACTCGGCAGGTTGCATAGGCATTTTGGTCTTCTTCTTTTTCTTCGAAGACTTTGAAGGTTCGACTTGGGGATCTTGTCCTTTGTCGACAGTTTTTGGTACGGCACGCGGTTTCAGCATCCCTTCGATGATTTCCGGTTCAAGCGGGCTCTTCCACCTGTTTGCCGGACATACCTGGAGATCCTTGTTCACCGCCGAAAGACCGGGAAGACTGACGTATTTCCTGAATTTAGGGGCAGATGCTATTTGGTTTTATCCGTCCACCTCTCCGAAGACGCCAAGTTGATTTATGGCACCGTATATCGGAGGTTTAGACGGATGCGGCCGTTGTAGCAGACTTCGTCAGATTCCCCCTCATTTGAGGGGGTTTTGATTGTGGGGACGCTCTTCCCTGTAGGCGCAAGCCCCTGCAGTCAATTACGCTACCGCATCGCGGTAACCACTTTCTCCTTCTCCAGATGGTCATTTTGTGTTGTGTGTGTTTGTTTTATTTTTGGTTGCCCGTAGATTGTATACGGAGACTAATTTATGTTGTCGCCCGTAGGGCGTGGATTAGTCCAAATCCGTATTTTCTTAGATTTGGGTTTTGGGTTGGGTTTAAAGATCGTTAATCTAATTTGAGACTAAGATCAACTTAAACGTTTGTTAAGTATACGTTAGTCTAATTTTTAGACTAAGATCTACTTAACCATTTGTTAAGGATACGTTAGTCTAATTTTAGACTAAGATCTACTTAACAGGATCATTTAGATCCAACAAAAGAGCATTTAGGATCTATTGTTTTAGTTTAGGGACTTTGCGGTCCAGTTTAAAGACGTCATAGTCTGTAAAGTTTAAGGACATCATAGTCCATGAGTGTAAGGACCCCACTGTCCGTGGTAGATTAGAGACATCATAGTCTGTAAAGTTTAAGGACATCGTAGTCCATGAGTTTAAGGACCCCACAGTCCGTGAAATGTCTGGTTTTCGGGACCCGTCACCTCTCTGAAGACGTTGAAGGATTACAACGACAAATATCAAAGGAGTGAAGAGATGTACCCTTGAACCAATATTGGTTGGGAGATCTGTAGTCCAATTTGGGACTAAGTTCAAAAATTTGTGAGCATATGGGCTCAATTAATCTGAATTGGGGATCCGTGGCTAACTTGAGCTCGACCCATTCGGTCTAAATGTTGGACATTTAATTAGGCTTAGTCCTTTTTCATTTAACAATGCTGAGCATTGGTCCTGACAACTTTTTGTCTTTTATTGAATGCTGAGCACTCATTATAACTCTGGGGGCTTTATCATTTAAAGAACAATTTATGTTCTCTTAATGCACAAGTGAGGAGCACGTGGCGCGCTTGGCGCTGAGTGTCAGTCAATGAGCGCAGAGCGCTTCTGTTGAAGTAGCACACACGTGAGGAGCACGTAGCGTGCTGTGCGCTAGCCAATAAGCGCAGAGCGCTTCTGTTTAGTAGCGCACACGTGAGGAGCACGTGGTGCACTTGGCGCTGATCGTCAGACAATGAGCGCAAAGCGCTTCTGTTTAAGTAGCGCATTCGTGAGGAGCACATGGCGCGCATGGCGCTGAGCGCCAGTCAATGAGCACAGAGCGCTTCTTGTAAAACAGCGCACACGTAAGGAGCACGCGGCGCGCTTGGCGCTGAGCGCCAGTCAATGAGCGCAGAGCGCTTCTTATGAAATAGCGCACATGTGAGGAGCACGTGGCGCGCTTGTCGCTGAGTGTCAGTCCTTGAGCGCAGAGTGCTGCTTTAAATTTGGAGCGTTGTGCGCTAGATTTGGAGCGCTGAAGCACTTCGTTTAATTGGAGCGCTTGGGCTCTTTTTAGGCAATTCTGCTCTCTGAAAATTAAATTCTCTCTTATAAGAGACTTTGTCTCGTGGATCTAAGAACAAAGTTCTTATTTTATAGGAGATGTTTCAATCTCTTATATTTTTGGTGAAAGGGTTTGCCTTTATGGATCTGTGATTCTAAGAGAATTGAATTATTCTCCCCCCTTTTATAATGAGATGTTATGATCTCTTTTGTGAAAGACAATTTGTCTTAAAGATTTATGATCTAGCATAAGAACTAAGTTCTTTTTTCTGATGAGATACTTTGATCTCTTTATTTTACCTGGAAGAAATTCTTCTTCTGCTGAGAGCTTGCTCTTCTCTCTGAAATTTCTCAAAGTTTATGGGAGGTTCCTCTATGTGAGACTTGAAGTCTTAGGTCCTTTGTATAGTGAAGGCTGATTTGTTGAATTAGTTAAGGAGATCTTTTCTCTAATTGATTTGGGGATGTTTCCCCCGTTGGATCTTTGATCCAAGGGCTTCTGATTTACAGAAGGCAATCTTCTTCTTTTTTTAACAAGATTGGGAAATTTTCCCCATACAGAATTTATTCTGTATTTTGGTGATTTTTAATTACCATTGGATCATTGATCTAACGGTGCTCTGATTTTCAGAGCACAATCTTTCCTGTTTGGAAAGATTCTGAGGAATGTTTCCTTAACAGAATTTTATTCTAGTCAATTGATGATTCATCATCTTCATTGGATCTTTGATCCAACGGTGGGGAACATTTAGTTCCAACGCTAGCGCTCTCGTGCTCTTCACGTGAGCGCTGCAACACAGTCTTTGACTCTCAGCGCTGGCGCTGCCAGCGCTGGCGCTCTCGTGCTTTGCACGTGAGCACTGCAACAGAGTCTTTGACTCTCAGCGCTGGCGCTATTATGAAGCACTGCTTCATTTCAAATTTCAAAATTTGAACAAAGGTTTGCTCTGATTGTGGAAACAAATGCCCCCCATCGTTGCGCTCACGTGGCTTATATGTGAGTGCAGCGGTGGCAACATCTATACCATTAGATCAACTCAGAAGTCGAAACGGCATCTCAGTGCCTATAAATAGGGCCTTTAGCCCTTGAGATGATCTATGTTCATCTTCTTTCTTGTTTTCTGAGAATTAATTCTCCTTCAGAGCATAGCTCTTTGTCTTAAGAACTTTCTTAGGGACAGAACTCTGTCAAAAATTTAGGTAAAAATTAAATCTTTCTAGGGTTTCACCCATTAATAGAGCCCTGCTCTTTTCAGATCATAGATCTAAGAAAACTTTTTTAAGGTTTTGTTAACAGAGCTTTGCTCTCATAGATCTAAAGAGATCCTTCTTAGGGTCTCTTAACCCATTAACAGAACTTTGCTCTTTCAAATCATGTAGATTTGTTAATCTTTTATGAAGAACTCTTAGAGTTTGTTCATAGTTCTTAAAGATCCCGGAATTTTTAATTCATTGAAAGCTTTACTTTAAGTTTTCTGATGGGTTATTCCATCATCTTTACAGAGCATGGCTCTTCAGAATTTTTCTTGAGGAATTTTTATTCCTTTCATCATCAGAGTTGACAGATGTCACTCTTGTTGTAGAGCGCTGCTCTCAATGGGAGATTTACTCCTTGGCCCGAGGGCCCTCATTAAATGAGAATTCTTTTAGAATTTCCTCATTTAATGACAGTCTCATCAAATGATGAGACTGTTTTTATTAATGATGAGCCGTCATCTAGATTGTGTGGGTCCCCTTTGGTCCCCCTTTCACTGCATTGCAGTGTGGTACGAAATTAAAGTACCAAGTGCCAGAACTTGAGCTATAGTATTGACGGCTGAAAATTTTGTTCTTTTCCGCACAGGTACTATGTCTTTCGATGCTTCTTTCCCGTTCGGAAGGCGGATTCTCTGAAGCACCTGTAGATAGGGAAGTCTTCGCGCTGATCAAAGATCATGATCTAGAACGAAAGAACCTTCATTTATGGGGAACGTGGTACAATCATATCATCAAGGGCGGCGTAGCTTCTCCTGCAAAGCCCCTTCGGAGCTTATTTCGGCGATCCACTACACCGACCCACCCCCGGTGAACTATACCGTGGAGGAAGTTAACTGGACTTCAAAGGGTCTCCTTCAGCCCTTTTTGGCTGCAATACCCGTACAACTTCCAATGGCTTTGGATACCTTGGGGCGACGAATCTATAAAGGCGAATCGCGCCCTTGGGGACAGCCATATATGATAGGCTTAACTCCTCGTCATCTAGCTGGGTATTTGCAATGGGCCCGCTATATTTTGTTAGCTAAGAAGTCGCAGCTGCTGAAGCTCGGGTTGTTTCCCACAATTTAAGCTTCTCTCCCTCAATATTCTACGCCTTCTGCCTGGTGGGTCAAGGCTTTTCTGGAGCAATGGAATATTTCGACCCACACCTTCCTTTTGTTGGATCGAGAAGTCTCAATCTCCTTAGAGGAGTTTGCAGAGGTTTCTGGCATACCGGTTAGGGGAGAACACTACGAGGAGCTGCTTCCTCCGGATGAGTACGTCTTTACTGCCAAGTCAGTGATCTCTGAAAGTCAAGAGACGCAATTCTATTATTAAGTTAAGGCCCTCTCCTTTATAGTCGAGAGACTTCATCCCTCCGCAGGCCTTACCCTTGAGAACCCCATTCAACATCAGTTCCCCAGTTTGATTAAGGTGTTGAATATTTATGAGAATCTTTTTCTCGAATCCGGAGGTCATGGGGTTAATTTCACAGATTTCATCACCCGCTTTCTCCGCTTAGAAGTCCTGTCGAAGGAAACTACGAAATTTGCCAAACTCGATGATCCTTTTGGTTTTGGTTTGGACAACCAGCCGGCAGCGGAGGCGGATCAGAGGAGCTTCTTTCTCCCCAACACCCTGGTCGTCTCTTTCGCAGAGCTTGCAGCTCCTGGGATCGACGAAGAAGCGTTCTTTTTGGGGTTCCTTGGGCTATGGCTAAGCTGGTTTGTGCTTCCGATGCACCCTCGCTATATGAGGCCGTCCGTTTTTTATCCAGCTCACCGAATGGTTATTGGGATGCAAGTGGCCGTCGGGGTCGCTAGGTTAGCTCATTTATATCACAGCCTCAGCTTGGCGGCAGACACTACTGAACCAGGGGTGCGGCATGTGAACTTCTCGATGCATTATTTTATGTCATGGATCGAGCTACATGTACTTAGCATTTTCGGTGCCCACAAAAGGCCTTGCTTCTACGACAAGTCTAACTTCCCTCAGATCATGCGGTTAGTTGACGCATCTATTGTAAATCCGACACAGCAGGAAGCCAGAGGTTTGCTCCTTCGTCCGCGCACGGTTAGAGATGGCATAACCTTCACCGATAAGGTTCTAACCATCGGTAAAGAATCTGCAAAAACGGTGCAGCCATTACGGGACATTTTTAAAGACGGGGCCTCTATCTTGAAAGCTCGGGAGATTCTTCATTTATACTCCATCAGGCCAGGCTTTCGCGTGTTTAGGCAAAATGATTCGGCGTTGTTTATGAGGTACAACCTGCATCGCTTCGCCCAGCAATTAAGCTATAATCAAGGCGTCCCACTCGAGGCCTTCTTAGCTGAGCCAGCTGCTACTGAAGAGGGTATCCGGAGCGCATTGCACCATTTTATGCGGCTGAACACCGGCTCCAATTTCTTTATTAGTGAGCCGAGTTGCGTTCCAAAAGCCCTGAACGTATATGTAGCGTGGTACCAGCATTCGATGGGCGCTATTATTAAAGAAGAAAAACGATTATTGTTTGATCGCAAAGGCACCGTCCCAGCTGGTAATCCAATTGTTCCCTTGAAGCGACGGACCATCGTCCGTCCTCCCTTGAGGGAAGCTGCTGCGGTTGTGGTACCACATGTTATGCCTGAGCTACCCCTACCCCGTGTGCCTGAAGAAGCGGTGGCTGTGGCGTCTCCCGAGTCTGGCGTGGGTACTTGAGATCGGGACTCGTCGCCCCAAATTGCCCGCCAAGCGCAAGCTCGTGTTGTCGGCTGCTGGCACTCGCTCACAGAAAAAGAAGAAGTCAACATTTTCTGTCGATGTCGTACTCGGCCAGGAGCCCCATGCTCCTTACAGCAAGGGCTTGAACGAATACGGGACCAATGAAGGTTTATTCATGGCGCCGGATGATACTGATTTGGAGGCTGCTATCGCGGTTTCAGCGCAATTGGCTCGCGATGAGGTAGCGCTGATCACCATTGCTCAATTAGGTATACTTCAGTCTTATCTTTCCGTGGTCATTTTAATTACTATGTTTTGACTAACTCTTTCTTCTTCAACAGGTATCTCCGCCGAAGAAGCTCTTGCAGCTTCCCTCAAGACTTTCGAAGAGGAGGAAAGGCTTCGCGCTTCTTCTGGCCTCGGTATATTTCGGCTCACTGTGCCTTCATTCCCTTTTTTTATGGGTAAACTAACTCTTCTTTTTCATCTTATTGCAGGTACTACCTCGACTCAGGATATCCCAAGTGCAGTGCCAATTGCGAGTGGTGACGCAGCGGCATCGTTAGCGCTGGCCACTGCAGCCACGGCTATCCCTAAGTCGCCACCAGAGGTCTCACAGAAGCAGATGATGATGGACGTCGTAACGGTGCCGGAGGCAGAACTTGGTTAAGATGATGGTCTTCCTTTATCGAAAGTCCTGAGGAGGTTAGCTCAGGCTGAAAGGAAGCGCAAGAGGCGTGCAGCGAAAGAACGCAATGCCGCCCTGGCTGTAGGTGCAGGCTCGAGCACTGCTTCCCCTGTCCCTATTTCTACAAAGGGTGCTCCGGCCGCCCTATCTACCGCTCATAGACAGGAGGTACGCACGGCTCAGGAGGCAATTGAAAGGTCGTCCCAAGGTAACGTAACACTGGGTCCTTTTATTAGAGCTTGATCTTCAGATTCTCAAATATCATGCCCTGCAGGGCCAAGTCCTGATGAGGAGGTGGTAGGTGAGATGACGGCAATCACCGAACCCGAAGTGTCCACTCTTTCTCAAGAGTCCGGGACTGCCCCAACTGCCACTCTTTCCCCTTGCGGTGCCTTGCCATCGCCTGGTATCGCGAGTGTCACGACGGCTCGCGTAGAATCGGGGGATGAAGCTACGGGCGGCAAAACCCTTCCAATGGAGGAGAGCGAAACAGTCGCTGCGCCTAGTGATGCTCTTGTCGCGGTTTCGATTGGCAACTCATCAAGTAGATTTTGGGTCTTTGTTTTCCTTTATGTTCTGCAATCCCTTTCAACCCCTTCTGACGGCATTTCTTTTGTTTCTAATGCAGGTGTGGTGAGCATTGAGGTCGTGCCACCCGAAGAAGCGTCACCGGTTGCTGCTCTGATGGTCGCCGACCCTTCTCCTTCTCTCGTGTCCTCTCAAATGCTGGAAGGTGTGGGTTTGCGATTTGTCTAATTTAAATTGTGGATATAATCTTCCTTGTACTGACCATGCATCGTCGCAACCTTGTAGGAGTTCTCTTTGATCATCTGTATCAAGTGTTGAACCTGCACTTCTCTTTCCAGTCGGAAGTTAGTCTGCCTGCTGGTGTCGGTGAGTATCTTTTCTAACTGACGTCTTTTCTTTTCTTTAATGGGTGACCCTACCGTTGTTAAATTTAAATTGATTACAGCGCTATAAATTGAAGGAAGGGACAAGAGAATTGTCGCGCCACCAGTACTCCCAGCTCTACCACCTGCCGTAGCCGGTATAGTAGCCTTCATCGCTCTTACATCTTCTTTGTCTCTTAAGCCAATATCTGACTATGATTTGTTTTGCAGCAATCGCGCCAACTCTGGCTCCCTTCAAGTCTCACATCTTAATGCCAGCAGGGCCCTTTTCCAGACGTCCCTCTTCCAAGGGCGCTGTGACCAGCCTGCGCATGTTAAGTGAGTACATCGAGGAGGTTGACGCGGAAATCCCTGCATTTGCTGCAGATTTTGCTTCCGAGGTTAATCCCATGCTGGCGACGCTCGTGAACTTCCATAGCGAAGGCGCCGTTGAGTCTTGGGTTAATCACAGCAGGAAGATTGAGGCCTGCCTGCATGAGCTTGAGCTCAAGCGTCCGGCTCCCGAGGTTCTGACTCTGAACTCCCAGCGGGCTGCATGGGTTAAGCAGAGCGCTCCCTTCCTCCGCCATTTTGAACAAGAAGCGACCTTAATGCGGAAGGAACGCGAGGAAGCTTCAGGTGAATCCTCCCGGCTGCGCGCCCAGGTTGAAGCAAACGCTGTGCAATTGAGAGCCGTCTTTGACAATTTACAACGATGCATTTCAGACGGGCTAGCGCTAAGGCAGAAACTCGACTTCTTAGAGCGGATTATACAGAATCGCGAAGTTTCTCAACGAGAAATCGCCGAGAAACTTTTGTCTTTCTTGCAGCAACGGGCTCGAGTTGAAGAAGAGCTGGCGGCGGCTGATCATGAAAAGGAGCTGAGAGGAGTGCGCGAGCAGCTGGCTGATTTACTGAAAGCGCCTCCTTCTCAGTAGCTGCCTTTATGTTGATTGTACATTTGTAACTTTTCAATAACATGTATTCATTTTTTATTCTTTCATATGATTCATCTTGTACTTCATTGAATTCATGAATAAAAGATATATATTTTTTTCACTGTTGCTTTCTTCTCTTTGCTGTGTTGTTGCCATATGATTTTAGCAAGTGTGGCCTGTAGATAGTAGGTAGCTGTCCATCTTGGACTCTTTATAGGGTAGCGATGGCTTAGAAAACAAGTTTAGGATCTGTTGCCTAAGACTTTCCAACTTTATGAGCCGTTAGGGTCTCATAAAGACTTTTCTCCCTACGAGTCGTGAGGATCTCTTAGGTGTCTTTTCTCCTTGGGAGTCGTGAGGACTCCTAAGTGTGCTTTCTCTTGAGAGTCATAAGGATCGCACAAGAGAATTTTCCCGCTTACAAGTCGAGAGGACTCGTGAGTGGTTGTTTCCCTCCTTGTCGATGTTCGGCTTCGGAGAGTGTGGCCCGTGAATAGTATGCAAGCGCCCCTCTTAGACTGACTTGCAGGGCCGCAGTGCTTAGGAAACAGGTTTTTAACCCCACTGTTTAAGGCTTTTCCCTACGAGTCGAGACGAATCGAAAAGTTCTCGCAAGGATGTCCTAACGTCACAGTTAACCTCTGTTCTTTACGACAAAGGTCCGTTAGGGTCTGTGGTACCAGGTTTTTATCCGTCGTACCGTCGCGTTGGCTAATGTATTCCTCGATAGGCAATCTTGTTGTTCGAGCAGCTTTGCGACTATCGTGTCTTTGATCCCTTCGGGGGCTGGACAAGACATTTTCAAGCACTCTTCCAGGTAGTATTACCGTCGAAAGAGCAAGCGTTAGGGATATTCTATGTCGCTTTTTACTTGAGTTTAGTCTTTCAGGTTTTATTTGATTTGCCGTCAAGACCCTCAAGCTAGGGATTTTCCTTTGCTTCGTTTGCTGACATTGCGTCTACTGTAACGAGACAAATGTCGCGATTGTCTTTAGGTTGCATGTGAACCGTCGAAGCTTGGAACTAGGGATTTTGCCATGGCTCCGCTTTGCTGGCGTTGCGGCTGCTGTAACGAGACGAATGTCGAGGTGGCCTCTAGGTTGCCTGTGAACCGTCGAGATTTGGACCTAGGGACTTTGCCGTGGCTCCGCTTTAATGACGTTGCGTCTGCTGTAACGAGACGAATGTCGAGGTGGTCTCTAGGTTGTTTGTGAACCGTCGAGATTTGGAACTAGGGACTTTTTCGTGGCTCTGCTTTGCTGACGTTGCGTCTGCTGTAACGAGACGAATGTCGAGGTGGTCTCTAGGTTGGCTATGAACCGTCAAGACTTGGAACTAGGAACTCTGACGTGGCTCCGCTTTGCTGACATTGCGTCTGCTGTAACGAGACGAATGTCGAGGTGGCCTCTAGGTTGTCTGCGAACCGTCGAGATTTGGAACTAAGGACTTTGCCATGGCTCCGCTTTGCTGACGTTGCGTCTACTGTAATGAGACGAATGTCGAGGTGGTCTCTAGGTTGGCTACGAACCATCGAGACTTGGAACTAGGAACTCTACCGTGGCTCCACTTTGCTGACGTTGCGTCTGCTGTAACGAGACGAATGTCGAGGTGGCCTCTAGGTTGTCTGCGAACCGTCGAGATTTGGAACTAGGGAATTTGCCATGGCTCCGCTTTGCTGACGTTGCGTCTGCTGTAACGAGACGAATGTCAAGGTGGTATTTAGGTTGTCTGTGAACCGTCGAGACTTGGATCTAAGAACTCTGTCGTGGCTCCGCTTTGCTGACGTTGCATCTGCTGTAACGAGACGAATGTCGAGGTGGTCTCTAGGTTGTCTTTGAACCGTCGAGATTCTGAACTAGGGACTTTGTCGTGGCTCCATTTTGCTGACATGGCGTCTGCTTCTGGTTGGAACGAGAAGGAACGTCGTTGTTGATCTCTTGAGATACAGGTGTTGCCATCGAGACTTGGCTCTCTTTCTGACAGAGCCTGGTGGGATGATATGGCTCCCTCTTTGTTTGTGCCCCTAGATTGTATATAGGGATCGATGTGATCTCATCTGTAGGGCAAAAGTTTCATTTTATATGTATTATTTTTTTTGTTTTCTTTCCGCGATGCTTTATCATTTTAGCTTTTTGTATCGCGAAAGTCGTGATTGCCCAATCATTTCGGCTATTTTTCGTGGTGCCCAATCATTTCGGCTATTTTGTATGCATATATTTTACTTGCTGATTTTGTTGCAAGTTGCCCCATCATTTCGACTATTTCATATGCATTTATGGCTCGCTGACTTTTGCCGCGATTATGAGACTTTGGATCTGATACCGATTATGAGACTTGGGATCTGATACCGATTTAGGCATCAGCATCGCTACAACTGAGATATTGTCAGGAGCGAATCATCATTTGCCTTTGTCGGTTCGAACAAAGGTGGCTTAGTAATCAGGGTTAGGATCCTGTCGACTAAGGCTTTTAACTTCATGAGCCGTAAGGGTCTCATAAAGGTGTTTCTCCCTATGAGTCGTGAGGATCTCGTAAGTGCGTTTTCTCCTTAAAAATCGTAAGGATTTTTAAGTGTATCTTCTCTTATAAGTCGTAAGGATTTTACAAGAGTGTTTTCTCTTTATAAGTCGAGAGGACTTACAAGGGTCGTTCATCGTGTGAGCATATCCCTAGTCGCTGGTGGGACTTTGTTAGGGAAATGTTTATTCATGCCCGTGGATTGTATACAAGGGTCAACATTGAAGCGCTTGTAGGGCAGAATCGGGATGTATTAGGCTTAAGAACAGATTCAGATCCCTGTAACTTAAGGCTTTTGAATCCTATGAGCCATGAGGGTCTCAAAGGGGAATTCTCCTTACGAGTCATGAGGATCTCCTAAGTGTGTTTTCTCTTTAGGAATCATGGGGATTCCTAAGTGTGTTGCTCCCTTGTGAGTCGTAAGGATCTCACACAGGTATTTTCTTCTTACAGGGTCGAGAGAACCTTGCAGGTGTCTTTTAACGAGATTGCGCCCTTTCGGGTTTTCACAAACTCACCGGTAGTCCTGCTGTTTTTACTCACGAAGCCCTTTCAGGTTTTTATCCGTGCCCATCTCGCTTAGGGACGTACCGTTTTTTTTTTTGCGTCAGCCTTGGGATGCTGCGGTCCATAGTAGTTTATAGACGTCTCGGTCAGGCGTAGTATTTCTTCAAGAAACGGCCATTTATTGGCCTGAAGGGTATTTCGCCATGCATATCCATGAGCAAATAAGCCCCACCTTGGTAGACTTTGTCTATGATGTACGGGCCTTCATAATTCGGCTCAAATTTCCCCTATTTGGCACGATTGGGGATCATAGGTCTCTTGACCACTATCACGAGTTCGCCTTGGCAGAATGTTCTCGGCCTAGTCAATCTCTCGTATGAGCGCGTCATTTTTGCTTTATAAGCTTCCAAGTTTTGCTGCGCCATGAGCCGGGTTTCGTCAAGGGCGTCGAGCTCCTCGAGCCGAAAATGAGCATTGTCTTCGTCCGTTAGTTCGTAATGAACCGCCACTCGTAAGGAGGGCGGCTCTATCTCCAAGGGGAGTACTGCTTCAGTGCCGAATACCAATGCATACGGCGTTGTGTTTGTGGTCGTTTTGAACATAGTTAGATACGCCCAGAGAGCTTCATGCAATCTCTCATGCCGGTCCTTTTTGTTTTTGGACACCGTCTTCTTTATGATCTTCGTCAAGGTCTTGTTGAAAGCCTCAGCTAGACCGTTAGCTTGGGGATTATAGACCGAAGAGTATCTCCAGTCTATATTATGTTGCTGTGCGAAGCGGCTGATTTTGTGACTTCTGTAGGCCGGCCCGTTATCGGAGATAATCCGTCGCGGAGTGCCGAACCGATAGATGACGTGTGTCTTGAAGAAATGGAGGATGTTCTCCATCTTCACTTCCCTTAGTGGTACTGCTTCTGCCCACTGATTGTTGGAAGAGATTTTTGCGTATGCGTGCGCTTTTAAAATCAAAGTTAAGAATACCGCAATCAATAACGGTGTCACTTGGTAACTAGCCGGTTGAGTACGGGTCGGTCCACATGGACATGAATTTCTTTTCTTTATGTTCTAACGAGTTAATCCGATCTAATCGGGTTTTGTTTTACGATCTAAGAATGAGATTAAATTGATTAAAAGTCTTGCTAGGATTAGGGTTAGGTTAGTTTGGAAAAGGGATTCTACCCACTGCTTTCAATGCCCTGATGAAGAATATAGGTGTTGGGGTAATAGTCAACAAAGGGGATTAGCACGACCAGGAAGAAACTTAGTTTCTTCCTTTTGGTCCTTGTCCGTCCTTTCTTAACTCTTACCCCTAACCTCTATTTAAATCAACCACAACCGGTCTAACTAGGGAATCACCGCTATCTTGAAGGATAGGATGCCGTAGTGAGCGGTGTGTGGTTAATTTAAATAGAGTTCTATTATAAAAATTATATGGGCAAAGAAAGGAGAGAAAGAGATTTACTTCTCTTAATCCTTCCCAATCTTAACCCTAACAAGTGAGGATTTACTTACTCATTAGGAAAGTTATGATAAGATTCATTTTTATAATTTTAAAAGACTATCTAAGTTGCGTATAATAAAAGACAGATAAAAATTCAGGAATTAAATTCAGATAAAAGAATGCACGATAAAAAAAATACCTTTGTTGATGACCTCTTGACGATTACAAGGAAATTAAAATTTAATCTAGAAATTAAAAAGAGGCATCTCAAAAGAGGCACCCAAAAGAGGCCGTAGGCTTTTCTATTTATAAATAGGAGAAACCCTAGGGTTTACATATGATCCATATTTCAAATTACAAGACTACCCTAAGAAAGCCGGGTCAAAACACCGACACCACCGACACTTTGCACCGACACATGCTCTGCACGGCCGCGGAACAGCGGCCAGAAGCCTTGTTTGGCCGCGGATCCGCGTTATTCTTCGGGGTTCTCTGTCTCAACTCTTTATGGATGCTTCATGTTGCTGTTTACTTCTGTTTTCTTCACTTGGTATCTCATAATATCTTCTATTTTCTTCCAGATTTTCACAGTGTAGAATGTTGTGGACTTTTACCGTTAGCATCGTGTTGAAGTCTTGAATCTTGTGCTGTCCTCATACGTTGTGTAATCGAACTGTTCATTGATCTTCATTTGTTCCTTAAACTGGTAGGCGGTATCATACAGATTGTAACAACCCCAAATTTCCTATACAAATTTTTTCAAAATATTTTTTCAAAAATCCATAAAGGGGTATTTATTATCTGAGCACAAGACCTAAGTAATTGATTAGCAATTTAATTACAAGAAAGAGCTTGTAGCTCATTGGTAATACTTTGCATTGCTGAACCAAGCCACCAGAGTTCAAATCTCATGCCCCACATTATTTTTAATATTTATTTTGTTTTAAATTTTTCTTCATGGTTGTGTATCTTCATCTTCTAAACCCCCATGTACACTTCAAATTCCTAGATCGGTTTCAGAGACCTTTGAAATTCCCATTTACTCCATTTTAATGATTTTTAATACATTTTTACATTAAAACCTTTCATATACCCTATTTACTCCATTTTAATGATTTTTTAATACATTTTTACATTAAAACCTTTCATATACCCTATTTACTCCATTTTAATGATTTTTTAATACATTTTTATATTAAAACCTTTCATATACCTTATTTACTCCAATTTTTAATGATTTTATACATTTTTACATTAAAACCTTTCATATACTCTATTTACTCCAATTTTTAATGATTTTATATATTTTTACATTTTTTTATTTAAAAACCCTTCACCTACCATACCCTAGCTACCCTATAAATAGAACCCTACCCCCTACCTTTTCATTCCAAAACCCTAGAAAAACTCTCTTGAAATTTCCACAAGAAAAGTGTGCTTTGAAACCGAGTTCACGGCGAAGCGCTGACGGATTCCGGCGACGTTCTTTGAAGCAACCGGCGACGAAACCACACTTCGGCCTTTTCCCTAGTTCCTCTTTACTCTTTAGAAGAGTTTGAAACCCGTAAGTCCCATTCTTCTCTCTTTTCTATTTCTCAAAATACGACTTTATGAAACCCGACGGAAATCGGAACAAACCGATTTCCGATTCGGTTTTTCTACAAAATCCCACTTGTCACCTAATCCATAATACCTAAACATATCCATGATGACTATTAATCACATAGAAATCAATTTAAACAAAGTTTCTCACATGAAATGATAACTTTCTTGTAATATCGTATTCTTTTCATAAAAATACCATAAAGTTTATTTTTCTACTTCAAATCAATTCCCGCATTCCTAAACATGTTCATCTTGATAAATAAACTTGTAGAAATCAATTTAAATGAATTTTCACACATGAAATGGTAACGTTTTCAAATACCGTATTCTTGCGCTTTAATACCTTCAAGTTTAATACATCATATTTAACCTCTAAAACTTCATTAAAACTTAAAATAAGTCACGAGGTAATGACCTACCTCTACACACACACAAATATAACCCTAATTGATAAACATCAAAATATAGAATACGAAAATACTGGACTTTTCACTAAGATACCACATTCTTTATAAACCTTTTCTAAAAGCTTTAAGTTGTACACAATTCTAAATAAAATCTTTTAAAATGAAAACACGATATATCATGGACATCGATCGTTTATCTAAACTGTCTTGTGGTGTCTAGAAAAGTGTGTCTAGGCTAGTGGTTTTTAATTAGGCCTACGACTGTGGTTCCTTCCCACTTATCTGGCACTTACCTGGCCGCAATTGACGATGAAGAGGCGATTTGAGGCTTCTAATGACTTATCGTTTAGACCTTAGAAATATGCTAGTTAGTTTAGGAAACCCTAGAAAACTAAAATACGGAAAACTATACTTTTTACGAGTAAATACCTTATATTTATAAAACCGTCTTTTCTAAATGAATAGTATTTATAAATATTTGCAAAGCGCCGCTACAACCCACCTTTGGGGAACCCGTTAGGGATAGTACGGTTCATCGTACACCCGCGGGCTAGTAGTGCGAGATTCAGACCTCCGCAAGGAGCATTCGGTCTCGAAGGGTTTAAAATACGGCATTTAAGAAAAGAATGAGATTTTGGAAAATAAAATATTATTTAAAATTATTCTTGTATTAATAAATATTTAATTATCATTTAAACACCTATTTTATCATAAGATAAAGTTTCCACTTTTTTTCTAAAATTACAAGATTAAAAGTTACATTAAAATACCATGAATTTCAAATAAATCAATTAATACTTTTATTAGGATATATTCACTAGAATAACACAAATAAAATTCACACTCATTATAACTATAAAGACAAATAATAAATACTTGAGGTGTATTTTGAAAAATAAACAATAGTACTTTTTACATAAAACCCCCTCAAGTTTTATAAATTACAATAAGGCCCCTAACAAATATAGAACTTCAAATTATCTTTCTTTTAGTCTGACTCGGGTTAGAGTCTAACTATTTCTGACTTGAATATGATTCAAGTCAATCTATATTCTGTATATTTCAACTCAAGATGAATACATGAATCCCAGGATCCAGTTAACAATCTATATAACCTGACTAAACCGAACCATGGACATATTCCTTTTACATGTTTCCCAGTATTCCAGTTACATGACTCTACGGTTATAACCGTTTCCTGATATCGTGGTTTCGGACAGTCGGTTAATCAATCTTACAATTAATTCAATTTTACAAGATAACAATACTGTTAAAAACACTACGGGGTTTAAGGGGTAGATTGGTCCGAAAGGTGTTAAAGGTGGCACGAGGTGGTCAGATTAATACATCTAACCTGAATTCTATTGCTGTTGTACCGTGGCATAACGGTTCCTTGTACTACACGTGCCCTAGTCTCTGGCAAGTGAGACTCCCCTCGTATACACTGGTATTCTTCTGTACCAAGCTACAAATAACAGCGTTAACATAACATTACAACAATAGTTTACACTTTAACAATGTATCTTCTTATAATGTCTTCTCTACTTCCCTCTTACCTTTGGGACTTACCGAGCGATATGTTCGCTGACGACATTCTGTTTCTCTCTTCTTTGAATGTCGTCAGGTGACCTGGACCCGGCAGAAGTTGAACCAACCCAAGAAGACTTGGAGCAATTTGCCGAAGACCCAGCAGTATAATTTCATTGTACACTTTTCTTTTCAGTACTTTCCTTTTCCTGTTATGCCACTGTTTCGGCATTTTATTTCAGATGTATTTCCTTTTTCATGCATTGTACAAAGAATGTTAATAAATAAAAGTTGCTGTTATTTTTATACTCTTGTCTCTTGTGTAATATTTTATATTGCTTAGCTACGCTTAGCGTATGTACTTCTGAGTACATACGTAGCGGACCTCGTCGCGTCCACTTCGCCGTACACTGGGAAGCGGGGCGTGACACAGATTCATCTATTTATTGCTCGTAGTCTCACTTTTATAGCGTCTTTTCCTGAATTTCACTGTATTGTTCTGAGAACCTGTAACCTACAACTATTTAGCAGACATGGATCAAATGCACCTATTTGTTTGTAATATAATTAAGAATAGGGAATATAATAATGCAAAATTCTGATATGAACAAATACCCCCAAACTTATCTTTTGCTCGTCCCGAGCAAAACCAATTTATTCTCGAAAAAACCTATCCTCACTTTCGCAGGGAAATGCGATTGCACTGAGCTCGTGCAACAAGCCGTTAAACCTCTAGGTGTCCCTATTAGGAGTGTTGTCTCTTGAGGGTTTTCAGGGGATACTACCCACAAAATCCGATCAATTTGTCCTATTGACTTTCATTCTTCAATTCGGTGTTCTAGCAAGAAATTCTATTATCTTTAACTTAGAAATCATCAACCCGTATTTTCCACACTTACTTATCATTTAACTTAAAATCGTATATGTTCTGTAAATTTATTTAGCTTTTAGCATCTTTTAAATTTTCCTTCAAAGGTTCTATCTCAACTTAGGAATTTTTATCATTTCTATTGAATGTGTAAGCCCTATCTTTCATTCCTATGTCTCACCTAAACCCCAATCATATACCCCTACATGTGTGTATGTATCACCCCTACACTTGGAAATTCAATTCTAGCTATCATACTCTTGTCCATCTTCCAAAATAATTTTAGTTGGTGAATTTTAGATGAAATTGCTCACACATTCTTCATGCGACCGTTAATACTTCTTGAGGTACTAGACGATCGATTACAAAATGTGCTTGCGTATTTAGGCGTAATTCCTCGTCTTGCAATACCTAAGGCTTTAGCACTGACTCCCAAACCAGTTGGTCTAAGGCTCTAGGTGATAAAGCACCCTCGCTATATATATATTTTTTATTTTACGCAGCCTTAAGTAATTATAAAACCAGTGTTCATTTTTTTATATCTCTTATTTCACACTTATACTTTAATTTTTTTCTCATACTAAGGATTTTAGACAAGAACATTTCAAGATATCCTCTACTATTCCAAGTTTCAAGGTGCGTGTATGTGCTAATTGTAGGGTATATATTTTCAGAATTTAGACTTAAGGTTCAGAATTATTTTTCAGACTTACACTTCAAATAAAAATTCAATACTCTACCCTTATTTTGACTTAGCCCAAGAACTGAACTCAAAATTTGCCTATTTCTAAATAAACTACAAGGACATATATTTTCTACCGTTAAACTTCAAGAAAGGTTATTTTTAGGGTTTTTAATTTACTAATTTTAGGATCTAGTTATTTCCTACTATTCAACCGTTATGTTAAACTTAAGTCAAATATGGCCAAAATTGAACTTTTCAATTTTTATAATTTTTTTTTAATTTTTTTTTATTTTTATGGATTTTAAAATAAGTATGCAAAAATATACACATGAATGCGAAAGAGGAAAGCTTACCGAGCACACCCCCAAACTTGAACTTGACAGTATTCTCACTATCAGGCTACACCAAGAGGGTCAAAATTGTCGGCACTCCCATGTTTGCTTATCTTTTATTTTTTATTTTTTTAATTTATTATTAACAGAAAAAGAAAACAAAATATATATACACAAAAGTTCCCCCCAAACCTTAAGTGAAATAGTATTTCCACTGTTGAAGTATTAAAATTCAGAGTTAGGAAGGAGAAAAAACACAGTATCAAGCTATACAAGGCCTTACACAGGCCAGAAGTTAGCACCAACAATTCAAAAAATTTATCGTTATAATGGTGTGGTTGGTGAAAGAATGGAGTGTAGAGAAAAGAAATGAGAAACACACGAGACCGTGTGGAGATAGAAACAGTATACAGTCTCGGTGGAGGAGAAGATTGGCGGAAGGGAAAAAGAAATGGTGGTGGTTTAACTTCTTCAGGTGGGGGTTGATTAATCACAAAATCCGTGTCGTTTAGGAATTCAAGTTCGTTAGCAAAAAGTTCTTCAAAACTGTCATCGATGTAATTGAACATTTTACTGTTAGTAAGTTTTGTGCCAGAATTTATCATACTTGATTTGTCAAAAATTATGGAGGTAGGAGACTCGAAAAACTCATCTACCTCATTTTAAAAGTATCCAAATCAAGTTGCCTTTCTGGAATGGTCAAACTTGAATTATCGGATTGTGATTCATCAACACTCACTGAAATTATAGGAAAAATAGAAGAACCTGAGAAAGTGGGAGAAAGAAGTTGAATACGAACTTGAGGGTGGAGATGGAGTGTATGAATTAGCAAAATTTGTAATGACCGATATGTAAAAAGCGATCGTGTTAATCTATCAACCCACTGAGAAATGAGGTCAAATCCTTCAAGATTCGTGAGAAAACATGGGTATGTAAAACTTGGTAAACCAGACATAAAAAATGAAATTGTAACGGTTTCTTGCAAGGTCGGAATGAGGATGGAGGGAAGTGATTGAGGAAGGGTATCGGTTAAAGATTCAAGAGGGTGTGCGCAGTCAATGAAAGGGATAGAATGAATTGGAAAATCCGACTCCTCAAGTAAAACTGCTTCATCCTCAATAATATCCTCAATACTATTCTCAATACTCTCCTTAAAATTTAGCTTATCCATGCAATTCTCATCAAATTCAAGACGCGTATGAAGTTCGGGAGAAACATTTAATGTCTCGGGATGATGAATTGCAAAGAAAAACTCATCCAAATTTGTGGGTTCATCATCCAAAATATTCCCAGCGTCAATATTCTCGATCAAGTGAAAATTAAATTTCTCAGACACCTCATCAAAAGCATGGATATTATCAATTCAGGTTCTAGAGTGGAGGTGTAGAGGTCAAAAGGATTGGTGGTGATTTCACTCGAAACGGACCCTTCACAATCAGGTAAATCAAACACTACAAAGTCGCACAACTCATTAGACGTTTTATCTTCAACTGGTAAATCATTTGAAACACTTGATAGACATTCAAAAGCGGAGTTATGGGATTCAATTGGAGATGGATAGGTTTGATTTAGAAGTGTGTACAACTCACTCTCACCACTCAAATTCTCAATCTGTCCAACCGCCTCATCATACATTGGAAAATTTGGAGCTAGTTGGAAACTAGCTACCAGGTCACTAGGTTGTATAAGGGCGGCCATGGACGCATTCAGATCCATCATATGTTGTCTTGACGTTACCATAAAATCTTCCAACGACTGTTCTAGACTAGACATGGGTTGTGAAGGGGTTTCAGTAAAAAATTCAAAGTTGTTTGGATTCTGAAAACTCCCAAATGGCTGTGTAGAAGCAATGTCTAGGGAAGGTGCAACAATTGGGTAAGATGGATAGGAATTGAATGGTTGGATAGTATTAGAATCAATATTTGGATAAAAAGATGAATGGAATTGTTGATCCCAAGAACTGGAAGTGTTGAAAGGAGTGAAATATCGGCTACGAGATTGTTCAATATGTTCAGCAATATACATGGGTTTTGGAGTTACCACCGGGCTCTCAAAAGGGGTATCGACGTAAGAAGGTGGTGAAGGTTGAAACGGTTGATACAAAGTGGATTGCGGAGTCCAACTGTTTCTCCTAGACGCGTCTATTCGATCTTTCAAAGAAATTTTGGGCATGGAGGGGTCGTCCGAAATTCGACCAAAACAATGCGCGTAGGAAGTAATGTCTGGTTGAGTGTACCAAAGTTCGGCAAGAGTTTTGCGAGGTGGGGTACCCATGATGTGAGAAAGGAGAAGAAAAGAATGTGATGATTTTTTTTATTTTTTATAATTTTTTTTATTTTTTAAAAGAAATTGTTTGTTTTTGGAGTTTTGAAATTTTTGAAAGTGTTTTTTCTTTTTTAGAGTTACCACCGGGCTCAGCAATATACATGGGTTTTGGAGTTACCACCGGGCTCTCAAAAGGGGTATCGACGTAATGTAACAACCCTAATTTTCCTATACAAAATTTTTTCAAATATTTTTTCAAAAATCCACAAAGGGGTATTTTAGCATGAGCACAAGTTATAGGTAATTATTTTGTTTTTAATTACAAGCTACAAGAATATAATAACTCAATTTTTAGTGTACAAGAATTTACTTTAAATTTAATGTATACTAGGAGTATTTATTCTTGCTGCTATCAGTTTAAGTAATTAAATACCACAATAATTACAAGAAGGAGCTTGTAGCTCATTGGTAATACCTTGCACTGCTGAACCAAGCCATCAGAGTTCGAATCCCATACCCCACATTATTTTTAATATTGATTTTTTAAAAAACCTTTAGAATACCAAGAGTTTACACGTGCATATCTCACAAAAACCCCACCACACCCAAAGATGTAACACTTGCAGAGGGTAGATGAACCGTCGGGGGAGATCCAGGTCACAGGACTCGGTCGGGAATCGGCCAACTCGGCCTTGACTCGGCCGACTCAGTGATCCGACCGAGTCACGGCCGAGTCACCCCCGATTCGGCCGATTCCGGCGAGGGTCACAACATGAAAGTTGTGTCTTTTGGTATTCCCTACGCACCTGCAAAGTTTCAGCCTCATACCACTTCCAGAGCTCTTAAAATACCCCAATTACTCCACTTTTAATACATTTTTATTACATTTTATCACATTTTTATTTCTAACTTTTCATCTACCCTAACCCTAGTCTAACCCTATAAATACCAACCCTACACACTACCCTCTCACCCCCCAAAATCTTGAGCCACTCTCTCAAAAGTTTCCACAAGAAGTGTGCTTTGAAACCGAGTTCACGGCGAAGCCCTGACGGAATTCCGGCGACGTGTTTTGGAGCAACCGGCGACGTAACCATCCTTGGCCTTCCTCTCTAGTTCTCTTTACTCTTTAGAAGAGTTTAAACCCGTAAGTCCCATCCTTCTCACCTTTCTATTTCTTAAAATACGTAATTATGAAACCCCGACGGAAATCGGAACAAACCGATTTCCGATTCGATTTTTCTTTAAAATTCCACTTGTCACCTAATACATATTATCTACCCATATGCATGTTGACTATTAATCACCCTTAAACCAATTTAATCACACTTTTCCACATGAAATGATAAGTTCTTTATAAAACCGTATTTCTTTCATTAAAATACCATGAAGTTCGTTTTTCTTAATGTAATCAAGTACCTCACTCCTAAACATGTTTATTGTGATAACTAAACTTGTTTCAATCAATTTGAATGAAATTTCACACATGAAATTATAACGTTTACGAATACCGTATTCTTGCACTTTAATACCTTTAGGTTTAACATAGCTTATTTCACCTTTAAACTTCACCAAAACCTAATATAAGTCACGGGGTAATGACCTACCCTTACACACACTCAATATAACCCTAAATGATAAATATCAAAAATACAGAATACGAAATTACAGGACTTTTCACTAAAATACCATAACCTTTATAACCTTTAGTTAAATCTTTAAATTGTAAACTTTTCTAAATAAAATCTTATATAAAATGAAAGCACGATTGGTCATGGACATCGATCGTTTATCTAAACTGTCTTTTGGTGTCTAGGCAAGTGTGTCGAAGGCAAGTGGTTACTTAATTAGGGCCACTACTTGTAGTGGAGAGCCTCCCACTTACCTGGCACTTACCTGGCCGCAATTGACGGTGAAGAGGCGATTTGAGGCTTCTAATGACTCATCGTTTAGACCTTAGAAATAGGCTAGTTGGCTTAGGAAACCCTAACAACTAAAATACGGAAAACTATACACTTTTACAAATAAATACCTTATATTTATAAAACCGTTTTCCTAAATGACTAGTATTTATAAAACCTAAGCAAAGTGCCACTACAACCCTCCTTTGGGGAACCCGTTAGGGATAGTACGGTTCATCGTGCACCCGCAGGCTAGTAGTGCGAGATTCAGACCTCCGCAAGGAGCATTCGGTCTCGAAGGGTTTAAAATACGACTTTTAAGGAAAATGAGATTTTGGAAAATAAAATATTTATTTAAAATTATTCTTGTATTAATATATATTTAATTATCATTTAAACACCTATTTTATTATAATAACAAGTTTCCATTTTTTTTCTAAAATTACAAGATTAAAGGTTACATTAAAATACCATGAATTTCAAATAATCAATTAATATTTTTATTAGGATATATTCACTAGAATAACATAAATAAAATCCATACTCATTATAACTATAAAGACGAATAACAAATACTTGAGGTGTATTTTGCAAACTATACAATATTACTTTTTACAATAAACCCCCTCAAGTTTTATAAATTACAATAAGGCCCCTAACAAATAAAGAACTTCAAATTATCTTCTCTAGTCTGACTCGGGTTAGAGTCTGACTATTTCTGACTTGAATATAATTCAAGTCAATCTATATTCTTTATATTTCAACTCAAGATGAATACATGAATCCCAGAATCCAGTTAACAATCTATATAACTTGACTGAACCGAACCATGGATATTCCTTTTACATGATTCCCAGTATTCCATTTACATGACTCTATGGTTATAGCCGTTTCCTGATATCATGATTTCGGTCAGTCAGTTAATCACTCATACAATCAACACAATTTTACAAGATAACAATACAAACAAGACATCGCGGGGTTTAAGGGGTAGACTGGTACGGAATATGTTAAAGGTGGCACGAGGTGGTCACTTAAGACGTAATTACATCCATGCCGTTGTTCCGTGGTATTATCGACGGAGCCTTGTACTACAGGTTACCAAAGTCCCCGGTGTAAGTGGGACTCCCCTCGTATACACTGGCATCTTCTGTACCAGGCTACAAACAACAGCGTTAATACAACATTACAATATTATAATACAACATTAAAAGCTACACTCTCCCTCTCTTACTCTCTGTCTATTTCTCTCTTATCTTTGGGACTTACCGAGCGACCTGTTCGCTGACGACATTCTGTTTCTCTCTTCTTTGAATGTCGTCAGGTGATTTGGACCCGGCAGAGATTGAGCCATCGCAAGAAGACTTGGAGCAGTTTACTGAAGACCCTGCACTGTAGTTTCATTGTACACTTTTCCTTTCTGTACTTTTCATTTCCTGTTATGCCACTGTTTAGGCATCTTTTATTTCAGTTGTATTTCCTTTCATGTATTGTACAAAGAATGTTAATAAATAAAAGTTGCTGTTCTTTTTATACTCTTGTCTCTTGTGTAAATTTTATATTGCTTAGCTACGCTTAGCGTATGTACTTCTGAGTACATACGTAGCGGACCTCGTCGCGTCCACTTCGCCGTACACTGGGAAGCGGGGCGTGACAGGTTTTGTTGGTGGCCCATGCGGGTCAGAGCTGTATGAATCCCTGTCATGCAGTTCTGGTCTGCGTGAACAACCTAAGCAATATAACACAAGAACCAGCAACTAAAACATTCTTTACAATTCATGTTCCTTTAATCTTGCAATTTCATATTCCTTGAATCTTATCATTTCATGTACTTGAATCTGTCCTAACCCAAATTTTTCTTTAGGGTTATGGATTCCCCAAACAACACCAGCACCAACGTCAACAACACACCCTCAGCACTACCTCTCACACCGGCTGTTCCTGCACCACCCACTGAGCAAACAATGCTATTTGAGGCGATCCGCAGCTTTCTCGAGGGACAGCAACAACTTCTGAACCGTTCTGAGACTGATGCTCCAGGAGTGAAACAATTCAGGGCTTTACATCCGAAGCAGTTCTCAGGAAAAGGGAGCCCACTGGAAGCTGAGGAATGGGCTCAAAGTATCGAGGATGATCTGGCCGCAGCACAAGTGCCAGACGTCGCTTGGGTCCGTGTAGCGAAACTACAACTCACGGACAACGCTCGCAACTGGTGGAAGGCGGAAGAAAGCCGTCTTGTGCAGCCTATTGAATGGAAGACTTTTCGCGAGAAGTTCGACGCGAAATACTTTCCAGCGACTGCCAGGTTTGCAATGGAGCAGCAGTTCATTCATCTACAACAAGGATCGATGTGGGACAAATCAGTAGATGAATACGACGCTGAATTCACCATGTTAAGCCGATTCGCAGCACACTTGATACCGACGGACGATATCAGAGCCCGTCGCTTTCAACAAGGACTGGACACGGAGATTCAGGCTGCCCTAGCCACGGGAAAATTTCTGACTCATGAAGATGCTCTGGAAGCTGCCCGCAGCTATGAAGCAGTGATAAAGGCAAGGGGCAGACCTCAGTCTGCAAGAGTGAAACGTCCTGCCACTCAGATAGCAGGAGGGGCGTCTTCAAGGCCAGCTGTTGAACTCAGAAGACTGGAAGAAGTTAAGGATCGGTCAAGACCCGATTTTTGCTTTTATTGCAAGAGAGAAGGTCACTTGTGGAAGGACTGTAGACGCGCAAAAGGCCTATGTTTGGTTTGTGGCGCGTCCAATCACGGAATTGGAAACTGTCCTTATAGACGCAACTCAGCACACACACCCGCCAACTACCCGCAGCAGCCAGCTATCCAGGCTCCTGCAACTCGTCCTGCACTCCCAGCACCACCTCCACGTAGATTTCCTGCTGAGCCAAATCGTCAATTCCATCAGGCACTGAGAAATATGCCTCGAGTACAGGGGAATATACCTCCAGCTAGGAGGAACGTGCCACGGCGACAGGCTTTCACCTTAGCAGCCATAGAACCTGAAACTGTGAACCAAGGTAACCCAGGTAACCTCCTCACCACTTTGACTAAAACTTCTTTACAACCTTTAATTTTGACACCAAACTGTTACACTTTCCTTTTACAAATTTCGAGGACGAAATTTTTATAAGGAGGGTAGAATGTAACAACCCTAATTTTCCTATACAAAATTTTTTCAAATATTTTTTCAAAAATCCACAAAGGGGTATTTTAGCATGAGCACAAGTTATAGGTAATTATTTTGTTTTTAATTACAAGCTACAAGAATATAATAACTCAATTTTTAGTGTACAAGAATTTACTTTAAATTTAATGTATACTAGGAGTATTTATTCTTGCTGCTATCAGTTTAAGTAATTAAATACCACAATAATTACAAGAAGGAGCTTGTAGCTCATTGGTAATACCTTGCATTGCTGAACCAAGCCATCAGAGTTCGAATCCCATACCCCACATTATTTTTAATATTGATTTTTTAAAAAACCTTTAGAATACCAAGAGTTTACACGTGCATATCTCACAAAAACCCCACTACACCCAAAGATGTAACACTTGCAGAGGGTAGATGAACCGTCGGGGGAGATCCAGGTCACAGGACTCGGTCGGGAATCGGCCAACTCGGCCTTGACTCGGCCGACTCAGTGATCCGACCGAGTCACGGCCGAGTCACCCCCGATTCGGCCGATTCCGGCGAGGGTCACAACATGAAAGTTGTGTCTTTTGGTATTCCCTACGCACCTGCAAAGTTTCAGCCTCATACCACTTCCAGAGCTCTTAAAATACCCTAATTACTCCACTTTTAATACATTTTTATTACATTTTATCACATTTTTATTTCTAACTTTTCATCTACCCTAACCCTAGTCTAACCCTATAAATACCAACCCTACACACTACCCTCTCACCCCCCAAAATCTTGAGCCACTCTCTCAAAAGTTTCCACAAGAAGTGTGCTTTGAAACCGAGTTCACGGCGAAGCCCTGACGGAATTCCGGCGACGTGTTTTGGAGCAACCGGCGACGTAACCATCCTCGGCCTTCCTCTCTAGTTCTCTTTACTCTTTAGAAGAGTTTAAACCCGTAAGTCCCATCCTTCTCACCTTTCTATTTCTTAAAATACGTAATTATGAAACCCCGACGGAAATCGGAACAAACCGATTTCCGATTCGATTTTTCTTTAAAATTCCACTTGTCACCTAATACATATTATCTACCCATATGCATGTTGACTATTAATCACCCTTAAACCAATTTAATCACACTTTTCCACATGAAATGATAAGTTCTTTATAAAACCGTATTTCTTTCATTAAAATACCATGAAGTTCGTTTTTCTTAATGTAATCAAGTACCTCACTCCTAAACATGTTTATTGTGATAACTAAACTTGTTTCAATCAATTTGAATGAAATTTCACACATGAAATTATAACGTTTACGAATACCGTATTCTTGCACTTTAATACCTTTAGGTTTAACATAGCTTATTTCACCTTTAAACTTCACCAAAACCTAATATAAGTCACGGGGTAATGACCTACCCTTACACACACTCAATATAACCCTAAATGATAAATATCAAAAATACAGAATACGAAATTACAGGACTTTTCACTAAAATATCATAACCTTTATAACCTTTAGTTAAATCTTTAAATTGTAAACTTTTCTAAATAAAATCTTATATAAAATGAAAGCACGATTGGTCATGGATATCGATCGTTTATCTAAACTGTCTTTTGGTGTCTAGGCAAGTGTGTCGAAGGCAAGTGGTTACTTAATTAGGGCCACTACTTGTAGTGGAGAGCCTCCCACTTACCTGGCACTTACCTGGCCGCAATTGACGGTGAAGAGACGATTTGAGGCTTCTAATGACTCATCGTTTAGACCTTAGAAATAGGCTAGTTGGCTTAGGAAACCCTAACAACTAAAATACGGAAAACTATACACTTTTACAAATAAATACCTTATATTTATAAAACCGTTTTCCTAAATGACTAGTATTTATAAAACCTAAGCAAAGTGCCACTACAACCCTCCTTTGGGGAACCCGTTAGGGATAGTACGGTTCATCGTGCACCCGCGGGCTAGTAGTGCGAGATTCAGACCTCCGCAAGGAGCATTCGGTCTCGAAGGGTTTAAAATACGACTTTTAAGGAAAATGAGATTTTGGAAAATAAAATATTTATTTAAAATTATTCTTGTATTAATATATATTTAATTATCATTTAAACACCTATTTTATTATAATAACAAGTTTCCATTTTTTTTTCTAAAATTACAAGATTAAAAGTTACATTAAAATACCATGAATTTCAAATAATCAATTAATATTTTTATTAGGATATATTCACTAGAATAACATAAATAAAATCCATACTCATTATAACTATAAAGACGAATAACAAATACTTGAGGTGTATTTTGCAAACTATACAATATTACTTTTTACAATAAACCCCCTCAAGTTTTATAAATTACAATAAGGCCCCTAACAAATAAAGAACTTCAAATTATCTTCTCTAGTCTGACTCGGGTTAGAGTCTGACTATTTCTGACTTGAATATAATTCAAGTCAATCTATATTCTTTATATTTCAACTCAAGATGAATACATGAATCCCAGAATCCAGTTAACAATCTATATAACTTGACTGAACCGAACCATGGATATTCCTTTTACATGATTTCCAGTATTCCATTTACATGACTCTATGGTTATAGCCGTTTCCTGATATCATGATTTCGGTCAGTCAGTTAATCACTCATACAATCAACACAATTTTACAAGATAACAATACAAACAAGACATCGCGGGGTTTAAGGGGTAGACTGGTACGGAATATGTTAAAGGTGGCACGAGGTGGTCACTTAAGACGTAATTACATCCATGCCGTTGTTCCGTGGTATTATCGACGGAGCCTTGTACTACAGGTTACCAAAGTCCCCGGTGTAAGTGGGACTCCCCTCGTATACACTGGCATCTTCTGTACCAGGCTACAAACAACAGCGTTAATACAACATTACAATATTATAATACAACATTAAAAGCTACACTCTCCCTCTCTTACTCTCTGTCTATTTCTCTCTTATCTTTGGGACTTACCGAGCGACCTGTTCGCTGACGACATTCTGTTTCTCTCTTCTTTGAATGTCGTCAGATGATTTGGACCAGGCAGAGATTGAGCCATCGCAAGAAGACTTGGAGCAGTTTACTGAAGACCCTGCACTGTAGTTTCATTGTACACTTTTCCTTTCTGTACTTTTCATTTCCTGTTATGCCACTGTTTAGGCATCTTTTATTTCAGTTGTATTTCCTTTCATGTATTGTACAAAGAATGTTAATAAATAAAAGTTGTTGTTCTTTTTATACTCTTGTCTCTTGTGTAAATTTTATATTGCTTAGCTACGCTTAGCGTATGTACTTCTGAGTACATACGTAGCGGACCTCGTCGCGTCCACTTCGCCGTACACTGGGAAGCGGGGCGTGACACGTAAGAAGGTGGTGAAGGTTGAAACAGTTGATACAAAGTAGATTGCGGAGTCCAACTGTTTCTCCTAGAAGCGTCTATTCGATCTTTCAAAGAAATTTTTGGCATGGAGGGGTCGTCCGAAATTCGACCAAAACAATGCGCGTAGGAAGTAATGTCTGGTTGAGGGTACCAAAGTTCGGCAAGAGTTTTGCGAGATGGGGTACCCATGATGTGAGAAAGGAGAAGAAAAAGAATGTGATGATTTTTTTTTATTTTTTATTTTTTATTTCTTTTTTTATAAAAAAATTATTTTAAAAAAATTGTTTGTTTTTAGAGTTTTGAAATTTTTGAAAGTGTTTTTTTAGAAAGAGTTTTGCAAAAATTTGTACAGAACTACGGCACAATTTCAAACAATCACAATTTATATCTGCACAATCAAGCCTAGAGCTAGAGTCTCCTAAGTCAACTAGACTGCTCCTAACTGTCCAAAGGGCAAGTTGTGAGATATCCCTCAAATCGCCTTTTCACCGCCAATTATGGCCAGATAAGCACAAGTAAAGAAAGGAGGGATCACCGTGAGACGGGCTTTTTAAAATTACCTTTCACACTTGTCTAGCCTAGACACCACAAAATCAGGTTTAGATAAACGACCGATTGCCCACAACCTTCCTCTGTCCTAATGAGCGCGACAGTCCTTATTTGGCTGAGTCTAAATATTATTTAATTAACTCGAGGGTTGATACATATGCTTTTTATGATTTTTGGGGTCTTAGGAAGAGTAATGAAATCCCCACCCAATCTGGATTGGTGTTATAGCCCCTTAAAAGTCCGTATTAATTATGCAAAGCAATTAACACACCAAAAACACTTGCAAATTTTTTTTTATTTGGCAGCGCAAAGAATTCTACACAAAAATAATTTATTGGAGAGGGAGAAAGATTTTGCACAAAGAACCCTGCAGGAAAAATTTTCAGTGGAGCTCAGGGTAGGAGAGGGGACAAAAATACTTACAGAAAATTTTGGGGTGCTGACGTCAGCAGTTGACCGCGGTTTTGCGGTCAAACGCTTGAATCCGCCGCGGTTCCGCGGTGGTTAAGTTGGTTTGGATCTCCAAAATTTTTATGTTGTCTGTTGTGATTCTCCTCTGTCTGTTCAGATCTTCTGTTTGTTGATTTGTTCACTGGCTTTTTCCAGATCTGAATCGGTCCATCTTCTTTTCCTGTGCAATTCACACAATACCTCTCAAAAAGAACAAGATGAATTTTTTTTAGTTTTTATATTTTTTTTTGTTTTAAAATTTTTAAATTTTTTATTTTTTTATTTATTTTTAACCCGAAATTACACAAAGAAAAAGACTACCGTCTCCCGGCAATGGCGCCATTTGATTGTTAGAAAAGATTTTTGTGTATCCATGCGCTTTTAAAATCAAAGTTAAGAATACCGCAATCAATAACGGTGTCGCTTGGTAGCTAGCCGGTTGAGTACGGGTCGGTCCATAGGAAGATGGATTTCTTTTCTTTATGTTCTAACGAGTTAATCCGATCAAGTCGGGTTTTGTTTTACGATCTAAGAATGAGATTAAATTGATTATAAGTCTTGCTAGGGTTAAAATTAGGTTAGTTTGGAAAAGGGATTCTACCCACTTCTTTTAATGCCCTAATGAAGAATATAGGTGTTAGGGTAATAGTCAACAAAGGGGATTAGCACGACTAGGAAGAAACTTAGTTTCTTCCTTTTGGTCTTTGTCCATCCTTTCTTAATTCTTAGTCCTAACCTCTATTTAAATCAACCACAACCGGTCTAACTAGGGAATCACCGCTATCTTGAAGGATAGGGTACCGTAGTGAGCGGTGTGTAGTTAATTTAAATAGAGTCCTATTATAAAAATTATATGGGCAAAGAAATGAGAGGGAGAGATTTACTTCTCTCAAACCTTCCCAATCCTAACCCTAACAAGTGAGGAATTACTCACTCATTAGGAAAGTTATGATAAGATTCATTTTTATAATTTTGAAAGACTATCTAAGTTACAGATAATAAAAGACAGATAAAAATTCAGAAATTAAATTCAGATAAAAGAATGCACGATAAAAAAATACCTTTATTGATGACCTCTTGACGATTACAAGGAAATTAATATTTAATCTAGAAATTAAAAAGAGGCATCTCAAAAGAGACACCCGAAAGAGGCCGTAGGCTTTCCTATTTATAGATAGGAGAAACCCTAGGTTTACATCTGATCCATATTTAAAATTACAAGACTACCCTAAGAAAGCCGGGTCAAAACACCGACACCACCGACACTTTGCACCGACACGTGCTCTGCACGGCCGCGGAACCGCGGCGGGTTCTCTGTCTCAACTCTTTAGGGATGCTTCATGTTGCTGTTTACTTCTGTTTTCTTTACTTGGTTTCTCAGAATATCTTCTATTTTCTTCCAGATTTCCACAGTGCAGAATGTTGTGGACTTTTACCGTTAGCTTCGTGTTGAAGTCTTAAATCTTGTGCTGCCCTCATACGTTGTGCAATCGAACTGTTCATTGATCTTCATTTGTTCCTTAAACTGGTAGGCGGCATCATACAGATTCATCTATTTATTGGTCGTAGTCTCACATTTATAGCGTCTTTTCCTGAATTCCACTGTATTGTTCTGAGAACCTGTAACCTGCAACTATTTAGCAGACATGGATCAAAAGCACCTATCTGTTTGTAATATGATTAAGAATGGGGAATATAATAATGCAAAATTCTGATATGAACACCCACTTAGAGAAGTAATCAGTTGTCGCCAGTATGAACCGATGTCCTCTGGAAGATGCTGGTTCCATGGGCCCGATTATGTCAGTTCCTCACATTTCGAACGGCCAGCTAGCCACCGTTGGATGTAGTGGATTTGGATGCTGGTGGATAAAGTCCCCGTGAATCTGGCACGAGTGGCAATGCTTCGCGTATTCGAGGCAGTCTTGGATCATTGTGGGCCAATAGTAACCCATTCTTTTGATCTTCAGTTTCATCTTCGGCCCGGCTTGGTGAGAACCACAGAGTCCGTCGTGAGTTTCTTGGACGACTCTTCTTGCATCTTCAGGTCCCAGGCATCTTAGCCATAGAGAATCAAATGATCTCTTATATAGAGTGTCATTGACGAAGGCGAAGGATAGAGCTCGTTTCATGAGCTGTATCTTGAGGATGCATCTTCAGGTGTTCGACGGGATTTGAAGTTGTCTATAAAGACTTCTCTCCAATCCCTAGCCTTTTCCTGGCCTTTTATTTGTAAGACCGCTTGCTTGGTCGCTTCCTTTTCTTCAAACGACTCCGGAGATATTTCTGCCGGTGCGAGAACCCGACGACTTTGCACAATGATCCTCACATCATCGAGGTTCTCGTCGGCCAGTTCTTTAGCGAGTTTGGCTAATGCATCCGCCTTGCTGTTTTCCGCGCGGTATGCTTTCCAGGGCATAGGCAGGGATTTGAATCAGCAATTGTTGCACTCTCTCGCTGTACTTCACTAACTCTGGTTTGCACGTTTGATAATCGTCGTTTACTTGGCTAACGACCAGCTGGGAGTCTCCGTATATGAGAAGGTTTTCGATCCCCATGTCGACAGCGATCTCAAGTCCTGCTATCAAAGCTTCATATTCGGCTTCATTGTTTGTCCTCGGCTCTGTTAGGGAAAAGGCAAAGCGCGTTATCCCTCCTTGTAGAGCCACAAAGATAAGACCTACCCCGGACTTGATTATGGAGGAGCTGTGCTTTCGCTTCTTCATAGAAGATGCCCCGTCGAAGTAAAGTTCCCACCGGGTGTCACTCTCTCCTCTCTCCCTATCGATCGTGTCAAATGCGTGCTCGTCTGGCAATTCACAATTTTATGGTGAATCAGCAGGTATCGGATGCTCAGCGAGGAAGTCGGCGATGGCCTAGCCTTTCACTGCCTTGAGGGGACGATAAGTTATCGAGAACTCCATCAAGAGGAGGGCCCATTTAGCGAGACGCCCTGTTAATATGGCTCTTGACATCAAATTTTTGAGAGGATCCACTTTTGATATGAGATGGGCCTCATACGCCAACGCATAGTGCCTGAGCTTCGTTATCGCGAAGATTAACGCCAGGCAATGTTTTTCGATAGGGGAGTAATTGTTTTCTGCCCCCAGGAGAACTCGACTCAAATAGTAGAGGGCCCTCTCCTTCCTTTGGTCGTTTTCTTGTACCCATAGCACGTCTAAGGAACCTTCAAGGGCAGTTGTATACAGGATGAGAGGTTTTCCCTTGACCGGAGCTGTCAATACCGGAGGATTCTACAAGTATTGCTTGATTTCATCCAGTGCACTCTGGAATTTGCGATCCCAGATGAACGGGGTCCCTTTCTTCATTAGGTGACTGTAAGGGCGGCATTTGCCGGAGAGATTAGCTATGAACCGTCGGATATATGCGAGCTTTCTTTGGAGAGACCGCAGTTGTTTCAGAGTTCTTGGCGGGGGAATTTCCATGATCGCCTTGATCTTCGATGGGTCTATTTCGATGCCTCGATGTCGTACAATGAATCCTAGGAACTTACCTGAGGAGACTCTGAACGCGCATTTGAGAGGGTTCATCTTCAAGTTATATTTCCGGAGGCGCTGGAACACTGTCTTCATATGCTCCCAATGCTCCCCGTGCGATTTGCTTTTCACCACAAGGTCATCGATATAGCATTCGACGATTTCATGTATGATGTCATCGAAAATCTTCGTCATGGCCCTCTGATAGGTGGCGCCAGCATTCTTTAAGCCGAAAGGCATCACTTTGTAGCAGAATATGCTCAGAGGAGTCCGGAAAGCGGTATGCTTCTGGTCTTTGGGATGTATTTTACTTTGATTATATCCTGATGAGCCATCCATGAAGGAGAAGACTTCGTGAGTGGACGTGTTGTCTATCATCAGCTCGGTGACCGGTACGGGAAAGTCATCCTTCGGACATGCTTTGTTGAGGTCCCGAAAGTCCACGCAGATGCGCACCGTCCCAATTTTCTTCATCACTGGGACGATATTGGCGATCCAGTCGGGGTATTGAACTTCTTGGACGAAGCCGGAGTCGATTAGCTTCTTGACCTCGGTATTGATGCTCATCTCAAGTTCGAGCCGCATTCCTCTCGGCGCTTGTTTGACCGGCTTGACGTCCGGAGATATCGCCAATTTGTGCACGGCGATTTTTGGATTTAGTCCCAGCATCTCAGAATAGTTCTATGCGAAGCAGTCTTTATACTGCATGAGCACATCTTTGAGCATAGCCACCTTTTCTTCTGACAACAGCTCACTGACGAACGTCGGCCGTGGGTCGTTTGCCGCCCCCAAGTCGATTTTTCTGAGATTATCTGCAGTAGTATGTATCCCATCTTCCAGCTCTTTTGGCACCGGTGGAAACTCTGAGATCACTTCGTCATCATTGTTTTCGAAGCACCAAGGGAGGTCAGCCATATCCTCGCGTACTCCTTATCTTGACAGCGTTATCGCGTGACAGGTACGAGATCGCTTCCAAGACCGATGTTGATCCGGCTCTACTCTCGCTGCATATGTGGCTTTCGGTTCATACTTCTGTGGCGGGGTTAACCTCCAACTACTGGAAAAAGTGAACCTACCTTACTGATACTGGTTTTCTACCCAGTCTTTGAATGTGAAGCAATCTTCGAGAGGATGCCCTATCGCTCGGTGATAGGAGCAATAATCTGGGTGAGAGACCTCGTCCGCTTACTCAGGATGTTTGGACCTTGGGAGCGTAATCATCTGATGTTTAATGACAAGACTGAATATCTTTCTTGTCTTGTCTTGGGAAAAAGAATATGCTCGACCCATCTTCTTTATAAGAGACGGATCCCGGCTGCTCAATTTTCGATCGCGAGGCTTCTTGGACCGGCTTTGCTGCTGTCGAACATTTTTTCCATTCTTCAGTTTATTTTTGCCTCCGCGTCGAGTCTTTTGTATGACGGGCTGGCGACGAAGAGTATCGTCATTCTCCGCAGCCTGCTGAAGGAGGCGCTACGTCCTGGCTTTCTCGTAAATAGCCATTTCGCGGCTGTGGTCATTCCGGACCTTCTGACCCGCTTCCCTTATTAGCTTATCTATCTATTCTTCGAACGACGGACTTGGCACTTTCATGGCGGGACCTCGTTTTGGTTCAGGGTTAGCATCTTCTAACAGAGTATCTCCTTCTTCATCAAAGTCATGTAAAACATAGCAGCCATGTAATCGTTCCCGTTTCTTGGATTGAACATATCCAAGCCCGATTGTTTCCATTCTCCCGTTGGGCAATTTTCGCTGAGTTTCGGGGACGTTCCAGATTCTGTTGTAGAACTGAGCTTGTCGAGCAGTCTGTTTGAACGCCTTGGCGCCTCAACAGCCTTTTTAATCCTTCTGTGTAGTATCTGGGCAGACGGATGGGCTGGAGCCTGTCAAGCGTAGAATCAGCACCATGCCAGATTTCCTTCTCCACTTTGGTTTCCGCGGATCGATGAAAGAGGATCGTCTTTTCATCTTTTCGCTTGGGAGGGACGTAGAACGTCTGCAGTTCTTGCACATTGTAGATATCAAGTGCGTCGAGCTCTTTGTAATGCTCTTGCAGAACCATAGCGATCTGCAAACTCTGATCATCTCTAATGAATGCTTGCACTGATGGACGAGCCGAGAATACTGCGTTGACCTCGTCTTCAGAGTCACTGCCAAAGACCAGAATAGGGGTAGACGGTCCCGGTTTGTTGTATCGGGGAGGTCCCGAATAGACTATCTCTTCTTCCTTCTCGGTATCGCTCCCGAAGACCGGAATGGTGGTGATAGCTTTTTGCTTATCCTCAGGTTTTTGGCATCTTTCCTTGTCTTCAAAGTCTTGTAAGAAGTACTTTGCATCTTCGTACTTTCGGACTTCGTTTATGGAGAATGGGTTCAGCTCCCCTGTCACAGTGTATTCAAGCCCATCTTTGAAGTACTTCATACACTGATGCTATGTAGAAGGGATAATGTTGTACTCATGTAACCAAGGCCGGCCGAGCAAAGCGTTGTAGCAAGTCTTGGCGTCAATGACGTGGAACTTGATATCAGTGACGAGCAGCCCAAAGCGTAACGTCGGTATCATAGACCCAAGCGTCCGTGATGACTGGGAGTCAAACCCGGAAATAGTGATTTTATCCCGAGCGAGGTGTTGAACGCTCATGCAGATTTCTTTTAGCACCCTCACATTTAGGAGATTGACAGAGAACCCATTATCAACTAGGATCTTCCCTATCTTAATGTCATGGCAATACCCGGAGACATATAGGGGACGGTTGTGCTCGCATGTTCCGAGGAGGAGATCTTCATCGCCGAAAGTGATGTCAGCTGTGTGAATTTCTTCCAGCTCATCCTTCATCTTTTCTTTGGCAAGGAAAGCTTGAAACTGGTCAGGCTCTTGTAATGCCTTGATCAGAGAATCTCTCGCCTCTTTGAATAGCAGAAGGGCGTCGAGAATGCTTAGCTGCGAGGTTATCTTTCTCAGGTCTGCCAAAACATTGTAATCCACTTTGTTTTTCTTGGGCGGGTCCTTGGCTGCAAGCTCTTTGACTACTCTATCATCGAGGGTGATATCCTCAGGGACCTTTTCTTTTCCATTATCCTTTTTGTTCGATCCCTTGTTTGCGGGTCCGAGATTCTTTTCAGGTAGCGTGCGATTGCGCAGCTGAATGTTCTCACAGGTCTTCACCTCTTCTGTTTTGGAAATGGATTCCTTGAAGAGAGGGCCGAGGGCTATTTCTTCATCAGAATCACTCCCGAAGGTGAGAACTTGTGATCCCCCGGAATTAACCATGTGACAGTTGCCGGTAGTTCTTCTATGCTCATCTGTCGTGCTTCTTTGTTCCGGACGAGTTTTGCGCTTCATCCACTTGAAATGCTGCCGATGAGCAACGTATCCCTGCCACCAACTTTTGAAGGCATTGCATTCTTCAGTAGGATGTGTGGTCCTCCGATGGTACAAGCAGTAGTTTGGATGTGCATCATCTTCGTTAGGGTGTATCCTATAAGGAGTGTTTCCTTCAGAGGGTGGCAGCTTCATTCCCATCGATATGGCTTTGGCGAATCTTTTTCTTGTCGTGAACCTGCTTTTGCTGGCGGCCGAAGTGCTTCTATCCAGTTGGGATACTCTATGGCTTCTCAATACCGGAGCTTCTTTAACATGATGCCGATACTTGGCCTTCTCGTATATGGCCGTTTCCCGCTCTCTGTCAACTTTGTTTTTCTGAAGAGCTTCGTTCAGCAGCCTATCAATCAATTCGTCTGATGGCTCCAGGGATTTTGGTTCCGGTTCTGGATCCGCCCCCAGTCTCTCTGTATCAGGAGCTTCTTCACCATTTATTGACGAGTGAGAGATCATGTGGCGGCTCGCCACATAGTTCTCAGGTTCATCTGACGAGTCTTCTCCCGCATCATTGTCATCTTCTCCGTTCTCAAGGATGTGGTTGAGAAACTCTTGGAGCGTGACCAGGGTTCGCGCCTTTTGGTTGTATTCCTCCAGTGTGTCAATATGTTTTTGTAGGTCCGTGAGCTTGTCATCAGCCTTCACGGGCTTTTTGGTCTTCTTCTTCTTCGAAGACTTTGACGGCTGGGCCTGAGCGTTTTGATTATCACTACCAATTTTTGGAGTCAGGCGCGGCTTCAGCATTCCCTCAATAACCTCGGGCTCCAGCGGACTTTTCTACCTGATTGCCGGGCATGTTTGGAGATCTTTCAGCATTCTTTTCGTCTTGGCTGAAAGGGCCACCTCCTATGGGGCTTCTTCTGTAAAAGAGCACGATGCCCCCGGCGTGTCCACCTTTTTAGGAGCGTGAGGTTGTGGCGGGTTCACCTTCCAGTTTTCGGATAATGCGAACTTGCCTTATTGGTACTGATCTTCAATCCAGCCTTTGAAAATGAAGCAATCTTCGATTGGGTGGCTTACTGCTCGGTGGTAAGGGCAGTAATTAGGATTGCTGGCATCACCTGGCTGCAGCGGACGTCTTGGATCCAGCAGAGTGATGAGCCTGTTGCGTACTGCCAGCTCGAACAGTCTCCTTATTTCATCCCGGGGAAACGAGTAAGGACTTCCCAGTCTCTCCTCGAGGGATTGGCGTGGACGCACGTTGTTTTGGCGGACAACAGGTTTTGAGTCGCTCGGCTGTTGTTGAGCATTGGCGACAAAGGTCGCTTTCCCTTTGCTCTTTTCATTCCGCGGTTCTATTTTTGAGGAAGACGGTCTATGACCCATCTGATCCATTTGGGTCAGTTTGTCAATCAAGGCCTGGAAGGTAGTCGGCATGAAAAACATCATGAACTGGGATATGGTCGCCTGCGGATCAAGAGTTCCCACAAATATGCCTACCGCAGGTGCTTCTTCGATGTGCTGCTCGCACTTCGACCATAGATTCCGCCACCGTATCGCGTACTGCACTCATGTTTCGCCTGGCTTCACCCTAATGTTAATTAATGCGGTGATCGGGGTGCGCTCGTTAGCGCTTGCGAACCTTTGTGTGAACAGTAACTCCATTTCTGCAAATGTCTTAACGGAGTCATTCGAGAGTTTAGAGCACCATTCAAACGCCGTCTCCGACAAGCTGCCAACAAACTGGCGAAGCAGCAGTTTGTCGTCACCTCCGGTGTTACCGCACAAAACCCTAAATTGAGCAACATGCTGGTGTGGATTCCCCTTCCCCTTATATACATGGAATTTAGGGATCGTATATCCCGGCAGGTACTTTATTTGGTCGTACCAACCCGGATAGGGTCGTCTAGTCTTAAAAATTTGCCCGGCCACTTCACTCGCCTGATGAGCTCGTATCTGCTGAGCGATTTAGTCATCTAGGGCAGCTTTGGAGATGGTCTCCTCCTTGGCTGCTGAACAAGCAGAAAGGGGGTTTGACATCTCCCCTCGGTCGTCTTCGAGGATAATCGGAGGGTCTTCAGCTGGAGGACCCGACTGTAACATCATCCCGGCCATGTCTTGGAATAAAAGCGCTATTCGTTTTATGTTGGCAGCTTGTTCTGCTGCCTCTTTGTCCTTCTTCTTGAGGATTCTGCGGAGGAACTCAGCATCGGTTTCTTGTTCATGACGCTGTTCTGATGACGTCTCCGGGCTTTCTTTTGGCCCAGTGAGTGCGGCCATCTGTGTTAACATTTCCTGGAGATTTTGCTGTTGCTCCTGGCCCATCGTTATGGATCTGGTGAGTGGTCGATGACCCGTAGAGATACGGCTATCCTCTTTCCCGAATGCCATATAAACAGTGTGTACCGCCATACCCCCAGACTTGGGGCATTTAGGTTCGGTGCCTTTCATCGCAGACACGGGGATTTTCTCCGGCCTTCTTCTTTTGTGAGCGGTCGAAGTTGAGGGGGCCGTTGCAGCGGATACCCAAGTAGATGACATCTCCTGTGGTATGACAGGGTGGTCCTTCTCTTGCCGAGCTTTCATCTTTTTCGATCGGCGGGAGTAGTCTTGGTTGATCACCGAGTCTTGGACCTGTCGCCAGATCTTATGAATTTTAGAGGACAGCTGCTAAGGAGGCTGCTCTGGTTTCACCTTTGTAGCGTTCTCCACAGGTGAAGGAGATCTTTTTAGCACGGCAGTCGGAGAGTTCTTGCGGACTCTCCTGAGTGGTTCAAAGCTGTTCTCAGTTAGAACAGTAGCATCAATTTCCACAATCGGAGCTGGCAGAGTCAGTCCAGAAGGAGAGCTGCCCCCAGCCTTCCTTACTCGGCGCCAGTGACGACGGCGAGCATGTCGTGCTGACGGGACCGGCTCAGTTATGGGGGTGGCTTCGTCATTCCCCCTGTTCTGGTGGAGGGTTGCTACCGGCGTTAGCCTCTTAAAAACTGACGTCCGTTGAGTAGGGATGGCCAATCTATCGAAGGCAGACCTTCACGCAAGCGGAGCAGTTTTGATTACTTCGCCTGGAACGGGAGTTGAAACGGTAAGTCTTGCAAAGACCGACTCCTTAGCAGGGGAAGTCGCTCTGATGACTTCAGGAACAGGAATGACTATCCGCTTTGGGATGGCCGCTTCAGGTATCGCGGGCTTCTTCAGGAGCCCACTTGAGCTTTGGCACAGTCTGTTGAAAACTGAGGCACTGGACTTGGGCGACCCGTTGAGAGGGGCCGCGGTAGTTGTAAGCCGATCAAAGACCGACTTCTTCAGAGCTTTTTGCGACGACAATGGGGCGTTGAAGCTCATTGGTGGGAGTATGGTCCCAAAGAACAGCCCAGTAGTAGCTTGCGTCACCTGGTCTACCGACATCGTGAAAAGGGAGGCCGCTTGAGGCCCGTGGGTCACTCCTCCGGTGAGGTCGGAGTGGGAGTTGTTGCAGTTAGTGCAGTTCGAAACCATTGATCTTCTGTTTTTCTGCACGGAGCAAGATACCAAATCTTAGTACTTCACATCCAAAGGCAACCATGTCAAACCGCGACTTGTTCGCGAAACACGACACACAAAGTGTGGAGTAGAAAGAGGAAAAGGTCCCACCGGGCGTGCCAGAATCTGTCTGCCCTAAATTCAGGCAAAACTGAATCTGTTCACCGCCGAAAGACCGGGAAGACTGACGTCTTGCCCGAAATTGGGGGCAGATGCTATTTGGTTTTATCAGTCCACCTTTCCGAAAACGCCAAGTTGATTTATGGCACCGTATATCGGAGGTTTAGACGGATGCGGCCGTTGTAGCAGACTTCGTCAGATTCCCCCTCGTTTGAGGGGTTTTTGATTGTGGGGACACTCTTCCCTGCAGGCGCAAGCCGCTGCAGTTAATTACGCTACCGCATCACGGTAACCACTTTCTCCTTCTCCAGATGGTCACTTCGTGTCATGTGTGTTTGTTTTATTTTTGGTTGCCCGTGGATTGTATACGGAGACTAATTTATGTTGTCGCCCGTAGGGCGTGGATTAGTCCAAATCCGTATTTTCTTAGATTTGGGTTTTGGGTTGGGTTTAAGGATCGTTAATCTCATTTGAGATTAAGATCAACTTAAACGTTTGTTAAGGATACGTTAGTCTAATTTTTAGACTAAGATCTACTTAACAATTTGTTAAGAATACGTTAGTCTAATTTTAAACTAAGATCTACTTAACAGGATCATTTAGATCCAACAAAAGAGCATTTGGGCTCTATTGTTTTAGTTTAGGGACTTTGCGGTCCAGTTTAAAGATGTCATAGTCTGTAAAGTTTAAGGACATCATAGTCCATGAGTTTAAGGACCCCACAGTCCGTGGTAGTTTAGAGACATCATAGTCTGTAAAGTTTAAGGACATCATAGTCCATGAGTTTAATGACCCCATAGTCCGTGAAATGTCTGGTTGTCGGGACCCGTCACCTCTCTGAAGACGTTGAAGGATTACAACGACAAATATCAGAGGAGTGAAGAGATGTACCCTTGAACCAATATTGGTTGGGAGATCTGTAATCCAATTTGGTACTAAGATCAAAGATTTGTGAGCATATGGGCTCAATTAATCTGAATTGGGGATCCGTGGCCAACTTGGGCTCGACCCATTCAGTCTAAATGTTGGACATTTAATTAGGCTCAGTCCTTTTTCATTTAACAATGCTGAGCATTGGTCCTGACAACTTTTTGTCTTTTATTGAATGCTGAGCACTCATTATAACTCTGGGGGCTTTATCATTTAAAGAACAATTTATGTTCTCTCAGCGCACACGTGAGGAGCACGTGGTGTGCTTGGCGCTGAGTGTCAGTCAATGAGCGCAGAGCGCTTCTGTTGAAGTAGCGCACACGTGAGGAGCACGTGGCGCGCTTGGCGCTGTGCGCAAGCCAATGAGCGCAGAGTGCTTCTGTTTAGTAGCGTACACGTGAGGAGCACGTGGTGCGCTTGGCGCTGATCGTCAGACAATGAGCGCAAAGCGCTTCTGTTTAAGTAGCTCATTCGTGAGGAGCATATGGCGCGCTTGGTGCTGAGCGCCAGTCAATGAGCGCAGAGCGCCAGTCAATGAGCGCAGAGCGCATCTTGTGAAATAGCGCACACGTGAGGAGCATGTGGCGCGCTTGGCGCTGAACGCCGGTCAATAAGCGCAGAGCGCTTCTTATGAAATAGCACACACGTGAGGAGCACGTGACGCGCTTGGCTCTAAGCGCCAGTCCTTGAGCGCAGAGCGCTTCTTTAAATTTGGAGTGCTAAAGCGCTTCGTTTAATTGGAGCGCTAGGGCTCTTTTTAGGCAATTCTGCTCTCTGAGAATTAAATTCTCTCTTATAAGAGATTTTGTCTCGTGGATCTAAGAATAAAGTTCTTATTTATAGGAGATGTTTCAATCTCTTATGTTTTTTGTGAAAGGCTTTGCCTTTATGGATCTGTAATCCTAAGAGAATTGAATTATTCTCCCCCTTTTATAATGAGATGTTATGATCTCTTTTGTGAAAGACAATTTGTCTTAAAAATCTATGATCTAGCATAAGAACTAAGTTCTTTTTTCTGATGAGATGCTTTGATCTCTTTATTTTACCTGGAAGAAATTCTTCTTCTGCAGAGAGCTTGCTCTTCTCTCTGAAATTTCTCAAAGTTTATGGGGAGTTCCTCTATGTGAGACTTGAAGTCTTGGGTCCTTTATATAGTGAAGGCTGATTTGTTGAATCAGTTAAGGAGATCTTTTCTCTAATTGATTTGGGGATGTTTCCCCCGTTGGATCTTTGATCTAAGGGCTTCTGATTTACAGAAGGCAATCTTCTTGTTTTTTTAAAAAGATTGGGAAATTTTCCCCATACAGAATTTATTCTGTATTTTGGTGATTTTCAATCACCATTGGATCATTGATCCAACGGTGCTCTGACTTTCAGAGCACAATCTTTCCTGTTTGGAAAGATTCTCAGGAATGTTTCCTTAACAGAATTTTATTATGGTCAATTGATAATTCATCATCTTCATTGGATCTTTGATCCAACGGTGGGGAACATTTAGTTCCAACGCTAGCGCTCTCGTGCTCTGCACGTGAGCGCTGCAACAGAGTCTTTGACTCTCAGCGCTGGCGCTGCCAGCGCTAGCGCTCTCGTGCTTTGCACGTGAGCGCTGCAACAGAGTCTTTGACTCTCAGCGCTGGCACTATTATGAAGCGCTGCTTCATTTCAAATTTCAAAATTTGAACAGAGCTTTGCTCTGATTGGGAAAACAATCCTTTAGCACTCTTTTAGTTTTAGCTGAAAGTTCGACTTCCCATGGAGCTTCTTCCACGAGCAAGCATGATGCCCCCAACGTATCCACCCTTTTAGGAGCGTGCTTCTGCAGAGGGTTCACCTTCCAATTCTCAAAAATCGTGAACTTCCTCTGTCGATACTGATTCTCGACCCAGTTCTTGAAGATGTAGCAATCCTCAATTGGGTGGCTCACCATTCTGTGATAAGAGCAGTAGTTAGGGTTGTTGATATCGCCTGGTTGTGGTGGACTTCATGGGTCCGGCAATGTGATAAGTTTGTTGTGCACTGCCATCTCGAACAGTCTCCTCGTCTTGTCACGGGAAAACGAGTAAGCGTGTCCTAGCCTTTCTTCCAGGGATAAGCACGGACGCATGTTGTTTTGGCAAGCAACCGGCTTCGGGTCACTCGGTTGCTGTTGAGTGTTGGCAACAAATGTCGTTTTCCCTTTACCCTTGGCATTTCGAGGGTCCATATTTTAGGAGAAAGACCCATGGCCCATCTGGTCAATTTGGGCCAGTTTGTCAATCAGAGCCTGAAAGGTGGTCAGCTTGAAGAACGTTATGAACTGGGACACTGTCGTTTGAGGATCTAGATTACTGATGGACATCCCCACGGCATGAGATTCTTTGATGCGTTGTTCGCACTTCGACCATAGGTTCCACCACCGGGTCGCGTATTGGATCCATGTTTCTCCTAACTTCACCTTGGCATTGATTAATGACGTGATTGGGGTGTGCTCGCTTGCGCTGGCGAACCGCTATATGAACAGTGGTTCCATCTCTGTGAATGTTTTGACGGAGTCATTTGGGAGCTCTGAGTACCATTCAAAGGCCGTCTCTGACAGGATGCCAACGAACTGGTGAAGCAACAGTTTGTCATCACCTCCAATATTGCCGCATAAAGCTCTGAACTGAACGACGTGCTGATGCAGATTGCCTGTCCCATTGTATATATGGAATTTGGGGATTGTAGATCCCGGCGAGTAATTGATTTGGTCATACCAGCTTGGATACGGTCGCCCAGTTCTGACGATTTGGCCGGCCGCTTCATTCGCTTGATGAGCTCGTATTTGTTGAACTATATAATCATCGAGAGCAGCCTTGGAGATTGTTTCCTCCTTGGCCACTGATAAAGCTGGAAGGGAGCTCGATGTTTTCCCTCTGTCATCCTCGATGATTATCGGTGGATTTTCGGCTGGAGGTTCTGGCTGGATCATCATTCCAACCATGTCCTGAAACAGAAGCGCCATCTACTTTATGATAGCAACTTATTCTGCGGCCTCCTTATCCTTCCTTTCAAGCACCCTTCGCAGGAACTCTGTATCAGTCTCCTGCTCTTGACGCTGTTCAGATGCTAACTTCGGACTTTCTTTCTGTCCGGTGAGTGCTGACATTTTGATCAGCATTTCCTAGAGCTTTTGTTGTTGCTCCTGAGCTTTTGTCAACGACCGAGTTTGCGGTCGATGAACTACGGAAGCACGGCTTTCCTCTTTTCCGGAAGCCATATAAACTGTGTACACGATCATGCCCCCAAACTTGGGGGTTTGGGTCCATCGCCTTTGGAATTTGCCGTCGGTGGTGGGATTTTATCCAGCCTCGTCCTTTTGTGGGAGGTTGAAGTTTAAGGAGCCGTTGTAACAGGCGCCTGTGTAGAAGATGTCCCTCGCTGTATAACGGAGGGATAGCCTTTCTCCTGTCGAACCTTCATTTTCTTCAGTCGGCGAGAGTAGTCTTTGTCAATTACAGAATCTTGGACTTTCCGCCAGACCCTGTGAATTTGGGAAGAGAGCCACTGAGGGGGCTGCTCCGGCTTTGCCTGCGTCGTGTTTTTAGCAGGTGGGGGAGATTTCTTCAGCACCGCGGTTGGAGAGATATTTTACACCCTCCTAAGCAGATCAAAGCCATTCCCGGTTGGAACAGTAGCATCAATTTCCACCATTGGAGCTGGTGGGGTGAGTTCAGAGGGGGAGTTGCCCCCAGCTCTTCTCACTCGGCACCAGTGGAGACATCGAGCGTGCCTTACAGACGGTACCACCTCAGTTGTGGAAGCGGCTCCGTCATGCCCCCTGCTTTGGTGAGGGGCTGCTCCTGGTGCGAGACTGTCGAAAACTGACGTCCTTTGAGAGGGAATGGCTAATCTTTTGAAAGCTGACTTTCTGGTAGGGGAAGCACTTTTGATGACTTCACCTGCCGGGGGAGTTGGGAGGACTATCCATTTTGGGATAGCCCCTTCAGGTATCACGAGCCTCTTTGCGGGCCTACTTGAGCTTCGGCTCAGCCTGTTGAAGACTGAGTTGGCAGACTTGGACGACCCGTGGAGAGGGGTCGTGGTGGTTGCAAGTCGATCGAAGACTGACTTCTTGGGAGCTTCATGTAGTGGCACTGGGGTGCTGAAGCTTGTAGGCGGGAGCATGGTCCTGAAGAACAATCCAGTGGTGGCTTAAGTCACCTGCCCCACCGGCATTGAAAAGATGGAGGTCGTATTGGGCCCGTATGTCACTCCTTCAGTTGGGGCAGAGCGGGAGTTGCTATTGCAGTTTGTGCAAATGGAAGCCATTAATGTTCACTTCTTCTTTCTGCACAGGAACAAGACACTAAATCTTAGTACCTCGAATCCAAAGGCAACCATAGCAAACCGCGATTTTGTTCGCGAACACGACACACGAAGTGTGGAGTGGAAAGAGGAAGAGGTCCCACCGGGCGTGCCAGAATTTTATACACCTCCGAAAATAGAGACGAACCGGGATGGGTCATCTTGCCTAAATTTAGGGGCAGATGCTATTTGGATTTATCCGTCCATCTCTCCGAAGGTGCCAAGTTGATTTATGGCACCGTATATCGGAAGTTTGGACGGATGCGGCCGTTGTAGCAGACTTTGTCAGATTCCCCCTCGTTTATGAGGGGTTTTTAATTGTGGGGACGCTCTTCCCTGCAGGAGCAAGCCCCTGCAGTTAATTACGTTACCGTATCGCGATAACCACTTTCTTCTTCTCCGGAATTTCACTTCGTGTCGTGTGTGTTTTTGTTTGTTTTGGTTTCCCGTGGATTGTATACGGAGACTAATTTATGTTGTCGCCTGTAGGGCGTGGATTAGTCCAAATCCGTATATCTTTGAGTTGGGGTATTTTATTTAAGGATCATTAATCTATTTTAAGATTAAGATCGAGTTAAATGTATGTGAGCATTTGGGGCTCGATTTGTTTTTGTTAAGGATACATTGGTCCAATTTGAGACTAAGATCCACTTAACGAGATTTCAGGATCATTTTTATTTAGGATCCAACAAAAGAGCGTTTGGGCTCTATTATTTTAGTTTAAGGACGTTTCGGTCCATTATCACCATTTTGGTGTTGAATATTAGTTTAAAGACATTTCGGTCCATTATCGCCATTTTGGAGGCTGTTCGGTCAAAAATAGTGCACTTTTAACATGACAATTTCCTTACTTTTCTTAATCATCCAAAGATATTTGCTATAAATATAATACATATTAGAAGTTTATCTGCAAAATATCATTTACCATGTGTTATACATTATAATCAACATTTTGAAGGAAATTGTACGTTTAATATTTTACACATAATATTTTGTATCTCACATTCTTCATTGAGATCTTGTGCAAGATTAGCTCAGGTCAGATATCGGGAATCAGGAATCTGCCGATAAAATACAAGAAAGTTGAAGAATCAAATACTGGTAGAAATTCAGAAGAGATAAGAAGATTCCAGATATCACATAAAGACCCAGAGATCAACAGAATAAGACCACAGAAGTTTGAAGCAACGATCTCACCAATAGGCCGCGGAACCGTGACCGAGTCAGGCCGAGTCGCCGCGGATCCGCGGCCGATTCGTGAGTTTCGGGGTCAGGAACTCTCTGGAAACTTCTTCTCAATGTCCTAGCTTGTTGGGGAAGCCTCGTTGTAACAATCTTGTTCTGAAAACATCTCTATAACAACCTAGCCTGTTGGGGAAGCTTGAAAAGGGGGCTATAAAAAGGACCTAGGGCTGCATTGAAAGAATTACACAATTTTATTCCGAAATTTTCCCCAAATTCATTCATAAAATCAAATCAAGAAAAGATCCAACAAATTCAACAAATCCAAGATCCAAAATCAAGAATCATTGAGAAATTCATCGAGCGACATTATTCAAGACTCCTTTATATGAAGCCGATCATCATCAATGAGTAAGCGATCCACGACAGGTCCAAAACTCATGGTGATCGAGCGACGTAAAGATCGATGGAAAAATTAGCTCTTCAAAGGAGTGATTGAGAGCAATTCTTCTTGTAATCACGGATTGAAGAAGTTGTAATTTGAAATTGAATAATAAAGGTGATAATTAATTTCAATTTCGCTTTCTTTTAATTTCCGCGTTATGAATTCTTTCTCTAATCTTTTTTTGATTTTCATGATGCGTGAGTAAATCTCCGCTTGATAGGATTTGTAAGATTAGGGTAGATCGATGGATGATAAAATTATATACTTTTTTTAAGTCTTATGAAGTTTACAAACTTTCATAAAAGAATCGTTAACATCTTCATCGAGTGCGATATCAAATTCTTGATACTCTTGACAACGATTTGAGATACGATTGATGATCTTTTTGTGAAGGGCTAGAAAATGAATGGGATCAATGAAAGGACAAGGGACGATAGTGAAGAAACCCTAGTTTCTTCCAGAAAAACCCTAATCCGCATTCATCACCATCAATCTAGTGTTAAACTGTCAATAGAAAAAATGAGTCATCTTTATTAGCCATCCATGGCTACTAAATCCGATCGAATCCTGCAAGCTTTCTTCATATTTTCTTGATAATTAGATCTTGAACATTTTCTTGATTTCCTTTCTTAAAAACAATTTCTTGATTTTCTTGAAACTATTACTTCAACTAAATTTTGAACCATTTCTTGAATTTCTTTACTAGTTCTTTCGACTCATCTAAAGCAAGAATTTACGAATTCCTCGCATCCCAGAGGACGACCCGTGCTCACTAACGCTCGCTATACGCGACACCGTTATTGATTGCGGTTATTTTACAACTACTTTCTTTGATCAATCAAATGGCGTCATTGCCGGGGATACATGCGTAATTTGTTCTTTCTTGCTATTTGGGTTGAAGTATTATTATTACATTGAAATATAAATCAAGAACGTATCATGTGCTTAACAATTAGTGTGTAAATTTTGCAAAGGGATCTGGAATCATTGTAGCAGGAAGATAAAGATTCAGATCATTTCATCAAGACCATAGGAGCAAGGGGAGCATCAGAATAAAAAATTGTTCAAAGAACAATCCAATTGACCGCGGAACCGCAACAAGAAGCTATAATTTGCCACAAAAGCGCTCCGTTGCTTGGTCTTTGAAATATAGCACGCGTTATTCAAACCAATATCGCGTGCTATATTCAGTCTAGCTCATCCCTTGCTTGTTGGAAGGAGAAGTTATTTGCGCCGAGTGTGTGCTCCGGACTCGACTGGTCATGAGCCTCTGTCCTTTATAAGGCAATCCTGTCTCCTCTCTCTGCTCTTTCAAATCGGAGGCAAGTGAACGGAGTGAACGATAGGGAGTGAAGCGAGTTGTACGAGCGAAACGTCGTAATAAGCCAACTTGTCAGATAAGGCGCTGTTAAGCCCAAACCACTAAAGGAAAGGCTCGACGAAGGGAGGGAGATGCGGCGGGGTAAGGAAAACGCTTTCGGAGATCGAGATGTGGTTCTAGCACTATGACAACTGACCACAGAGGACAGACCGCGTCATAGAGTCAGTACTCCCTTCCCACGTCGTCCTACTGCTTCTTGGCCTAGCGACAAACTCCTATGTTCCTTTCATTACGGTATTTCCGAACAAGTTCCTGGATGACAAGCCTAAAGATGATCTTATTGATGATATCGATATTGATTACCTTTGCTATCTATGCTCCAACCATGATAGCGATTGGATTATGCTATTGGTGCTTCTTTCGGGCAAACTGGTTCAACCAGCCCGGATAAATAAGAGTTTCAGCTCTTTGTGGTATAATTTCTATCTTCTTCTCTCTCTCCTCTGAAAAGTCCAATAACAATTTTTCTGCTGGATTCTTTGCAAATATTCGCCGCTTAAAAATTCTTATTGCATGTTTTGCTTGTGGGTTGTTTTTGCATATTGTAATACGGAAAATTAAGGGGTAAAGACCAAATTCAGATTATATGTGGATTTCATTACCCTTCCTAAGCCTCACAAATCACAAAACTAACATCCGCATCACCCTTCATTAATTAAAAAATATCAAGACCAAAACTCTAAGGACCGTCGCGCTCAATTAGGACAGAGGAAGGTCGTGGGTAATCTACTGCTTATCCGCATTTCTTTTATGGTTCTAGGAAAGTGTGTCTAAGGCAAGTGGTTACTTAATTAGGCCTGATATTTACATAGCGGATACCTGGCACTTACCTGGCACTTACCTAACCATAAGAGGAATAAAGAGGTAGTAGAGGATTGATCCTGCGATTTGTCTTCTGGAAGTCTAGAAGCGATCTAGTGACTTGACCTAGGTGACCTTAGATCTAGGGTTGATTGTGCATTTTTGTGATTTGTCTAAATCCGTCTTTTTCAAAAAACAGACCTTTCTTTTAATTTACACATACGCTGCCACTTGCGCTAAACCCGCTTAGTACATGTTCGGCTGGATACGGGATTCTAGTGCCCGTCTTGTCCGCGTTTCTTCTATCGAGTCCGAAATCGGCACTTTTTCATTTTCTTTTTCCTCACCACCCACCACAACTACCGAGATGGACGGCTATCCATCAAATTTTAATACACCACTCTATCACCATCCGCAGGTGCACAGAATCCACCGCGTATATCTCTCTAAGAGAGATACTATCCTATACGTGGTCCTCTTCCTACTTGTCTTTCTATTCCACCAGCCAATGGGGATAATTTTGAAATCAAAACACACTTTATCAATCTTTAGCCTAAATTTCACGGTCTTGAGTCTGAAGACGCATACGTTTTTATTACCGAATTCGAAAACGTATGCGCTATGATGGACACTTCATAACTTTCTGTGGATGCTATACGTTTACGTCTTCTCCCGTTTACTTTGTACGATTTAGCCAAAAAATGGCTTTATAACACAACCACACACTCTATTTCCAATTGGGATGAATTTTTTATAGCATTCCTTAAGAAATTTTATCCCAATCATAAGACCGCCCGTGTTAGGAGCGAAATCAACCAGTTTACCCAGCTTCCAAATGAATCATTTTGGAAATGCTTTGAACGGTTTAAGGATCTGCTTGTCCAATGTCCTCATCACGGAATCCATAGATGTGATATATGCCGAATTATATATGAGGGCATTAATCCAGCAACAAAGCAGATGCTTGAAACCATGTGTCAAGGCAATTTCATGTCTAAAGACGATGGTGAAGCCTGGAAATTCTTGGAAGATTTTGCTGAAAACACTTTGCAATGGAAAAGCGTTAGTCCATCATCTAGGGGTGGTATTCATCAGCTTGATGTTTCGATCGCAGTAAAAGCCGAAATGGCAGCGATGCAAAAGAATATGGAAAACAAATTTTTATTAGCCTCCCTAAACTAGGTGACGCTCCCTAAAACCGTATGTGGATGTTGTTCTGATTCATCACATTTGACGGAAGAATGTCCTTTGAATTCTCCGTTTCAAGGTCAAGAACACACTAATGCTGCTTTTCAGCAGCGACCTAGAAACGATCCTTATTCTTCCACATGTAATCAGGGTTGGAGGAATCACCCTAACTTTACTTGGAACCAACACCAAACTCAAAACACGGTTCCAAATCAAAATAACTATTAAAGGGCTCCTCCACAGCAACAGCAACCACCACAGAGTCAACACCCCTTTCAACCACAAACTTTTCAAAATCCGACCAACAATCCTGCACTTTATAATAATTCTTTCCAAACGACCGATACCGAAAACTCCTCTACACTCGAACGAACCTTGGATTTGTTTATGAAACATACCATGCAAATGTCAACTGATATAAGGTCTTCCATCGACAACATAAGGAAAGATTCTGCCTCCCACGGTGAGAGTATAAAATCGATGGAAGAAAAAATTGCACAATTAAATGCCGCAATGAGTGCTAGAGAGAAAGGGAAATATCCATCTCAACCCTTACCGAATCCTGGCCACTCGCAATATCATAATGTGAATGCCATTACCACGTTGAGATCAGGAAGAGTGCTAAACAACCAAGTCGATGAACATGTTGATAATGATGAAATCAATGATACCCCGGCTTCCACTTCTGACCCTATTTCATCTAGCCCATCTTCTTCCGAGCCTATTCTTTATTTTCCCCAAGGCTCGAACCCTCCACCCGCCTCATTGAGTAACCCGGACACGATTCCAACTCCAATTCTGGGATCTGTTCCACCCTCACGATCTTCTCCAATGTTGGATCCAGCTCTTATTGCTAAAGCTCCTTATCCAAATAGGTTAAGGGGAAACAAACCAAGTCCACAAATGGAGAAGATCGTAAAAATGTTTAAACAGGTTGACATAAATATCCCTCTCCTAGATATTATACAACAAGTTCCGGGTTATGTGAAAATACTTAAGGACTTGTGCACTAGGAAGAGAAAAACTCAAATGCCGAAAAAAGTGTTCATGACGAGTAATGTAAGCACTGCTTTTACCCAGCAATTATCAAAGAAACGTAAGGACCCCGGCTGTCCTACAATCTCTATTTCTATTGGGGGTAAAAATATCAATCGTGCTCTACTCGACCTTGGTACTAGTGTTAACCTGCTTTCTTATTCTATCTACGAGTAGTTAGGTATTGGAGAGTTAAAACCTGCCCACTGCACTCTTCAGATGGCAGATCGATCTATCACCAAACCTAGGGATGAGCTTGAGGATGTGTTGATAAAAGTCAGGGAATTTGTATCCCCCGTGGACTTTATTGTTCTAGATACACAACCTGTAGCGAACCTACGGAACCAAATTCCAGTGATTATCGGTCGACCTTTCTTAGAAACTTCCAATGCTATCATTAATTGTCGTAACGGTTCTATGAACTTATCTTTCGGGAAGATGACAATTGAGCTTAATATTTATAAGCTAGGAAGTCAACCATCTGAACCTTCTGCTCATATACTTGATATCTTTTCCATCAACGAGATAGCTTCTGACAGCTGTGAAGCTGAAGCACTTTGCTATAATGATCTCGATGACACTAGTGCGTCATTGTTTGATCTAGCAAATTATTATAGTGAGGACACATTTGAAGATTCCACCTTTGAGTTCGAACCTTTTAGCTCATCACAAAAGTCAGTAGAGCTTTCCGAGTCAATATTTTATACAGGTTATGAACTTCTTAGGGAATCCAAATATCATTCCCTTATCCCACCTTCTATTGTCTCTCCGCCAACATTAGATCTCAAAATGCTACCTTCTCATCTTAAATATGCATATTTAGGTGAGAATGAGTCTTTGTTCGTGATCATATCCGCTTCTCTAGCTTTAGAGCAAGAGAACGCTCTTTTAACGGTCTTGAGATCAAATCAACAAGCATTTGGTTGGACAATGGCAGACATCAAAGGGATCAGTCGTTTGATTGTTGAACATCATATACATTTAATGGATGAAGCCAAACCAACCCGAGATCCACAAAGACGGTTAAATCCCGTCATGAAGGAGTGGTAAAGAAAGAAATCGTCAAGTGCTGAGATAGTGGTATAATTTACCTAATCTCTGATAGCCAATGGGTAAGTCCCATTCATATGGTCCCTACAAATTCTGGCATCACGGTCATAACTAATGAGGCTAATGAGTTGATCCAAACATGCACCCAAACTGGGTGGCGTGTATGTAGTGATTACAGAAAACTCAATGCCGCAATAAGGAAAGATCACTTTCCTTTACCTTTTATTGACCAGATGTTGGAACGATTAGATGGACATGAATATTATTGTTTCATGGACAGATACTCTGGCTATCGCCGAAAAGGATCAAGATAAAACAACATTTACTTGTCCTTTCGATGCCTTTACTTATAGACGCATGCCCTTTAGGTTATGCAATACTCCCGCTACATTTCAACGGTGTATGATGGGGATATTCTCAGATATGGTCGAGAATTTTCTGGAGATCTTTATGGACGATTTTTCTATATTTAGGGATTCTTTTGAGGATTGCCTTCGTCATCTTGACGCGGTTCTTACCCGCTGTAAGGATAAGAACTTAACTTTGAATTGGGGAAAATACCATTTCATGGTCCAAAAAGGTATCGTGCTAGGACATGTCATTTCACGAAAAGGTATTGAGGCAGACAGAGCTAAAATGGATGTCATCCATAATCTTTCTCATCCCAAATGCGTCAAAGATATACGATATTTCCTTGGTCATGCAGGATTTTATAGGAGATTCATTAAGGATTTTAGCAAAATTGCTAGACCTTTAACTCTTCTCTTGGCCAAGGATACAACATTTCATTTCGATTTGGATTGTGAGGCTGCTTTTGACTCACTTAAAGGCTCTCTCACTATAGCCCCCATTCTATCATCTCCTGATTGGAACCACCCGTTTGAGCTTATATGTGATGCATCAGATTTTGCTGTTAATGCAGTCCTAGGACAGCACATTGATAAGATGCCACATGCAATTTATTATGCAAGTAAGACCTTGAATGATGCCCATATTAACTATACAACTACCGAGAAAGAACTCTTGGCAGTTGTATTTGCATTAGAAAAATTCAGGCCTTACTTGATTGGCTCACCGATATTGGTTTACACCGATCACTCTGCCCTAAAACATCTTTTATCGAAGAAAAATGCTAAGGCCAGGTTAATACGTTGGATCCTATTATTACAAGAATTTGATCTTGCCATACGAGATAACAGAGGATGTGAAAACGTAGTAGCCGACCATCTTTCACGCATATCTTCTTCACCTACTGTGACCTTACCAATAAACGACTCTTTCCCTGACGACAACTCTTGACCATATCCTGCGAACCTTGGTTCGTGGATATTGTGAATTATCTAGCAACAGGACTTATTCTCAGCGAATGGTCTAAACAAGACAATCATCGATTTCTATCCCGAGTAAAGAACTTTTACTGGGATGAACCTTATTTGTTTAAGTATTGTCCTGACCAATCATTCGCAGATGTGTCCCTAATGATGAATTCAAGAGTGTATTGTCTTTCTGTCATGATCAGGCATGTAGTGGTAACTTTGGTCCACGTAAAACGACGGAGAAAGTTTTGCAATATGGTTTTTACTAGCCCACATTATTTAAAGACGCATATGATCATTGCAAAACTTGTCCATGGTGTCAACACACGGGTCGGATTTCTCAAAAAATTAAGATGCTACTTCAGCCTATCTTGGTTGTAGAAATTTTCGACGTTTGGGGTATTGATTTTATGGGCCCTTTTCCCAACTCTTTTAGGAATTTATATATCTTGTTAGCGGTTGATTACGTCTCAAAATGGGTGGAAGCGATACTATGTCACGCTAATGACAACAAGGTTGTCATTAAGTTCCTTAAAGAAAATATCTTTTCGAGATTTTGACACCCTCGCGCTATAATTAGCGACAATGGGATGCATTTCTGTAATCGGTCTTTCGAGACTTTGATGCGGAAATATTCAATCAACCATAAACTTTCTACACCCTATCATCCCCAAATGAGCGGGCAAGCTGAGATTTCCAATAAGCAGATAAAACTAATTTTGGAGAAAACAGTTTCTAAAAACCGTAAAGATTGGTCAACCAAATTGACGGATACTCTTAAGGCATTCCGTACCGTTTATAAGACTGATTTTGGTATGTCTCCTTACCGCCTAGTGTTTGGAAAGGCTTTCCACCTTCCTGTCGAGATCGAACATAAAGCAATGTGGGCTATTAAAGAGCTTAACTTCAATTTAAATCAAGCCTGCAACTTTCAGAAACTGCAATTAAATGAGCTAAGCGAACTCCGTGATGAAGCTTACGATAATGCGGTTATAGTAAAGAACCGGACTAAAACATTCCACGATAAAAATATTTTTAGAAAAACTTTTACCCCGGGACAACAAGTCCTTATTTATGATTCACGTCTCCATCTTCATGCGGGTAAAGCTAAGATCTCATTGGAAATGACCATTTGTGGTGCGGTATGTATATTCGCACGGGGCGGTTGAAGTTGAAAATATTAAAAACGGTTATATTTTTAAAATGAATGGACACAGATTAAAACCGTATTTTTCCACTGACCCCACGGAGGAGCTTCTGTTTTTACAGGAGCCGCTTTATTACAACTAAATTTCCTCCGCCTCACCTCCATGTCTTGATAATATTGTCTCATTCTAAGAATGGAGGTAAGTGATCAAAAATAAGTTTGGGGGAGATTTTCACGATCATTTATTCTTGTCCCCGTTAATAAATTTTCCTCCCAAGTCTACAGGTTTTTAAGATTTAAAAGATAACAACAGTGAGGACACTGCTGTAAACAGGTTTGGAGGAGCTTTGTGCTTATTTACGTATTACTTTGCATTATACACTTTGAATAAGCAAAAAAAAATTCTTTGATAATAAAAGAATAGAAAGTGAAAATTTACATTTAAAAGATTGGAAAAGTTTAAGAAAAACAAGAAATTTAGATGTTTTCTAAAACGAAACTAGTAATAAGTAGTTATGAGTCGTTGTCCCAAGGGTTAGTAAGATGAAGGAAGTCACTAATGTGGGGATAAAAATAAGTCTGAAAAATAGTTCCTATTCTTGAAGCCAAATATTTGAACATTGATACCCTACTATACGCACTTACACATGTCTTGAAACTCGGGATAGTAGAGGATACCTTAAAATGCTCTTGTCTAAAAGCCAAAGTACAAAGGAAATAAAAATAAAATTATAAAATTATAAAATTGTGAAGAAAAATGAACACTGGTTTTGTAATCACCAAGGCAGTATAAAAAAATATAGCGAGGGTGCTTTATCACCTAATGTCTTAGACTAACTGATTTGGGAGCCACTGCTAAGCTTTAGGTGTTGCAAGACGAGAAAATTGCTACTTACGCCTAATAAGCAAGCACATTTAGTAATCGGTCGATTAGTACCTCAAGAAGTATTAACGGTCATATGAAGAATGTGTGAGCAATTCCATCCAAAATATTCACCGACTAAAAAGTACCGAGGTAGATGGACAAGAGTACGATAGCTTGAATTAAATTCTCCGAGTGTAGGGATGTCTTTTACACACACACATAGGGGTATATGATCAGTGTTTGGAAAAAAGGTAGGGATGAAGAATAAATGCGATGTTTTATTGAGAGATGGGGTGATTTCTATCATCTTTTCATGACTATTAAGATAGAGCTCATAGCAACCGAAAAGCTAGTGTAGTTGGAAACTCTTATTTTCAAGTTCTTTCTTTTATAGTTCTTATCTTTATATGTAACTTTCACCGTCTTTCTTTTATTATGGGATTTTGTGGGTGTAATCCGCTGAAAACCCTCAGAAGACAACACCCCTCCTATTAGGGACACCTAGTGGTTCAAAGGCTTGTTGCACTTGCTCAGGGCAATCGTGTTTCCTACGAAAGTGTGCTAGTTAGTTTCCCTTTTTCTTTCTATTTTTGTCCTTCTCTTGAGTAAATAGTTTGCTCGGGACGATCAAAATCAAATTTGGGGGAATTTGTTCAGTCGAAAATAGTGCACTTTTAACATGAAAATTTCCTTACTTTTCTTAATCATCCAAAAGTATTTGCTATAAATATAACACATATTAGAAGTTTATCTGCAAAATATCATTTACCATGTGTTATACATTATAATAAACATTTTGAAAGAAATTGTATATTTAATATTTTACACATAATATTTTGTATCTCACATTCTTCATTGAGATCTTGTGCAAGATTTGCTCAGGTCAGATATCGGGAATCAGGAATCTGCCGATAAAATACAAGAAAGTTAAAGAATCAAATATTTGTAGAAATTCAGAAAAGATAAGAAGATTCCAGATATCACATAAAGACCCAGAGATCAACAGAATAAGACCACAGAAGTTTGAAGTAACGAGCTCACCAATAGGCCGCGGAACCGCGGCCGAGTCAGGCCGAGTCGCCGCAGATCCACGGCCGATTCGTGAGCTTCGGGGTCAGGAACTCTCTGGAAACTTCTTCTCAACGACCTAGCTTGTTGGGGAAGCCTCGTTGTAACAAGCTTGTTCGGGAAACTTCTCTATAACAATCTAGCTTGTTGAGGAAGCTTGAAAAGGGGCTATAAAAAGGACCTAGGGCTACATTGAAAGGATTACACAATTTTATTCTGAAATTTTCCCCAAATTCATTCATCAAATCAAATCAAGAAAAGAGCCAACAAATTCAACAAATCCAAGATCCAAGATTAAGAATCATTGAGAAATTTATCGAGCGATATCATTCAAGACTCCTTTATATGAAGCCGATCATCATCAACAAGCAAGCGATCCACGACAGGTCCAAGACTCACGGTGATCGAGCGACATGAAGATCGACGGAAAAATTACCTCTTCAAGAGAGTGATCGGGAGCAATTCTTCTTGTAATCTCGGGTTGAAGAAGTTGTAATTTGAAGTTAAATAATAAAGGTGATAATTAGTTTCAATTTCGCTTTCTTTTAATTTCCGCATTATGAATTTTTTCTCTAATCTTTCTTTGATTTTCATGATGCGTGAGTAAATCTCCGCTTGATAAGATTCGTAGGATTAGGGTAGATCGATGGATGATAAAATTTTGTACTTTTTTTAAGTCTTATGAATTTTACAAACTTTCACAAAAGAATCGTTAACATCCTCCTTGGGTGCGATATCAAATTCTTGATACTCTTGACCACGATTTGAGATACGATTAACGATCTTTTTGTGAAGGGCTAGAAAATGAATGGGATCAATGAAAGGACAAGGGACGATAGTGAAGAAACCCTAGTTTCTTCCAGAAAAACCCTAATCCGCATTCATCACCATCAATCTAGTGTTAAACTGTTAATAGATAAAATGAGTCATCTTTTTTAGTCATCCATGACTACTAAACCCGATCGAATCCTGCAAGCTTTCTTCATATTTTCTTGATAATTAGATCTTGAACATTTTCTTGATTTCCTTTCTTGAAAACAATTTCTTGATTTTCTTGAAACTATTATTTCTACTAAATTTTGAACCATTTCTTGAATTTCTTTACTAGTTCTTTCGACTCATCTAAAGCAAGAATTTATGAATTCCTCGCATATCAGGGGACAACCCATGCTCACTAACGCTCGCTACACGTGACACCGTTATTGATTGCGGTTATTTTACAACTACTTTTCTTTGATCAATCAGAGGCGAATATTAGTTTTGGGACATTTCGGTCCTTTGTCCATCTTGCGCGCACGTGTATTTGTTACGTGACGGAGTGAACAATGGTGATATGGAATACACCCAGTTTGGGGTGTGGTCTGATTTGAGGTGTGCACGTCAATTTGGAAATGCAACAAAGAGTTGTTGGTTGTCGGGACCCGCCACCTCTCTGAAGACGTTGAAGAATTACGACATATATCAGAAGTGTCGAGAGATGTACCCTTAAAATAAATCCCGTATTTGAGGGGAAAAAGGGCTGTTGTAGACCTAAGAAATGTTAGTCATGTTTGAGACTAAAATTATCTTAGGAGATATAAGATGAATATCATTTGGGATATCATCAATGGGAGACCACTAGTCATTTTTGAGACTAAGGTCAGCATGGCAAAAACATGAGCAATATGGGCTCGGTTGTTGTAACAACTCCAATTTTTGTATACATAAATTTGATTTAAATTTGAAATATACTTGGAGTATTTAATATTGCTGTTATCACTTTAAGTATCTATTTTCCCACAATAATTACAAGAAGCAGCTTGTAGCTCATTGGTAATACCTTGCACTGCTGAACCAAGCCATCAGAGTTCAAATCCCATACCCCACATTATTTTTAGATTATTTTTCTTTTAAATTTCTTGGAAGCCCAACAGTCCACAGGCCATAACTCCCAAAAGTTGAACTGAACCCTAAAAACTAATTATACCAGGAGCTACGTCAAAGGACCCCGCACCCAATGACCACCGGACTCGGCCGGCGCCGCCGGCCGGACTCGGCCGTACGGCCGAGTCCCCAAAACGAAAATTTCGTCTTTTGGCATTCTATAACCCTCTGTATACTCCATTTTAATGGATCGGTTTCCGAATGTTAATTACACCCTATTTACTACAAATTTTAATGATTTTTCTTTAATTTTTTACAATTTTTTTTTAAAATAAAAACCTTTCACCTACCCTACCCTAGCCTACCCTATAAATAGACCCCTACCCCCTACCCTCTCATCCCAAAACACTAGGCTTACTCTCTCAAAATTTTTACAAGAAGGGTGTACTTTGAAACCGAGTTCACGGCGAAGCGCTGACGGAATTCCGGCGACTTTTTTTTGAAATAACCGGCGACGAAACAACGCCTCGGCCACTCACCTAGTTCCGCTATGATCTTTAGTATAGATCGAAACCCGTAAGTCCCATTCTTTCCTTCTTTCTACTTCCTAAAAATATGAAATTACGAAACCTGACGGAAATCGGAACAAACCGATTTCCGATTCGGTTTTCTATAAAATCTCACTTGTCACAAATTCCATAATACCTAAACTTATCCATGTTGACTATTAATCACATAACAACTAATTTGGACAAAGTTTCTCACATTAAATGATAGCTTTTGCAATATCGTATTCTTTTTCGCTTTAATACCATGATGTTTATTTTTCTTCTTCTAATCAATTCAAACATTCCTAAACATCTCTATCTTGATTATTAAACTTGTAAAAATCAATTTGAATGAGTTTTCACACATGAAATGATAACCTTTTCAATTTACCGTATTTTTACACTTTAATACCATCATGTTTCAATTTCACATTTAACCCTTAACTTGCTATACAACTAAAGTAGAGCACGAGTTAATGACCTACCTCCACCCACACGTAAATACAAACCCTAGAATGATATCATCAAAATTTAGAATACGATAAAACGAAATTTTCATTAAAATACCATAATCTTCATAAAACCATTCTTAAAGGTTTTAGATTTGTTACACTTTTAAGTAAATATCTTTAATAGGAAAAACACGATAAGTTATGGACATCGATCGCTTATCTAAACCTGACTTTTTAGTGTCTAGGCAAGTGTGCCTAAGGCAAGTGGTTACTTAATTAGGGCCACTACTTGTAGTGGAGAGCCTCCCACTTACCTGGCACTTACCTGGCCGCGATTGGCGGTGAAGAGGCGATTTGAGGCTTCTAACGACTTGTCGTATAGACCTTTTAGAAATAAGCTAGTTGGCTTAGAAACCCTAGAATCTAGAATACGGAAAATTACACTTTTCAAGTAAATACCTTTTACTTTATAAAACCGTTTTCTAAAGGATTAGTATTTTACAATCTTTGCAAAGCGCTGCTACAACCCATCTTTGGGGAACCCGTTCGGGATCGTGCGGTTTATCGCGCACCCTCGGGCTAGTAGTGCGAGATTCAGACCTCCGCAAGGCGTATTCGGTCTCGAAAGGTTTAAAATACGACATCTTAAGAAAATGAGATTTTTGGAATATAGAATATTTATTAAAAAAAATTATTTTTGTATAAATATATGTATATTTATCATTTAAATATCTATTTTATTATAATATAAATTTTTCACCTTTTCCTAAAAATCACAAAGAATATATTTTACACCAAAATACCATGAACTTCAAATAAACAATATTACAACTAGGATATTCTCACTAGAAATGTCATAATATAAAATCCACCCTCATTACAACTCTAAAGACGAATAATAAATACTTGAGGTGTATTTTGAAAAGTATATAAAAGTATATTTACATAAAACTCCCTCAAGTTTTATAAATTACCTTAAAGACCCTAGCAATTATAAGACTTCGATTCACATCCCTGATTGTCTGACTCGGGTTTGAGTCTGATTAATCTGACTTGAATATGATTCAAGTCAATCTATAATCTACAAGATTCTAAGTCAATATGAACACATGAATTCATGAATACAATTATCAGTTTATATAACTTGACTGAACCGAACCATGGATATATATTCCTTTTACATGATTCTCAGTATTCCATTTACATGACTCTACAGTTATAACCGTTTCCTGATATCATGTTTTCGGTCAGTCAGTCAATCAATCATGCAATCAATACAATTTTACAAGATAACTATACAAACAAGATATCGCGGGGTTTAAGGGGTAGATTGGTACGGAAGGTGTTAAAGATGGCACGAGGTGGTCAGATTTAACACACCTAACATAAATCCAGTTGCTATTGTACCGTGGCATAAACGGTTCCTTATACTATACGTGCCCTTAGTCTCTGGCATATAGAGACTCCCCTCGTATACACTGGCATCTTTCTGTACCAAGCTACAAACAACAACGTTGACATAACATTACAACAATAGTTTACACTTTAAAATGTATCTTCTTATTTTGTCTTTTCTACTTCCCTCTTACCTTTGGGACTTATCGAGCGACCTGTTCGCTGACGACATTCTGTTTCTCTCTTCTTTGAATGTCGTCAGGTGATTTGGACCCGGCAGAGGTTGAGCCATCGCAAGAAGACTTGGAACAGTTTACTGAAGACCCTGCACTGTAGTTTCATTGTACACTTTTCTTTTCAGTACTTTTCATTTCCTGTTATGCCACTGTTTAGGCATTTTTATTTCAGTTGTATTTCCTTTTCATGTATTGTACAAAGAATGTTAATAAATAAAAGTTGCTGTTCTTTTTGTATTCTTGTCTCTTGTGTATTTATTTCTATATTGCTTAGATAGGCTTAGCGTACGTACTTCTGAGTACATACGTAGCGGACCTCGTCGTGCCCACTTCGCCGTACACTGGGAAGCGGGGCGTGACAGGTTTTGTTGGTGGCCCATGCAGGTCAGAGCTGTATGAATCCCTATCATGCAGTTCTGTTCTGCGTGAACAACCTAAACAATATAACACAAGAACCAGCAACTAAATCATTCTTTACAATTCATGTTCCTTGAATCTTGCAATTTCATATTCCTTGAATCTTATCATTTCATGTACTTGAATCTGTCCTAACCCAAATTTTTCTTCAGGGTTATGGATTCTCCGAACAACACCAGCACCAACGTCAACAACACACCCCCAGCACTACCTTTCACACCAGCTGTTCCTACGCCACCTACCGAGAAACAGTGTTACTCGAGGCAATCCGCAGCCTTCTCGAGGGACAGCAACAACTCTTGAACCGTCCTGAGACTGATGCTCCTGGAGTAAAGCAATTCAGGGCTTTACATCCGAAGCAATTCTCAGGAAAGGGGAGCCCACTGGAAGCTGAGGAATGGGCTCAAAGTATCGAGAATGATCTGGCCGCAGCACAAGTGCCAGACGTCGCTTGGGTTCGTGTAGCGAAACTACAGCTCACGGACAACGCTCGCAACTGGTGGAAGGCGGAAGAAAGCCGTCTTGCACAACCTATTGAATGGAAAACGTTTCGCGAGAAGTTCGACGCGAAATACTTCCCTGTGACTGCCAGGTTTGCCATGGAGCAGCAGTTCATTCATCTACAGCAAGGATCAATGTGGGACAAATCGGTAGATGAATACGACGCTGAATTCACCATGTTAAGCCGGTAAGATATGTCGCAATAGTTCAGTTTAAATATCACATACCACCCAGCTAACACTATCCTTGAACAGATTCGCGGCACACTTGATACCGACGGACGATATCAGAGCCCGTCGCTTTCAACAAGGACTGGACACGGAGATTCAGGCTGCTTTAGCCACAGGAATTTTTTTGACTCATGAGGATGCTCTAGAAGCTGCCCGCAGTTATGAGGCAGTGATAAAAGCAAGGGGCAGACCTCAGTCTGCAGGAGTCAAGCACCCTGCTAACCAGATGGCAGGTGGAGCCTCGTCCAGACCACCTTTTGTGCCAAGACGTCCTGGAGCACCAATCAGCAGACCCAGCCCAGCCTTTTGTAACTACTGCAAGAGAAATAGGCATCTGGCGAGAGATTGCCGACGTGCGAACAACCTTTACTTGATCTGCGGCTCAGCTGCTCATGGTATTGGGGCTTGTCCTCATAAACAAAACCCAGTTGCTGCACCCAGGCCAGCAAACAATCATCCACAGCGTCCAGCCATCCAAGCCCCTGCTCCAAGACTTGCACTGCCTGCACCACCCAGAGGACCACAAGCTGCACCACCTCCTCGACAGCTCCATCAAGCTCAAGGGAACATTCCGAGGAATGCTCCTCAGGCCAGGAGGAATGTGCCAAAGCGCCAGGCTTTCATGATGTCTGTGGAAGAAGCTGAGGCCACTGGCCAAGTCATTACTGGTAAACTTTCCTTCTCAAACTTATCTTTTAGTCCTGGTTATATACACACTTTCCCAATACCTAAAATATATCCCATATACCTTAGGTACAATCCTAGTAGCTTCACTACCTGCACTTGCACTGTTTGATACTGGAGCATCCCACTGCTTTATGTCGCAACGGTTTGTCCGAACCCATGCGATTCCAGTCTCACCGCTTGTATCCAGCTGGAATGTCGGTTCCGGAAATGGCGTTCTAAAGGCAACTATGGGATACAGCCTGTGTCCAGTTGTCGTCTGCAGTCGAGAGTTTTATGCTGACTTCAAAGTACTGGACATACCGAACTACGATGTGGTTCTAGGAATGGATTGGCTTGGAACCTTTTATGCTACCATCGACTGTCGTCAAAGGAGGGCAGTATTCGAGATTCTAGACCATCCGATTTTCTATTTCAAGAGCGGAGATCGTACCTTGGAGCCAGGTACCTACAAAGCGAAGCTAAGAGAAGCAGTAGTTGCGGCAGCTCAAGCGGAAGAAGAATTAAGACCAGAGGTAGTTCGAGAGTTCGACGATGTATTTCCTGACGATATATCAGGTTTGCCTCCCGATCGAGCTCTTGAATTCAGTATTGATTTAGTACCAGGAGCACAACCGGTGATCAAAGCACCTTATAGACTAAGTCCGGAAGGATTGAAGGAAGTCCGAACACAGTTGGACGAATTATTGGCGAAAGGATGGATTCATCCCAGCACTTCAAGTTGGGGAGCACCTGTACTACTGGTGAAGAAGAAGGAAGGTTCATACAGAATGTGCATCGATTATAGGGCCTTGAACGAAGTCACTATAAAGAACAAGTATCCACTCCCGCGCATCGATGATTTATTCGATCAGCTAAGTGGATCTTGTGTTTTCTCTAAATTGGATCTTCGTTTAGGTTATCATCAGGTGAAGGTCAAGGAAGCTGATATTCACAAAACAGCTTTCAGAACTCGCTATGGACATTACGAATTTCTAGTGATGCCATTTGGAGTGACCAATGCACCAACAATATTCATGAACTTAATGAATCAAGTTTTCTGGGAGTATTTAGACGGGTTTGTTGTCATCTTCATCGACGACATCCTGGTATATTCTAAGAATCGGAAAGAGCATGCAGAGCATCTACGAATTGTCCTGGAAACTCTTCGACAATATAAGCTTTATGCCAAGTACAGCAAGTGCGAGTTTTGGCTAAATCAAGTTGGTTTTCTTGGACATATCGTATTAGGAGAAGGAATTTCTGTGGATCCAGCCAAAGTTTCAGCAGTTAGCGAATGGCCTATACCAAAGTCAGTGAAAGACATTCGGAGTTTCTTTGGTTTAGCTGGATATTACAGAAAATTCATTGAAGGATTCTCAAAGATAGCAACACCCCTGACCAAGCTCACAAGAAAAGATGAAGAATTTGTGTGGTCAGAAGCATGCGAACAAGCTTTCGTAGAACTCAAGTCAAGATTGACATATGCACCTATTCTCGTAATACCAGATCAATCTGGAGGATTCGAAGTGCATTGTGATGCATCCGGTAAGGGATTAGGATGTGTTCTGCATCAGCACGGTAAGGTTGTGGCTTATGCTTCAAGACAAGTGAAGACTCATGAGCGCAATTATCCGACGCATGATCTGGAGTTGGCAGCCGTCATTTTTGCCCTCAAAATTTGGCGCCACTACTTACTTGGTGAACGAGCGAACATCTACACAGATCATAAAAGTCTGAAGTACGTGTTTACTCAGAAGGAGTTGAATATACGGTAGAGAAGATGGTTAGAACTTATGGCGGACTTTGACATCAACTTGCAATATCACCCAGGGAAGGTGAACAAAGTACCTGATGCTCTTAGTCGCCAACCCTTATCGATGAATCTCACCGCTCAGTGGAAGCTTCAGCAAGACTTACATCAGATGGAGATTGAAGTAGTCATGCCAGGTAATGCTTCAAGTTTGATGAATCTACAAGTTCAATCAACCATTTTCAATCAGATCAAAGCAGCTCAAGCAAGTGATACTAAGTTGCAAAGGATCAGAGAACAAGTGGAGAATGGACTCAGAACAGACTTCATCATCCATGAAGACGGATCTTTGAAATACGGCAGCAGATTGTGTGTACCAAAAGGTCCTGTTCGGGAAGAGTTAATGAAAGAAGCTCACAGCTCTTCCTACTCAGTACATCCTGGAGGTACCAAAATGTACAAAGATCTACGACAGAATTATTGGTGGCATGGGAATGAAGCGTGAAGTAGCCAGAAGCATCGCAAAATGCTTGGTGTGTCAGCAAGTAAAGGCTGAACATCACAGAACAGCTGGACTACTTCAACTGTTACCAATCCCAGAATGGAAGTGGCAGCACATCACGATGGACTTTGTGACTGCTCTTCCTCGCAGCACAAAAGGTAACGATGCTATATGGGTCATTGTGGATCGACTCACAAAGTCGGCTCACTTCATCCCATTTCGAGTTGGCCAATCAACTGAGACACTAGCAAAGAAGTACATGGAGGTAATAATCTAATTACGATTTAAACACTTCATAATATACTATCTCTGATACCCATGAACTCATACAGGAAATTGTGAGACTTCATGGAGTACCGGTCTGCATTGTCTCCGATCGTGACACCAGGTTCCGATCGCAATTTTGACAGAGTCTGCAAGCTAGGTTGGGAACAAGTCTGAACTTCAGCACGGCTTATCATCCACAAACAGATGGTCAGTCGGAACGAACTATTCAGATCTTGGAGGATATGCTCAGAGCGTGTATGCTAGACTTCAAAGGATCATGGGAAGATCACCTGCATCTTGTGGAGTTCACGTACAATAACAGCTACCAAGCAAGCATAGGAATGGCACCTTTTGCAGCATTGTATGGAAGGAAGTGTTGATCACCATTAAGTTGGGACGACATCGGAGATAGGGAACTTCTTAGACCTGAAATGATAGTAGCGACCGTTGATGTGGTTCGAACTATCAGGGAAAGAATGCGCATAGCCCAAGATCGACAAAAACACTGGGCTGATGCAAAGAGACGACACTTGGAGTTCCAGCCAGGAGACCATGTATTCCTGAAGATATCTCTGAACCGCGGAGTGATCCGATTTGGAAGACGGGGTAAATTGAGTCCGAGATACATTGGACCGTTCGACATATCCGAACGAGTCGGTGAAGTGGCATACCGCTTAGCACTTCCACCCTCATTGGAAGGAGTGCATAACGTGTTCCACATATCCCAACTCAGAAAGTATGTGAGTGACCCCAGCCATGTACTTGATCATTCCGAACTCACTATACAGCCCGACTTGTCTTGTGAGCAACAGCCTGTGGAGATCCTGGACAGAAAAGTGAAGACACTTCGGAACAAGGAAGTTAACTTGGTCCGGATAATATGGAGGAAAGACACTCCAGGAGAATCCACGTGGGAAAGGGAAGATGAAATGCATGCAAGATATCCCCACCTCTTTGTAAACTAGTCCTCAAATAAAAGTTGTAAATTTCGGGGACGAAATTTTTGTAAGGAGGGTAGATTGTAACAACTCCAATTTTTGTATACATAAATTTGATTTAAATTTAAAGTATACTTGGAGTATTTAATGTTGCTGTTATCACTTGAAGTATCTATTTTCCCACAATAATTACAAGAAGCAACTTGTAGCTCATTGGTAATACCTTGCACTGCTGAACCAAGCTACCAGAGTTCAAATCCCATGCCCCACATTATTTTTAGATTATTTTTCTTTTAAATTTCTTGGAAGCCCAACAATCCACAGGCCATAACTCCCAAAAGTTGAACTGAACCCTAAAAACTAATTATACCAGGAGCTACGTCAGAGGACCCCGCACCCAACGACCACCGGACTCGGCCGCCCCAAAACGAAAATTTCATCTTTTGGCATTCTATAACCCCCTGTATACTCCATTTTAATGGATCGGTTCCCGAATGTTAATTACACCCTATTTACTACAAATTTTAATGATTTTTCTTTAATTTTTTACAATTTTTTTTTAAAATAAAAACCTTTCACCTACCCTACCCTAGCCTACCCTATAAATAGACCCCTACCCCCTACCCTCTCATCCCAAAACTCTAGGTTTACTCTTTCAAAATTTTTACAAGAAGGGTGTACTTTGAAACCGAGTTCACGGCGAAGCGCTGACGGAATTCCGGCGACTTTTTTTTGAAACAACCGGCGACGAAACAACGCCTCGGCCACTCACCTAGTTCCCCTATACTCTTTAGTATAGATCGAAACCCGTAAGTCCCATTCTTTCCTTCTTTCTACTTCTTAAAAATACGAAATTACGAAACCCGACGGAAATCGGAACAAACCGATTTCCGATTCGGTTTTCTATAAAATCTCACTTGTCACAAATTCCATAATACCTAAACTTATCCATGTTGACTATTAATCACATAACAACTAATTTGGACAAAGTTTCTCACATTAAATGATAGCTTTTGCAATATCGTATTCTTTTTCGCTTTAATACCATGATGTTTATTTTTCTTCTTCTAATCAATTCAAACATTCCTAAACATCTCTATCTTGATTATTAAACTTGTAAAAATCAATTTGAATGAGTTTTCACACATGAAATGATAATCTTTTCAATTTACTGTATTTTTACACTTTAATACCATCATGTTTCAATTTCACATTTAACCCTTAACTTGCTATACAACTAAAGTAGAGCACGAGATAATGACCTACCTCCACCCACACGTAAATACAAACCCTAGAATGATATCATCAAAATTTAGAATACGATAAAACGAAATTTTCATTAAAATACCATAATCTTCATAAAACCATTCTTAAAGATTTTAGATTTGTTACACTTTTAAGTAAATATCTTTAATAGGAAAAACACGATAAGTTGTTGACATCGATCGTTTATCTAAACCTGACTATGTGGTGTCTAGGCAAATGGTTACTTAATTAGGGCCACTACTTGTAGTGGAGAGCCTCCCACTTACCTGGCACTTACCTGGCCGCGATTGGCGGTGAAGAGGCGATTTGAGGCTTCTAACGACTTGTCGTTTAGACCTTTTAGAAATAAGCTAGTTGGCTTAGGAAACCCTAGAATCTAGAATACGGAAAATTACACTTTTCAAGTAAATACCTTTTACTTTATAAAACCGTTTTCTAAACGATTAGTATTTTACAATCTTTACAAAGCGCCGCTACAACCCATCTTTGGGGAACCCGTTCGGGATCGTGCGGTTTATCGCGCACCCTCGGGCTAGTAGTGCGAGATTCAGACCTCCGCAAGGAGCATTCGGTCTCGAAAGGTTTAAAATACAATATCTTAAGAAAATGAGATTTTTGGAATATAGAATATTTATTAAAAAAATTATTTTTGTATAAATATATGTATATTTATCATTTAAATATCTATTTTATTATAATATAAATTTTCCACCTTTTCCTAAAAATCACAAAGAATATATTTTACACCAAAATACCATGAACTTCAAATAAACAATATTACAACTAGGATATTCTCACTAGAAATGTCACAATATAAAATCCACCCTCATTACAACTCTAAAAACGAATAATAAATACTTGAGGTGTATTTTGAAAAGTATATAAAAGTATATTTACATAAAAAACCCTCAAGTTTTATAAATTACCTTAAAGACCCTAGCAATTATAAGACTTCGATTCACATCCCTGATTGTCTGACTCGGGTTTGAGTCTGATTAATCTGACTTGAATATGATTCAAGTCAATCTATAATCTACAAGATTCTAAGTCAATATGAACACATGAATCCATGAATACAATTATCAGTTTATACAACTTGACTGAACCGAACCATGGATATATATTCCTTTTACATGATTCTCAGTATTCCATTTACATGACTCTACGGTTATAACCGTTTCCTGATATCATGTTTTCGGTCAGCCAGCCAATCAATCATGCAATCAATACAATTTTACAGGATAACTATACAAACAAGATATCGCGGGGTTTAAGGGGTAGATTGGTACGGAAGGTGTTAAAGGTGGCACGAGGTGGTCAGATTTAACACACCTAACATGAATTCAGTTGCTGTTGTACCGTGGCATAAACGGTTCCTTTTACTATACGTGCCCTTAGTCTCTGGCATATAGAGACTCCCCTCGTATACACTGGCACCCTTCTGTACCAAGCTACAAACAACAGCGTTGACATAACATTACAACAATAGTTTACACTTTAACATGTATCTTCTTATTCTGTCTTTTCTACTTCCCTCTTACCTTTGGGACTTACCGAGCGACCTGTTCGCTGACGACATTCTGTTTCTCTCTTCTTTGAATGTCATCAGGTGATTTGGACCCGGCAGAGGTTGAGCCATCGCAAGAAGACTTGGAACAGTTTACTGAAGACCTTGCACTGTAGTTTCATTGTACACTTTTCTTTTCAGTACTTTTCATTTCCTGTTATGCTACTGTTTAGGCATCTTTATTTCAGTTGTATTTCCTTTTCATGTATTGTACAAAGAATGTTAATAAAAAAAAGTTGCCGTTCTTTTTGTATTCTTGTCTCTTGTGTATTTATTTCTATATTGCTTAGATACGCTTAGCGTATATACTTCTGAGTACATACGTAGCGGATCTCGTCATGCCCACTTCGCCGTACACTGGGAAGCGGGGCGGGGCATGACAGTTGTTTTAGTATCAAAGAGATCTAACCTCAAGAAACTTAGCCAAGTTGGGCTTAGGTTGAGTCTCCAACAATGCTAAGCACTAAGGAATACAGTGCACACGTGCATTTCACGTGGGCACTGGATTAGTGTTAAACACTAGAGTTTTATGGCGCTCACGTGACACACGTGAGGCGTCCCAAATATGGGCACTGGACTAGTGTTAAACACTAGAGTTTTATGGCGCTCACGTGACACACGTGAGGCACCCTAAATATGGGCTCTGGACTAGTGTTAAACACTAGAGTTTTATGACGCTCACATGACATACGTGAGGCATCCTAAATATGGGCGCTGGACTTTGGTTTTTATCTCCCTCTTTTTTATAAGTGCTAAGCACTTGGCTAGAGTTCTCATGCAAAACACGTGGGTGTCCTCTTTTTCTTTATTGATACTGGAGTGCTGTAGTTTCCTCTTTCTTTTACTTGTTTTCCTTTTAGACAAATCATGTAGGAAACACGTGAGGAAGTTTTTGTTATTTTCCTTGTTCGCTTGAAGCACTCACATAAGAAACACGTGAGGCTTCAAAATAGTGCTCAGCACCAACGATTTGGCCTTGGAGATCTTGGATAACTATTTTTTTTATTGAAGAACTAAGCTCTTTATATAGGGTTAAACCCTAATTTTTTTTCTTTAGAGGAATTAAATTCCTATATGTTCCCGTTCTTCTTCTCTTTTTTTTATATAACTTAGTTTTTCTCCTTAGGTTTCGAATCTTGCAGAGCAAAATCTTCCTGATGAGAATTAAATTCTCAACTTGTGGGAAGATTTGCTTCTGCAGATCTCAACCAGAAGAAAGAACTGAGTTCTTATATGAAGGGTTAAACCCTTAGAGGGGCAAATGATAGATGTTTTTTTTTACCTAGTTTTTCAAGGAAGCAGGTCTTTTCTTTGAGAATTAAATTTTCTTGTTTCTCAAAAGCTCACTGTATATTCTTTTTTAAATCTCTCGGGAGTTCTCTCTCTTTTTTCTATTTCTCTTTTTTTTTCTTCTTCCCTCTTTCTCCTTTTTTCTCTTTTTTCCTTTTGAGATTTGAAGTCTTGGGTTCTTTATATAGTGGAGAGAAGTTTGTTTAATTCTGAGAAAATCTTTCATTAAGAGATCCTAATTGATTTAATTGGTCTCAGAATTTATTTGGAGAATTTTACCCACCGTTGTATTTTTGATCTAAGGACTTCTGTTTTTTTTTTACAGAAAATATTGTTCTTGTTTTTAACAAGATTGGGGATATTCTCCCATATACAGAATAAAATTCTAGCAAGCGGTAATGTAACAACCTCAATATTACTATACCTTCATATTTTTTTCTTTAGTAAAATATTTTATCTATTTATTCTTAGTATTTTCTATATATTTTGTTTTCTATTAAATATATTATTTTATTATTCTATCTATTTTTCCCAAACACATTTTTTAAAACTAAATTTTAACATCTTTTTTTCAAATTAAACACAAGACCTAACCCAGCCCATAACTCAAATCCAATTTCATTTTCATTTTCATTTTCTTTTTCTTTTATAAAATTATGAGCCCAAAAGCCCACTTTCTTGTCAAGCAACGGCATATATTTAATGTTTGTTAAATTTGTGCATGAACAACCTTATAGCACATTGGTTAAATCCTTGCATTGTTATTCCATAGGTCACATGTTTAAATCCATATTTTTGTAATTATTTTTTTTATTAATTTTTATCCTTCTTATAACCTACAAATGGGACCTTTCATTTCTTCTTCCTTTTAACTCCTAACATAATTAGGATCGTTATAGATTATAATTAAGTAAAATTATTATGAAGTGTTTCAATTTTCTTTTAATACAAATATCTCTTCATCTCTTCTTCATCCCATCTTAACCATTTCTTTTTGATCAATTCTAAAAATAAAATAAAATCTCTTTTCCCTTGAGCTTAGAGAAGCACCGGTTCCATCAAGTTTCAAAGACTCGGTTGAGCATTTTATCTAAACGGTGAGCCAGTTGTTATACCGACTCACACAACCTGTAAGTCCCATCCTTTCTCCTCTTCTCAATCTCACTATTTGGATCGTGATCTCGTATCATGGCTCACCATGTCAACTAGCGATATCGTAAAATTTCCTATGAAATTGTTTTTCTTAACATACTATTTTATCATATTTATTAGTAAGCACTGTTACTTCATGTATAAAATATAATTATCTTGAATTAAGCTATTGCAAATGGGACTTTGTTACTTAGAATGTGCTTTGGTTTCTGTAATTGCATATTATAACTCCATAGAGTTAATCTGGTGCATATATTGTTGTTTTAGACGGATAATCATGACCTGATCATATGTTTGCTTCACATATATTAATCTATATTATTTATCGCTGAAATTTTAATTATTTATATTTACTTTTGCATACAAGAAAACAAAATTATAAATAAATACCATAAATTTATCATTTTCAAATACGATCTTATAAAACCTTTATCTTTAAAATAATTTTTATAAATTAATTTCCACTTCTGGAAATTCTTGGAACATTAGAATAAATAATAGATAGAATTCCAAATGTACAGTAAAAATTTCATATCAAACCGCATAACGGTTTAGGAATTATATCGTTTTTATTCACTGTTCGTAAAAACAGAAAAATGCATTTATTAGTCAACTTCTTAGACATATAATTTGGTGTACCGATATTCAAATTGAGCAAACTCAGGTATTTTGGATATCTACATCGAACGATCTAGATTTTCTTAGTTTTATATTTTTACTGAAAACCGACGTAAAATATAGAAAGCTGCATTACAATATTAAGTGATGGATCTGGACAGAATCTATCATGATTCATACACTGTTTTTAAATAGGACATAACTCGAATTCCCGATATCCGTTCGTGAAAAATTTTAGATGTGTAGATGCAAAATTTATAGAACTATAATTTCATGTATATTAGATTACTTATAAACGCATGAAATAACTCGATATAGGCTTTGCAAATTAATATATAGTTGCTGTCCAGAAATCTGAATTTCTGTTTTAAACGCTAATGTTAAAACGGTCATAACTAGAGCTTAAGAAATCCAAATCGCGCGAATCTTAGTATTTTGGATAAGTACTCCGAAATTCCTACAATTTTCTAATAATTTTATAACCTGAAACCCGATAAAAATTAACTCAAACTACGTTTTAAAAATGTGTGACGGTGCTTAACAGATTCTGATCTGTTTTGCTTGACGATACGAAAACGGGTATATCTCCCAAACCGGTAGTCGTATTTAGGCGATGCTGTAACTCACACGTACACAACACTTAGATCTATATTTCTATTTATATTCCGAAATTGATTGACTTGATTGAGTAGTCGTACACAACATTTATTTACAATATTGTTTTTGGACGTTACTTGTATATTTATAGCGTATTTTGTGATTGCTTATTTATTTTTATCTATATGACTTGTGATTAAACCATGAATACTTGAACCCAATATGTACACTTGAACCAACTTGACTCGAACCATGAATACAATTGGCATGACTTGCACTTGACATAACTACATGAACTCAATCTTGAAAACTTGATATCATACATTACCTTTTGTATTCATGTATTCGATCAAGACTCATAACATTAATCATAGATTAGTATACACGGGGTGTTGGCGTAGTTTGAGTATGAAACCAATGGAATCTCATGAGTCCCATTAATACAAATTATATTGCTGTAGTACCGGGCTGAAACGGTACAAATCATGTTGCTGTAGTACCGAGCTGAAACGGTACAAATCACGAATTCACGAATAAGGACCCGTGTTTCCAAGCCCCTGGATGATAACCTGTTGGGTTTGGAATACTTCAACAACAATTGAAATCCCGATATTTTGGGCCCGTGATTCCTTACCCCTGGACGATAGGCTTGGGTTCAAGAATACTCTTGATATTGGTTGACATTCACACTTGAGCTCATGTTAGTTACTTTTACCCTTTTAGAGATCTCTTAGGACACTTATATTCACTTCATGTTCACTATACCTACACTCCATGGCCATACTATACTTATTTTCTATGCTCATATCACATTGCCATGCTTACATAGTTGTTATTAACATTATCATGTTATACTTTGTTATACTTTGTTATACATAGTTTTATTTCCATTTATACTATATCACATGTCACCTTGCATATTTATTTATATACATTCACATCCCACCTTTCTTGAGGACTTACCGAGCGCAAGTTCGCTGACGGGCATTCCACCCATTTTTTGTTTTCTTGGAATGTTCGTCAGATGATCTAAAGATTGAAGAGATTGAGCTAAGTCAAGAGAATTACTTTCAACTTGTGGAGCATACCGATTACTAATTCTTTCTTTTCATCTTTTACTTCCAGTATGCCACTTGTTAAGGCACTTTCTTTTATATATCTTTGTTTTCAGACATCATGTATTCAGTTTGAAATTTGTGAAATTTGAGAATGTAAATATATAAAGTTGGATTTTCATTATCATGTCTTTTCTTATCATTTTATATTGCTTATATACGCTTAGCGTATTTGTTTCGAGAAATGACCTACTCGGAATAAATACGTCGAGAGTTTGTCACATACCGTTACCGCTCTTTTGGAAAGCGGGACGTGACCGTTGGATTTTTAATCCAAGGGTGCTCAGTTAACATAGTATAATCTTTCTTTGTTTAGAAATATATAGAAAATATTTTGGATCTTTGATCCACTAACTCTCTGTTTAACAGAAAATATTCTTCCTAATAGAATTTAATTCTATGTTTAATCACTGTTGGATCCTTGATCCAACGGTTCATTAAGTAGAATTTAATTCTACGTAAGGAGGTGTCCTTACGTGTTTAGCATGTGGGACTTAGTTCGGCCCCTTAGCTGTTTGGTTGTAGCACCTATATGGTTTTCAAATAGGCGCTCACGTGTTAACACGTGAGATTTTGTTTAGCCTATCTGTTGTTTGATTGCAGTGCGTATATGCTTTGCATATAGGCGCTCACGTGTTTAACACGTGAGGTTTATTTGGCCTATAGTTTTTTGGTTGTAGCGTCTATATGCTTTTCATATAGGCGCTCACGTGTTTAACACGTAAGGCTTTGTTTAGCCTATCTGTTGTTTGATTGCAGCGCCTATATATTTTGCATATGGGCGCTCACGTGTTTAACACGTGAGGCTTATTTAGCATATTGTTGTTTGGTTGTAGCGTCTATATGTCTGTTGTTTGATTGCAGCATCTATATGCTTTGCATATAGGCGCTCACGTGTTTAACACGTGAGACTCGAATAGTGGGGAGTTTCTCCCTTTCCTACTCCCCCCCTTTTTTATGAGGGAACAAAGACATCTTTATAAAGGAACAAACACCTGAATCGATCTACATTCATTTAATCTTAGATATATAGAATTTAACTACACATAATAAAATCTTAGATATATAGAATTTAACTACTCATAATAAGAAAATAAAATTTGCATAAAGGAAAAGAAAAAGACATGATTAAAAGTAATAAAAAGAAAACTTTATAAATCTAAATAATCTTACTGCTAAATTGGCTGTTCATCAATTCCCAAAAGCATAAAACAAAAGCAGAAATTAAAAGAGGAATCGATTCTCCGCCCTCTGTACAATGCACATAGGTTTCTATTTATAATGAATTACATATTTGAAATCCTAACCCAAAAATGAATCACTATGCCAAAATTGAGATCGAACGGCTAAAATAATTCGACGGAAATTGGGTAAAACCCCCAGTTTTAGCCTAACTTTTAAGGCCAATTGCAATGTGGTTTTTTGTGCGATCTCATAAATTCTTTTCCGATTCTCTGTTATCTTCATTTATTCAATCAGTTGATCCAATCGTGAGTTGACGTGGGTTGGGTTTTTGCTACTTTCCTAATTGGCTCTGTCTTTTGGTTAGCTTGATCTGCAAATCTTTATAATTGCCAATTGAACTCCTAATCATACCTGATTTGACTCAATTGTTGCAGATAAATCTGTGACATGCACTTACACTCAACACGCGTATTTAGTAGCACTTTTATGTAAAATAACTAACAAAAGATAATGGTGTAGTGATAAAATAAATGCAATAAAATATGTTCATCATTGCTTTTCCATACAAAATGAGGGGAAGAATATCTTGAAAGTAACCATATCATATAAAATCTATCTCATCATCATGAAGTAACTTCAAAGTTCTACTTCCATCAAAACAAACATCTGAAATATCTAAAATAGGCTTATTTCCAGAATTTTCATGTTATTTCCGTGCAAACAAACATGCCCTAAGAAGAACTAAGAAGAAGAAGATGAAGACAATTGTTATGTTACTATTTCATTTTGAGTAAAAATAGTAAAGTTTTGTTGCACACCACATGCTCAACCTTCTTCACATGTTTATGCATACTCCATCTTTTCATATTTAACGTTTAATGTTTATTATCTTTATTTCTTTTAGATAGCTTCTAATTTGTAGTTGGACTTCACTTAGAATCTGTGGAGCAATATATTTTATATGGGCAAATTCTAAGTGATTCTACAACTTTTTCACCATTGATTTAGTGGGTTCAAAATTAACGGTTTTCCGAAACAGAACTTTTTACATTGCTAAATCAACGGTGAAAAAGTTGTAGAATCACATGAAATTTGGTGTGTCCACGTCTTAGATGATAACGATGAAGATAATGGATGCCGATCGTCGGAAAAAATAAGAAAAGACGTACTTTTCAACGCCATACAAGAAATTCCCTCCTGTGCCATCTTTCCCCCTCTTTTTCTCTCTCCATCTACATATCTATCTATATATACACACCACACGCCCAGGCATGTTATTTTGTTGACCCCTTGACTTCTATGATAATTGGTTTTGGCTGGCAGTCATGCTATACAAATCTTTTATCATTTGTTGCATTTGAAAGCACTCATGTGCCTTTTGTTTTCATATGGAAGGCTGGCAAAAATTGCTAAGCTGGCATTATGATTTTGATTAGTCCATTGCTTTTAATTTTTGATCAGAGAGCTTTAAGAATCCATGTCTTTCTTTCAACAGTAATCATTAAAGGATATTACTATTTTTTATTAGCAAATCCTTGAAACCTTTTGACCGTTGCTATATATTTAGGAAATAAAGCTCACAATAGAGCCGTTGGAAAATATTAACCAGATATTTTTCTACAATATTTCAAAAAGCTAATATTTTGCAGGTTATCTATATGTACCACATTATTTTTTACATGGTGAAACCTTACTTGCTCAGATCATTTCAAAAGAACTTTTCAAGCTCATCACTTTTAATAACCTATAGAAAATTTGTACGTGTTTCATTGTGTCTCACCTGTTTAAAGAGAAGAATCAAAATATTGTAAGGATAACCCGTGAAAAGGAAATGTAAGGATGTTCCACTGCCCGGAAAACGAGGTGTTTGTAAGAGTTTCTCCACCCGGTTAAAGAAGGGTTATAGTGAAAGGGAAAAATACTAAGAATAGGGTCTTAAATAGTGGATTGGACGAAGGGCGACGAACCACTCTAAAATCGACCGTATCAAAGTCTGCTCTTCTTTATCACTTTACATTATTGTTTTGCTAGATATTATTTTAATCGTGCTTAAATTGCTCATATATACCGCGACAAGTTTTAAAGTTGAAATATTTTCGTACAAACCCTATTCATCCCCTCTATAATCATCGAGGGCGCTTTCACTTTCAGAAAGCAACGCAGAAAAAGACTTATCCGAACTTTTGGATGACGGGGAGATCCCCACCGGATCAAATACTAGGAACCAACTCAAATACTAGGATAGGTGGCCACTCTTACGTTATTTGCAAATAAAATATTAAAAAAATTTCTTAATTTTAAGGTGGTCCACACAATTGATTCTATCGATGAGAAAGTCATAGAGAATTGTAAACAACAAAACCTAAAATATTTGAAAACAAAAAATATTTAATAATATTATCAAGACCAATAAAAACTTCAAAAGTTATCATGAATATGAAGTGGTAATTTCAACAAAGCTTAAAATTACATATAGAAAGAGAAGTTGATCTACATATTTAAAAATAGGTATTTTACCAAAAAGCCCCATCATATTTCGCTAATTACAAAAAGTCCCTTCATACTTCATATTTATTTAATAGACCCACCCGCCATACATTTCAATTGCATTAAAAATCACCCCAACAGACGAAAAATAGAATTTTTTGGGTGTCTTTCATTACTCTGTTGAGAGATTAACGGTGAGTATCGATTAAGGTTTTAAAATCTTCTCAACCCCTCTTCTTTTCCCAAAATTTCTAATTTCTTCCTTAAAATTGGGTTTAGCATCAGGGGATCAAAGATCTCTCAAATTGATCATAGAAACCGGCTCGTTTTTTTTAACCTGCTCCAGTAACGTGCTTATCGAGTGTTGTTGTCCCTTCAAATGCAAGATTTGAGTTTGTGGGCAATCTTATTTGAAAAGAGAGATATTCTTTAGTTGTGTTAGGTCCTACTTTTCAATCGAACAAGAGTGGAAATTCTTTTTATGGGGGAAACACTTACTTGAATGCCTAGAATATAAGAGAACAACTAAAACACAAGTCACAGTTCTATCTTTCTAACAGGACGCTAAATTTTGATGGAAAACTAATGATGATGGTTTTTAGTGCAATTTAAATGTATGAAAAGACTTTTAAGTAAATATGAAGGATATGGAGGATTTTTAGTAATTATGAAAGTATAAAGAGACTTTTTGGTAATTAGCCCTTAAAAATAATACTCCGCTTAACTTCTCAAGCTTTAAGACACCACATTGATTATACTTGATTTTTATGACCCACTGATTTTATGAACGTTTTATAGTTTGTTGAATAGAAAATGGTTCAGGAGAAACCTTTTCTACTTAAATTAATCATTTGCATCACGCACGTACCAAAATGATATTCCGGTAATAGTTATAATTGTTATTGTTCGGGTAATAAAGAAGGAAAGAAATGGGGGAGACAGAGTGTGAGAAGAGAGGTGATTTATTGAACACGAAAAGCTGCGTGTGTGTGTCTCTCCCCTTCTCTCTCTCTCTCTCTCTATATATATATATATATATATTTCCTCTCTGTATTTCTCTCTCTAGAATGAGACAGTGAGAGAGAGAAGAGATCTGCTGCATTGATCGGAGCTCGATGGAGGCGAAGGTGGGAATGTTGGCGGGATCTTACAAGAGGACTGAGTTCGTCATGATTCGCCACGAAGGAGAAACTAGGGTAATTTTTTTTCCTTTTTCCGGATTTCTTTTCTATTTTTAATAATCTGGTCTCTTTCATATTTGCTTATTCGTTTGTTTTTGATGAAAAGGCTGGATCTTTTGGTGTTCTGTATGATGTTTGGATCTGTGATTCGACTTGGGGTTTGGATGATTTTAGAAAGAATTTGAGTAATGGATCTTTGGATGGACTCAATTTGAGTGGGGGTTGACGTGAGACTTTCAAGATTAGATCAAATTGGCTAAAATGAGTGTATTGTACTTGAATGTTGTATTTATTCAGGTTTTTTAGTATGCATCTTGTGTTTCTGGATACAATTGGGTAATGGGAATAGATTATGGCCTTCTGATTTTATCATAAATTTTTTATTTTGCTTCTTAGATCTGTGGATCAACTCGGTTACGAGTTGGGTTTTAACTGAGATTTATGTTCTGTAACACAATTAAGCAATGGATATTGATAAGAGCGGTTGAAATTTGAGGTCAGCTTTTGGTTCTGAGCTTAAATTAGCTGAAGTTTAGTGTTTTTCTAGATTGAAGATTTCCGTTCTTGGTAATTTGTTTGGAAAATTCGAATGTGTACATGGTAAAGCCTGTAGATTTTCAAGAAAAGGTCAAAAGATTGCATTAGTTTGACATGCATCTAGTCTTCGGTATCGTGAATTTCATTAGTGAGCTTGGAGCAAGATCTTTCTCTAATCCACAGAGCTACATGAATGCGCTAGAGTAAATCTGAAACTATATATTAATGCAGTTATACCCTGTCAACATCGTTTAGTAGATCTGGGAAATTTTGAGTTTCCTTCCTTGTCTACACCTTCCATATCTAAAAAGTGTGCTTGGTAAAGACCAACATGCTAACTTTGGGTATAACGCTTTAATTGTCTTTTTCTTCTCTTGTTTTATATTTATCGTTGTTATTTTCTTCATTATATGCTTTCTTACGACTATAAATGGTGTCTTATTCTAACTTTAAATTCTTTTCCTATGGTTGTCCTATTTTTCCTCAGTAAGTACCATCATCTTTTAACAAAATTGATTTGTGTTTCTCTATATCGATCAATAATGCAGCCTAAGCCCCAGAAAAATATGAACGGCCAAGTGTGCCAGATCTGCGGCCGGACAGTTGGGCTTACGGTGACAGGAGAAGTATTTGTTACTTGCAATGAGTGTGCCTTTCCGGTTTGCTGGCCTTGCTATGAGTACGAGAGGAAAGATGGGAATCAGTCATACCCTCAATGCAAAGACTAGGTACAAAAGACAAAAAGGTCCGTTTATCTTGTAGCAGCTGCTTTTTCTGCACTTCCCATGTTGGGGTAGAGTAATCGATCAATTGATATAAAAAATACATGCCAAATTTAGTTGGCACATTACGTTACTCGGAGATCTTTAGCAGATGGTCTAAGGTTTGCTTGATGGAGGTTTCCTAAAGGAGAAAAATTGGTTTATGGTGTACAATTCAGTATAGGAGGAAATATAGAATACTCTTTAAATTGCTATTACCTTGATATGGAATGAAAATAATTATAAATAAGAACCAAGATGGTAGTCCTTTTTTAATATTTCTTTTTTCTTTTTTAAATAAACGAGAACAAGTACTAGAATGTAATAGTAGCAGAATACACTAGCATTTGTTTATGAATCTACATAAACCGTATTTAAGACACCAAGCAACATCTTTATAATTAACTAGCAAAATACAAGGTTTACTTGAATGAGCTACACATATTCAACAATTTAATAAACATCAATATGTTTCATTAGAAGGTTTATTAATTTTTAATTCATGGTTTTTTAAGCATCATATGATTAAATATATTGCTTTAAATATGTCAAATCATTTGGCCAACTAGAAGGAACAAGTAATAATCCAAATCTTATTTCCAACAATTTGGATGCTAGCATTTGAATTACTATTTATGTGCATGCTTGAACACTATTTTTTCACAAATTAAATATGGTAAAATTTACAATATGAGGACTATCTTACAATTTGTATCATGCATGGATCTTCAGGCAGCCCGCGAGTTCCACGAGATGATGAAGAGGATGGAGTTGATGATCTGGACAATGAGTTCAATTATACTCAAGGCAATGGCAAGGGAAGGCATTGGCAGCAAGGTCAAGAAGAGGATATTGATTTATCTTCATCATCTCAACACGAATCTCAGCACCGCATCCCCCGCCTAACCAGTGGGCAGCAGGTAATTATGGAAATGTTTGAACTCTATTTAGTTATCCAAGCCTCCTACCACATCCCGTTTCAATATTGTGATTACTAGAAGTTTGTAGATTCCCAATTTCCGTTTAGCCTTCTTTTGATTTTCTTGGGTTTCCATCATTTCTCTATTTCTTGGGTACCATATGCTAATCGTAATATATTGCATATGCACATATAAACTTACATTGGATTTGTTAAGACATAAACTGCTGTTGATAATTAAATAATATGCAGTTAAGCAAAATTAGAAAAAGAAGCTAGTCTAACTTGGGAAAAACCTATTTATTATTTTCTTTAAAATAGTTCTATTTAATGTTCTGGTACAGTTCTTATTGAAAAAGAGAAGGGCATCTTTGCTTCACCTCTTTAATGATGGCCTCCATGACCTATAACAACATAACGGCATTTATATTTGTTTACACTCCGTGGAGATATCATGTAATTTCATTGGGCCTCCTTTAACTTTATACATCTGTAAATTCAATATTTTCAGGTTTTTGGCGAAATACCTGATGCATCACCGGATCGTCAGTCCATCAGATCATTAGGTCCATTGGGACATGGAGAAAACCGCACTCACTCAATTTCGAGTGTTGATCCCAGCCTGCCAGGTGACTTGAATTCCTGTCCCTTTCAACATCATCTGTGCTAGATATCAATTCATAAGAATTTGCCTTCGTTCGTTTTTTGGCATTATCATATGGTTGCAGTTCCTGTCAGAATCGTGGACCCTTCTAAGGACCTGAACTCATATGGGCTTGGAAGTGTTGACTGGAAGGAAAGAGTTGAAGGCTGGAAGCACAAACAGGAGAAAAATATAGTGCAAATGACCAATAAATACCCTGACAGAAAACGAGACATTGAAGGAACCGATTCAAATGGCGACGATTTGCAAATGTATATGCAAACCCTGATAGCTTTGTCTTGTGTCCTAATGCCCCTCCCCCCCCCCCACCTCTTCTAGTTGCATACTTTCTTTATTTCCATTTAGATGCTATTGTTTTCTGTATGCTTGGGCCATAACATTGTTTGACCTGTTTGTTCTTTAAACTATCAGCGGGCTATGAATCATCTTTAATAGTTCAAGATTACGGATATAATCTTATCGATTCTAATATATATGGTATAACAAATATTATAACCTTTTGTTGCAAGGTTTAGAAGAATCTAGCCATATTAAAACATTATGTCAATTATATAAATATACCTTCACTCAAATGTATCATATAATCTTATAGGACTGAGCTTGTCCAGTCATGTGCAATGTACTTGGGTTCTTCTTCTTCTTCTTCTCATGCCTTTCCCCTTCATTTTCATTTCGTATTTTGTGAAAATAGTTTCCCTTCCTTTATCAAGCTGGGAGCAGCTCATGGATTTGAAAAATGTAGAAGACAGATGCATTTGGCTGACCAGAAATATTTAACCTAAAGGCAAATATTCATAAGCATGAAATAAATGCTACTGTATTCTTATGCTATAATATCCTTCAGTGCCATATACGTCCCATTTTGGATGTGTATTTTTTTAATAGGATTTTTAAGGTACAGTAAACTTAAAATCTGGATCCTCTCACATGAATATGAAGGTCATCTTCACATTGCAGACGACAACGCAAAATTATTGCTATTGTTGGAAGATGACTCATCTTCCTATAGGGGAGATAAGGGAGTATCAGAATACTTAATACTAATCTTAAGTTCGTGTATTCTTCGAACACTGTTGTGACATCTTCAGTTTAAATTTTTAGAATTTTGATTCCTTCGTAACTTTATATAGCTCGTACTTATTTTTTTTATCTTTCTGCTGACAGGGCCGATGATGCTCGCTTACCTATGAGCCGCACAATGTCTATTCCTTCTAATTAACTAAATCTTTACCGCATAGTGATCATACTACGTCTCATCATCTTGTGCTTCTTCCAGTATCGTATAACTCGTCCCGTGCCCGATGCTTACCCATTGTGGTAAACATCTGTTATTTGCGAGGTCTGGTTTGCTCTATCTTGGCTTTTAGATCAATTCCCAAAGTGGTACCCGAAGCATATCTTGACAGGCTCGCATTGAGGTTAGCAACAACGTCATTATGCTTATCCCTTTCCATAACTTTAATGATATAAATCATCCATAATTAAACTAATCAACAATTTCATATATATTACTTGATAGATTCGACGGGGAAGGGGAGCCTTCACAGTTGGCTCCGATTGATATCTTTGTCAGTACTGTGGACCCCCTGAAAGTCCCTCCTCTTGTTACCGTCAACAGCGTGTTGTCAATTCTTGCGGTGGACTACCCAGTCGACAAAGTTTCGTGGTATGTTTCTGATGACGGATCAGCGATGTTGACATTTGAAGCCCTATCAGAAACTTCAGAATTTGCAAGGAAGTGGATTCCCTTTTGCAAGAAGCACAACATAGAACCCAGGGCTCCGGAGTTGTACTTTGCTCAAAAGATAGATTACTTGAAGGACAAAATCCAGCCTTCTTTTGTTAAAGAGCGCCATGCTATGAAGGTGCGTAGGTTCGTGTGTTTTTGCTAGAAGTCAACCGTCTGATTTTTTATTTATTTATTTATATGAACTTATTTTAAACGAATTTTTGCAGAGGGAGTATGAAGAGTTCAAAGTATGAATAAATGCTCTTGTTGCCGAAGCACAGAAAACCCCAGAGGAAGGTTGGACAATGCAAGATGGTACTCCCTGGCCTGGAAATAATCCGAGAGATCACCCAGGCATGATTCAGGTGCTCTCACCCTTGCCATTTATCTTATATTATTTCATTATAATTTCACATTCTTTTTTATATTAAAATTTCTTCATCTTGTTTTTGGGAAATACAGGTCTTTTTTGGGGGCACAGTGGAGGGCTTGACACAGATGGTAATGAGCTGCCTCGCCTTGTTTATGTTTCTCGTGAAAAGAGACCTGGCTTCCAACATCACAAAAAAGCTGGTGCAATGAATGCTTTGGTTTGTACCTTCCTTTTCTGTTCCTCATTTCCTATATACTGGAAATAAATTCTTTTTGTACACACTCATAAACAAGCAGACACGCTGTAGTTTACTATATCTGAAATATTGCTTCTATCATATTTATCAGATTCAGATATCTGCTGTCCTAACCAACGGAGTATATCTTCTGAATGTGGATTGTGATCATTACTTAAATAACAGCAAAGCTCTTCGAGAAGCAATGTGTTTTGGAAAGAAAACTTGTTACATACAGTTTCCTCAAAGATTCGATGGCATTGACTTGCATGATCGATATGCCAATCGCAACATTGTCCTTTTGGATGTATGTATTCATCTAAATACTATATTATTTTGTATTATACATTGAAGTTGACTGTTTACTTGCAATTATTATATTTTGCAGATCAACTTGAAAGGCTTAGATGGGATCCAGGGCCCTGTTTATGTGGGAACTGGATGTTGTTTCAACAGGCAGGCCTTATATGGTTATGATCCGGTCTTGACAGAAGCTGACTTGCAGCCCAACATAATTGTTAAGAGCTGCTGTGGCTCAAGAACGAAAGGAAAGAGTAAGAACAGAGATTACATTGATAAAAAGGGTGCTGTCAGGAGAACTGAATCCACAGTTCCCATTTTCAAAATGGAGGACATTGAAGAGGGCGTAGACGGTAAGGATTATTGTTTGCATAAACTCTTCAAATTTTTTTTTTGGGTGAATTCTTGCTTAAACAGTATTCATGCTAAAGATTTGCTATTTTTTTTTTGTGCTCCTGCATGGTCATGCATACACAAAAATCCCTGCATACTGACTACCATGCATGAATAAAACTTTATTAACCAGCAAAACACTTCTGTTTCCACATGCCATGGTAAAACAAATTTTTATGCACATCTATTTTTACTTGCATGCATGTTTATTTTGCTCATGTGCATATTCACATGTGTGCACACTTGTCTTTATATCAAGCCTGTATCAATATTATTAGTATTTTTTTCAAAAATGTTTGATTAGGCTAGGGTCTTATGTCGCTATTAACAACAACTGAGCCTTTTATCCCAAGCATATGGGATAGGCTACATGAACCAACATGAGAATCACGCTGGGTCTAGCACATGAATCCTCTGCCCCCACGCACTTCTATCGAACAATATACTTTCATTGAGGCCTTTGGCAACCATATCTTTTCGTATCACCTCCATCCATGTTTTTTCGGTCTCCCTTTCGTCCTTTTGACATTGCCTATATCGATAGTATCCATTCGTTGAACCGGTGCTTTCATAGGTCTGCGTCGCACATGGCCAAGCCATCTTAGTCGGTTTTCCCGCATCTTCTCCTTCACAGGTGCTACACCAACTTTTGCAAGAATATCCTTATTTCGTATCTTATCTTTTCTAGTGTTACCATACATCCAACGAAGCATGTGCATCTCTGCTACGTGCATCATATGTATATGATGCTTCTTAGGAGCCCAGCATTCTGCACCATCTAATAAGGCGGGTCGAATAGCGCTCCGATAAAATTTTCCTTTCAATCTCAACGGAAAGTTACAATCGCACAAAATCCCTATTACACTCCTCCATTTCAACCAACCAGATTGGATCTTTTGATTGACATCAGTATCGATCTCCCCATCGTTTTGGATGATGGAACCTAGATATCTAAACCGATCACTCGGTGATATCTCTTATCCTTCCAGTGTTGTACCAATGTGGTTTAGACTTCTCTGTTTGCTAAATTAATGCTTATATGATGTTCTGGACCTGCTCAATCTGAACTCCCGAGATTTCAATGTTTGTCTCGATAACTCCAATTTAGCATTAACTCATGCTTTCGTCTCATTTACTAAAACAATATCATCAGCGAATAGCATACACTAAGATACCTCATCTTTGATAGTTCTACTAAGCTCATCCATCACGATGGTAAATATGAATGCACTTAATACAAATCCTTAATATAAGCCAATTGTAATCGGAAAATCACTCATTAGGCCGCCGTAAGTTCTGATATTTTCCACTACTCAATCGTACATATCCTTGATCATGTCAATGTACTTAACGGGGACCCCTTCTTCATCATTGTTCCCCATAATACCTCTCTAGGTATCTTGTCGTACGCTTTCTCTAAATCAATACATATCATATGCAAATCTCTTCTCTTATCTCGAAAACGCTCGACAAGTTGACGAAGCAAATGAATAGTCTCTATCGTCGATCGTCCAGACATGAACCCAAACTGGTTCTCGGTTATCTTAACATCCTTTCTTAGCATGTGTTTAATCATTCTCTCCCAAAACTTCATGGTGTGACGTAAGTTTTATTTTACGGTAGTTTGAGCAATTTTGAATGTCACCCTTATTCTTGTAAATATGTACAAGTGTACTTTTCCTTCACTCATTTGGTATCTTTTTGGTCTGCCAAATCTTATTAAACAGGTTTGTCAGCCATGTAACACCTATTTCTCCTAAATATCTCCAAATCTCGATAGGAATCCCGTCTGAACCAACTGCTTTTCTTGATCTCATTCTCTTCAAAGCTTGTTTAACCTCTGGTATTTTTATTTTAAGCATGAATTCATAGTTTATATCTTGAGATTGAATGACAAGTCCATCTAAATTCTTAGTAAAACGCTTATTGAACAATTTATCAAAATAATCTCTCCACCTTTTCTTAATATCCTTATATCGAACTAAAACCTTCTGATATTCATTTTTGACACACTTCACTACACATAAGTCTCTTATCTTGCTTTCTCGTATCCGAGCAATCCAGTATATATCATTTTCAGCCTTCTCAGTGTCAAAATTCTCGTATACATCCTTATAGATCTTAGGTTTAGCTTTCTGAACAGCTTTTTTAGCTTCATTTTTAGCCATTTTATACTTCTCAAATCTCTCCGTATTTCTGCTTTTCAAATCTTTATACGAATCTCTCTTAATTTTAATAGCAGTGTTTACTTCGTTCCACCATGATTTGTCCTTAGATGGTGGAGCACTATCTCTCGACTCACCAAGTAGATTTCTAGCTACCCATTTGATACAACTAGCTATCTTGTTTTATGTTCTGTCTGAATCATTTTCAGACTGCCAATCCGTCTCTTGAACTGCACGATCTATAAAAACCTTTTGGTTACCTTCATTCAGTCGTCGCCACTTAATTCTAGACTCTACCTAATCTTTCTAGGTCCTCTTCTAAGTTGAAAAATCTAGAACTAAAAGTTTATGTTGAGCTCATCTGGCACTACCTTACAGGCAATATAAAACATCTATCTATCATTCTCGTTAGAGAAAAGTCTATTTGACTTGTACATGATCCGCTCCTAAAGGTGATAAGGTGAGACTTTATTTTCCTAAACCAAATGTTTGCTAAGATCAAGCCATAAAATAAAGCAAAATCTAGAATTGAGCTACCTACTTCATTCTTATGTCCAAAACCAAAACGTCCATCGATAGTATCAAAACCTACTATGACCAGTACCTACATGTTCATTGAGATCACCACCAATAAATAACTTCTCTCCACTAGATATTCTTTGCACTATCTCGTCTAAATCCTCTCAGAATAGACGCTTACTAGCGTCATCAAGACATATCTGTGGTGCACAAGCACTAATAATATTAAAGATCTTCCCATCTAGAATAAGTTTAACCAATAAAATTTTATCACATTTTCTCCTAATCAAAACTACATTCTCAAGCAACCGTCTATTTATGATTACGCCTACCCCATTATGATTGTTATCTCTACCCGTATACCAAATTTTATAACCTCAAGGCTCTGTGATTCTATCCTTTTCATTTGCCCACTTAGTTTCTTGCAAACACATAATACCAACTCTTCTAATCATCGCCTTTTAATCTACCTGTAAGAGAATCTATGTTCTAAGAAATTAGATGGATCCTATTAAACCCTTGCTTATTTGTCACTACACCGGGGTCCGATGCAGCACGCCGCTTCTGAACGACGACCTAAAAGCCCTTGCATATTTAGCACTAAACCCGAGATCCGATGTAGCGTGTCGCTGAGTAGAGAACGCCCCAACGATATTCTTATTATGATTCATGTCATAGAATGTGACAAAGTTTTACGTTGGCTGTCACAATCCTGCCACAACTCTCACCCTTTATCATTCGGACTTGGAACTGGTAATGGTGGGTTTATAAATTTGAAAATATGCTGGCTATGGGGTTCGAACCCATGCGCACAAGTGTGCAGAAGATCTTAAGTCTTCCCCCTTGACCACTCGGGCAAACCAGCTGGTTCTTATGTCGTTATTCATTTCCTTAAAATAAAAATTAAAAATCTTTTTATAATGTAGGCTTCTCTCGTATATTATGTTAGTTTGTGCATCATGATTTGCAGCTGCATTGGGTTTAATTGTATTTTCTTTTTTAATATATGTCATGATTCGACATTCTTGAAATCTTCTCTATAAGACCCAACCCCCTTACCATTATATATGCATCTTTCAGGTTATGAAGATGAGAGAACACTGCTAATGTCTCAAAAGAGGTTAGAGAAGCGCCTTGGCCAGTCACTGATATTCATTGCAGCTACCTTCATGGAGCAAGGGGGCATACCACCATCTACCAATCCAGCTTCGCTTCTAAAAGAAGTTATCCATGTTATTAGCTGTGGCTGTGAGGATAAATCTGATTGGGGGAAAGAGGTTAGATAATATATCTCGTCAAAATCTAGTTTCAATTTGTCGAGAACGCAAAAGCCCATGTTTTTTTTTGAGATAATTGGTGGAATAAATTAGCCACCCCCTCATAAATGGAAGGCCCTGGGCTCGATCCCGGGTCTCCTCAATGGGCTACTCCAAGCCACCTCAAAAACCCATGTTGTTGTATTGTGGATTAACATCCCCTCTTATGTGGGCCTTTGCTCATGGAAAAACCTCTGGCGGAAATATGAAATGCTTAGAAAGGCAATATAAGCGAGGATAAGTAACTGTTTTTAAATTGCCAATTATGAGGCCTGAAACCACGACCTCTTGAAATCTGATGCTTTCACACCTTGACAAAAAATACTTTTCGCAATACCTGATACTGTTAGGGTGTAGAACAACAAATTGTATCAAGACGGTTTGTTTATGCATAATATGAAACTTTACTAGGTTTGTGCACTTTATTTCCAGATTGGATGGATTTATGGATCGGATACAGAGGATATTTTGCCTATATTTAAAATGCATGCTCGGGGATGGATATCGATTTATTGCATGCCTCCTCGTCCTGCATTCAAGGGTTCAGCTCCCATCAATCTTTCTGATCGTCTAAATCAAGTGCTTCAGTGGGCTTTGGGATCTATGGAGATCTTGCTCAGCAGGCATTGTCCTATTTGGTATGGATACGGTGGGAGATTGAAGCATCTGGAGAGGCTAGCATACATCAACACCATTGTGTATCCTCTTACATCGCTCCCGCTGATTGCGTATTGTGTGCTTCCAGCTGTTTGTCTCCTCACCGGAAAATTCATTATACCAGAGGTCAGTTACATTCCTGTCAGAAAAGAAAAACCAGTTCACTATGATCATACACTTACAATTTCTTTGAGTTTGAGGCACGTTCTTCTGCTTATGGCAACACAAACTTTAAGACAGCTCTATCTGCCATCGGTTCGTATTCGACTGAAACTTTAATATGTTAACCACTTCACCCCCATCGGCTTTAAATTGTCTTGGTGCACTGCACGTAGATAACATAGTATTATTATGATGTGTGTGAACCCAGAAAGCATATCTGCTTGACTCCATTCTATCCGCATTCTTGACCTCATTGTATCCGCATTCTCTCAAGTAATGTACGCTGGCCTTGTTGTATGTGAACCAAATTACAACGCTTCCTTTCTCCATCAAGTGGGCATTTAAACAAATTGCATGTTCCCTTGAATAATCTGCTATGAAGCTATCTTCATCTTGACACTTTTTTTTTTTGAGGAACATGTTCAATTGAGTTGATGCAAGGGGGTGGATATAGCTATTACGCCAACTGATTTTAGCTTTCATATGAATATTATTTTCCAAAATTTTGATGCATGATTTTGTATAGAAAAGAGCGTCCTGTTAATTTTACATGCTTTGCTAAAGCTGAGTTTTGGATTGGCGTGCCTATTTAAGTGAGTATTTTATAGCCTAATTTTCATAGGCTGGGAGAATTTGCTTAGATACATGCAAAAGAGGCACCCACCTAAAGAAAATAACTGTGAATTACACTAATACAACTCTTGGTTTTTACTTTTAAGAGTTTTATACAGTCTCCCTTAAAAAGCAACAATTAATGGTGTTTTAGTGACAAAACTCTTAAAACCGAAGCTTAAGGGATTTTACTGTAATACAGCTATATTCAAGGGTGGTTTACGGTTATTTGACCGCAAATATATCACATATACATGATTTTGATATATTCACATGATTTTTGTACTATGTCGTATTCGTTCTCTATGACATATACATCTAATCTCTGCCTAAATACCTTCTCTCGAAACAATCTTACAATTTCAAGACATTTTACCATGAGAAAAACGCATGTGCAGATAAGCAACTATGCGGGCATGTGGTTCATTATGCTCTTCATCTCCATCTTCGCCACGGGCATCCTCGAGCTCCGATGGAGCGGCATCGGGATCGAAGATTGGTGGAGAAACAAACAGTTCTGGGTCATTGGTAGCACCTCCGCCCATCTCTTCCCCGCCTTCCAAGGCCTCCTCAAAGTCCTTGCCAGCATTGACACAAATTTCAGTCACTTCCAAAGCCTCAGATGAGGATGGAGTTTTCGCAGAATTATATGTATTCAAATGGACGACCCTACTAATTCCCCCAACCACTGTTCTAGTTGTTAATATGGTTGGGATTGTCTCCGGAGTTTCTTATGCTGTTAATAGCGGGTATCAATCATGGGGGCCGCTATTTGGAAAATTGTTCTTTTCGATTTGGATGATTGTTCATCTTTATCTATTTCTGAAGGGTTTGCTCGGGCAACAGAACAGGACTCTGACGATCGTTATTGTGTGGTCGATCCTGCTTGCATCGATCTTTTCATTGTTGTGGGTCCGGATCGATCTGTTCACTTATCCTACCCAGAAGGCTGCGGCGATTGGACAATGCGGCGTCAACTGCTGGATTTTGTTTCGGAGCAAGACTGCTATCATTTTGAGAAGCAAAACTGAATTTTCTTCATATCTTTTGTTCAGATATTTGTTTGAGAAGTGTGAATTAGATTAGTGTTTATATTTTACTCATTTATTTAAGTTATCATGTTGGGCAGTATGAAGAACAGTTAACAAGAATTTTCTACTATTTACATGAATCAGTGTAATTTAGTTTGGAGAGAACTGATGCAAAATTTGCAGCCATGTTCTTTGTATGGGAGGCTCAATATCATTGCTTCATCCAAAAATCTTCAAAATGCTTTGTTTTATTTTAGTATATATAGAACACTCCTCATGCTTAGTTTATTACGATAAAGTCTCTTCATATTTTATATTTACTTGAAATACCTCTCATGTAAGTTCCAAAGAAAAACCTCCTTTTCCATCAAAAGTTAGTGTGCCGTTAGCAAGACGGAGTTGTAGCTTGTTCATGTGTTGCTCTTTTACTTTTTAGATATTTAGGTAGGTCTTTCTTCTATAAAAAGAACCTAAATCCCCGCTTAGTTGACGATTTGGATTTAACGCAGCCAAAGAGAACCGCTCTTCTTTCAAATGAGGTTGCCGCAAACTCGATCCTTGCAATTGAAACGACAATTGTATTCGACAAGCTCATTGCTGGAAAATGTTGAGAAAGATGAACCGGTTTTTATGATTAAATTTAGAGATCTTTGATCGAAACCCTAATACTAGCAAATTTATCTGGGGGAAAATTAGAGATTTTGAGAAAAGAAGGGTTGAAAGATTTTAAAACCCTAACCGATGTCTTTTAAATAAATACAAAATATGGAGGGGCTTTTTAGTAATTATCGAAGCATTAGGGATTTTTAATAGTTAAATGCCCAAAATCTTTCTTGGCACACATTGTATATATACACGTGTAACACGCACGTGCAATAATTCTAGTAAATACTTGCTAACAATTTTTGGATCTAAATTAGAAAAGGATAAATTCTTCTAACAATAAAATCATATCAACATTAAACACTTTAGTTTTCATCCAACTAATAAAGATACATGACATGTATCTTTTTCAACATATTAAAACACTTAAAAAGCAAAAAAAACAAGAAAATCAAATCAAATCACACCTCGTCTCAAAAAATATGAAAGGAGTGCATCTCCAAACAAGAGGACTCCTCTCCATCCTCGCCCTCACCGTCTTCTCCGTCCTCGGTTTCGTCGTCGGCATCGGTATCGGTATCGGCATGCTCTCTTCTGTTTCCTCACCAAAACCATTACCGACCGTTCAAGATCCGTCCACGTTGCCGCCGCTACACGATCTCCTCCGTTTCCGTTCCCGTTGCAACGCTCAGGTCCCCCACCACCAAGTCAAAGATTTGGTCATCAAAAACATGCACAGCAACACCAACCCCTACACAGACTTCCCTTCTCCTCATACCTCATCTCTCCTCTTGCGTGGGGCCCGTCCAGTCGGCTGGGGGTCTCAAGGCCAGGTGTTTGCCGACCTCATCGAGTCGGTACGTCCCCTTATCATCATCGAGCTTGGGTCATTTCTAGGAGCTTCTGCTATTCATATGTCATCTGTTGCGTGTAATCTCTCGCTCCCGTCGACTCTTATCCTTTGCCTTGACGATTTTCGAGGCTGGCCTGGGTTTCAGTCCAAACTGCCGCGCGGGTAAAATTTTGTAACCGATCATATTTATTTCTCATGAATGTATCAGATAATTATTTTTATTTTTTGAAAATGTATTATGCTATGTGGTAATATAATAATCTCATCTCTCCATCCACACACATGCATAAAATTATAATCCTATCTAAATAATCATATATCTCCGCACATATCATATATTACTTCACTTGTTTAGCTCAAATGGGAAATATATATAGCACATTATTAGTGTGTACATGTGCATTGGACGTGCTGAGATTCTAGTCTCTCATGGTTCATCTCATCTCTCTACATGCAGGTCTATACCTCCCCATAACAATGGAGATTCTTTGCTCTTAGAACAGTTCATGCTCAACGTAGTCCAATCCGGCAAGTCCGAAAATATCATGCCGGTCCCATTCTCGACGCAGTCAGGCTTGGCGGCCCTTTGTGAATGGGGCGTGTATGGGGATCTTATCGAGGTCGATGCAGGGCATGACTTTCACTCGGCGTGGGCGGATATTAACATGGCGTACGCAGTGCTGAGGCCTGGTGGTGTGCTGTTCGGGCACGACTATTTCATGAAGGCGGATGAGAGAGGAGTGAGAAGAGCGGTGAACTTGTTTGCGAAGGTGAATGGGCTTGAGGTGACGGCGCATGGGCAGCATTGGGTGATGTCGCCTAAGCCCGAGATTTAGGATTAGGGTTAGGGTTTATTTTGGTCGAGTGGGGATAAGGTTTTGTATATATCAGCCGAGATATTCTTAAATGGCATTCAGTTTTAGGCTGCATTGTCTAAAACCTTTTTCATTAGTTTTTTTAATTGGTTGCATGCAATGGGAGATCCATATAGTTCCAACTACATCAAATCCTAAAAATGAGCGTATTCTGTTATACAAAACTGATTTGCCAAACATATAGTTGAAATAATAATTTGAGTTAGTTTACCGGCTAAAAATAAGCTCTTTTTTCCAGCTACAATATTTTGATACAAAAAACAGAAAGATAATTTGTTAATACTTTGCAACTACAGCTAACTAAATATATATTTTGTAGAACATATTATTAATAGAACTAATTTAAATCAAACAAATGAATGTAGTTTCAATTGCAGTAGTTGGATTTCAATATATGTAGTTCCAAATACATTGTATGTCTTAAGTCTACTCTGTACTTTTCAGCCATTTCTATTTTTGGTATAAATTTATATTTGATGATGCATTTAATTTGTTGAAAGTTTAATCTAATTTGCTGAAAGTTTAATCTAATTTGCACATTCATCCACCCTTCGGTGCACATAGGTTCATTCATCAATGGGTGTTATGTCCTTTCACAAATGGTTGTTCAGATTTGTCTTTTGGTAAATCATTGTATATATTGGCCAATAGGTGCATGATGCAAGACTATATTTTGTTATTTTCGGAATTCTCTTTTGGCCTATAAACATGGCCTTGTATTTTCATTTTCATGTTATATATAATAATTGTATGAAATATTAAATGTTTTTCATATACGTACATATTAGCCTCTATTTTCTTAGTCTTTGGCATCAAGGGGAAAATTTTCTTCTTTTGTAATTACATTGTGATTTCTCCACATCTTAAAGTTATTTTCATCATAGTGGTACCAGAGCAAGATTGAAGTAATCCATGGCGTCCAACAACAACATGTTGCAGCCCCTACTTCCTAAGTTTAATAGGAAGAACTATCATCAGTGGAGTATCCAAATGAAGGTGTTGTATAAGTCACAAGACATGTGGAGCCTCGTTGAGAATGGTTTTGTGGAGCCGGCCGATCAAACTACTCTCTCTCTCTCTCTCTCTCTCTCTCTCTCCACAACAACTTATTGATTTGAAGGACAATCGGAAGAAGGAGAAGAAGGCGTTATATTTCATCTATTAAGCAGTTGACGAAATCAATTTCGAGAGGATTTCGACATAAACATCGGCAAATGAGGCATGGGATACTCTCTATACATCTTATCGAGGAGAGAAAAAGATCAAAATGGTAAGGTTGCAAACTCTTAGATATGAGTTTGATAATCTAAGAATGAAGGATTCAGAGTCGGTTGAGGATTTTTTCAACCGAGTTATCTTTATTGTCAACCAGATGAGGTTGAATGGAGAATCTATGGAAAATAATAGAATTGTGGAGAAAATTCTTAGATTTTTGACTCGAAAATTCGAGTATATTGTTGTTGCTATCGAAAAGTCTAAGGATTTATCTACATTATCCTTAGAAAGTTTATTGGGTTCTCTCCAATCTTACGAACTTAGAATGAAGCAATTTGATTTTTCACCTATTGAGTATGCATTCAAATCTCAAGTTTCTATCAGAGAAGGTTTTAGCAGCTGAGGAAGAGGAAGAAATTCTTTATGTGGAAGAGGAAGAATTGGTGGAGCAAATGAACATGACAAAATCAAAGAAAATGATCAAGGTGAATCCTCTTTTACTAGAAGGAGAAGGAGAGAGAGATATCTATATAATGTGCAATGCTATCATTGCCAAAAACTTGCCAACACCATCAAGTTTTGTCGAAAGAAGATTGCAGAGGGCAACAGCAAAGAGTCAAATTTTATGCATGAAGATACTATTTTTCTTGTTAGTGATGTGCTAGATGATGTTCTTGATGAAGTGTGGTATATAGATAGTGGTTGTAGTAACCACATAACCAGCAACAAGAAAATATTTGTTACTTTGGATGTTTCTCTCCAAAGTGAAGTCAGAACATGTGATGACAAGCGGCTTTCGGTGAAGGGCAAGGATGACATTCTTGTCAATACAAAGAGTGAAGTAAAGCGGATATTAAATGTTATGTTCCAGGCCTCAAGCATAATTTTCTCAGTGTTGGACAACTTCTCTTGAAGGGATAGGATGTATTCTTCAAAGATGATGTGCACGAGATTAAGGAAAAGAATCATAATCTTTTGGCCAAAGTGAATATGACTCTAAACAAAATGTTTCCGCTAAAGTTTCAGAATGAATTAAGTTCTACCATGCTTCAATACTGTTATTAAAGACAAGTTGTGGCTATGGCATCTTCGTTATGGACATGTGAGCTTTAGTTCTTTATCTCACAAGTGCAAACAACAAATGGTTAGAGGCATATATTGATCTTTAAAGATCAGGTTAGTGAAGGATGTGTACTTGGAATGCATTCTAGAGAATCATTTCCCATTAGTAAGGCATAGAGAGCATCCAAACCCCTTGAACTTATTCATACAGATATTTGCGGGCCTATGAAGACTACTTTTCTTGGTGGGAATCGGTATCTTCTTACTTTTACCGATGATTTTATCAGGAAGACTTGAGTTTATTTTCTGAAAGAAAAGTCTGAAGTGTTCAGTTATTTTAAAACTTTTAAGTCTCTAGTTGAGAACCAAAGTGGTTTCATGTTGAAAACTTTGCGATCTGATCGTGGAGGTGAGTATGTTTCTCATGATTTTCAGGACTTCTTGAAGGAAAATGGTATCAAACATCAACTCATTACTCGGTACACCCCTTAGCAAAATGGTGTTGCTGAAAGAAAGAACCGGACTATTATGGAGATGGCCAGAAGTATGTTGAAAGCCAAAGGAATGCCCGATACATTTTGGGCTGAAAGTGTTGCTTGCGCAGTTATCTCTTAAACCGTGCTTCATCCAAAAGTGTGCAAGGTATGACTTCCCAAGAATCTTGGAGTGGACATAAGCCTTGTGTTTCTCATCTGCATATTTTTGGGAATATTGCTTATTCTCGTTTGCCTGATGAAAGAAGAAGTAAGTTGGATGATAAATTTGAAAAGTATATCTTTGTCGGCTATAGTGAGCATTCTAAAGTATACAAATTATACAATTCAATTACCAAGAAAACTATTATTAGTAGGGATGTAAAGTTTAATGAAGAAGAGTCTTGGAATTGCAGTAATAATGAGAAAAAAGAAGTTGCTGTTGAAGAGGATGAAAGTACAAAAGACAAAGAAGTTAAAGACAGCGAAGTAATGGCTCCTCCGACCTCTCCTTTCTCTCCAAGTTCATCATCATCATCTTCTCTTGATCCTCAAAGGGCACAAGTCAATTCTCCAGGATCCTCAGTCTTTCCCTCAAGAAAAGTATGAAATATATAAGATATATATGCGAACTCAAGAAGAATTTCTGAAGAAGATATGGTAGACTTTGCATTATTTGCATATGCAGATCCTATGGACTTTGAAGAAGCTATTCATCATGACAAGTGGAAGAAGGCGATGGACTAGAAGATTCAGTCTATTAAGAAGAACAAAACTTGGGAGTTAACCGAACTTCCAAAATGGCACAAGTTAATTGGTGTCAAATAGGTCTATAAGACAAAATTGAATAAGAAAGGTGAAGTTGAAAAATACAAAGCTCGTTTGGTAGTGAAAGGCTACAAGCAGAGGTATGACCTTGATTACAATGAAGTTTTTGCTCCCGTTGCTTGTCTCGAAACCATTCGTTTAGTTTCTGTTCACCGCCGGAAGACGGACCGGGACGTCGGGACGTCCGGCTTGAATCCTGGGGGCAGATACTATTTGGATTTATCTTTCCACCTCTCCGAAGATACCAAGTTGATTTATGGCACCGTATATCGGAGGTTTGGACTGATGCGGCCGTTGTAGCAGACTTCGTCAGATTCCCCCTCGTTTATGAGGGGTTTTTGATTGTGGGGATGCTCTTCCCTGCAGACGCAATTTGATTGTGGGGACGCTCTTCCCTACAGGCGTAAGCCCCTGCTGTTAATTATATTACTGCATCGCGATAACCACTTTCTCCTGCTCCGAAAGTTCATTTCGTGTCGTGTGTGTGTTTTTTTTTTTTTTTGGTTTCCCGTGAATTGTATACGGAGACTAATTTACGTCATCGCCCGTTGGGCGTGGATTAGTCCAAATCCGTATATTTTTTAGATTTGGGTTTGGTTTAATTTAAGGATCGTTAATCTGGTTTGAGATTAAGATCAACTGAAACATATGAGCATTTGCGCTCGATTATTTTAGCTTAAGAACATCGCGGTCCATTATCGCCATGTTTGAGGTGAAATGTTAGTTTTAAGGACGTTTTAATCCTTTATCGCCATTTTAGAGGCGAATATTAGTTTAGAGACATTTCGGTCCATCATTCATCCTATGCGCACGTGTATTTGTTACGTGGCAGAGTGAACAATGGAGATATGAAATGTGCCCAATTTGGGGCACAATCCGATTTGAGGCATGCATGTCAATACATGAAGAAGTTATTGGTCGTCGAGACCCACCACCTCTATGAAGACGTTGGAGAATTACAACGACATGTTTCAGAGATGTGAAGAGATATACCCTTGAACCAAATCCCGTATTTGAGGAAAAAGGGTTTGTTGTGGGATTAAGAATTTTTAGTCATATTTGAGACCTTAGAAATCGAGAGCATATGGGCTCGATTGATTTCTTTGTTAAGGATACGTTAGTCCAATTTGAGACTAAGATCCACTTAACAACATTTTAGAATCTTCTTTATTTAAGACCCAGTAACGGAGCATTTGGACTCAGTTGCAAAACTTTAGCAACTTAGCCAATTTGGATTTTAGTCTGCTTAGTCTTCCCTTTTTCCTGAAAAAGTGCTAAGCACTTGTTTGGACTCTGTTTATTCAGTCCCTCTTTTTTATGCAAAAAGTGCTGAACACTTATATGAGTTCTGACGCCCACATATAATCATGTGGAGCTTTCAGTCATGGGCACTGCTCAATAAGTGTTGAACACTTTACTCGTTTTATCTTTATATGGAGTGCTAGGCACTCTTTATGGCGTCCACGTGGGGAACACGTGAGGCGCTGGGCGTTGTCCAATGTGTGTTGAACATTCAGCCGTCTTGGGCTGCCTGTGGAGTGTTAAGCACTCTTTTCTTCTCTTTTGCGGCGCCCACATGAGAAGCACGTGAGGTGCTGGGCGCTGCCCAATGAGTGTTAAACACTTAACCTTTTGGCTCTCTTCTCTTTTTTTATGGAGTGCTGAGCACTTTATGGCGCCCTCGTGATTTTCACGTGCGGCGCTGGGTGCCGGACGCTGGACGCAGGACGCTGGACGCCGGGCGCTGCTCAATGAGTGCTAAGCACTCTTCTTTTTTGTGGCGCCCACGTGAGGAGCACATGAGGCGCTAGGCGCTTTTAGAGGCGTCCACGTGGGAAGCACGTAGGGCGCTGAATTCTTTTCTCCTCTGTTGATGGCATTTTTGCTCATTAATGATCACCAGGATTTTTGTTTTGAAGATCTAGGATCAAACTTCATTTTTAAGAACTAAGTTCTTTTATAAGAACTAGGTTTCTCTTGTATGCTTTATTTTAGAAACTCAATTTCTGATTCTTTTCTGAATCTTTGATTTTCAAGAACAAGTTCTTCCCGATGAGAATTAAATTCTCAACTTGTGGGAGACTTGCCTCGCGGATCTCAGATTCTGAGAAAGAAATAAATTCTTTTAAAAGGGTAAAACCCATCAATAGGCAAATGAGATGTTTTGATCTCTATTTTTTATTTAGATAGAGTTTTTGATGTGGGAGATCTTCTTCCTTGAGAATTTAATTCTCTATTCCTTTTGAAGCTTTCTGTCTGTTTTTTTTAGAAGCTTATAGGGGATTCAATAAGAACTTTATTAAGAATTTGGATAGACCTGTCATTCAATCTCAAGATATAAACTGTGATTTCATGCGTAAAATAAGACTACCTGAGATTAAAGAAGTTTTGAACAAAATGAGTTTAAGAAAAGCGGTTGGTCCTGACGGGATTCCTATCGAGCTTTGGAGATGCTTAGGAGAAATAGACGTTAAATGGCTGACAGGTCTGTTTAATAAGATTTGGCAAATAAAAAGATGCCAAATGAATAGAGAAAAAGTATCCTTATACCTATCTACAAGAATAAGGGTGACATTCAAAGTTTCTCAAACTACCGTGGAATAAAACTTATGTGTCACTGTAACAACCCTAAATTTTCTGTACAACTTTCTGTACATTTTTTTCAAAAATACAGAAAAGGGTATTTTTGCCTGAGCACAAGATATAAGTTTGTTTTGATTTTTAATTGCAAGAAGGAGCTTGTAGCTCATTGGTAAGACCTTGCACTGCTGAACTAAAGCATCAGAGTTCAAATCCCACCCCCCACATTATTTTTAATATTAATTTTTTTGAATTTTTAGAAGTCCAAGGGTCTGCACGTGCATAACTCGTAAAAACCCCACTATACATGTAAAACAAACTGACCCAGGGGCTACACCAAGCGACGAAGGACACGTGGCGGCGAGTCCCGGCCCGACTCGCCCGACTCGGGAAGGCGACTCGGCCCGCCGCCGCCGGCCGGACTCGGCCGGATCGCCGATTGTCCAACATGAAAAGTTTGCCTCTTGGCCTCCCCTATACCCCTGTATACTTTAATTGTCCTGTACAGTAACAGAGCCCCTTTAAAACCCTATTTACTCCATTTTAATACATTTTTAATACATTTTAATACAATTTTCAATTCACCATTTCACCTACCATAAACCCTAGCCTTACCCTATAAATACAACCCTTAAACACACACCCCTCACTCCAAAATTCTGATCAAAACTCTCAAAAAATCCCTAGAAATTTAGTGTGCAATTGAAGTTAGCAAAGGGGCGAAATTTCGGCAATCTTCCGACGACGACCCTAGGAGCTCCCGGCGACGAAAAAACCTACCGGCGCCTCCTACCGTTTCCTATTCCTCTCCTCTAATCTGAAAACCCATAATTCCCTCCTCCCTCTCATCTTTTCTATTCTTAAAATAAGTAATTCTAAAACCAAACGGAATCGGAGTTAATCCGATTTCCGATTCGGTTCTTCCTAAAAATTCAACCTTTTCTTAAATACAAACATACCAAACCCTTACATGTTGACTATTAAACATTAACAAATATGTTGAACAAGTTTCATGGCAATATATTTTATTTTGTAACTTTTACTACTCTTTTTCAATAAAATACCATGTAGTTTACTTTCTACTTTAAAACATCATTAAATTTGCTATACCTTTAATTAGATCACGAGGTAATGACCTACCTCCTCACAACACTCATATGCAATATAGCACAATACCTTTTGGGAATATAGAATACGGGAAAACGAAACTTTACATATAAATACCACTAACTATTAAAACCGTTTTCTACAATATTACGTATTTTTTATAAATCTTTGCAAAGCGCCGTTACAACCTATTTTGGGGAACCTGACTGGGATGGTGCGGATTATTGCACATCTCTGGGCTTAGTAGTGTGAGATACAGACCTTCGCAAGGAGCATTCGGTCTCGAGAGATTTAAAATACGAACATCTTAAGAAAATGAGATTTCTAGAAAATAATAAATTAAAATTATTTTATATATGTATGTATATATGTATGTATGTATTATAAAAATACCTATTTTTGATATGATATAAATATTCCAACCTTTCTAAATCAAAAGAATCACTTTACAATAAAATACCATGAATTCCATACAAGTTCAATATTACAATTAAATACCCTATATTATAAAATTAGGTTATTTTCACTAGAAATATCACAAATATAAAATCTACATCTATGACAACTCTAAAGACAATAATTAAATACTTGGGGTGTATTTTGAAAATTATACAAAAGTATTTTTACATAAAACCCCCTCAAGTTCTATAAATTACCCTAAGGACCCTAATAAATATAGGTTTAAGCGGGACCAATCTCTTGAGCCTCAGGGAGCCGGAGAAGTGGGTGCTTGCCTATTTAAAGTAGATAACTTAACAACGGTGTTATCAACACGGTAATCGTCTTTGAAAAAGACACAAATCCTGCCGCCCATGTGCAGCGGTTACGATAATATCAAAACCTAATTCAGAATTTCAATTTCTTTTCTAATTGTTCCAACTCAGACTGAGTCTCATTATAAATAATCTGACGTGAATATGATTCAAGTACAATCTATAATCTACAATTCAACATGAATCTCTGAATACATGTAATCAATCTATTCAATCCGTATTGACTGAACCGAACCATAGATATACTTCCATTTACATAATTCTCCAGTTACATCCATGATTCTCTAGTTACATCCATTTATTGATATCATGGTTTCGGCAAGTCATCCAATTATAAATCTATATTACAAGACAATACAAGTTACAATACAATACAAACAATACAATACTTCGCGGGGGTTTAAGGGGTAGATTGGTACAGAAGGTGTTAGAAGTGGCATGAGACTGCAAGATTTAAGACACCTAATCTATATTCCATTGCTGTTGTACTGTGGCATAACGGTTCCTTGTACTTCCATTTGCCCTAATCTCTAGCATATAGAGACTCCTCTCGTATACACTGGTATCCTTCTGTACCAAACTATAAACAACAGCGTTAACACTAATACAATATAATACAACTTTAAAAGTTACTTCCTCTCTGTCTATTCTATTCCTCCTTTATCTTTGGAACTTACCGAGCGATTTTTCGCTGACGACATTCCTTCTTTTTCTTCTTTAGAATGTTGTCAGGTGATCTGGACACTCAGGAGATTGAGCCTACTAGTGAGGACTTAAACCAGCTCACCTACGACCCAGAGCTCTAGCTTCATTGTACACCTTTTTATTCAGTACTTTTCATTTCTGTTATGCCATTATTTAGGCATTTCTTTCATTCAGATGTATTTACTTTTCCATGCATTGTACAAAAGAATGTGAATAAATAAAGTTGTTGTTTCATTATATTTGTCTCTTATGCATATTTCTTTTATATTACTTAGATACTCTTAGCGTATTTACTTCAAAGTAAATAAGTAACGGCCAGTCGTGCCCCCTCTGCCCGTATACTGGGAAGCGGGGCGTGACAGTCACACCATGAAAGTTTGGGAGAGAGTGATTGAATACATGCTAAGGAAGGATATTAAGATAACAGAGAACCAGTTTGGGTTCATGCCTAGACGATCGACGATATAGGCTATTCATTTGCTTCGTCAACTTGTTGAGCGTTTTCGAAAGAGGAGAAGAGATTTGCATATGATATTTATTGATTTAGAGAAAGCGTACGACAAGCTACCTAGAGAGGTATTATGTAGAACAATGATGAAGAAGGGGGTCCCCGTCAAGTATATTGACATGATCAAGGATATGTACGATGGAGTAGTGGCAATGTCAAAACTTGCGGCGGCCTAACGATCGATTTTCCGATTACAATTGGTTTACATCAAGGATCTGCATTAAGTCCATTCCTGTTTACCATCGTGATCGATGGGCTTACTAGAACTATCTAAGATGAGGTATCTTAGTGTATGCTATTCGCTGATGATATCGTTCTAGTAAATGAGACGAAAGCAGGGGTTAATACCAAATTGGAATTATAGAGGCAAACATTGGAATCTCGGGGGTTCAGATTGAGCAGGTCCAAGACAGCATATATGCATTGCAAATTTAGTAAACAGAGAAGTCAAAACCATATTGGTATAACATTGGAAGGGCAAGAGATATCACCGAGCGATCAGTTTAGATATCTAGGTTCCATAATCCAAAAGGATGGGGAGATCGATAGCAATGTTAATCAAAGGATCCAAGCTGGTTGGTTGAAATGGAGGAGTGCAACAGGGATTTTGTGTGATCGTTACTTTCCGTTAAAATTGAAAGGGAAGTTTTATTGGAGCGCTATTCGGCTTGCCTTATTATGTGGTACAGAATGCTGGGCTCCTAAGAAGCATCATACACAGAAGATGCACGTAACGGAGAAATGCATGCTTCGTTGGATGTGCGGTAAAACTAGAAAAGATAAGATGAAAAATGTGGATATTCGTGCAAAAGTTGGTGTAGCACCTGTGGAGGAGAAGATGCGGGAAAACCGGCTAAGATGGTTTGGTCATGTGCGACGCAGACCTATAGAAGCACCGGTTCGATGAATAGATACTCTCGATATGGGCAATGGAAAAAGGGAAAAAGGGAGACCGAAGAAAATATGGATGGAGGTGATACGAAACAATATGGTTGCCAAAGGCCTCAATGAAAGTATATTGTTCGATATAAGGGAGTAGAGGCGGAGGATTCATATGCTGGACCCAGCGTGATTCTCATGTTGGTTCATGTAGCTTACCCCATATGCTTGGGATAAAAGGCTTAGTTGTTGTTGTTTGTTGTTGTTGTATGGGGATTCCTCTCTATCTGACTTGCAGTCTTGGGTCCTTTATGTAGTAGAGGCAATTTGCTAATTAGCTTTGAGGAAATCTCTCATTGAGAGATTCCAATTGATTTGGGGGATTTTACCCACCGTTGGATCTTTGATCCAAGGGTTTCTGTTCACAGAAGATGTCGGTCTTGTTTTTAACAAGATTGGAGAAATATTTTTCCCTTATACAGAATTTATTCTGTAAAATGGTGATTTTTAATCACCGTTGGATTTTTTAATCCATCGGTTCTCTGTTGTACAGAGAGCAATTTTTCTTATTTTGAAAGGTAGAGAGAATATATTTCTAAGAAAAAGAATTTTATTCTATTATTCGATCATTGATCCAACCGAGAGTATCCTTCTGATTTAGAAAGATTTGGGAGATGGTTTCTCCATTGGATCTTTGATCCAACGACTCTGTTTAACAGAGAATATCCCAATCTTTATTGGAGAAATGTAGAATTTAATTCTACAGATATTAACTTGGGCGCTGGTGCTCACGTATTATGCACGTGGATACCCCTTAAGAATTTAATTCTTAAGATGGGCATTTCTGTGCTTTGCACACTGGCGCCCGCGTGAGGAGCACATGAGGCACCACCATAGGATTTTAATCCTATAGGATTGGCTCTGATGCTGGCGCCCTTGTGGAGAGCACGTAAGGCGCTGCCTCATTAATTTTGAACAGAGCTTTGCTCTTTTATTGAGGGAAATAAATGCCCCCCACCGTTGCGCTCACGTGGCTCACACGTGAGTGCATCGGTGACACTTTTTCCATCGTTTGATCTTATGGGGAGTGGAACCGTCCCCTCAAGTTTTATAAATAGGGCATTTGGCCTTTAAGATGACTGTCGTTTCGTCATTCTCTTTCTTCTTCCCTGAGAATTTAATTCTTTCTTCAGAGCTTAGATATCTGTTTTTAAAGAAACTTTTAGAGTTTTACTCTGTTTCAAGAATCTTGGTAAGGATTTTGACCATTTTTTCCTTGAAAGAGACTTTTTTGTCTTGGATTTCTTTCAACCTATTAACAGAGCTTTACTCTTTCCTTGAGATAATTTTGATAGACCATTAATCTCAAAAGATCCCAGGGTTTTACCCCATTACTCTGATCTTTAAGAGTTCTTTGGAGTTTAGTTCCGGTGTATTTCTGATGGAGGTTTTTCTTGGGGAATTGATCCCATTATTTAACTCTGGGTTGTTCTTCAGAGCTTAGCTCTAAGAAGATTTCTTCTTTTGGGAATTTTATTCCCCTTTTCTTCTCTCTGCAGATTTGAATCTGCTGTAAAACCCATTTCTCGAAGGAGTTTAACTCCATGGTTTAATGGGATTTTTCATTAAATGAGAATCCTTATGGATTCTTACAATGAGTGCTTTACTCATCATTGGTGGGGGCGTTAGAACCACTGTTTTTCTTTTAGATTATGAGAATCTTGATATTTTGATGGTTAATTTTTCTTACTGATTTTTTTAGATACTATGGTTTCTCATCTATATGATCTTAACGAGATTATCTCTTATGAGGATATTCGCATTCAAGGTCGCTGCCAAGATCAGGAGTTTACTGACACTCAATACGCTGAAGTGATGCGTTGCTTCGACGATTACAACGGTCGAATACTCCCCCGTCGTTCTGCTCTTTTGAAAATCATTGTGGGATCGATTTGGGAAGCAATTCCTCAACTTGACGAGGTCATGCCGCTCGAGGCACTTGATGATGCCGAAGACAAGGTGCATTCAGTATATCTGATGGGCCTGATCTCAAAGAAGTGGAGAGATGATCTTTTCGATATTTTGCATCATGTCTTCCAACAGTCGGCAATAATATCCGCCCACCAGAGGACGGACGATATTAGCGAGGATCCTGACGCTTGCATTCATGAGAAAATGCACAAGAAAATGGTCAGAGAAGGCAGAAGCACTTTACTTGGACTTGCTTCTAAATTCCTAAATCCATGTCCGGAGTTCAGTGTTTTTCCGTTGTAAACATTTTGATGATATTTTTTGTTTTGTTGATTCCTTTTATCACCATTGTATAAAGCTTCCGAAGTATGAATGACAAAACTTTCTCTTCTTTTATACCACTGCTCATATGTGCCTCATGTGAAGTAGTTGTTACTCATATATATATAAAAACTAGTGTCAGCATCCACATGTTATACGCGTGAGGCGCTGCCTATGGTTCTAAGGATTGGCGATAGAGCCCACATATTATGCGCGTGAGGCGCCATCACTGATTCTAATCCTATAAAGGATTGGTTCCAGCGCTCACGTGTCACGCACGCAAAGCGCTGGAATCGTTTCACCTTCTTCCTCTGATTCCTATGAATCAACTTTTCCTTTTCCCATGCCCCTTTCTACCAGGCCTTGGAAATAGTTCCATCATGCACATAATTTTCTGTGCCTAGACTCGAATGCTCTCTTTATAATCTGAAGCTGTGCCTTCCTCCTTCACAGAGAGAACTATTCAGACCTTAAGGTGACCATTTTTTTAGAGACAAACCAAGAGTTATGGCTTGCAATCTTCTTCACGCTCGTCAGCAACCATAGGAGGTGCATATCGAGGAGATTATTCCTCGTTTTGCTACGCGGTTGGCGGATCCCCTTCTCACCACTGACCAATGTGACATGGTAATGTACGAGCTCTTGGCTCGTAGGGGCTCCTTTCTTCCCATGAGCTTCATTTGGCTTTGGATGATCTTCATGTCCATGCTTGTTGACATCCCTCCTCATCCAACGGAGATGACTCCGGCAATACTCGACGTGGCGGAAGACAAAATTGTGCGCTTTCATGAGGCACGTTTGATTACCCAGCCTTTGAGGGATCGTTCGGTTCAGTTGCTAAGCCAGATTCGGGCTCAGCGGGCCATCATGTCTGCCTTCGCTGATGAGCACGACACTGACCAATGGGGAGAGACTCCTCACGAAGATCGCCGCTTCGACATGGTGGAGAAGACAGAGAGGGAGTTGGAGAATTTTGTTTATTGTTTTGTTAAGCTCTGTATCTCTGATCCCATTTTTGGTGATCTCTTTCCTGTAGAGTAAGATGCTTATTTAAATGTATCTCTTTATCATTGACTGTTGCATGTTTCATTTTCATCACATATTCATATGTGCATCTTGCATTTGCGCATGTTATACTTTACCCTTAGGAATTTTTGCTAAGTGTAAAATGCTACTGTTGTGCTCGTATTATGCACTGATCCTTCTCATGCATGTATAAATCGGGACGCTTTGAATGCTATTTCAATTCAATTACGCATGTGATTGTAAATAAGCGCTTAAACGGGTGTGAATCAAATGCACTAATCAGATGTAGCTCTGAGCCCCGAGGCCCATGGGTTGCACCTTTTTATTTTTTGATGTCTTGATCTGGCGCCCATTATTTTATTTACTCGTTTCGGAGTTTCTAGTTTATGAACTCATTTTGGAGTTTGTAATTTATTCATTCGTTTCGGAGTCTCTAGTTTATTCACTCATTTCGGAGTTTGTAGTTTATTCACTCATTTCGGAGTCTCTAGTTTATGAACTCATTTCGGAGTTTATTTAGTTTACCCCCCTTGGGTTTACAGGCAAACTTGTCATAACGTTATATATAGATAACCCCTGCTCTTTACGACAGAGGGCCGTTAGGTTTTGTGGTACTAGGGTTTTAGTCCGTGATACCGTCGCGTTGGCTGATGTATTTCTCGATATGCAGTCTTTAAGCTGTTGTTCGAGTAGCCCCGCAGCTGTCGTTTCTCTGATCCTTTTGGGGGTTGGATAAGACGTCTTCAAGTAATCTCCTTAGACTATATGACCGTCGAAAGAGCAAGCATTTGGAATTTTCCATATCGCTTTTTACTTGAGGTTAGGCTCAGTTTGGAGCTCCGATGAGTCATAACCACTCCGCGCTTGTGTGGGATGATCTCCGATAGTCTTTTAGGCTTTATATGAGTTGTCGTCGAGACCCAATTTTTTCGTTTTGACGATGCCATGCCGTTTCTTCGCTGAAGTAGGGTAGACATCTACAGGACCTCTATGCTGTATGTATTGCAGTTGAAGTCCGGAGCTAGAAATATGCCTTTGCTCCAATTTGATTTGGCTCATTGAAGCTTTGTTGACGTCACGTTTGCATCCTGTCGGAATGAGAAGGAACGCCGGGATTGTCTCTAGGTTGCATATGAACCATCAAGACTTGGAGTTAGGATTTTCCACTACTCCATCTTGTTTAGACCCTTGGGTCTTTTGTTGACGCTGCGTCTACACTGAGAAGGAACGTCAGGATGATCTTTAGGCTGTAAATGTTGCCATCAAGATCTGGCTCTCCCTTTGACGGAGTCTGGTGGGAAAACATGGTTCCCTTTTTCATTTGTGCCCATGGATTGTATACAGGGGTCAGTGTAGACTCACCTGCAAGGCAGAAAAGTTTTGTTTTCATTTTTTTTCCTTTCCGCGATGCCCTATCTTTTCAGCTTTTCATATCGCGGAAGTCGCGATTGCCCAATCATTTCGGCTATTTTTTTTATTTTTACTTACTGTTTTTTATTGCGAGTTGTCCAATCATTTCGACTGTTTTTATGTGCATATTTTTTTTGCTCGCTAATTTTTATTGCGAGTTGCCACATCATTTCGGCTATTTTTATATACATATTTTTTGCTTGCTGATTTTTTTTGCGAGTTGCCTCATCATTTCGGTTATTTTTATATGCATATTTTTTGCTCGCTGATTTTTATTGCAAGTTTGAAATCTGATACCAACCTTAGCATCAGCATCGCTACGACTGGAATATTGCCAGGAGAGAATCATCATTTACCGTGAAAGGATTTAGAGTTTGACACCTGTTTAGGTATTAACATTGCCACCACCGGAATATTGCCGGGAGCGAATCATCATTTTCCTTTTTCGATTTGAACAAAGATGGCTTAGTAATCAGGGTTAGGATCCTGTCAACTAAAACTTGTTGACTTTATGAACCGTAAGGGTCTCAGAAAGTTATTTCTCCCTACGAGTCGTGAGGATCTCGTAGGTGTATTTTCTCCTTAGGAATCTTGGGGATTCCTAAGTGTGTGTTCTCTTATAAGACGTAAGGATCTTACAAGAGTATTTTCTCATTATAAGTCGAGAGGACTTACAAGTGTCGTTCACCATATGAAGACATTTCTCGTCATTGGTGGAACTTGGCGGGAAAATCGTTTATTTGTGCCCGTGAATTGTATACAAGGGCCAATATTGGGCCGCTTGTAGGGCAAGTTGGGGAATGTGATGGCTTAAGAACAAGTTTAGATGCTTGTAACTTAAGGCTTTTGAATCCCGTGAGCCGTGAGGGTCTCATGGGGAAATTCTCCTCACGAGTCGTGAGGATCTCGTAAGTGTATTTATTTTAATGAGACTGCGCCCTTTCGGTTTTTCACAAGCTCACCGGTAGTCCTGCTGTTTTTACTCACGACGTCTTTTTTGGGTTTTCATCCGTGCCCATTTTGCTTGTGGACGTACCTTTTTACCGAGATTGCGCCCTTTTAGGTTTTCACAAGCTCGCCGGCAGTCTTTCTGTTTTTACTCATGGCGCTCTTTCGGGTTTTCACCCGTGTCCATTTTACTTGTGGACTTCCCTTTTTTTACGTGATCTATCTGTTTGCCGGTAGGACATGGGGTGACTTCACCGCTGGAGTAACTGTGCAGCCGATAAGACTTGAGTTGCAACCTTCATTGTTAAGGCTTCGATTGCAATATATATCTCAAGGGTGGATCTCGCCGTATTTGGGACGATGTGTCGTGTTTGAGGCGAAATTTTAGTTTAAGGACATTTCGGTCCGTTGTCGCCGTTTGAGGTGAAGTTTTAGTTTAAGGACATCTCAGTCTGTTGTCGCCTTATTTGAGGCGGAATTTCTAGTTTAAGGACTTTTCGGTCTAATATCGCCATTTTTGAGACGAATATTTAGTTTAAGAATATTTCTGTCCTTAATCGCTATGTTTAAGGCAGATATTAGTTTGAGGACTTCTCGGTCCGTTGTCGCCGTGTTTGAGGCGAAATTTTAGTTTAAAGACTTCTAGGTCTGTTGTTGCCGTGTTTGAAGCGAAATTTTAGTGTAAAGACTTCTCGGTCCGTCATTCGGAAACGAGTATTAGTTTAGGGACGTTTCGGTCTATTATTGCCATTTTCGATGCGACGGATCTCTTGGATACTACTTTTAGGGTTTTGACTCAGGAAGATAGCGAGCGGACACAAGCGTCGTTATCTATCATTGACCCAGGTCGTAACCCGTTAGGCGTAGTATTTTTTGAGGAATCGGCCGTTTATTGGCCTGAAGGGTCTTTCGCCATGTATATCCATGAGCAGGTAGGCTCCACCTTGATAGACTTTGTCTATGATGTACGGGACTTCATAGTTTGGCTCGAACTTCCCCCGTTTTGCACGATTAGGGATCATAGGTCTTTTGACGATTAGCACGAGTTCGCCTTGGCGGAATGTTCTCGGCCTGGTCAGTTTTTCATATGACCGTGTCATCCTTGCGTTATAAGCTTCTAGGTTTTGCTGTGCTGCGAGTTTCGTCGATGGCGTCAAGCTCCTCGAGCCAAAGATGAGCATTTTCTTTATCTGTCAGTTCATATCGAACCGCTACTCGTAGAGAAAGGAGTTCCATTTCCAGAGGAAGCACTGCTTCCGTGCCGAATACCAACGTGTATGGTGTTGTATTCGTCACTGTTTTGAACGTTATTCGGTATGCCCAGAGAGCTTCATGCAACCTTTCGTGCCAGTCTCTCTTTCTGGACACTGTTTTCTTTATAATCTTCGTCAAGGTCTTGTTGAAAGCCTCAGGTAGACCGTTGGCACGAGAATTATAGACTAAAGAATATCTCCAATCTATTTTATGATGTTCTGTGAAGCGGCTGATTTTATGGCTCCTGTAGGCCGGTCCATTATCCGAGATTATCCATCGCGGGGTGCCGAACCGGTAGATGACATGGGTTTTTGTCACACCCCGCTTCCCGGTGTACGGCGAAGGGGACGAGACGAGACCGCTACATATTTACTCTGAAGTAAATACGCTAAGCGTATCTAAGCAATATAAATAAAAATGCATAAGAGACAAAGACAGTAGGTATAATTGAACAGCAACTTTATTTATTAACATTCTTTTACAGTACATGGAAAAGTAAATACATCTGAATGAAAGCAATGTCTAAACAGTGGCATAACAGAAATGGAAAATACAGAATGTAGAGAAAATGTACAAGTGTAACTACAGCTCGGGGTCTTCAATAAACTGGTCCAAGTCTTCAGTGTTGGGCTTGATCTCTGGAAAGTCCGAATCACCTGGCGACATTCAAAGAAGAAGAAAGAGAATGTCGTCAGCGAACAAATCGCTCGGTAAGTCCCAAAGATAAAGGAAAAGTAGAATAGACAGAGAGAGGGTGTAACTTTTAAAGTTGTATTTAGTGTTAACGCTGTTGTTTATAGCTTGGTACAGAAGGATGCCAGTGTATACGAGAGGAGTCTCAGTAGACCAGAGACTAAGGTGAATGGAATGTATAAGGAACCGTTATGCCACGGTGCAACAACAACGGAATACAGGTTAGGTGTCTTAAATCTTACAGTCTCGTGCCACTTCTAACACCTTCTGTACCAATCTACCCCTTAAACTCCGCGATGTCTTATTTGTATTGTTTGTATTGTATTGTATTGTTTTGTATTATAGATTGTACAGATGTATGACTTGCCGAAACCATGATATCAGTAAATGGATATAACTGGAGAATCATGTAAATGGAAGTATATCCATGGTTCGGTTCAGTCAATACAGATTGAATAAATTGAATATATGGATTCATGGATTCATATTGAATTGTAGATTGTACTTGAATCATATTCAAGTCAGATTATTATAATGAGACTCAGTCTGAGTCAGAACAATTAGAAAAGAAATTGAATCCTGAATTAGGTTTTGATATTATCGGTAACCATTGCACATAGACGGCAGGATTTATTTCTTTTTCAAAGACAATTACCGTGTTGATAACACCGTTTGTTAAGTTGTTTACCTTAAATAGGCAAGCACCCACTTCTCCGGCTCCCTGAGGCTCAAGAGATTGGTCCCGCTTAAACCTATATTTACTAGGATCCTTGGGGTAATTTATAGAACTTGAGGGGGTTTTATGTAAAAATAATTTTGTATAATTTTCGAAATACACCTCAAGTAATTAATTATCGTCTTTAGAGTTGTCATAGATGTAGATTTTATATATGTGACATTTCTAGTGAAATAAACCCATTTTCCATAATATATGGTATTTATCTGTAATATTGAACTTGTATGGAATTTCATGGTATTTTCATATAAAGTGATTCTTTTGATTTTAAAAAAAATTGGAATATTTATACTATATCAAAATAGATATTTTTATAATACATACATACATATATATATTTATATAAACTAATTTTAATTTATTATTTTTCTAGAAATCTCATTTTCTTAAGATATTTGTATTTTTAAATCTCTCGAGACCGAATGCTCCATGCGGAGGTCTGCATCATGCACTACTAAGCCCGAGGATGTGCGATAATCCGCACCATCCCGAACGGGTTTCCCAAATGGGTTGTAGCGGCATTTTGCAAAGACTTGTTTAAAATACATAATCTTGTGAAAATGGTTTTTATAAGTTAAAGGTAGTTTTGTGTAAAAGGTGTTTTTCCGAATCTATATTTCCCAAAAGATATCGTGCTATGTTGCATATGAGTGTTGTGAAGAGGTAGGTCATTAACTCATGATCTATTTAAAGGTATAGCAAGAATTATGATGTTTTAAAGTCGAAACTAAACTACATGGTATTTTTCTGAAAAAGAGCGGTAAAAGTTACAATATGAAATATTTTGCTATGAAACTTGCTCAACATATTTTGTTAATGATTAATAGTCAAGATGTAAGAGTTTAGAATGGTTTTGTTTAATGAAAATTGTACTTTTTAAAGAAAACCCTATCGGAAGTCAGATTAACTCCGTTTCCGTCGGGTTTTAGAAATTAGTGTTTTAAGAAGAGAAAAGAGGAGAGGGAGGAGGGACTTACTGGCTTTTGGTTTAGAGGAGGGTAAGAGGGTGTGGAAGTAGGTCCCGATGCGTCGTTTCGTCGCCGGGAGCTCATAGGGTCGTCGTCGGCATTTCGCCGGAGCTTCGCCCTTCGCTAACTCCACTTGTACACAAAAATTCTAGAGAGTTTTTTTGAGTGTTTTGGACAGAATTTGTGAGTGAGGGGTGTGTGGAATGGAGTGGTATTTATAGGAAAAGATTAGGGTTACGGTAGGTGAAAGGGTGTAAGAAAATGTATTAAAAATTGTATTAAAAATAGAGTAAATAGAGGTTTTTATTGGCTCTGTTAATGTGCAGGGTTTTAAAAGTGTACAGGGGTTATAAGGAGGCCAAACAACACAACTTTCATGAAGGGGGAATCGTATTTGGCTCAGAATCGGCCGGCGCTACTGGCCGAATAGGCCGAGTCGAGCCGGGGCTCGCCCCCATGGGTCGCTCGTCATTTGGTTTGCACAGTGGGGTAGTTTGTTTTATATGTGACTCTTGGTTTTTACGAGTTATGCACGTGTAGGCTCTTGGGCTTCTAAAAATTTAAAAGAAAACAATATTAAAAAATAATGTGGGTGATGGGACTTGAACTCTGGTGCTTTGGTTCAGCAGTGCAAGGTCTTACCAGTGAACTACAATCTCCTTCTTGCTATTATAAAGCAAAACAATTACTTATAGTACTCACAGGAAATGCAAATACCCCAAGTATACATTAATTTTTAAACAAATTTTTATACATTAAAATTGGAGTTGTTATAGTCTACCCTCCTTACAAAAATTCCATCTTCGAAATTTACAAATTTTATTTTAAGGACTAGTTTATAAATATGTGAGGATATCTTGCACGCATCTCATATTCCCTTTCCCATGTCGATTCTCCTGGAGTGTCTTTTCTCCACATCACTCGAACCAAGTTGACTTCCTTGTTCCGAAGTGACTTCACTTTTTTATTCATGTTCTTCACAGATTGTTGCTCACAAAATAAGTCGGGCTGTACAGTGAGCTCGGAATGATCGAGAATATGGATATATGGAACACATTGTGCATTCTTTCTAATGAGAATGGAAGTGCCAAGCGGTATGCCACTTCGCCGACTCGTTCGAGTATTTCGAAGGGTCCAATGTACCTCGGATTGAGCTTCCCCCGTCTTCCAAATCGGATCACTCCGTGGTTTGGAGATATCTTTAAGAATACGTAATCTCTCGGTTGGAACTCCAAGTGGCGTCGCTTTGCATCAGCCCAGTGCTTCTGTCGATCTTGGGTTATGTGCATCTTTTCTCTGATAGTACGAACTATATCAACAGTTGCTACTATCATTTCAAGTTAAAGAAGTTCTTTATCTCTGATACCGTCCCAACTTAATGGCGATCGACACTTCCTTCCATAGAGTGCTGCAAAAGGTGCCATTCCAATGCTTGCCTGGTAGCTGTTGTTGTATGAAAACTCCACAAGATGTAGGTGATCTTCCCATGATCTTCCGAAGTCTAGCATACATGCTCTGAGCATATCCTCCAAGATCTGAATAGTTCGATCAGACTGACCATCAATTTGTGGATGATAAGCCGTGCTGAAGTTCAGACTTGTTCCCAAGCTCGCTTGCAGACTCTGCCAAAATTGTGATCGGAACCTGGTGTCACGATCGGGGACAATGCAGACTGGTACTCCATGAAGTCTCACAATTTCCTCCGTGTACTTCTTTGCTAATGTCTCAGTTGATTGGCCAACTCGAAATGGGATGAAGTGAGCCGACTTTGTGAGTCGATCCACAATGACCCATACCGCATCGTTACCCTTTGTGCTGTGAGGAAGCACAGTCACAAAATCCATCGTGATGTGTTGCCACTTCCATTCTAGGATAGGTAACGGTTGAAGTAATCCAGCAGTCCTGTGATGTTCAGCTTTTACTTGCTGACACACCAAGCATTTAGTGACGCTTCTGGCTACTTCACGCTTCATTCTATACCACCAGTAATTCTGACGTAGATCTTTATACATCTTTGTACCTTCAGGGTGTACTGAGTAGAGAGAGTTGTGAGCTTCTTTCATTAACTTTTCCCGAACAGAACCTTTTGGTACACATAATCTGCTGCCATACCTCAAAGATCCGTCTTCATGGATGATGAAGTCTATTCTGAGTCCATTCTCTACTTGTTCTCTGATCTTTTGCAACTTAGCATCACTTGCTTGAGCTTTGTGATCTGATTGACAATTGTAGATTGAACTTGTAAATTCATCAAATTTGAAGTGTTACCTGGCATGACTACTTCAATCTCCATCTGATGCAAGTCCTGGTGTAGCTTCCACTGAGCGGTGAGATGCATTGCTAATGGTTGGCGACTAAGGGCATCAGGTACCACATTCACCTTCTCTGGGTGATATTGCAGGTTGATGTCAAAGTCCGCCATGAGTTCTAACCATCATTTCTACCGCATATTAAGTTCCTTCTCAGTAAACACATATTTCAGACTCTTGTGATCTGTGTATATGTTCACTCGTTCACCAAGAAGATAATGGCGCCAAATCTTAATAGCAAAGATAACGGCTGCCAACTTCAAATCATGCGTCGGATAATTGCGCTCATGAGTCTTCAGCTGTCTTGAAGCATAAGCCATAACTTTACCGTGCTGATATAGAACACATCCTAATCTCTTACCGGATGCATCACAATGCACTTCGAAACCTCCAGATTGGTCCGGTATAACGAGAATAGGCGCTGATGTCAACCTTGACTTGAGTTCTACGAAAGCTTGTTCGCATACTTCTGACCACACAAATTCTTTTTCTTTACGTGTGAGCTTGGTCAGGGGTGTTGCTATCTTTGAAAAGTTTTCAATGAACCTTTGGTAATATCCAGCTAGACCCAAGAAACTTCGAATGTCCTTCACTGACTTTGGTGTCGTCCATTCACTAACTGCTGAAACTTTTGCTGGATCCAAAGAGATTCCTTCACCCGATACAACATGTCCAAGAAAACCAACTTGATTTAGACAAAACTCACACTTGCTGTACTTGGCATAGAGTTGATGTTGTCGTAGAGTTTCCAAGACAATTCTTAGGTGTTCGGCGTGTTCTTTCCGACTCTTAGAATATACCAGGATGTTGTCAATGAAGATGACAACGAACCTGTATAAGTACTCCCGGAAAAATTGATTCATCAGGTTCATGAATATTGCTGGCGCGTTGGTCACTCCAAATGGTATCACTAGAAATTCGTAATGACCATAGCGAGTTTTGAAAGCCGTTTTATGAATATCATCTTCCTTGACCTTCACCTAATGATAACCTGAACGAAGATCTAATTGGGAGAAAACACAAGATCTACATAGCTGATCGAATAAATCGTCGATACGCGGTAGCAGATACTTGTTCTTTATCGTTACTTCGTTCAAGGCTCTATAATCGATGCACATTCTGTATGAACCTTTCTTCTTCTTCACAAGTAATACCGGTGATCTCCAACTTGAAGTGCTGGGATGAATCCATCCTTTTGCCAATAATTCGTCCAACTGAGTTCGGACTTCCTTCAAACCTTCCGGACTTAATCGATAAGGTGCTTTGATCACCGGTTGTGCTCCTGGTAATAAATCAATGCTGAATTCAAGAGCTTGATCGGAAGGCAAACCTGATATATCGTCAGGAAACACATCGTCGAACTCTTGAACCACTTCTGGCCTTGATTCTTCCTCCGGTTAAGTTGCTGCAATTACTGTCTTCTTCGGCTTCGCCTTGTAAGTACTTGGCTCCAGGGTACGGTCTCCACTTTTGAAACAGAAGATCGGATGGTCTGGAATCTCGAATACTACCCTTCTTTGACGACACTCAATGGTAGCATAGAAGGTTCCAAGCCAATCCATACCTAGAACCACATCGAAGTTTGGTATGTACAACACCTTGAAGTCATCATAGAATTCTCTGCTGCAGACGACTACTGGATACAAACTGTATCCCATTGTTGCCTTTAGAACGCCATTTCCTGAACTGACATTCCAGCTGGATACAAGTGGTGTGACTGGAATCATATGAGTTCGGACGAACCGTTGCGACATAAAGCAGTGAGATGCTCCAGTATCGAAGAGTGCTCGTGTAGGAAGTGAGGCTACTAAGATTGTATCTAAGGTATTTAGGATATGTTTTAGGTATAGGAAAAATATGTAGGTAGGTGTTAAGACTGAAAGAAAAGCTTGAGAAGAAAGGGTTGCCAGTGATGACTTAGCCAATGGCCCCGGCTTCTTCCACGGTCATCGTGAAAGCCTGTCGCCGTGGTACATTCTTCCTGGCCCGAGGAGAATTTCTCGGAACGTTCCATTGAGCTTGATGGAACTGGCGAGGAAGAGGTGCAATCGGTGGTCCTTTAGATGGTGGAGCAGGTAGTGCAAGTCTTGGAGTAGGTGCCTGAAGGACTGGTCTCTGCTGGTAAGTGATTGCTGGCCTGGGTGCAGTAATTGGGTTTTGTCTTTGGGGATAAGACCCAATATCATGAGTAGCTGAGCCGCAGACTAAGCAAAGACGGTTGGCTCGCCGGCAGTCTTTCATCATATGTCCAACTCTCATGCAATAGGTATAAAAGGTTGGGCTGGGCCTGTTGATTGGTACTCCCGGTCTCCTTGGCACAAAAAGCGGCCTTGATAAGGCTCCTCTTGCCATCTGGTTGGCAGGGCGCTTAACTCCAGCAGATTAAGATCTGTCCCTCATCTTTACCACTGCCTCATTACGACGGGCAGCTTTCAGATCCGATTCATGAGTCGGAAAATCTCCTATGGCTAGTGCAGCCTGGATCTCCGAATCCAAACATTGTTGAAATCGACGGGCTCTGATCTCATCCGTCGGTATCAGGTGTGCCGCAAATCTGTTAAAGTATTGTGTTAGCTGTGTAGTATATGATATATTTGAAAAATTCGAATTATTGAGACATATCTTACCGACTGAGCATGGTGAACTCGGCGTCATATTCATCTACTGACTTGGTCCACATTGAACCTTGTTGCAGATGGATGAACTGCCGTTCTATGTCGAACCTGACAGTTTCAGGGAAGTACTTTGCGTCGAACATGTCTCGGAAAAGTCTTCCATTCGATGGGTTGATCAAGATGGCTTTCTTCCGCCTTCCACCAAACCCGTGCATTGTCCGTGAGCTATAATTTTGCAACACGAAACCAAGCTATTTCTGACACTTATGCCGCTGCCAGATCATCTTCGATACTCTGAGCCCATTCCTCAGCTTCCAGCGGGCTCTCTTTTCCTGAGAATTGTTTGGGGTGCAAAGCCCTGAATTTCTTCACCCCAGGTGCTTCTGCCTCGGGATGGTTCATTAAAAGAGCAGTCTACTGCTGCTGTCCTTCTAGGAGGCTGCGGATTGCCTCAAGCAGAACCGTCTGCTCGTTGATCGGAGTAGGGACGGCAGGTGTGAGTGGTAGTGGTGGAGGTGTGTTGTAGACATTAGTGCTGATGTTGTTCGAAGAATCCATAACCTTGAAGAAAAATTTGGGTTAGGACAGATTCAAAGTAAATGATAAGATTCAAGGAATATGAATTGTAAAGAATGTTTTAGTTGCTGGTTCTTGTGTTATATTGCTTAGGTTGTTCACGCAGAACTGAATTGCATGGTAGGGTTCCATACAGCTCTGACCTGCATGGGCCATCAACAAAACCTGTCACGCCCCGCTTCCCGGTTTACGGCGAAGGGGACGGGATGAGGCCGCTACGTATTTACTCTGAAGTAAATACGCTAAGCGTATCTAAGTAATATAAATAAAAATGCACAAGAGACAAAAACAGTAGGTATAATTGAACAGCAACTTTATTTATTAACCTTCTTTTACAGTACATGGAAAAGTAAATACATCTGAATGAAAGAAATGCCTAAACAGTGGCATAACAGAAATGGAAAATACAGAATGTAGAGGAAATGTACAAGTGTAACTACAGCTCGGGGTCTTCAATGAACTGGTCCAAGTCTTCAGTGTTGGGCTCGATCTCTGGAAAATCCGAATCACCTGACGACATTCAAAGAAGAAGAAATAGAATGTCGTCAGCGAACAAATCGCTCGGTAAGTCCCAAAGATAAAGGAGAAGTAAAATAGACAGAGAGAGAGTGTGTAACTTTTAAAGTTGTATTTAGTATTAACGCTGTTGTTTATAGCTTGGTACAGAAGCATGCTAGTGTATACGAGAGGAGCCTCAGTAGACCAGAGACTAAGGTGAACGGAATGTATAAGGAACCGTTATGCCACGATACAACAGCAACGGAATACAGGTTAGGTGTCTTAAATTTTGTAGTCTCGTGCCACTTCTAACACCTTCTGTACCAATCTACCCCTTAAACCCCGTGATGTCTTATTTGTATTGTTTGTATTGTACTGTATTGTTTTGTATTATAGATTGTACAGATGTATGACTTTCCAAAACCATGATATCAGTAAATGGATGTAACTGGAGAATCATGTAAATGGAAGTATATCCATGGTTCAGTTCAGTCAATATAGATTGAATAAATTGAATATATGGATTCATGGATTCATATTGAATTGTAGTATTGTAGATTGTACTTGAATCATATTCAAATCAGATTATTATAATGAGACTCAGTCTGAGTCAGAACAATTAGAAAAGAAATTGAATCCTGAATTAGGTTTTAATGTTATCGGTAACCGCTGCACATGGGCAGCAGGATTTGTGTCTTTTTCAAAAATGATTACCGTGTTGATAACACCGTTTGTTAAGTTGTCTACCTTAAATAGGCAAGCACCCACTTCTCCGGCTTCGTGAGGCTCAAGAGATTGGTCCCGCTTAAACCTATGTTTACTAGGATCCTTAGGGTAATTTATAGAACTTGAGGGGGTTTTATGTAAAAATAATTTTGTATAATTTTCTAAATACACCTTAAGTAATTAATTATCGTCTTTAGAGTTTTCATAGATGTAGATTTTATATATGTGACATTTCTAGTGAAATAAACCTATTTTCCATAATATAGGGTATTTATCTGTAATATTGAACTTGTATGGAATTTCATGGTATTTTCATGTAAAGCGATTCTTTTGATTTTAAAAAAAATTGGAATATTTGTACTATATCAAAATAGATATTTTGATAATACATATATATATATATATATATATATATATAAACTTATTTTAATTTATTATTTTTCTAGCAATCTCATTTTCTTAAGATATTTGTATTTTTAAATCTCTCGAGACAGAATGCTCCTTGCGGAGGTCTGCATCTCGCTCTATTAAGCCCGAAAATGTGCGATAATCCGCATCATCCTGAACGGGTTCCCCAAATGGGTTGTAGCAGTGCTTTGCAAAGACTTGTTTAAAATATATAATCTTGTGAAAATGGTTTTTATAAGTTAAAGGTAATTTTGTGTAAAACGGTATTTTCCCGAATCTGTATTTCCCAAAAGGTATCGTGTTATATTGCATATGAGTGTTATGAAGAGGTAGGTCATTACCTCGTGATCTATTTAAAGGTATAGTAAGAATTATGATGTTTTAAAGTCGAAACTAAACTACACGGTATTTTTCTGAAAAAGAGCGGTAAAAGTTACAAAATAAAATATTTTGCTATGAAACTTGCTCAACATATTTTGTTAATGATTAATAGTCAAGATGTAAGAGTTTGGAATGGTTGTGTTTAATAAAAATTGTACTTTTTAAAGAAAACCGAATCGGAAGTCGGATTAACTCCGCTTCCGTCGGGTCTTATAAATTCGTGTTTTAAGAAGAGAAAAGAGGAGAGGGAGGAGGGACTTACTGGATTTTGGTTTAGAGGAGGGGAAGAGGGAGTGGAAGTAGGTTCCGGTGCGTCATTTCATCGCCGGGAGATCTTAGGGTCGTCGTCGGAATTTCGCCGAAGCTTCGCCCTTCGCTAACTCCACTTGTACACAAAAATTCTAGAAAGTTTTCTTGAGAGTTTTGGACAGAATTGGTGAGTGAGGGGGTGTGGAATGGAGTGGTATTTATAGGAAAAGATTAGGGTTAGGGTAGGTGAAAGGGTGTGAGAAAATGTATTAAAAATTGTATTAAAAATAGAGTAAATAGAGGTTTTTATTGGATCTGTTATTGTGCAAGGTTTTTAAAGTGTACAGGGGTTATAAGGAGGCTAAACGACACAACTTTCATGAAGGGGGAATCGGATTTGGCTCGGAATTGGCCGCCGCCGCCGACCGATTCGGCCAAGTCGGGCAGGGGCTCGCTGCTATGGGTCGTTCATTGTTTGATTTGCAGAGTGGGGTAGTTTGTTTTATATGTGACTCTTGGTTTTTACGAGTTATGCACGTGTAGGATCTTGGGCTTCTAAAAATTTGAAAGAAAACAATATTAAAAAATAATGTGGGTGATGGGACCTGAACTCTGGTGCTTTGGTTCAGCAGTGCAAGGTCTTACCAGTGAGGTACAAGCTCCTTCTTGCTATTAAAAAGCAAAACAATTACTTCTAGTACTCACAGGAAATGCAAATACCCAAAGTATATATTAATTTTTAAATAAATTTTTGTACACTAAAATTGGAGTTGTTACAGTTTTGAAGAAATGGAGGATATTCTCCGTCTTCACCTCCCTTAGTGGTACTGCTTCTGGCCATTTAGAAAAGTAGTCGGTCGCTGCCAGTATGAATTGATATCCTTTGGATGATGCTGGTTCAATGGGGCCAATCATATTGGTTCCCCACATTTCGAACGGCCAGCTAGCTGCTGTTGTGTGTAGCGGATTTGGATGTTGGTGGATGAAGTCCCCGTGAATTTGGCACGAGTGACACCGCTTCTCATATTCGAGGCAATCTTGAATCATTGTGGGCCAATAATAACCCATTCTTTTGATCTTCAGCTTCATTTTTGGCCCAGCTTGATAAGAACTGCAGAGTCCGTCATGGATTTCTTAGACGACTCTGTTCGCTTCTTCTGGTCCCAGGCATCTTAACCATAGGCAATCAAATGATCTCTTGTATAAAGTATCATTGACGAAAGCAAAAGACAGAGCTCGTTTTATAAGCTGATGTCTAGATGACGCATTTTTGGGCGTTCGTTGGGATTTGAAGCAGTCTACGAAGACTTCTCTCCAATCCTTGGCCTTTTCTTCGTCCTCTATTTGGAGGGCTGTTTGTTTGGCCTTTTCTTTTTTCTCAGATGGCTCTGTTATGTCCTTCGAAGATAGTTCTGCTGGCGCAAGAACCCTGCGGCTTTGCAAGATGATCTTTATGCCGTCGAGGTCTTCATCGGCTAATTCCTTAGCCAGTTTGGCCAATGCATCCGCCTTGCTATTTTCTGCACGCAGTATGCTCTCCATGATGTAGGAGGGGATTTGTGTCAGCAGTTGCTACACTCTTTCGCCGTATGTTATCAGCTCTGGTTTGCACGTCTGATAGTCGCCATTTACTTGGCTAATGATCAGCTGGGAGTCTCCATATATAAGGAGGTCTTTGATTCCCATATCGATAGCGATTTCGAGACCTACTATCAAAGCTTCATATTCAGCTTCATTATTAGTCCTTGACTCCGTTAAAGAAAGGTTGTAACGCAGTATCCCTCCTTGTGGAGTCACGAAGATAAGGCCCACTCCGGCTTTGATTATGGGGGTGTCGTGCTTTCGCCTCTTCAAGGAAGATGCTCTATCGAAGTAGAGTTCCCATTGGGAATCATTTTCTTCCTTCTCTCTTTTGATTGTGTCGAAATTCATCCGGCAACTTACAATTTAAGGGAGAGTAGGCTGGTTTCGGATGTTTAGCAAGAAAGTCAGCGATAGCCCGGCCTTTCACTGCTACGAGAGGACGATACGTTATCGAGAATTCCATCAGGAGGAGGGCCCATTTGGCAAGCCTTCCTGTTAGTATGGCCTTCGATATTAGATATCTGAATGGATCCACCTTTGATATAAGATGAACCTTATATGCCAAGGCGTAGTGTCCGAGTTTTGTTATCGCAAAGATTAGTGCCAGACAATGCTTTTCGATGTTTTCTGCCCCCAAGAGAACTCTACTCAAGTTGTACAGATCTCTTTCCTTTCCTTGGTCATTCTCTTGTGCCCATAACGAACCTAGAGAACCCTCAAGGGCTGTTGTATATAGGGTGAGGGGTTTTCCCTTAACTGGAGCAGTCAGCACCGGCGGATTTTGTAAGTACCGCTTGATTTCGTCTAGTGCGTTTTGGCACTTTTGATCCCAAATGAACAGGGTCCCTTTCTTCATTAGATGACTGTAGGGATGGCATTTTCCCGAGAGGTTGGCTATGAACCGTCGGATATACGCGAGCTTTCCTTAAGGGATCGCAATTGCTTGAGGGTCCTTGGCGTGGGCATTTTCATAATCGCCTTGATCTTTGAGGGATCAATTTCGATACCCTGGTACCGTATGATGAATCCCAGGAATTTGCCTGAGGAGACTCCAAATGCGCATTTTAAATGATCCATCTTCAGATTATACTTCCGAAGACGTTGGAACACTATGTTCAGATGTTCCCAATGTTCCTCGTAAGACTTGCTTTTCACCACCAGGTCGTCGATGTAGCATTCGACAATATCATAGATGAGGTCATCGAAGATCTTCGTCATGGCCTTCTGGTAGGTAGCGCCAGCGTTCTTTAAACGGAAAGGCATCACCTTGTAGCAGAATATGCCCATCGGGGTCCGGAAGGCGGTATGTTTTTGTTCTTCAGGATGCATTTTTATTTGGTTGTATCCTGAAGATCCATTCATGAAGGAGAAAACCTCATAAGTAGATGTGTTATCGATCATCAGCTCAGTAATAGGTACTGGGAAGTCATCCTTCAGGCAAGTTTTGTTGAGGTCCCGAAAGTCCACACAGATGCGCACCGTCCCAATTTTCTTCATCACCGGAATGATGTTGGTGATCCAGTCAGGATATTGAACTTCCTGGATGAAACTAAAGTCAATAAGTTTCTTAACTTCGGCATTGATACTCATATCGAATTCGAGCCGCATTGTTCTTGGCGCTTACTTGACTGGCTTGATGTCTGGCGATATGGCCAGTTTATGTACTTTTACTTTTGGATCTAATTCCGGCATCTCGGAATAGTTTCATGCAAAGCAGTCTTTATATTCCATGAGCACGCCTTTTAATGTGGCTACCTGTTTTCTAGATAGCAGCTCACTGACGAACGTGGGCCTCGGATTGTTTTCCTTCCCTAAGTCAATTTTCCTTAGGTTGTCCGCCGTGGTGTGTATCCCGTCTTCTAGCTCTTTTGGTGCCGGTGGAAATTCTGAGATCACCTCATCTTCGTCTTCATTTGTGAAGCGCTTGAAAAGGTCATCCATAGCCTTATGCCCTTTCCCTTCTGAAAGTGTTATCATATGGCAGGTACGAGTCTGCTTCCATTCTTGATGATGGGCTGGTCTTATCCTTGCGATATAGGTTTTCTTTAGCTTATGATTTTGCGGTGGGGTTACCCTCTAGCTGTCGGATAAAGTGAACCTACCTTGTTGATACTGGTCTTCAACCCAGTCTTTGAAGATGAAGCAATCTTCAAGGGGATGTCCTATTGTTTGGTGATAGGAGCAATAATCCGGATGATGGACCTCATTCATTTGTTCGGTGTGCCGAGAATTCGGGAGCGTTACCATTTGATGCCTCATGACAAGGTTGAATATTTTTCTTGTCTTATCTTGAAGGAAAGAGTATTCCCGGCCCATCTTCTTGATAAAGGACGGGTTCCAACCACGTTCTTCTTAATAGCGCGGCTTCTTAGATCTTCCATGTTGTTTGCGAACGTTGTTTGTGCTCTTTGTCTTGTTTTTTTCCTCTATTTCATGATTTTTCCTTTTTGCGAGGACATACAACAAGCTGGGGATGGAGGGCATTGTATTCTTCTTTCTCCGCGGACTGCTGGTTGAGGCGTTGCATCTTAGCCTTTTCATAAATAGCCATTTCGTCACTGTGGCTATCCCGAATATTTTGACAGGCTTCTTTTATTAGTTTGTCAACTTGTTCTTCGAATGATGGGCTTAATGTTTTTAGAGCGGGATCTCATTCCGTTTCAACGTCACAGCTATTTGGAAGAGCGTTCTCTTCTTCACCAGAGCTGTTTAAGGCGGGGCAGCTGTAGAATCGTTCCCATTTCTTGGATCGAACGTATCCGAGCCTGGTTTTTTCCACCTTCCTGTTGGGCATCTTTCGCTGGGCCCCAGGGATATCCCAAATCTTTTTATAGAAGTGGACTTGTTGAACAGTTTGTTCGAAGGGTACAACTTGGCATCTTAATAGTCTTTTCAATCCATCCATGTAGTATCTTGGCAGACAGATTGGTTGAAGCCTATCAAGTGTAAAATCGGCACCGTGCCAGACTTCTTTCACCACTATGGTCTCCGTAGATTGGTAGAAGAGGATCACCTTTTCACTTCTATGCCTGGAAGGCACGTAGAAAGTCTGTAGTTCCTGTACGCTATATGTATCGAGCGCATCAAGTTCCTTATAATGCCGAGGAATAACCATTATGAATTGTAGGCTCTGATCTTCTTCATCGAGGGTTTGCACTGAGGGGTTGATGGAGAACACTGCGTCGGCCCTGTCCTCAGAGTCGCTGCCAAAGACCAAAATAGGGGTCGATGGTCCAGGCCTGTTGTTTTCTTTCTGGGGTTGCCCCGGGTAGACTATTTCTTTATCTTCCTCGGAGTCGCTCCCAAAGATCGGGATAGTGGCGACGGACTTCCGTTTATCCTCCGGCTTATGACACATCTCCGTATCTTCAAAGTCCAGTAGGAAATACTTTGTATCTTCATATTTCCGGAGCTCGTTTACGGAGAATGGATTCAGCTCCCCTGTGACGGTGTATTCTAAACCATCCTTGAAATACTTCATATACTGATGTTGTGTAGAAGGGATGACGTTGTACTTATGTAGCCAGGGCCTGCCGAACATAGCATTATAGCAAGTCTTGGCGTCAATAACATGAAATTTAATTTCAGTGACGAGCAGCCCAGAGCGTAACGTCAGTATTACGGACCCAAGCGTCCGTGATGACTGTGAGTCGAACCCGGAGATGGTAATTTTGTCTTGGGCCAAGTGTTGTATGTTCATGCAAATCTCCTTCAGCATTTTCACATTAAGAAGATTGACGGAGGATCCGTTATCAATAAAGATTTTGTTTATCTTGATGTTATGGCAGTACCCGGTGACGTATAACGGACGATTATGTTCGCACGTTCTGAGGAGGAGATTTTCATCGCTGAATGTAATATCAGCTGTGTGAACCTCTGCCAACTCGTCCTTCATCTTCTCTTCTGCGAGGAAAGCTTGGAATTGATCAGGCTCTTGTAATGCCTTGATCAAAGAATCTCGTGCCTCTTTGGATAGGAGGAAAGATCCAATATGCTCAGTTGTTAGGGTATTTTCCTCAAATGTGCCAGGACGTTGTAATCTACCTTATTTTTCTTAGGCGGGTTCCTCACTGCGAGCTCTTTGACAACTCCCTCATCAAGGGTGATTTCCTCATGGATTTTTTCTTTCCCTTTGTCTTTTTAGGTCGAACCTTTGTTTGTAGGTCCGAGGTTCTTTTCAGCCAGCGTGCGGTTACGTAGCTGAATGTTCCCACGGTTCTTCACCCCCTCATCTTTTTCGAAGGTGGAGCCTTTGAAGAGAGGGCTGAGGGTCATTTCGTCCTTAGAATCGCTCCCGAAGGTAAGAACCTAGGGTTTATTCTCTTCCGAACTGGTATCAACCATATGACAGTTGCCAGTCGTTTTCTCACACGCACTTGCCGCACTTTTTTGCAGCCGAAGAGCTTCGCGCTTCATCCTATTGAAGTGTTTTTTATGGGCAACATATCCTTGCCACCACTTCTTGAAGGCACTGTATTCTTCGGTGGGTGGGTAATCCTTCGATGATATAGATGTTTACCGCCGAAAACAGAGAAGAAACCGCGTAGGTCGTCATGCCTGAATTTGAGGGCAGATGCTATTTGGATTTATCCGTCCACCTCTCCAAAGATGCCAAGTTGATTTATGGCACCGTGTGTCAGAGGTTAGACGGATGCGGCCGTTGTAGCAGACTTCGTCAGATTCTCCCTCGCTGTGAAGGGTTTTTGATTGTGGGGATGCTCTTCCCTGCAGGCGCAAGCCTATGCAGTTAATTACGTTACCGCGTAGCGATAACCACTTTCTCCTGCTCCAAAAGTCACTTCGTGTCGTGTATGTTTATTTTATTTTTGGTTGCCCGTGGATTGTATACAGAGACTAATTTGTGTTGTCGCCCGTAGGGCGTGGATTAGTCCAAATCCGTATATTCTTAGATTTGGGTTTGGGTTGATTTAAGGATCGTTAACCTTGTTTGAGATTAAGATCAACTTAAATATTTTTTAAGGATGCGTTAATCCAATATTGGACTAAGATCTACTTAACGGGGGTTCGGGATTATTTTTGAACCAATGAAAAAGTATTTGGGGCTCTATCATTTTAGTTTAGGGACGTTACGGTCCGCAGCTAGTTTAAGAACATTACGGTTCATGGCTAGTTTAAGAACATTACGGTCCATAGAATTGTTGGTTATCGGGACCCGCCAGCTCTCCGAAGACATTGAAGAATTACAACGACATATATCAGAGGTGTGGGGGAGATGTACCCTTGAACCAACGTCAGTTGGGATATCTGTAGTTGGGTTTGAGACTAAGACCAATTTGGAAAAATTGTGAGCACATGGGCTCAGTTGATCTGAATTAGGGACTTTTGGCTAACTTAGACTCAGCCCACCCAGTTTTTGAATAAAGTGCTAAACATTTGTTTGGGCTCGGTCCCCTTTCTGTGCAACAATGCTGAGCATTGATATGGACTCTGACGCTCACCCTATTTTTTGTTTTTTATGGAGTGTTAAACACTCTTTATGGCACCGGGCTTTATTTACAGAGCGCTTTATGTTAAACAGCTCCCACGTGAGAGGCACGTGGGGCGCTCGGCGCTGGGCGCCCACCACTGAGTGCAGAGTACTCTTTATTAAGCAGCGCCCACGTGAGGGGCACGTGGGGCGCTTGGCGCTGGGCGCCAACCACTGAGTGCAGAGCACTCTTTATTGAGCAGCGCTGTTCATATCAGATTTTTGCATTTTTATACCGCCCATTATTAATCACATTACATATAAATAGGTGCTTTTGATCCATGTCTTCTAAATAGTTGCAGATTACAGGTTCTCAGAACAATTCAATGAAATTCATGAAAAGACATTACAAAAGTGAGAATACGACCAACAATAGATGAATCCGTATGATGTCGCTGTTGGATAAAGTGCCTTCAAAGTTAATTATTGGATCACAGGCACGTGATTGCAATGATTGAGGGAGGACCTATACCGGTAGGACAATCTTACTCAGGATGATTGTATACTATCTGGTTCGTCTCTATCATCGTGTACATGCTTTAGGTGACATTGTGGTTCACTATTACACGTTGATGGAGAATAATATGCTATCATGGTTTGTCTTTATTATCGTGTACTGCTTTAGGTGACCTTACAGGTCGCTATTACACGTTGATAGAGCCCTTAGGATTCTTGCTTGACTACCAGCAGTATGATGGTGATCATATACGTGAGAGTTGGGTAGTCTATAAGCACATCCTTAAAGTGGTCCCTAGTTATGGGAATTTTGAGACTGGGCATCGATACTCCATTAGTAGACTAGTGTATACAGTCGAGACCCCGACAAGGGGCGGTGGCCGGTCTCACAAGCCATTGGTGTCAGTTGGATCACCTAAGATGTATACAGGTGCTCATTGGGTTATGAGTACACCAGACAGGACTCGCCGGGAATATGCTAGTTGGTATTATACCTAGCGTCAGATAGCAGTTCCCTGGTGACATGTGTACAGGTTAGTTCATCGACCTGAGATCGTCATTTGTCTCGTGTGAGTTCCCACTGTATTTTGATTACTACCCTACCACGGCTCAAAGGAGTCGTGCAAACAGGTTTTAGTTGGGTACAGTCTCGAGCCACATAGAGGCAGTGAGCGGATCGGCAGGGGTTCGTCTCTCCCGGTATTGGGGGTGAGGTCGCGCTGTGTCTAGGAGAGCCATTACACGAAGTCTTTGGCCAAGGCAGGAGATTTACTGGTAGGTATTCCAGTAGTATCCCATGGTGTTCTAGGCTGCACTCCGACACGACTTGTACCTCTTTTGGGGGTCTAACTTTTACCAACCCCCTAGGCCCGACATGCGATGCTCATAGACGAACGGACCGGACTGTACGGATATTGTCACTGACAGGCTCAATAGGGTGTCAGGATGAGTTCTCTCATCGACCTCCCTTTTGGTCAATACTTGGTAGCCCGTTACGTACGGCTAATACCTCTGACGTGCTAGTGGTTAAATCCACAGCCAAAGTATTGACAAGTCTTTAGAGTCCCCCACAGACAGTTTCTCAAGTTTCGGGCGAAACGCTGTAGAGGCCGTATGATATATGGCAGCGTTCGATCATATACGTGCGGTATTGCACGGATCATGATCGAACGGATAATACTAGCGGGCTTTGGTTTAAGCCGGATCCTGGTATTATACAGTGTAGATTTTGTCTCATTGCATTTGTATTCGGTCGGAATACAAATGCGGGTATGTATATACAGTCGCGGGGTTTTCCTGTAATTTATTACCGGATCACTTTTTGAAGTTGCTAGTTTGTATTCCGTTTCGGCCATTTTCCTTTCTTTCTTTCCTTGGCTGAATTTTCCATGGAGGGGCTTATTTGCAAATGTGCAACTTAGCAAAATGGAGGGTGTTTTTTGTGATGGAGGGTTCATGATGGTTCTAGCCTCTTATGATTACTTTTTTATGCATCATTACTTGCTTTATGTGAATGGATTGATATGGATTTGGGTGTGCCACTTTTTCATCATTATCATCCATTTTCTTTCTTGCTTATGGTTACCTCTTGATGGTTCCTACACTCACCTCCCTCCTCTCTCATATATGGCCGAGCACAATATTGAGGGAGACACAATTTTGTGTAAGGTTCATGCATCTCATTTCATTCATGCAAAAAGAGAGAGCTCCATTTCAAAGTTCTTTTTTCCTCTTCCCTCCTTCAAGGCAACTTCTAATAAACCCTTGAGACAAAGCGTACTACACATTTTCTACTGCAATCTTAGACACGTCGGCTAGCCAACTTCGTGTCCGAGTTGCCTCGGTTCAGAGATGGGAGCCCGTAAAAAGACTCGGTGATGTGGTGCCCTTTCCGACGAGGAGATCAAGACCGGAGATTCCGCGGGGAAATCGGGATAGTGGCCGAAGACCGAAGGACACGGATCGCTCGGTATAGCTCTCTACCCTTTCTCCAATTAGCTAGTAGTAGGTTAATGGTCCGATCCGGGTTTTATAGTCCGCGGTAGCGCCGGTTTCTAGTTAAAGAAAAGTCTTGTTTCCGCATTTTGGCCTCGGAAAGACGGCCGGGGCGTTACCGTAGACTTACATGGTATCAGAGCCACGCCATTAACCTTTACTAGCTTGCTCTAGCGTGTTTAGAACTTCGATCGGACAAAAATTTCAAAAACTGCATTTCCAACTTAACAGTTTCTGTCGAAATTTTTTAGTTGTCAAAAAATTATTTGGTGTGTTGCAGAAATATGTGCAGGCGTTTTTATGAAACCTGAAAAAATTTGGTAAGCTGTTGACACATTAGGGCGGCGGAACCGCGGCCGTACCCTCGCTTTGGCCGCGGTTCCGCGGCAGCACTGTAGCAACAGTGCGCCATTTTTTCTACAGGGGTTCATAACTTGGAAATGGGGTTTCTGGTAATTTTTGTATGGGCCCAGATTTTTTTGAGTACTGGGTATTGTGCTTGGTGCCCACTTCGGGAAATTTTGTCGATCGAAAATTTTAAACATGTTAGTTCATAGTATTTACATTATATCTGCGACCATGAATGTCATTTGATCGGTAAATCCTGTCTAACTGCTATAGCCCTTTTAGACGGATTTGCGAACGCGACATTCACGTTATGTTCTGTGTTGTACTGTGATGTTGCGGATTTGTCATGGTGGATAGCCTGGATGCAATGGTAGTACAGTTTGGTTGTATATGTACATTTGATATTGCGGGACGAGCGTCCGACATGTGGACTGTCGCCACTGCCTGTTTGTATATTATTCTTTTGGGGCACGACCGGGCTGATGTCGATGTACCCGTTGTATATTTTACTTTCTGTACTAGGATTACCCCGCGGTGGGGTGCACGGATAGCCATGTTCAAGAGGGCAATGGGCCCGCATCTCATGGCTTTGAGACGGAGGGGGCTTTACTCTAGAATTGGCGGGCTATTCGCCGCACTCGTAGGGGGTATAGGTTGACCCAAGATGGGGTGCTCAAGTTACCGGATTCCGTGAAGTGCTAGGTGGTCCATTCACGTTGTTGAAGGGGGCTGTCTCGCTTCAGGTTTTGGCGGGTAACTTGCCGCGCCCGTAGGGGTCTAGGATTTCATTGCACAGGCTATCCACACGACCAGGGAAACGTCGGGTTTCAGTAGCGGCTCTATGAAACCCGGGGATCCCAGATATCTGTATTGTTCTATGATGCTTATTACATTTCTGTGATGTTGCATTTTATCACGCCATGAGCGAATATTATATATTGATATATATACTAGTAGATGTTGTATATGTTTTGCATCCGCGCTAGTCCAGTCCCCGCTCTGTCGTTAGTTAAGTAACCTAACGGATGATGACAGGACCCAGTGGCGAATGCGGATGGCATATACGTACATCATTATTTTCGTTCTTTATTGGTGTGATCAATTGATGGGACTACGTTGATTTGGATCAATGCAAGCTTAACAAACCAGTTTGATATTGTTGGAACATTTTTCAAAAAAAAAGCTGTTATTGCAAGGACGTTCTCTTTTGTTTTGCACAGTGGTATTCGGTTATGAATATCCAGCACCTCAGTCGACGAGGCAAGGGCCGAGATCCCTTCACCGGAAGTGACCCCTTGGACAGAAGTTTGCGTCAGGGTAAGAACTTCACTATAGCCGACTGCCTTCTGCTTTGCAACGTGGTATTCAGTTGGAATATCCTGCACCTCATTCTACGGGGAAAGAGCCGAGATCCTTTCACCGGGAGTGACCTCTTTAGCAAAGGTTTTCGCCACTATATTTTTATAAAAAGCTATGCAATTCCTTCAACGATATCAGGTTCATTACGTTAAAAGTTTTTCGCCAAAAACTAGACGTAGCTCTCCGTCATTTCTTACAAGTATTACTTAGTATTCGTGCTGCGTTTGTTGACTGTGTCAAGGCGTAGTGTACGGTAGCTACGTAGTATTCGTTTGTGGCATATTAATGGGATTGGTTAGGACAGTCGTGCGGCCTTGTTGACTGTGTCAAGGGCTCGTACGGGTGGGTTTAATGCAATCCGGGATAATGACGGGTTGAACTTGACTAGGACTCTTTGATTTGTTGACTGTGTCAAGGTCACTTGGGTCCTAGGGGTAAAAATCACATCGGGAGTTTCTTAAGAAACTGAAATTTGCCAGGCATGCGCATACCTTCTGGAGTATGATAACGTGAATGCATTCCATCACGTTATCATGCGATGATAGTTGGATCCTGATTCCCACTGATGAGTTGGTTTACTCCTCGGGTGATCCCGACTAATTCTTCTTTCAGGTTTGGAGGAGAATTGGAGGTTACAGTGGGAGATTTCCTGATTAGATAAAGTGATAACCATTCTGATCTAGGTTAGAGTGCACGCTGAGTGTTTCTTTTCTCTCTCTTTTTGGTAGCGACCATGACCCGACCCTTGACTATAACTCAGTGACCAAGTTGACCGAACCTTCTTAAACACTGGCTTTTGGATTGTCAGAGTTGCAAACCTCATTGCCACTCCTACTTTTACCCTTTTCTCCAGAACACCCCGTATTACTACGAACGTCCACTTCCATTGGATAAAACCATCGTATGGTTATATACGAACTCGAAGGAACTTGTTCCAGATTCGAGGATGGTTTCCGATTCTGGAGAAAACGAATAGGACTATTCAGTTGTCTTTTCCTTTTACCTTCTCTCAGGTTGCGAGTGCTCCTTGGATTAGGACAGTACACCTATTACGCTTATTAGATAGTCTTCTTCCAAACCATAGGCTGGTACCGAACGGTAGGGAATGAAGAAAGCCGATTAGCCTGAGTGTGGTGTACAGAAGGTATTGAGTAAAGACAAATAAAGGGATTAGAAGGAGGGCAAAATAAATTGCAACTGCTATTCACGACCAAACCAAGAATTTCATTACCACTCCCACTTCACCTTTGTATTTCTCCAGAACACTCCGTATCACTATGAAGATCCACAGTTTATTGGATACTCCATCGTATGGTTATATACGAACTCTGTTCCCCTCCGAAAGACGGCGCACAGGACTGCGATGTCCTGACGCTGAGATTCAGGGCAGATGCTATTTGGTTTTATCCGTCCACCTCTCCGAAGATGCCAAGTTGATTTATGGCACCGTGTATCGGAGGTTTAGACGGATGCGGCCGATATAGCAGACTTCGTCAGATTCCCCCTCGCTTGAGGGGTTTTTGATTGTGGGGACGCTCTTCCCTGCAGGCGCAAGCCCCTGCAGTTAATTACGCTACCGCATCGAGGTAGCAACTTTCTCCTTCTCCAAAATTTCACTTCGTGTCGTGTGATCAGTCGAAAATATTGCATATTTTAACCGGCAATTTCCTTATCATCTGCATACATATAGAAGTGTTCGGCATCAGTATTCTACATATTAGCAAATCTATCACAGATTATCAAATTACATGTACTAGACCTTAAAACCGGCATTTCTAGGGAAATTGACTGCATTGCATTACATAGCATATTTTCTATATCTTGCAACCCGTGTTTCGAAGTCTGTGCAAGAAAAGAGAAGCTTGCTCGATCATTACATTGCTCGACCATTACAATTTCTCGTAAACTCACTAAAATCAAATCTGGTATCAACACAGAAGGGAAACTGCAATTCAAAATATCAGAGAAAAGTCTAAACAGCAGTCTAAGCCCACACCAGAAGACCCAAAGTCCAAGCTCACCAACAAGCCGCGGATCCGCGGCATGAGCTTGCTTAGGCCGCGGATGCGCGGCTCATTGGTGACATCATATCCTAAATTTTAGTGCAAAACTCCTGACTCAGTGGCTACAGTTCATAAAAGCATGACATTTTCCAGAAGACTCCAGAGGTTTCTGCCAGATCAGCAAACAAGGGTTTCTAAAGCTTAATTAATCCTAGCTTAAACCCTAAGCTAGCTCCTAACAAACTCCTTCTAGAAACTCCTCAACAAACTTTTGGAGGGAAATACCATTTCAAATCTAGACCTAGGGTTTGGAAGTTCTATAAATAAGACCCTAAGCTCATGATCCAAAAATTATTCAACCTTGGGAATTATTCATCCAATTAGTGAATCTATCCCTTTCTTCATCTCCTTCTTCCTCAAGTCTAGTGACAGGGCTTGTAGAAAACCCTAACCCTAATTCCAATTGAAATCAAGAATTCCGAGTACCCATTAAGCAAGAAGCCCGACAACCTTTAGGAGCGGAGCCGATCTTCAACGGAGCAAGCGATCCGAGCCGATCCACGACTTATGAAGCCGAGCGACGCCCGATCAACAATCTAGATTCTTCTTCTTGTAGTTCTTGAAGCAAATGTAATCAAAATTGTTGAGATCAATAAAGGTGATATTCTTTTATCTTGTTTTCTTTAATTTCCGCATCATGATATCTTTACAATCTGTGAATCTTTTATGTGTGGTGATGTGTGAATAAAACTCCGCTCGTTAAGGAGTCGAGACGGTCAATAGAAAGATGATGTAACATAGCTGTAATCGATTCTTGATTCCTACAAGTTTTGTAAACCCTAGCAAATTCAAGAACCGACAACCCATTTTGTTTCGATGCTTTCTTGATTGACATCGTTCAAAATAGGGGAGTTAGGATCGTTTCTTGAAATTGCTAGAGGCTAGAATGTGAATGATATCGACAACAGAACAAGGGATAAGATGAAACCCTAGTTTCACGAGAAAACCCTAACTCTTGTTGATGATCATCGATCTAGTATCAATCCTTCGAAGGACAAGAACACGATATCTTTAGATTACATCACGTCTATCGATCCTATCGATTCCTACGAGCCTCTTTTAGATTCTTGATTGTTGATTGGAAATATTATCAAAACAACCGATTCTTGATTGTTTATAGTTTCTTGATTCTTGAGTAAAGAATAGTGACACTTGAATACAAATCATTCTTGAATCATATTTTCTTTTATTGTTGCTTAACTTTTCATTTCAAACGTATCAAAATACAATTGAATTGTGCAATCCCTGTGGACGATCCGCACTCATTCATTAACTACATCCGACACCGTAGTTTGATTGCGGTCAATATAAGTTTTTGATTGTAATTTCTTTACAAGTTTATTTTACACATCAGAAAACGAACAATCATCGTGTGTGTTTTTTTTGTTTGTGGTTGCCCGTGGATTGTATAGGGAGACTGAATAATGCCGTCGCCCGTAGGACGTGGATTAGTCCAAATCCGTATTTACTTAGATTTGGGTTTGGTGTTTTTAGTTTAAGGATGCATTAGTCACGTTGCGGCTAAGATCAACTTAAACGTTCGTTAAGGATACGATAGTCCTGTTTGAGACTAAGATCAACTTAACGTGATAATCTATTTAATATCTGGCCATCGGGACTCGTCACCTCTCTAACGTCGTTGAAGGATTACAACGGCAGATGTCAGAGGAGTTCAGAGATGTACTCTTGAACCAAGGTTGATTTGGAGTTTTATAGTCCGTTTGAATGTTTAAGGATACGTTAGCCGTGTTTGGGGCTAAGATCAACTTAAACGGGATCGTTTAGATCCGGCAAAAGAGCATTTGGAGGCTCTATTGTTCCAGTTTAGGGATGTAGTGGTCCATAGGTAGTTTAGGGACGTTGCGGTCCATGCTCCAGTTTAGGGATGTGGTGGTCCATATTCCAGTTTAGGGACGTGGTGGTCCATCATTAGTTTAAGGACATTTCGGTCCATCGCCAGTTTAGGGACGTGGTGGTCCATCATTAGTTTAAGGACATTTCGGTCCAATATTAGTTTAAGGACATTTCGGTCCAATATTAGTTTAGGGATGTTTCGGTCCAGCATTAGTTTAGGGACGTTTCGGTCCATCGCCAGTTTAGGGACGTGGTGTCGGTCCAACATTAGTTTAGGGATGTTTCGGTCCAACATTAGTTTAGGGACGTTTCGGTCCACGAGTTTAAGGACCCCGCAGTCCGTATTGATGTGTGGTCGTCGGGACCCGTCACCGCTCTGACGTCGTTGAAGGATTACAACGATAAGTGTCAGAGGAGTTCGGAGATGTACTCTCAAACCGGATGTAAATTGATTTAGGAGAGCAATCTTGCTCAGTCAATTTAATTTGAGGACTTACGGCCACGATTGGGCTAAATCCAGTTGAAAAATGTTCAACACTTTTATTTGTTTTTGGCCTATTAGGCTTGTGCTAGGGCTTGGCCCAGCATTAATCTTGGTCTCTGTTGGACCTTTATTTGGGCTCTGCCCCTTTTAAAATAATGCATTGCATTATTCTTATTTTGGTTGGGCTCTGCCCTTTTATAAATGATGCAGAGCATCTATTTTGTTTGGGCTCTGCCCCTTTTTTAAAATGCATAGCATTTTTTATTAGGCCTGTTAGGCCTTTTAATTGGGCTCTGTCCCTTTTCTTTAATAATGCAGAGCATTAAGTACTCTGACAGTGCCCCACGTGGTTTATCAGGCACTTTTCGCCAAGTAATGAGCGCAAGCTCATATGGTGGTGACACGTGTCACGCTTTGGCGAGCGCAAGCGCAACAGCGCAGTGCGCTGTGTCAGTGCGCTGTGCTGCTGCGCTACTGACACGTGGCGCTTCCTGGTGGCTTGCGCCAATACAGGAGCGCAACAACGCAGTTCTTGCAAGTGCAGAGCACTGTATCGATTTTAAATCAAAGAAAACAAGTTTTTCTTGTTTTCAAGGAACCAATGGTTCATAAGCAAGTGCAAAGCACTATTATTAGTTAGTTTTCTTTCTTATTGAAGATCATTGATCTTGTTTTTAGATCAATGATCTGTTGTTAAGAGAATTTTCTCTTTTTCTGAAGGTTTTTACCTTTTTTGCTCTTGAGGAATTCTTCAGAGTTCTCTTTTTTTTTCTCTCAGAAAATGTTTATGCCTTTGAATTGAGGCTTAGGGTTCTTTTTATAGTGCCCATAAATTAGTTAAATTTGTTAAAGAGATCTTTCTCTGAGTGATTTGGGGAATTTTCCCCACCGTTAGATCTTTGATCCAAGGGCTTCTGTTTTACAGAAGAAAATCTTCTTGTTTTAACAAGAACAGAAAAGATTTCTTTAGAATTTTAATTCTGTTTGGCGCAGATGCCCCAGTGCGTGACACGTGTCGCGCAGCGCAAAGCGCAGCGTGATTGTAAGAGATTCTGCGTGTTCAAGTTTAGTTAATTACCGCAATCAAGACGGTTTCGCTCGTAACTAGCCGGTTGAGTACGGGTCGTCCGCAGGAAGATGGGAATCTTTTACTATGTGCTTTAACGAGTTAAGTCCAGTTTTCCAGATTTGTTTGTGATTATCTAAGTGTTAAAATGATATGTAAAGAGAGCTTGTTAGGGTTAGGATTAGGTTAGTTTGAGTTAGGAGTCCCTCACTTCTTTCATTGCCACTCTTAATATCGGTGTTACGGTAATCGGCAACAACGGGGATTAGCACGACTAGGAAGGAACTTGCGAGTATAAGCTAGGCTTTCCAACGCTTAAGTTCTTCCTTTTGGTGCTTGTCCGTCCGTTCTTGGCTCTTAGCCATAACCTCCGGTTAATTCAACCACAACCGGTCTCACTACGGAATCACCGCTATCATGTAGGATAGGGTGCCGTAAGGAGCGGATTGTGGTTCAATTAACGGGAGTCGATTTAAGATGTTGGGCAAGAAAAGAGTGAGAGAGATTTCCTTCTCTCAAACTTCCCTTATCCTACCCTAACAAGTATGAAACTACTCATACATCATAATGAAAAGAAAACAAAACAAAAGAGGAAGATAGAAAGAAGGAGATTAGAAGATAACAACTAGCTATTTACGACCTCACCTTGGCAAGGATCAAGCGTAAGCATCATGGTTGTTTTAAGGATAAAGAAAAAGAGAAAGAAAGAAACAACAAGAAATAACAACAACTAAGTTATCAAATGAAAATTACAACAATTAACAAGTTAGCTAAAGAACAAGACAAGCATGATAAGTAAATGGTTCTTCTTTATTCATCATTCTTCACTCACAAAAGCTCACTACAAGATTTTCAATGGAGAAGAGATGAGAAGAGGAAGAAGAAACAAGTATTCTAAACCTAGAAAAATACAAGATTATGCACACTTGGCTTCACAAGTTCTGGACTATTTATAGGCAGGGAAATGGAAATCTAGGGCAACAATCTGCCTCTATATGAAAAGACAAAAATACCCCTAAAAAATGGTCAACTGCCGCCACCATATGGCCGCGGAACCGCGGCCTAGACCCCCTATTGGCCGCGGTTCCGCGGCCCTTTGGAGGAGTTGAGCTCTCTGCTTTTTTGGGCTTCCCTGGTCTTTCATGTCTTTTGTTCTGGCATATGATTTTTCTCAGATTTGCTTCACGATTTTTCCAGAATTTCTGTTGAGCACTAGATGATTTGATGTGGATCTTTTAGTCATGATTTCCTCGAGCTCCGCGTAGATTTCTTGGATCTTGTGTTGCCATTGAGCCTTGTGCATGAAAATGACATTGATTTGCCATTTTGTCTCTTAAACTGGTGTGCGGCAACAGACGGATAAAGAGCGGAGATCCGTGTTTTATCTGTGGTTGGCAGGAACCCGGGTTTTGTCGTGTTTTTCCATGAATTTCACCGTTTAGAGCCGAGAACTTGTATCCTGCAATTGACTAGCAAACACGGCTCAAGAGTATCTACCGATATGCAATGTGATAAAAATTGGCGGTATGAAAATGCAAAAATCTGATATGAACAAATACCCCCAAACTTATCATTTGCTCGTCCCGAGCAAAGCCAATTTATTCACAAAAAATTTCCTAACCTCACTTTCGCAGGGAACGCGATTGCACTGAGCATGTGCAACAAGCCGTTAAACCTCTAGGTGTCCCTAGTAGGAGGAGTGTTGTCTCCTGAGGGTTTTCAGCGGATACTACCCACAAAATCCGGTCAAGCTAGTTTTGTTAAATAACTAAGATTCAAACCCTAAAGTTTTGTTTCAGAAAATAACAATTCTATGATCCCAAGTCTAGACTATCAAACCCTTATTTTTCACACCTCGCTTCTTATTTAACTACAGATTTTATATGTCTTTACGTGCAGTGCAAATAGTGTCGTTAAGTTTCCAGAAGGATCGATTTACGTCGTCATGTCACACAATAAAGCCCAGGTAAAAATTTTGAAAGGATCACATAAGTTTTATAAAGAGTTAAGCATTTTTCAAGTTTCGTTTTCCAGTAAAGTTTCAAATTTAGAATTTCTATCTTCCCTAACAGGAAACTAGGTCTTATTTTTCACTCCACCTTTTTCTTGTTTTCATTTCATACACACCTCTGTGAACGTGCAATAGTCTTTATCATAGAATAAACCCTTCATATCTCCGCTAAATTTTTTTTTTATAAAAGTCTGTCTTTTATCAAGATTATTCTCACACAAAGAACCGTTAGGAATTTTAACTTGGAGAGAACACTTGCTTGATTTTGTTTTAAACTGGACTTTCTAGGCTTCTTAGCGAGCTTTGGGCCAATGCATCCAAACCAGTTGGCTTTAGGGCATTAGGTGTAGAAACACCCCAGCGGACTTAATTACTCAAGTTACCTAGGTCCAAAAACAAAAGACAGTTTGGCGTGAAAATCATGATGATTCAATACGAACGGAGATATAACCGACAGTTCAATTATTTTTTGGATAAAAGACGTGTTTAGTGGGTTTTGGTGTGTAATCATTCCAATCAAGTTTCGGATGGGTTATTTTTCAGACTTAGTTCCAATTAAGGCATCGATAACATTCCTTCATATTCACTTCACTTCATAAACTATTCTTGACATTACTTATTTCAGAACTAACCTATTTGATCCTCAGAAAATCATTTATCCATTTAAAAGTTTTTAGACATAAAAAGACTTGTCATCTAATTTCCAAAACTCACGACACGTGTAGTGTGATGTAAAGACGTATATCAGCTATAGTTAACATCAAAGGAGAGTTATCTTTCAGGTTTTCAAAATCTAAACATAAGATTTAGTTATTCTTATCTTATCAAACCAAACCGTCGAAATGTTGAATCAGAGTCCTCCCACTAGCTAACTTGACAAAAAAGTTTTTATGTTTTTAGAAAATTTTCAGATTTTTATGAATTTTATGGGTTTTAATATGCAGATGCAAAATATACATATGAATGCGAAGGTTAGAAATGCGTACCGAGCGTACCCCCAAACTTAAACTGGACAGTGTCCTCACTGTCATTGCATGAAGAGATCATTTGAAGGGTCAAAATTGTCGGTTAGCGAGACACAATTTTTTATTTTTGTTTTTGGTTTTAAGAAAAAGAAAAAGAAAAAGAAAAAGAATATCCACAAAAAATGTACAAAATGGTATATACATACCCCCAAACTTATTTGGAACAGTGTCCACTTGTTCTTGGCTGGATAACCGAAGTTTGGAGGTAGGCAGAGGAACATCATGCAGGGTAAACCGGCTCCTGTAAGAACAGGAGCTCCTCTGTTGGTTCGGCGCTAAGGTATGGTTTAAGTCGGTGTCCGTTCACTTTGAAAAATGAACCGTCCTTTGGATTTTCCAAATCTACAGCGCCATGCGGATACACATTCCGCACAAAATACGGCCCTTTCCAGCGAGATCTGAGCTTTCCTGGATGGAAGTGTAGTCCGGTGTCGTAAAGCAATACCTGTTGACCAGGTACGAAAGTTTTGCGCAAAAGGTGTTTATCGTGAAACACCTTCGTTCGGTTCTTAACGACAACCGCGTTATCGTAAGCCTCATCCCTAAGCTCGCTCAATTCATTCAACTGCAGCTTCCGATGGCTGCCCGCAGTTTCGAGAGACAGATTCAGCTCCTTTATCGCCCAAAATGCGCGATGCTCAATTTCGACAGGTAGGTGGCAAGCTTTTCCGTACACAAGCCGATAGGGAGATATGCCAAGGTCGGTCTTATAAGCGGTTCAAAATGCCCAAAGGGCATCAGTGAGTTTCAGCGACCAATCCTTACGGTTTTTGGAAACCGTCTTCTCCAGTATCTGCTTGATTTGCCGATTTGAAACTTCGGCCTGCCCGCAGGTTTGGGGGTGGTAGGGCATAGAGAGCTTATGATTAATGGAATATTTTCGCATCAAGGCCTTGAAAGTCTTGTTGCAGAAATGACTTCCATTGTCGCTAATGATCGCTCGGGGGTGCCCAAAACGGGAGAAAATGTTTTCTTTAAGAAACCGAACGAGAACCTTGTTGTCGTTAGTCCGGCTGGGCACAGCCTCGACCCATTTAGAGACGTAATCAACAGCGAGAAGAATGTACAAGTTCCCGAAAGAGCTGGGAAATGGCCCCATGAAATCTATCCCCCAAACGTCGAAAATCTCCACAACCAAGATCGGTTGGAGCGGCATCTCGTTCCTCCGGGATATCCGGCCTAAGTGTTGGCACCGGGAGCAAGTCTTGCAATAATCATGAGCATCTTTGAAGAGTTGTGGCCAGTAGAAACCACATTGCAAGATCTTCTCAGCTGTCTTTCTGGGGCCAAAATGCCCGCCACATGCTTGATCGTGGCAAAATGACAGCACACTCTTGAATTCCTCGTCAGGGACACACTGACGAATAATCTGGTCGGGACAGTACTTGAACAAATAGGGTTCGTCCCAGTAAAAGTGTTTTACTTGGGATAAGAAGCGAAGTCTGTCCTGACTTGACCATTCAGTCGGTAGTAATCCCGTGGCCAAATAGTTCACAATATCTGCGAACCAGGATTCGCAAGATACTGTCAAGAGCTGTTCATCCGGGAAAACGTCGTTGATCGGAATTGGAAGCGAAGGCGAAGAAGGAAGTCGTGAGAGATGGTCGGCAACTACGTTTTCACATCCTCGTTTGTCCTTAATGACAAGGTCAAACTCTTGAAGCAAGAGGATCCAACGTATTAACCGAGATTTTGCATCTTTCTTCGCAAAAAGATGGCGCAGAGCAGAATAGTCTGTGTAGACAATGACTGGAGAGCCGATGAGGTAGGGCCTGAACTTTTCTAAAGCAAATACAACAGCCAAGAATTCCTTCTCAGTTGTTGTATAATTGAGTTGGGCGTCGTTCAGGGTTCGGCTCGCATAATAGATTACGTGCGGCATCTTGTTGATGTGTTGTCCAAGGACAGCACCAATGGCAAAGTCGGATGCATCGCACATAATCTCAAATGGGTGCGTCCAGTCAGGGGAAGAAAGAACGGGAGCAGAAGTGAGTGAGCGTTTCAATGACTCGAATGCAGTCACACAGCTCGAGTTGAAGTCGAATGGCGTTTCCTTGGCCAGCAAAAGAGTCAAGGGCCTAGCAATCTTGCTAAAGTCCTTGATAAACCGTCTATAGAAACCGGCATGGCCAAGGAAGGCTCGGATATCTCTGACGCATCGGGGAGGAGGGAGATTGGAAATGACCTCAATCTTCGCTTTGTCAACCTCTATGCCATTTTGCGAGATGATATGTCCTAAGACAATACCTTCGCGCACCATGAAGTGGCACTTCTCCCAATTCAAAGTGAGATTCTTGTCCTTACATCGGGTAAGGACAGCGTCAAGATGCAGCAAACACTCGTTGAAGGAATCGCCGAAGATGGAGAAATCATCCATGAAAATCTCCAGAAATTTTTCCACCATGTCTGAGAAGATTCCCATCATACACCGCTGGAAGGTAGCGGGCGCATTGCATAACCCAAAGGGCATGCGTCGATATGCAAACGTGCCGAAAGGACAAGTGAAAGTGGTCTTGTCCTGGTCTTTTTCGGCGATGGGAATTTGATTATAGCCGGAGTAGCCATCAAGAAAGCAGTAGTACTCGTGTCCGGCCAATCGTTCAAGCATCTGGTCAATGAAAGGTAGCGGAAAGTGGTCTTTTCGCGTTGCGGCGTTGAGTTTTCTGTAATCGATGCATACTCGCCACCCAGTTTGGGTGCGAGTAGGGATTAACTCGTTCGCCTCGTTGGTTATGACCGTGATGCCCGACTTCTTGGGGACAACATGAATGGGGCTAACCCACTGGCTATCAGAGATAGGGTAAATGATACCACTATCTAGACATTTTACGATCTCCTTCTTCACAGCCTCTCTCATGACTGAATTGAGCCGTCTTTTTGGATCCCGGGCTGGTTTGGCATCATCCATCAGATGAATGTGATGCTCAACGATCAGGGGACTAATCCCCTTGATGTCCGCCATGGACAAGCCAAAAGCTTGCCTGTTGCTATGCAAGACCGCGAGAAGGGCTTTCTCTTGCTCGGGAGCTAGAGAAGCCGAGATGATGACAGGTAGGATCTCGTTCTCACCCAAGTAAGCGTACTTAAGGTGAGACGGCAAAGGCTTGAGTTCGAGCGTGGGAGGAGAAACGATTGAAGGCAAGATTGGTGCAGAGGTCTCGAACTCAAAGGACTCCAGCAAAGGTTCAAATCGAGTGTAGGCGACCGAGTCGGATGGTTCAGGTAACTCATCTGGAAATTCGAAGGATTCAAACTCGGGTGGTGAGCGGCTAATATCGTTGGAGAACGTGAAACACTCGTGGTCGTTGTTGGGCGCAGAAATAGCAGCAGGTTCGAGGAGGAACGCACTAGTGGCGTCAAGGTTAGCATGATCGAACAGAAACTCCTCGAATTCACATTCTTCTGGGGTGATCTCCTGGATCGAGCAGACGTCCAGTATATGAGCATTAGGTTCGGCGGGCTGATTCCCCAACCTAAAAATGTTGAGTTCAATCGTCATGTTTCCAAAAGAGAGGTTCATCGAACCATTGCGACAATTGATCACAGCATTTGAGGTTGCAATGAATGGGCGACCGAGTATCACCGGAATTTGATTCCGGGGGTTAGCTACAGGCTGTGTGTCTAATACAATGAAGTCAACGGGGAATATGAAGTCCTCGACTTTTATTAACACATCCTCTAGCTCACCCCTAGGATGGGTGATCGATCGGTCGGCCATTTGGAGAGTGCAGTGTGTGGGTTTCAGCTCTCCGACGCCTAATTGCTCGTATACTGAGTATGGAAGCAGGTTAACACTGGCACCAAGATCTAATAGTGCGCGGTTGATGTTCTTATCCCCAATGGTAAAAGAAATCGTAGGACAGCCAGGGTCCTTCCGTTTTTGTGGTAAAGATTAGGTAAGGGCATCACTCACAGCACTAGCCAAGAAAACTTTCTTGGGTACCTGAGACTTCCTCTTTTTCGTGCACAAGTCCTTTAAGATTTTAGCGTAGGACGGGACTTGTTGGACAACATCTAAAAGAGGAATGTTAATGTTAACCTGCTTAAATAACTCCAGAATCTTCTCCATTTGAGGATTTTGTTTATTAGACCTCAACCGGTTTGGAAATGGGACATTTTTAAAATTGGTTGAGTCTAATGCTTGTGGAGGAGATTGTGGAGTAGGAACGGATCCCAGAATAGGTGTTTTCGTGGAGTGAGAAGTGAGTCCATTCAAAGCAGAAGAAGAGGAAGGAGAGCCTTGTGAAGAACGGAGAATAGGCTCAGAAGACGAAGAAGCAGGAGACGAAGAAGAAGAAGTAGAAGAAGAAGCGGCCGGGGTGTCATTATTGATCCGTGTGCCGATGTTGTTTTGCAGCATCCTTCCCGATCTCAATGTGGTCACGGCACTCACATTATGATTCTGTTGTTCAAGAGCAACATGTACATTTTGTGGGTGACCGGGATTTGGGAGTGGCTGGGACGGGAGCTTCCCCTTCTCTCGCTCGCTTAAGGCCGCATTCAGTTGTGCAATCTGGGCCTCGATGGTTTTGATGCTTTGCCCGTGAGCGGCAGTGTGTTGCACTAAGGACTGAATGGAAGACTGGATGTTTGCGGTGGATTGAGTCGATTGTTTGACGAACGCCTCCAGACTTCGTTCGAGCGAGGAAACCTTATCGTTGTTTGACGGAACAAAGTTGTTTGGTGGAAAAGAATTGTTGGGTGCAAAGTTGTTCGTCTGATTTTGGAAAAGTTGGGGTTGGAAGGGTTGTTGAAACTGCTGTTGAGTTTGTTGTTGCGCTTGTTGTTGCGGCGGAGGGGCCCTTTGGAAATTGTTGCCTTGGAATTGATTCTGATTCTGATTCCAGGAGAAATTGGGGTGGTTTCTCCAACCGGGATTGTAGGTGGAAGAGTATGGATCATTCCTCGGTCTTTACTGGAATGCAGCATTAACCTGATCCTGTCCTTGCGATGGTGGATTGTAAGGACACTCTTCGGTCAAGTGAGAAGGATCGGAACAACAAGTGCAGATGGTACGAAGGGGAAGAACAGGGGTAGGAGCAGGAGAAGAGAATTTGCTCTCTATCGCTTCAAGCTTTCTCGTTATTGCAGCCATTTCAGCTTTCATCGCAATAGAGACGTCAAGTTGGTGAATTCCTACCCTAGACTGACCGGTAGAAGTGGAGGTAGAAGAAGAAGAAGAAGTCGGTCTGGTGCTCTCCCATTGTAGCGTTTGCTCCGCAAGGTCGTCAAAGAACTGCCACGCTTCCTCGTCAGATTTCGATAGGAAGTGGCCCTGACAGATGGTTTCCAACAACTGCTTTGTTGCTGGGTTCAGGCCCTCGTATAAGGTTTGGCAAAGTTGCCATTTCTCTATACCGTGGTGAGGACACTGAACAAGAAGGTCTTTGTACCGGTCAAAGCACTTCAAGAAGGGTTCAGAAGGAAGCTGAGAGAATTGGTTGATTTCATTGCGGATCCTTGCGGTTTTATGATTCGGGTAGAATTTTTTTAGAAACGCTTTAACAAACTCGTCCCAACTGGTTATGGAGTGGGAAGCGGTGCTATACAGCCATTTTTCAGCAAGATCGCATAAAGTGAACGGAATGACCCGTAGACGTATAGTATCGTCCGACAGTTGGGTGGTTTTCATCATGGCACAAACGTTTTGAAATTTATTGATGAAGATATAGGCATCTTCAGATTCAAGCCCATGAAATTGTGGAAGCATGTTGATGAAGCGGGGCTTAATTTCAAAGTTATCCCCATTGGCCGGTGGAAGTGAAAGGCAGGTGGGAAGTGCAGAACGGGTGGGATAGAAACGATCCTGGAGCGCGATTCGCTGCGGCGCTACAACAGGCGGTGGTGGTGGGTTATTGGTCTCCATAGGAGGTGGAGCCAATCCAGGGGTAGTCAAAGAGATGTTCGGATTAAATCCTGACATCGCGGAAGAAGAGGTTGGTGATGGTGAAGGTGAAGATGTATGAACAGAATTCCGGTCAACGTCGGAGTTGGCCGGCAAAGGTAAAGGTGAAAGAGGAGTGGACGGAGTTTCGACGTCTGAGTCGATCGCGTAGTCGGTAGCGACTAACGTAACGCGGACTAGGCGGGCGCTAGTGTCCCGAGTCCAAGCGGACATACACTAAACGAGTTTAGTATAGTCAAAGCGGAGAAGGTGAGGGTAAGAAAATGTCAATGGAGAAAGCCGATGGGTGGTGGGTGAAAAATGGATTTTGGCGACAAAGGGCAAGTTTTTATAAAAGTTTTTGATTTTTTTCTTTTTTTTATTTTATTTTTAGAAAGAGCTTTACAGAAATATGTACGGACTTACGGCTTTAAGCAATCACAAACAAGATATGCACAATCACACCTAGATCTAGGGTCACCTAGGTCAACTAGACAGCTCCTAACTGTTCCAAAGAACTAGAAACATGACCTCAAACCGCCTCTTCTCCGCCAATTGCGGCCAGATAAGTGCCAGGTAAATGGGAGGTTGTCCAACGCTTTCGCGAAGTTCCTTAATTAAATAACCACTTGCCTTCGTCACACTTGCCTAGACACCGCAAAGTCAGGATAGGATAAACGGCCGATGCCTGTAATTAGTCCTCTGTCCTATTGAGCGCGAAGTCCTTAGGGCTGAGTCTAGTATTTTTTAATTTAACAATGGTCAATGCATATGCTTTTTGTGATTTCTGGGGTCCTGGGAAGGGTGATGAAATCCCCACCCAATCTGAATTGGTTTCAAGCCCCTTAAGTCCGTATTAATGAATGCAAAGCGATAACAAATCAACTGCAAGCAATTTTTATTTTTAGCGCGGCGCAAAGAATCCTGCACAAGAACAGTTTATTGGAAGGGGGAAGAGAATTTGCGCAAAGAATCCTGCAGAAAACACAGTTTATTGGAGTCCAGAGGAGTGGGAGAGAAGAGAGAAACACTTATAGGGATTTTGAGATGAAGAGGGCACCAAGTGGCCGCGGTTCCGCGGCCTAAGCCTTCTTATGCCGCGGTTCCGCGTCCTAAGCCTTCTTATGCCGCGGTTCCGCGGCGGGAACAGGGACTTGGGCCTTCAATTTTTGTGTGGGTGCTGGTCTGGGTCTCCTCTGCTTGTCTGGAGCTACTGAAATTGGATTTGCTCACTGGAACTTCTCCAGAATCTTACAGTAGACCTATTGCTTCGTTTCAATTCGTCGCGGTGTAGCCGCGAGATGCGGGTCTATCTTCCCACGTCTTTGGCACTGTACTTGAAACTTCGTATTATCCTGCACACTTGCACAAAAACTAATCAAAAATAACAAGATGGTTTTTCTTTACAAAGTATATTTTTTTTTGTTTTGGTTATATTTATATTCACAAGTTAACCCGAAATAACACAAAGAAATAAACTACCGTCTCCCCGGCAACGGCGCCATTTGATTGTAAGAGATTCTGCGCGTTCAAGTTTAGTTAATTACCGCAATCAAGACGGTTTCGCTTGTAGCTAGTCGGTTGAGTACGGGTCGTCCGCAGGGAGATGGGAATCTTTTTCTATGTGCTTTAACGAGTTAAGTCCAGTTTTCCAGATTTGTTTGTGATTATCTAAGTGTTAAAATGATATATAAAGAGAGCTTGTTAGGGTTAGGATTAGGTTAGTTTGAGTTAGGAGTCCCTCACTTCTTTCATTGCCACTCTTAATATCGGTGTTACGGTAATCGGCAACAACGGGGATTAGCACGACTAGGAAGGAACTTGCGAGTATAAGCTAGGCTTTCCAACGCTTAAGTTCTTCCTTTTGGTGCTTGTCCGTCCGTTCTTGGCTCTTAGCCATAACCTCCGGTTAATTCAACCACAACCGGTCTCACTACGGAATCACCGCTATCATGTAGGATAGGGTGCCGTAAGGAGCGGATTGTGGTTCAATTAACAGGAGTCGATTTAAGATGTTGGGCAAGGAAAGAGTGAGAGAGATTTCCTTCTCTCAAACTTCCCTTATCCTACCCTAACAAGTATGAAACTACTCACACATCATAATGAAAAGAAAACAAAACAAAAGAGGAAGATAGAAAGAAGGAGATTAGAAGATAACAACTAGCTATTTACGACCTCACCTTGGCAAGGATCAAGCGTAAGCATCATGGTTGTTTTAAGGATAAAGAAAAAGAGAAAGAAAGAAATAACAAGAAATAACAACAACTAAGTTATCAAATGAAAATTACAACAATTAACAAGTTAGCTAAAGAACAAGACAAGCATGATAAGTAAATGGTTCTTCTTTATTCATCATTCTTCACTCACAAAAGCTCACTACAAGATTTTCAATGGAGAAGAGATGAGAAGAGGAAGAAGAAATAAGTATTCTAAACCTAGAAAAATACAAGATTATGCACACTTGGCTTCACAAGTTCTGGACTATTTATAGGCAGGGAAATGGAAATCTAGGGCAACAATCTGCCTCTATATGAAAAGACAAAAATACCCCTAAAAAATGGTCAACTGCCGCCACCATATGGCCGCGGAACCGCGGCCTAGACCCCCTATTGGCCGCGGTTCCGCGGCCCTTTGGAGGAGTTGGGCTCTCTGCTTTTTTGGGCTTCCCTGGTCTTTCATGTCCTTTATTCTGGCATATGATTTTTCTCAGATTTGCTTCACGATTTTTCCAGAATTTCTGTTGAGCACTAGATGATTTGATGTGGATCTTTTAGTCATGATTTCCTCGAGCTCCGCGTAGATTTCTTGGATCTTGTGTTGCCATTGAGCCTTGTGCATGAAAATGACATTGATTTGCCATTTTGTCTCTTAAACTGGTGTGTGGCAACAGACGGATAAAGAGCGGAGATCCGTGTTTTATCTGTGGTTGGCAGGAACCCGGGTTTTGTCGTGTTTTTCCATGAATTTCACCGTTTTGAGCCGAGAACCTGTATCCTGCAATTGACTAGCAAACACGGCTCAAGAGTATCTACCGATATGCAATGCGATAAAAATTGGGCGGCATGAAAATGCAAAAATCTGATATGAACACAGCGCAACTGCGCTAGCTCATCTGCGCTGACACGTGTCGCGCAGCGCAACTGCGCTAGCGCATCTGCGCTGACACGTGTCGCGCAGCGCGGTGCTTGTGCAACTGAAGCGTTGCTTCCTTTAATTTTGCTTAAAATAGAGCTTTGCTCTGATTGGGTGCGCTGCCTTGGGCGCTGCGCTGATGCATCCGCGCCTGACGCGTGGCGCGTTGCACGCAGCGCAAAGAATTTGAAGCGTTGCTTCATTTATTAAAGTTTAAATTTTCAAAGCAGAGCTTCGCTCTGATTGGGGGAAGATGAAGCGTTGCTTCATTTCCCGCCTCGGAATTTGAACAGAGCTTTGCTCTGATTGGGGTAAACAAATGCCCCCCACCGTTGCGCTTACGTGGCCCCAAACGTGAGCGCAATGGTGGCGGAATTCCAACCGCCGTGGCAACTTTTGGAAGTTGAAGAGGCACTTGATGCCTATAAATAGAACCTTTGGTCCCCCACAGATGCTTATCATCTTTCAGATTTTTATTTTCAAAAAACTTCAGAGTTTTGCTCTTGCCTTCAAGAACTCCAGAGCCTTGCTCTCCTTTCCAAAGTTTTTAGAAAAACTTTAGGTAAAATTGGTTCTTAGATTAAATTAATTTTAATTAATTTTAACCAACAGAGCTTTGCTCTCATAGATCTTCTGATCTAAAGAAAGTCCCTTCGGGGTTTCACCAGCAGAGTTTTGCTTATTTTCAAAGTTAGAAACTTTAGGTAAAATTAATGTAAATCAAATTAATTTAAATTAATCTCAACCAAAAAGCTTTGCTCTCACAGATCTTTTGATCTAAAGAGATCCCCATTGGGGTTTCATAAACAGAGCTTCACTCTCAAAAACTTATAGATCTGCAGAGCTTTTTGTTCATGGGTTTTAATCCCTGAACAGAGCTTTGCTCTCGAGGAATTTAGCCCTCAGTGCATATTATTTTTCTTCTATCGCTAATCTTCCTGTGGTATTTCCTCCAGGCATAATGGCGGTGCGTCTATACAGTTTGCACGAGTTCATCACCTATGACGATATCCGCGCACAGGGTTGTCAATAAAACCAGGAGTTTACAGACGCTCAATGTGTAAAGGTCATGGGTCGTCTGAACGCAAGCGGTGGTTGGCTGCTTCCTCGTCGTTCGGCTCACTTGAAAGTCATGCTGGGAGCAATATGGAGAGCACTTCCGGGTCTTAACGAGGCCCTACCGCTCAACGCGCTGGATGATGCCGAAGACAAGGTGCATTCAGTGTACCTGACGGGGCTGATCTCGAAGAAACGGCGGGACGGCCTCATTGACATCCTACATCAAATCTTCCAGCAGACGATGATAATTGCTGCTTATCGAAGGCCGGGAGGGCTTGCTGAGGATCTTGACACACAGGAGCGCGAGAGGCTGCGCATAAGAATAATTAGAAAGGCCAGAAGAACTCTGGATGGCCTTACTTTTGAATTCCTCAATCCGTGCCCCGGATCTGAGGTTATACCGTTGTAATAATTTGAATAATGTTTCTTATTCATTGCTTTTATGATTGTAAGAATTTTTAGCAATATGAATGGAAACCCCTTTTTTTATTTCAGCTTGTCTTATTTCTCGTCCTGAGTCTTCTGCCCATGCATAAATGAGTGCGTCTCGAACGCTTGATCAAATGTAAATCGGATGTCATTTTCTTCTTCCTTTTATTGTTAGCAGGCTGTCTTAATAACCATGGTTGACGGATGATTAGAGCGAGTATCCCGACCCTCTCAAGAAACAGTGATGGCTTAGGCCGCAGGTTCAGATCTGTTGCCTAAGACTTTTCAACTCTATGAGCCGTGAGGGTCTCATAGAGACTTTTCTCCCTATGGATCGAGAGGATCTCGTAGGTGGGTTTTTCTCCTTAGGAATCGTGAGGATTCCTAAGTGTGGTTTTCTCTTATAAGTCGTAAGGATCCTATAAGAGAATTTTTCCCTCTTATGAGTCGAGAGGACCCGTAAGCGGTTGTTTCCCTCCTTGTCGAAACTCGACTTTGGAGAGTGAGACCCATGAATAGTATGCAAGAGACCGTTTTAGATCGACTTGTAGGGTCCCATTGTTCAGGAAGCAAGTTTTTCAATCCCTGCTGCCTGAGGCTTCATCTTGCAAGTTGAGACGAATCGGGAATTTTCCCGCGGAGACACTGGTTTCTCTGTGAGCCGACGCGAATCAGGAGGCTCTCGTCAAGGAGTGTTTGTATCCGTGAGTCGAGGAGTTTGCTAGGGATTATTTGTTTCCCAAGCGCCAAGGATTATTTATTTCCTTGGGGTTTGAAACGAGTCGAGGACTTCCCACGGAGGCACTGGTGGCTCTGCGAGTCGACGCGGATCAGGAGGATCTCATCAAGGAGTGTTTGTATCCGTGAGTCGAGGAGTTTGCTAGGGATTATTTGTTTCCCAAGCGCCAAGGATTATTTGTTTCCTTGGGGTTTGAAACGAGTCGAGGATTTCCCACGGAGGCACTGGTGGCTCTGCGAGTCGACGCGGATCAGGAGGCTCTCGTCAAGGAGTGTTTGTATCCGTGAGTCGAGGGGTTTGCTAGGGATTATTTGTTTCCCAAGCGCCAAGGATTATTTGTTTCCTTGGGGTTTGAAACGAGTCGAGGATTTCCTACGGAGGCACTGGTGGCTCTGCGAGTCGACGCGGATCAGGAGGCTCTCGTCAAGGAGTGTTTGTATCCGTGAGTCGAGGAGTTTGCTAGGGATTATTTGTTTCCCAAGCGCCAAGGATTATTTGTTTCCTTGGGGTTTAAAACGAGTCGAGGATTTCCCACGGAGGCACTGGTGGCTCTGCGAGTCGACGCGGATCAGGAGGCTCTCGTCAAGGAGTGTTTGTATCTGTGAGTCGAGGAGTTTGCTAGGGATTATTTGTTTCCCAAGCGCCAAGGATTATTTGTTTCCTTGGGGTTTGAAACGAGTTGAGGATTTCCCACGGAGGCACCGGTGGCTCTGCGAGTCGACGCGGATCAGGAGGCTCTCCTCAAGGAGTGTTTGTATCCGTGAGTCGAGGAGTTTGCTGAAGACATTGGTTTCTTCGAAGTTGGACTGAACCGTCGAGATTTGGCCTCGTCTTCTGGCGGAGCCTGTTGGGAAAGTATGGTTCCCTCTTGTTTGTTTACGCCCTTGGATTGTAATCAGGGATCGATGTGATCTTAACTGTAGGGCCAAAGTTTTATCATCTTCCTTTTTTTTGTTTTATTTCCGTGATGCTCTATCATTTCAGCTTTTATATCGCGAAGGTCGCGATTGCCCAATCATTTCGGCTATTTTTCGCGGTGCCCAATCATTTCGGCTGTTTATTTCATTTTTACTCGCTGGTTTTTATTGCGAGTTGCCCAATCATTTCGGCTGTTTATTTTATTTTTACTTTTACTCGCTGCTTTTTATTGCAAGTTGCCCAATCATTTCGGCTATTTTGCATGCATACATTTTTACTTGCTGCTTTTTATTGCAAGTTGCCCCATCATTTTGGCTATTTCGTATGCATGTACGGCCTACTGGCTTTTCGCCGTAAGCCGATATTAGACACCGATTTCGGCATCAGCACTGCTACAACTGGGATATTGCCAGGAGCGAATCATCATCTGCCTCTGTCGATGTCAAACAAAGGTGGCTTTGCGAACAGGGTTAAGGTCCTGTCGACTAAGGCTTTTGACTTCATGAGCTGTAAGGGTCTCACAAAGGTATTTCTCCCTACAACTCATGAGGATCTTGTAGGTGTGTTTTCTCCTTAGGAATCGTGAGGATTCCTAAGTGTATGTTTCTCTGTAAGTCGTAAGGATCCTACAAGAGGGTTTTCTCCTTGTAAGTCAAGAGGACTTATAAGGGTTGTTCATCATGCGAACATATCCCCAGTCTCGGATGAGACTTGATTAGGGAAATGTTTATTCGCGCCTGTGGATTGTATACAAGGGTCAGTATTGAGCCACTTGTAGGGCAATATCGAAGGTTGTGGGGGTTGCTTAAGCACAGGTTTAGGTCTCTGTAACTTAAGACTTTCAACTCTTATGAGCCGTGAGGGTCCCATAAGAGAGTTCTCCTTACGAGTCGTGAGGATCTCGCAAGTGTATTTTCTCCTTAGGAATCGTGGGGATCCCTAAGTATGTTGCACCTTTGTGAGTCGTAAGGATCTCACGCAGGTGGTTTCTCCTTACAAGGTCGAGAGGACCCTATAAGTGTCCTTTAACGAGGTTGCGCCCTTTCAGGTTTTCACAAACACTCGCCGGTAGTCCTGCTGTTTTTACTCACGGAGCCCTTTCGGGTTTTCATCCGTGCCCATTTTGCTTATGGACATACCGTTTTTTTTATTCTTTTTATTTTATTTTTCTCTTTTTTTTTACGAGGTCGCGCCCTTTCGGGTTTTCACGAACACTCGCCGGTAGCCCTGCTGTTTTTACTCACGGAGCCCTTTCGGGTTTTCATCCGTGCCCTTTTAGCTTATGGACATACCGTTTTTATTTATTATATTTTTTATTTCTTTATTTTTTTTATTCATCTCGTCAGCCTAAGGATGCTGCGGTATTAGTTTAAAGACGTTTCGGTCCACTATTAGTTTAAGGACATTTCGGTCCGACATTGAGAGGCTGGCTACTGCTTATAAAACTTGAGCTTAGGAAGATAGCGAGCGGACATGGTCGTCGTCATCTATCATTGACCTAGGCTGTGGCTCATTAAGCGTAGTATTTCTTTAGGAAGCGACCGTTTATCGGCCTGAAAGGCCTTTCACCGTGCATGTCCATGAGTAGATAGGCCCCACCCTGGTAGAACTTATCTATGATGTACGGGACTTCATAGTTTGGCTCGAATTTTCCCCGCTTGGCGCGATTGGGGATCATAGGCCTTTTGACCACTAGCACGAGTTCGCCTTGGCGGAATGTCCTCGGTCGGGTCAATCTTTCGTATGAGCGCGTCATCTTTGCTTTATAAGCTTCCAGATTTTGTTGCGCTATGAGCCGTGTTTCTTCAAGGGCATCAAGCTCCTCAAGCCGAAGGTTAGCATTTTCTTCGTTCGTCAGCTCGTAGTGGACTGCCATTCGTAGAGAGGGTAGCTCTATCTCGAGGAGAAGTACTGCTTCTGTACCGAACACCAACGCGTACGGCGTTGTGTTCGTGGCCGTCTTGAACGTAGTTCGATACGCCCAAAGAGCTTCTTGCAGTCTTTCGTGCCGGTCTTTCTTATTTCGTGACACCGTTTTCTTCATGATCTTTGTCAAAGTCTTGTTGAAGGCCTCGGCTAGACCATTAGCTCGTGGATTATAAACTGAGGAATATCTTCAGTCTATATTGTACTGTTGCGCGAAGCGACTGATCTTGTGGCTTCTGTAGGCTGGCCCGTTATCGGAGATGGTCCGTCTTGGCGTTCCAAACCGATATATGACGTGCGTCTTGAAGAAGTGGAGGATATTCTCCGTCTTTACTTCCCTCAGCGGTACTGCCTTTGCCCATTTGGAGAAGTAGTCAGTCGTTGCCAGGATGAAACGATGTCCCCTGGACGATGCTGGTTCAATGGGGCCGACTATATCAGTTCCCCACGTTTCGAATGGCCAGCTAGCCACTGTCGGGTGTAGCGGATTTGGATGCTGATGGATGAAGTCCCCATGAATTTGGCATGAGTGGCATTGCTTCGCATATTCGAGGCAGTCCTAGATCATTGTGGGCCAGTAGTAGCCCATCCGTTTGATCTTCAACTTCATCTTTGGGCCCGCTTGGTGAGAACCGCAGAGTCCGTCGTGAACTTCCTGAACGACTCTTTCTGCTTCGTCAGGTCCTAGGCGTCTCAGCCACAGAGAATCGAATGACCTCTTGTACAGAGTATCGTTGACGAAGGCGAAAGACAGAGCTCGTTTCATGAGCTGATGTCTTGTGGACGCATCTTCGGGCATTCGATGGGACTTAAAGTAGTCTATGAAGACTTCCCTCCAATCCTCAGCCTTTCTTCGTTCTTTTATTTGTAGGGTCGTCTGTTCAGTCGCTCCCTTTTCTTCGGATGATTCCGGAGATATTTCTGCTTGGGCAAGCACTTGACGGCTTTGTACCATGATTCTAACGTCATCGAGATTCTCGTCAGCCAGTTCTTTAGCAAGTTTGGCCAATGTGTCTGCTTTGCTGTTTTCTGCGCGCGGTATATTTTCCAAAGTGTAGGAAGGAATTTGGGTCAACAGTTGTTGCACCTTTTCGCCGTACTTTACCAACTCCGGCTTGCACGTTTGGTAGTCGCCGTTTACTTGACTAACGACCAGTTGAGAATCCCCGTATATGAGGAGATTTTCAATTCCCATGTTGATGGCGATCTCGAGACCTGCTATCAGAGCTTCGTATTCGGCTTCATTGTTTGTCCTCGGCTCTGTTAAGGAGAAAGCGAAGCGCATTATCCCTCCTTGTGGAGTCACGAAGATGAGGCCTACCCCCGATTTGATTATAGGGGTACTTTGTTTGCGCTTTTTCATGGAAGATGCTCCATCGAAATAAAGTTCCCATTGGGTATCACCACCGTCGATCGCGTCAAACGCATGTTCGTCTGGCAAATCGCAATTTAGAGGAGAATCAGCCGATATCGGATGCTCAGCGAGGAAATCGGCGATGGCCTGGCCTTTCACTGCCTTGAGAGGTTGATACGTTATCGAGAACTCCATCAAGAGCAGAGCCCATTTAGCGAGTCGACCTGTCAATATGGCCCTTGACATTAGATATTTGAGAGGGTCCACCTTCAAAATGAGACGGACTTCATGCGCCAATGCATAGTGCCTGAGCTTTGTTATCGCGAAGATCAACGCCAGGCAGTGTTTTTCAATAGGGGAGTAGTTGCTTTCTGCCCCTAGCAGAACTCGACTTAAGTAGTAGAGTGCTCTTTCTTTCCCTTGATCGTTCTCTTGTGCCCATAATGCGCCTAAGGAACTTTCGAGGGCGGTTGTATAAAGAATGAGGGGTTTTCCCTTGACCGGAGCAGCCAACACCGGCGGGTTCTGCAGGTACTGTTTAATTTCGTCCAGCGCGCCTTGGCATTTTTGATCCCAGACGAATGGGGTTCCCTTCTTCATCAGGTGGCTATAGGGACGGCACTTGCCTGAAAGGTTGGCTATAAATCGCCGTATCTATGCGAGCTTCCCCTGGAGAGATCGCAACTGTTTGAGAGTTCTCGGCGGAGGCATTTCCATGATCGCTTTGATCTTTGACGGATCTATTTCAATACCTCGGTGTCAAACAATGAATCCCAGGAATTTGCTTGAGGAAACTCCGAATGCACACTTGAGCGGGTTCATCTTCAAGTTGTATTGCCGAAGGCGTTGAAATACGGTCTTCAAATGCTCGAGATGTTCCTCGTATGATTTGCTTTTAACCACGAGATCGTTGATATAGCATTCAACGATTTCGTGTAAGGTCATCGAAGATCTTTGTCATGGCCCTTTGATAAGTGGCACCGGCATTCTTTAAACCGAAGGGCATCACTTTATAACAGAATATACCTAGAGGGGTCCTGAAGGCGGTGTGCTTCTGGTCTTTGGGATGCATCTTTATCTGATTATACCCTGATGAGCCATCCACGAATGAGAAAACCTCATGAGTGGATGTATTGTCTATCATCAGTTCGGTGACTGGCACTGGGAAATCATCCTTCGGGCAAGCTTTATTGAGATCCCGAAAGTCCACGCATATGCGCACCGTCCCATTTTTCTTCATCACCGGGACGATGTTAGCGATCCATTTAGGATATTGAACCTCCTGGATAAAGCCAGAGTCGATCAGCTTCTTAACCTCGGCGTTGATACTCATCTCGAGCTCGAGCCGCATTCTCCTCGGCGGCTGTTTGACTGGCTTGATGTCCGGGGATATCGCCAATTTGTGTACAGCAATTTCTGGATCTAGTCCCGGCATTTCGGAATAGTTCCACGCGAAGCAATCTCTATGCTGCAGAAGCACATCCTTTAACGCAGCTACCCTTTCTTCAGATAGTAACTCGCTGATGATTGTCGGTCGTGGATCGTTTGCAGTCCCCAACTCAATCTTCTTGAGGTTATCTGCAGTGGTATGGATTCCATCTTCCAACTCTTTTGGCGCTGGTGGGAATTCTGAGATTATCTCGTCGCTGCTGTTTTCGAAGCACCAAGGGAGCTCATCTATGTCCTCGGGCTCTTCTTTCAATATTGTAATCATGTGACAGGTGTGAATTCGCTTCTAATCCCAATGTGGAGTTGGTTCTGTTCTTGTGGCTTTGGGTTCGTGCTTCTGTGGCGGCGCTACCCTCCAGTTGTCAGACAGAGCGAATTTGCCGAGCTGATACTGATCTTCGACCCAATTCTTGAAGGTGAAGCAGTCTTCGAGAGGGTGCCCTATTACTTGATGGTAAGAGCAATAATTTGGGTCAGAGACTTCACCTGCTCGTTCGGGGTTTTCGGACTCCGGCAGTGTAAGCATTTGATGTTTTAGAGCAAGATCGAGTATCTTCTTCGTCTTGTCCCCAGGAAACGAGTATGCTCGACCCATTTTCTTCATGAGGGATAGATCAATAACGCTCGACTCCCGCTCGCGTGGTTTCTTAGCCCTGCTTTGTTGCTGTTGAGCGCCTTTTTGGCCTTTCGACTTATTTATGCTTTTGCGCCGAGCCTTCTTTATAACAGGTTGACAAGGAGCGGCATTTTCATCTTTCACGGCCTGTTGAAGGAGGCGTTGCGTTTTGGCTTTCTCGTAGATGGCCATTTCGCGGTTATGGTCGTCCCGGACTTTTTGACCTGCTTCCCTTATGAGCTTGTCCATTTGTTCTTCGAACGACGGACTGGGCTCTTTTGCATTTGGAACTTTCACTGTCTCAGGATTAGTGTCCTCCCGTTGCGCATCTGCTTTTTCATCGAAGCCATACATGACGTAGCAGCTGTTTAGTAGCTCTCTTTTCTTTGATCGGATATATCCAAGTCTTTTTGTTTCCATTTTCCCATTAGGCAGTTTGCGTTGAGTCCCGGGAACGTTCTAGACTTTGTCATAGAACTTGGCTTTTCTAACGGTCTGTTTGAAGGGTATCCCCTGGCATTTCAGCAGCTTTTTCAAACCTTCCGTATAATATCTGGGGAGACGGATAGGCTGAAGCCTGTCGAGCGTAGAATCCGCGCCATGCTAGATTTCTTTTTCTACCTTGGTTTCTTTAGAGCGGTAAAACAGAATTGCTTTCTCGTTTTCTCGCCTGGGAGGGATATAGAACGTTTGCAGCTCTTCTACATTGTAAATATTAAGAGAATCCAGTTCTTTATGGTGTTTAAGCGGCACCATGGCGACTTGTAGACTTTGTTCTTCGTCGCCGAACTTTCGTATTGAAGGTCGAGCAGAGAATACAGCATGGATCTTATCTTCCGAGTCGCTACCAAAGACCAACGTAGGAGTGGACGGTCCTGGCTTGTTGTGTTGGGACGGACTCGAGCAAACTATCTCCTCTTCCTCCTCGGTATCACTGCCGAAGACAGGGACGGTGGCATTAGCTTTGTTCTCTGGCTTGTGACACCTTTCCGTGTCTTCGAAACTCGGTAAGAAGTATTTGGCATCTTCATATTTGCGAACTTCCTTTACGGAAAACGGATTCAATTCTCCCGTCACGGTATACTCGAAACCATCCTTAAAATACTTCATACACTGATGTTGTGTAGAAGGGATGATGTTGTACTCATGTAACCATGGTCGGCCGAGCAAAGCGTTGAAGCATGTCTTAGCATCTATGACGTGGAATTTAATGTCCGTGACGAGCAGCCCAAAGCGTAGCGTCAGTATCACAGATCCAAGAGTCTTTGACGATTGGGAGTCGAACCCGAAGATAGTGATCTTATCCCGAGCAAGGTGCTGGACGCTCATGCAGATTTCTTTTAACACCCGCACGTTGAGGAGATTAACGGAGGATCCATTGTCGATCAGGATTTTGCCTATCTTAATATCGTGGCAGTATCCTGAGACATAGAGGGGGCGATTGTGTTCGCACGTCCCAAGGAGAAGGTCCTCGTCACCGAAAGTGACATCGGCCGTGTGCACTTCCTCCAATTCATCCTTCATCTTTTCCTCGGCTAGGCATGCTTGGAATTATTCTGGATCTTGGAGTGCCTTAATCAACGAATCTCTCGCCTCTTTTGATAGCAAAAGGGCGTCAAGAATGCTGAGCTGTGAGGGCAGCTTCCTCAGATGTGCTAAGACGTTGTAATCCACCTTATTCTTCTTCGGCGGGTCCTTGGCGCTTAGCTCTTCCACCACTTGGTCATCTAAGACAATATCTTCAGAGACCTTTTCTTTCCCTTTATCTTTTCTGTTTAAGGGTCCGAGGTTCTTTTCAGGCAGCGTCCGATTCCGCAGCCGGATATTTTCGCAGACCTTCGGTTCTTCTTCTTTTTCCGAAGCGGACTCTTTAAAGAGAGGGGCAAGTTCTAGCTCTTCATCAGAATCACTCTCGAATGTAGGCACTTGTGATCCACTGGCGTTAACCATGCAACAATCGCCAGCAGTTCTTTTAAGCTCTTCGGTCGTATTTCTTTGCTCCCGACGAGTTTTGCGTTTCTCTCGCTTAAAGTGTTGTCGATGAGCAACATATCCTTGCCACCATCTATCGAAAGCTTTGCACTCTTCAGTGGGATGCGAAATCTTCCGATGATACAAGCAATAGGAGGGGTGCATTTCCGCTTCACCAGTAATTTTTTCTTCGGAGGATGGTAGCTTCATGCCCATTGATATGGCCTTAGCAAACCTTTTCCTCATCTTGAATTTGCTTTTGTCCGCAGTGGGTGTATTTCGCTCCAGCGGGAGTATCTCAATTCTTTTTTCAAGGCGCTGGCGTTTGGCCCTTTCGAATATAACCTCTTCGCGCTCCCGATCAGCTTTGCTTTTTAAGAGAGCTTCATTGAGGAATGCATCGATTGCTTCATCCGATGGCTCTAGAATTTTTGGTTCGGGATCTGCCCCCAGCGTTTCAGTACAAGAAGTTTCCTCATCGTCTATGAACGAGTGGAAAATCACCTGACAGCTTGCCACGCATTCCTCAGAATCATCAGATGAACTTTCTCCCTCATCTTCCTTTTGAAAGACGTGATTGAGGAACTCTTGGAATGTAATGGGAGTCCGTGCCTTCTGGTTGTATTCCTCCAGCGCGTCAATTTTTTTTTGCAGGTCCGTGCGCCTGTTGCCAGGCTTCAAGGGCTTCTTTGACTTCTTCTTCTTCTTTTTCGAAGATTTTGACGACTGGTTGCGAGTGCTTGAGCCATCACCATCGGTCTTTGGAGTTGGACGTGGCTTCAACATCCCTTCAATGACCTGCGGTTCCAACGGGTTCTTCCACTTGATCGCTGGACATGTTTGAAGATCATTTAGCATCCTCTTTGTCTTGATTGATAATACAACATCCCAAGGAGCTTCTTCAACGACGGAGCATGTTGCCCCCGGCGTATTCGTCCCCTTAGCTGTGTGAGGCTACGGGGGATTCACCTTCCATTTGTCAGACAATGCGAACTTACCCTGTCGGTATTGGTTTTCAAGCCAATTTTTGAAAACGTAGCAATCTTCGATCGGATGGCCCAGTACTCGATGATAAGGACAGTAGTTGGGCTCGCTGACATCGCTTGGTTGCATCGGACGTTTTGGATCCGGCAGATTTATGAGTCGGTTGCGCAACGCCAGTTCGAATAACCTCCTCGTTTTATCACGGGAAAAAGAGTAAGAACGTCCTAGCCTCTCTTCAAGGGCTAAGTACGGACGCACATTATTTTGACGAGCAACCGGTTTCGAGTCGCTCGGTTGTTGTTGAGCATTAGCGACAACGATCGCTTTTCCCTTTCCTTTGTCATTTCGGGAGTCCGGCTTTGGAAGAGGAGGTATATGGCCCATCTGATCCATCCGTGCTAGCTTGTCAATCAAGGCCTGGAAGGTAGTCGGCTTGAAAAACATCATAAACTGCGAGATGGTTGTTTGTGGATCGAGGGTTCCCACAAACATACCCACTGCGGGAGCTTCTTCAATGCGCTGCTCGCACTTCGACCATAAGTTCCGCTACCGTATAGCGTACTGAACCCATGTCTCGCCTGGTTTTACCCTGGCGTTAATCAGTGCCGTCATCGGGGTACGTTCACTGGCGCTTGCAAAATGCTGAGTAAACAACAGCTCCAACTCCGCGAAGGTCTTGATCGAGTCGTTCGGGAGCTCAGAGTACCACTCGAACGCCGTATCTGATAAACTTCCAACAAACTGGCGAAGCAACAGCTTGTCGTCACCCCCGGTGTTGCCGCAGAGTGCCCTGAACTGGGCAACATGCTGGTGAGGATTGCCCGTCCCCTTGTAGACATGGAACTTAGGAATTGTGTAACCGGGCGGGTACTTGATCTGGTTGTACCAACTTGGATACGGCCACCCTGTTTTTACGACCTGGCCAGCTGCTTCAGTCGCATGATGAACCCATATTTGTTGGGCTATGTACTCGTCCAAGTCAGCTTTGGAGATCGTTTCTTCTTTAGCTGCTGACAGAGCTGGCGGAGGATTTGACGTCTCTTCCCTATCGTCTTCAAGGATGATCGGGGAATCTTCAGCAGGTGGATCTTGTTGAATCATCATACCCACCATATCCTGGAACAGGAGGGCCATTTTATTTATGTTGGCTGCCTGTTCCGCAGCTTCTTTATCTTTCTTCTCCAGTACGCGACGAAGGAATTCAGCTTCAGTTTCTAGTTCTTGACGCTCGTCCGAGGACATTTCAGGGGTTTCTTTTGGCCCTGTAAGTGCGGCCATAGCGTTCATCATCTCTTGGAGCTTCTGCTGCTGCTCCTGAGCCTTGGTCACTGACCTCGTATGCGGTCTATGACCTGTTGATATGCGGCTGTCCTCTTTTCCCGATGCCACATAGAAGGTATGAACTACAATGCCCCCTGCTTTAGGGCGTTTGGGTTCACCACCTTTGGTATTTACTGCAGGTGTAGGGACGTTCTCTGGCCTCCTTCTCTTATGGACCGTTGAAATTAAAGGGGCCGTCGCAGTGGGCACCCTAGCGATTGTCGTTCTTTGCTGTTTAAGAAGACGATCCTTTTCTTCTTGCACTTTCGCCTTTTTCTGTTGACGATAGTGACCTGGTCAATCACGGAGTCTTGGACCCTCCGCCAAACCTTGTATATTTTTGAGGACAGCCGTTGAGGGGGCTGTTCCTGCTTCGTTTCCGGAACTTCCCCGCGGGTCGAGGAGATCTTTTTAATGTAGCGGTTGGAGAGTTCTTACATACCCTCCTCAGCAGTTCAAAGCTGTTCCTAGTTGGAACAGCAGCGTTGACTTCCACCTCTGGAGCTGGTGGAGTTAGCCCTGAGGGGGAGTTTCTCCCTGCCTTCCTCACTCGTCGCCAATGGCGACGTCGAGCATGACGAGCCGTTGGGACTGGCTCGGAGATAGAGACAGCTTCTTTTTGCCCCCTGTCTGAATGAGGCGTCGTTGGTGTTAACCTCTCAAAGACTGAGGTTGTCATTTGAGGGATGATATTTAACCTGTCGATGATAGATCCTCGGGCACGGGCAGGAGCAGGAATTGTTAGTCTTGAAAAGACTGACTCTTTGACAGGGGAAGCCGCCTTGACGACTTCTGGAGCAGCAGTTATTGCTTTCCTTGGGACAGCCAATTTAGAGTTCTGATTTAGCCTGGTGAAAACAGAGGCTGTCGGTTTGGTAGTGGGCGACCCGTTGACAGGGGTCGTCGTAGCAGTGAGCCGGTCGAAGACCGACTTCTTGTTCACTTCCGGTGCAGGTATTGGCTCAGAGAAGCTTGTAGGTAGGATCATGGTCCCGAAGAACAGGCCAGTGGTGGCTTGGGTCACCTGGTCTACCGGCAGAGCGAGGAAGGAAGCCGCTTGGGGCCCATATACTACACCTCCTGGTGAGGTGGAGCGTCCGTTGCAGTGGCATTTCGAGCAGTTGGTGCAGTTAAATGCCATTGAATCTTGAGTTCTGCGCCAGGCAAAAGACCAAATCTTAGTAACTTGAAATCCAAAGGCAACCGTTAACAAACCGCGATTGGTTCGCGAAGACGACACACGAAGTGTGGAGTGGAAAGAGGAAAAGGTCCCACCGGGCGTGCCAGAATCTATTCCCCTCCGAAAAACGGCGCACAGGACTGCGATGTCCTGACGCTGAGATTCGGGGCAGATACTATTTGGTTTTATCCGTCCACCTCTCCGAAGATGCCAAGTTGATTTATGGCACCGTGTATCGGAGGTTTAGACGGATGCGGCCGATATAGCAGACTTCGTCAGATTCCCCCTCGCTTGAGAGGTTTTTGATTGTGGGGACGCTCTTCCCTGTAGGCGCAAGCCCCTGCAGTTAATTACGCTACCGCATCGCGGTAGCAACTTTCTCCTTCTCCAAAATTTCACTTCGTGTCGTGTGTATTTGTTTTGTTTGTGGTTGCCCGTGGATTGTATACGGAGACTGAATAATGCCGTCGCCCGTAGGACGTGGATTAGTCCAAATCCGTATTTACTTAGATTTGGGTTTGGTGTTTTTAGTTTAAGGATGCATTAGTCGCGTTGCGGCTAAGATCAACTTAAACGTTCGTTAAGGATACGATAGTCCTGTTTGAGACTAAGATCAACTTAACGTGATAATCCATTTAATATCTGGCCATCGGGACTCGTCACCTCTCTAACGTCGTTGAAGGATTACAACGGCAGATGTCAGAGGAGTTCAGAGATGTACCCTTGAACCAAGGTTGATTTGGAGTTTTATAGTCCGTTTGAATGTTTAAGGATACGTTAGCCGTGTTTGGGGGTTAAGATCAACTTAAACGGGATCGTTTAGATCCGGAAAAAGAGCATTTGGAGGCTCTATTGTTCCAGTTTAGGGACGCAGTGGTCCATAAGTAGTTTAGGGACGTTGCGGTCCATGCTCCAGTTTAGGGACGTGGCGGTCCATATTCCAGTTTAGGGACGTGGTGGTCCATCATTAGTTTAAGGACATTTCGGTCCAATATTAGTTTAGGGACGTTTCGGTCCAGCATTAGTTTAGGGACGTTTCGGTCCAGCATTAGTTTAGGGACGTTTCGGTCCAACTTTAGTTTAAGGACCCCACAGTCCGTATTGATGTGTGGTCGTCGGGACCCGTCACCTCTTTGACGTCGTTGAAGGATTACAACGATAAGTGTCAGAGGAGTTCGGAGATGTACCCTCGAACCGGATGTAAATTGATTTAGGAGAGCAATCTTGCTCAGTCAATTTAATTTGAGGACTTACGGCCACGATTGGGCTAAAACCAGTTGAAAAATGTTCAACACTTTTATTTGTTTTTGGCCTATTAGGCTTGTGGTAGGGCTTGGCCCAGCATTAATCATGGTCTCTGTTGGACCTTTATTTGGGCTCTGCCCCTTTTAAAATAATGCATTGCATTATTCTTGTTTTGGTTGGGCTCTGCCCTTTTATAAATGATGCAGAGAATCTATTTTGTTTGAGCTCTGCCCCTTTTTTAAAATGCATAGCATTTTTTATTAGGCCTGTTAGGCCTTTTAATTGGGCCCTGTCCCTTTTCTTTAATAATGTAGAGCATTAAGTACTCTGACAGTGCCCCACGTGGCTTGTCAGGCGCTTTGCGCCAAGTAATGAGCGCAAGCTCATATGGTGGTGACACGTGTCACGCTCTGGCGAGCTCAAGCGCAACAGCGCAGTGCGCTGAGTCAGTGCGCTGTGCTGCTGCGCTACTGACACGTGGCGCTTCCTGGTGGCTTGCGCCAATACAGGAGCGCAACAGCGCAGTTCTTGCAAGTGCAGAGCACTGTTTTATCTTTTGATCGATTTTAAATCTGTAATACCCAGCTCTTTTTATACCCAATCTGTATTTTTGTTGCTTTATAATTTTATTCATTTTATTTTATAATTTTATTTATAAATTTACTTATCGCATTTATAATTTTACCTATCCTAAAACCTAACTAAATTTTCCCGAGCGCATCTATTTTCCATTCTATATTTTCCTCAGCCCGCAGTTTAAAAGCCGTTCCCATTTCAATTTACTTCCCCAGTTTTTCCAGCGGCCCAGTGCCTCAGCTCACTTTCTTTTCGTTTAGTAATTAATCGAATTTTAACCCAAATCCCAAGCCCACTCCTTTTATTTTTCCTATGTGATTTTTCCCCCTAAATTCCTCAGCCCATATCCTATTTCTTCTAACCTATTTTCTCTCAGCCCACTGCCTATTTTTCCTTCCTTAATATTAATATTATTCAGCCCGGTCCACACACTCTTCCTTTTCTATTTAAATTGCTGCGGCCCATTTCCTTTTTTCCCCAATTTCTTTCTTTATTTCTCGGGCCCGGCCTACACCTTTCTTCCATTTTCTCCAAAAAAATTCTAAAAACTTAACATCTGTTTTCACTCTGAGCCCGGCCCGTGTCTCATTTTCCTTTTAAATTCATTTTCCTTGCAGGCCCAGCCCACTCTCCCTCACCCGCTTCGCCTTCAACCCAACCCGACCCCCACACTGTTCATCTCCTTTAAATCCCCAACGGCTCTCTCCCCATTCTCGTGCGCTTCTCGCCTCCGCCGTCGCCCCCGCTCTCGCAACGTTACACCCACGACTCGCGCCGCTCCATCATGGCTCACCTCTCTCTTCGCCCCTCTCTTCCATCCCACCCTCTTCCTCTTTCTCCCTCTCTCCTTTCTTCCACCTCTATTCTCTCTGTCTCGAGCCACACCCACGCCTCCTACGTCGCCGTCACCTCACACCACCGACCACCGTCACTACCCTCCATCCTCCACTCCCGCTCACTCCTCCTCCCCTCTTCCTCCATGCCCGAGCGCCTTCGCCTGCACCCACTCCCCTGCACCCACTCACCCGCACAACGAACTCCCTGCGCCGACGATCGGTGAGCATCGCGTCTCGTCGTCGACTCCCCGCATCATCGTCGCCATCAAACACTCTCTCTCCCTCACTCCCGATCTCCCCTTCTCTTATTCTCTCTCTCTCTCTCTCTCCTTCTCACTCTCTCCTTCTCACTCTCTCTCCCTCTCTGTTTACACTCGACTCTCTCTCTCTCTGCCTTCCCCTCTCTCAGTCCTCGACTCTCTCTCTCTCTATACTCTGTAACTCTCTCTTTCCCTCTCTCAGCACTCTCTCTCACTGCATCCCAGATCTCTCTCTCTCTCTCAGTCTCTTTCTCACTCTGCCTCTCTCTCTCAATCCTTCTCTCTCTCTGTCTCTCTCTCTCTAAACTCTTTCTCTCGCTGCAGTCACTCTCTCCCCTGCAAATCCCTCGCCCTCGGCCTCGACAACATCAACAACCCCTAGCCCGACACCGCGTGAAATCGCAACAACCCCTCCAGCTCAAACCAAGCCCGTGCCAACCAGTTCAAGCCGAGGCCAAATCTTGACGTTACCGCTCGCAGCGTGTGTCACTGCCGTGCCACACGTGTGTCATGTCGCTGCCGTGTGCCCCAACGTTTCCAGGCAAGTTTTATACTTGCTACATGCTATTTAGTATTTGCTACAAACTATAATCGTATAAATTTCATACTAAACATATTCGATATATTACACTATGCAACCGTTTGATATATGATCACAATGAAATTATTTGTCTAAATTGACGGAACTAGAGTGCTCTCATTGGCCCTTGCTATGCTGAGTACCTTGTGCAAGTTTCGTTGAAAAATTTGATCGTTAACGACTAAAACAACTGCCCCCAAGTTTAACCGTAAAACTGTAATTCTGTTGTGCCTGAAAACCGTTAAATTCACCATAAATCATATACATACTAGAATAGTGCGTTCGAGGGCTCAAATCAAAGCCAACTCGACGAACTTTAACCCTATGCTAGTTTCCAGACATTCCTGTACTTAAACTGTGATGATAATTGTATCGGAGTGCGACTCTGGACTGCAGTCCAGAGCGACTCCAGTCGGGCTTGCTGTTCCGTATTGGATACCACAGGATTTCCTTAAATCGTAGGTTGCAGAACTCCGCTGATTATTATAGGTAACTCTGTTAGCTAGACAACACAATTGGTTCCATTCTGTTTCGTTACCGTTTGATATTTAATCTGTAATTTAGTAGATCGGGACACATAACAGTCCCAGCAGAATCAGAATTGACATGTTAATATTAAACAGATCATAACTCCTAACGTACAGATGCGGTTGACAATCCGTCTGTTGCGTTGAAAACCTTACGGAAAACCCTAGAATTCATCCAACTGTAGTGTTGCTAAAATCTGATCCCAACTGGGATTAAAATGCGTTGCGAAACGGACTTCTGATTCTGAAACCGGATTTCCAGCCGCGAGCGCTTAAAATGAAATGGTTATAACTATTGATCCTGGAAACCGATTGGCTTGAAACCAATTTAGATGGATAGCTAACTGAACATACTAATTACTACCTGTTTATCGTTTCGCTAAATTATATACGTGCGTTTCATGATAAATCGTGCAAGTGACAGACTATTGTTTTTATGACACCTTAACTGTGCTTCTTATACTGTTCATGCAACATAACATACCTATATCATTGTAGTGATAACTTAGTGATATCGTGCATTCACCCAGTGTTATATTTTAGTGATGATTGTGGCAAGTACGTCATTGTTCGTGTATCCGTGATTAAGTGAAAGTGATACGTACTTGTACACAATCAGTGACCCTATTATTTACTGTATTGTCGACGTCTGTGGGATACGTGTACGTGTGACTATAAGTGGAATGGGACATTTATGGAAGCGTTGCACGGATGTCACAGATAAGACACCAGACACTGCCGTTTATCTTAGGTATTAGTCGGGACGTGCTTGATGGAGGTCCTGCCTCCAGTTCTCGCGTAGACTTGTCACGGATCGATTAGTATTTAGGTTGATGGTTAGCGTTTGATGTAAACCACGGGGTGTGGGGTAGTTTAAGTGTGAGTTCAACAGAATCTCGGGAGTCCCATGCCGGCTTATATATTTAGGGAGTTATATGGAGATTTACAGGGTATGTGATATATACACCGTGATATTCTTGTTTCATGTTGGGCCCGTGGTCCCTTGCCCTTGGGTTCTACCCTTGGGTGGAGGACACTCGCGAGTGGTTGACTCTCACACTTGGACTGACGATAGGCTTAGTGACCTGTACAGTGAGACTTAGAGACTGATAGGGATACTGGCATTTTTATTCCTTATATACTGTGTGGCATACGTGACATATCGTTATACTGATTTACTGTTCCGCTGCATTGATTACTGCACATTCATTTTCAAGCTGTCATTGATTTACTGTTGTTCATATCTATTACCACTGTTAGAACTGTCACTTGATTTTATATATATTATATTGCTATTGTGTCGCTCTGACGACCTGAGTATGCATGCTTAGTGTGAGGAGAAGATTTAGCTTGGATCAGAACTAGACGTGCATCACAGACTTCTTGACTTGCCATTCCGAGTTACTTTCGTTTGTTCCACTTCAGGTCAGTTTACATTATTGTTTCTTTCAGTTACTGCATTTCTCATTACCTGCGCATCATTTACTGTTTACCATGATAAACTAGAAGCCGAAGTGTGACTACGGCAGGACATTTCCTTGACCGTAGGAGCATGGCTGGCCTTGTCTACCCCTCGTATTCCGTATTTTGGGAAGCGGGGCGTGACATGGTTTAGTTGGTATCAGAGCCAGGTTTTGCATCGTTTGGGATTGCAGTTTTCCGTGTATAGTTTGGCAACCTAAGACATTTCTCGGTCTAGGTTGTAAACTTGTCACTCTTGATCCATATTCACATCGTGTGTTCAGCTATCCATTCGCTATGGTTTCGGGTGACCTGACAAGATTACGTGGTTGCAATTACACTACCGTATTCGGTTTAGGTGACTTAAAGTCATACGGTTGATTCTCCACTTGTAATAAAATTCATCATCTCTGATATTCTTGAATCCTTGTCCTATCCATATCATATTTTGATTCATTTAGCGTGTGACTCATATCATTCTCGAAATTGTTGTTTCAGGATCATGTCTTCCAACGACTCTTCATCTTTATCCGCTCCTCGGAATCAGACTGTTGAGATCCTTAGTGTACTACAAGGTTTAAAGGAAGCCCAGGAGCGAACAAACGACTTATTAGCTGAAGGGCTGAGAAGACAGGTGAGTCAGACCCCAGCGGGAGTCTCCTATCATAAAGGGATCCCTATTGGACGAGAAAAGGAGAAGAAGATGAAGCGTCAACAGAAGCATCAGAAGAACCCTTGCTGTGGATATTGTAAGAGGCCAGGACACCTTCAGAGGGATTGTCGCTGTGCCCAAGGGAAATGTCTGATATGCGGTTCCAACAAACACCTCATCAACGGCTACCCAGAAAGGAAAGAACTGCAAGGAAGAAACTCGTCCACACTCCCCACTTATGCCAAGTGAGGATTACCGCGTAGTTCGGACTTCGACGATAAGGCGGATCAAACGCAGGATTCAACTCACGCGACGAGAATGCACTGTTATAGCAGACGAAGAATGATTTTTCATGTTATCTACTTTCAGTAATAATATTGTCATTTTATGAATGTTTCTTTCCGTTTGAAACCTTGTATCCGCTGAACTTTTAGTTGAATGCAATAAAATTTGAATCGTATTATATGTATCATTCTCTTGTCATTTCCCTTGTTCATATTATTCAGTAGCATAACATTTTAATCTTGATTTTACAATTCCTGCTACCGCATATCTTTGGATACTTCGTACACTTGGCCATTTTCCTTATTCATTCCATTGTCTAATCATGACTCTCTTTCTTTCAGACCATGGCCCACCCTGGAGCAGCGCCGCATCTAGATGAGGATACACAGTCATGCGTTTCCTTAGATCACACACTGACGAGTTCTGATGATGAGGTCAATGGTCCCCAGGTCGACTTTGGAAACAACGATTCAGAGGACGAAGAAGCAGCCGCCCCAGAGTTTAACGTGATAGCTGATTCCGACGAAGAAGAAGAAGATCCTGAAGAGAACCCTATAGAAGAAGACCCGATAGAGGAAGATCCCGAGGGAGATCCAATAGAAGAAAATCCAGTGGAGGAAGACCCCATGGAAGAAAACCCAGAAGGAGAGGGACACTTGGAATCGGACCTCGATGAAGAAGCTCCACCCAAGGAGGAAGGACCAGAAGATCAGGACCCTGCTGTGGAGGAACTTCCAGTGGCGATGCTTGCGAGGCGATATGGAAACGGACGTCCTTACCTGAGTGCGCGAGCCTACCGCAACCTGCTGAATCTCCACAACCGCGACTGACGGAATTCTTTGATGTTGTCTTTCTGGCCAAATAAAATGTGTATAGTTTAGGGCCATTTTCCGTCTTTGAGAATGCCTTGTTTCAGATTCTTCTTGAATAAAAATAAATCTTCTGAGTTTGTAAACCTTTTTGATTATTGGTTCACTGATATTTGATTATTGCTCATATACAATTATAATAGCAATCATATTGGAGAATGCCTTGTTTCAAATTTTCTTGAATGAAATAAATCTTCTGAATTAGTAAACTTTTTTTGATTATTGGTTTGCTTGATGCTTGTTTATTGCTTATATCCATTTATTTTCGGCTGAGATTCCTGACTGCCCACCCCTACTCATTATATAGTTTTCACTCTCGTTTCGATTAGAAAGTACCGCACCCGGATCCTTGGAATGAGCCACCATTCATCCTTCGTCTGTGCCTCGATTGAGATCCTTCTGGAAGGAGAAGTTCATAGCGAAATTTCAAGATAGTTAACCCTTCAAATCTTGATTCGTGTGTTGTATCGACTGTTGTTTTCCCCCATACCTTTCCTTTTGGATTCCTTTGTTGCTCATCCTTATTTCCTGTGCTGACCCTATCCCAATCTCCTTAACATTCAGCCTAAAGCCGCCACACTCCGACTTTCTGATTGAGCCACACCTTCTTGTAATCGCTATCCTAGCTAGCCCTATTCATATTGATGATTTCTCTATTACCCCAAATATATTTAGAGACATTATTATTCAAAATTTAGTTTTCATTATTTTAAATTTATCAAAGAGTGTGAGTTATTGATTACTCTGTTTTATGTATTTTAAGTACACTATTAGTATTCTCATTTTTGCAGCGCAACCTTACACCGCGCATATTTCGTTACATGTTCCTAAATTTCACTTACAAGCCCTCTAAATTATTTTAAATTTTTTTTTTTCGATACATTATTCTAAAATGTTCTAACCTACCGATACATTTTCACTGCTTTATTCTCGTTATTTTATTTTCGGGTTTTGTGCCTATGTTTACTATTATCAATGCTTGTGCCTTATACTATTTATTTCTGACGTACTACTTTTGACATACTTACATATGCATATATCTGAGTTTCGATCTTATCGAGTACGCCTCGAATGATGTTGTCGTATTGTTGTTATTTATATTCCGTATATATGTAGCTACCCTTATAGTTGTTCCTATTTTTTATACCTACTTAAATCTATATTTTGTATGTTATGCTTATGTATTTTATATCTTCAAAATTTCTCCGTCCACACATTTCTAGTAAATCTTTATGTGTTAAATTGCAAAATAATAGCTTTCGCATGTGGTTGTATTACTTATAGTTTATTTAAATTTCGAGGACGAAATTTTTTTGTAAGGGTGGTATGATGTAATACCCAGCTCTTTTTATACCCAATCTGTATTTTTGTTGCTTTATAATTTTATTCATTTTATTTTATAATTTTATTTATAAATTTACTTATCGCATTTATAATTTTACCTATCCTAAAACCTAACTAAATTTTCCCGAGCCCATCTATTTTCCATTCTATATTTTCCTCAGCCCGCAGTTTAAAAGCCGTTCCTATTTCAATTTACTTCCCCAGTTTTTCCAGCGGCCCAGTGCCTCAGCTCACTTTCTTTTCGTTTAGTAATTAATCGAATTTTAACCCAAATCCCAAGCCCACTCCCTTTATTTTTCCTATGTGATTTTTCCCCCTAAATTCCTCAGCCCATATCCTATTTCTTCTAACCTATTTTCTCTCAGCCCACTGCCTATTTTTCCTTCCTTAATATTAATATTATTCAGCCCGGTCCACACACTCTTCCTTTTCTATTTAAATTGCTGCGGCCCATCTCCTTTTTTCCCCAATTTCTTTCTTTATTTCTCGGGCCCGGCCTACACCTTTCTTCCATTTTCTCCAAAAAAATTCTAAAAACTTAACATCTGTTTTCACTCTGAGCCCGGCCCGTGTCTCCTTTTCCTTTTAAATTCATTTTCCTTGCAGGCCCAGCCCACTCTCCCTCACCCGCTTCGCCTTCAACCCGACCCGACCCCCACACTGTTCATCTCCTTTAAATCCCCAACGGCTCTCTCCCCATTCTCTTGCGCTTCTCGTCTCCGCCGTCGCCCCCGCTCTCGCGACGTTACACCCACGACTCGCGCCGCTCCATCATGGCTCACCTCTCTCTTCGCCCCTCTCTTCCATCCCACCCTCTTCCTCTTTCTCCCTCTCTCCTTTCTTCCACCTCTATTTTCTCTGTCTCGAGCCACACCCACGCCTCCTACGTCGCCGTCACCTCACACCACCGACCACCGTCACTACCCTCCATCCTCCACTCCCGTTCACTCCTCCTCCCCTCTTCCTCCACTGCCCGAGCGCCTTCGCCTGCACCCACTCCCCTGCACCCACTCACCCGCACAACGAACTCCCTGCGCCGACGATCGGTGAGCATCGCGTCTCGTCGTCGACTCCCCGCATCATCGTCGCCATCAAACACTCTCTCTCCCTCACTCCCGATCTCTCCTTCTCTTATTCTCTCTCTCTCTCTCTCCTTCTCACTCTCTCCTTCTCACTCTCTCTCCCTCTCTGTTTACACTCGACTCTCTCTCTCTCTCTGCCTTCCCCTCTCTCAGTCCTCGACTCTCTCTCTCTCTATACTCTGTAACTCTCTCTTTCCCTCTCTCAGCACTCTCTCTCACTGCATCCCAGATCTCTCTCTCTCTCAGTCTCTTTCTCACTCTGCCTCTCTCTCTCAATCCTTCTCTCTCTCTGTCTCTCTCTCTCTAAACTCTTTCTCTCGCTGCAGTCACTCTCTCCCCTGCAAATCCCTCGCCCTCGGCCTCGACAACATCAACAACCCCTAGCCCGACACCGCGTGAAATCGCAACAACCCCTCCAGCTCAAACCAAGCCCGTGCCAACCAGTTCAAGCCGAGGCCAAATCTTGACGTTACCGCTCGCGCGTGTGTCACTGCCGTGCCACACGTGTGTCATGTCGCTGCCGTGTGCCCCAACGTTTCCAGGCAAGTTTTATACTTGCTACATGCTATTTAGTATTTGCTACAAACTATAATCGTATAAATTTCATACTAAACATATTCGATATATTACACTATGCAACCGTTTGATATATGATCCCAATGAAATTATTTGTCTAAATTGACGGAACTAGAGTGCTCTCATTGGCCCTTGCTATGCTGAGTACCTTGTGCAAGTTTCGTTGAAAAATTTGATCGTTAACGACTAAAACAACTGCCCCCAAGTTTAACCGTAAAACTGTAATTCTGTTGTGCCTGAAAACCGTTAAATTCACCATAAATCATATACATACTAGAATAGTGCGTTCGAGGGCTCAAATCAAAGCCAACTCGACGAACTTTAACTCTATGCTAGTTTCCAGACATTCCTGTACTTAAACTGTGATGATAATTGTATCGGAGTGCGACTCTGGACTGCAGTCCAGAGCGACTCCAGTCGGGCTTGCTGTTCCGTATTGGATACCACAGGATTTCCTTAAATCGTAGGTTGCAGAACTCCGCTGATTATTATAGGTAACTCTGTTAGCTAGACAACACAATTGGTTCCATTCTGTTTCGTTACCGTTTGATATTTAATCTGTAATTTAGTAGATCGGGACACATAACAGTCCCAGCAGAATCAGAATTGACATGTTAATATTAAACAGATCATAACTCCTAAAGTACAGATGCGGTTGATGATCCGTCTATTGAGTTGAAAACCTTATGGAAAACCCTAGAATTCATCCAACTGTAGCGTCGCTAAAATCTGATCCCAACTGGGATTAAAATGCGTTGCGAAACGGACTTCTGATTCTGAAACCGGATTTCCAGCCGCGAGCGCTTAAAATGAAATGGTTATAACTATTGATCCTGGAAACCGATTGGCTTGAAACCAATTTAGATGGATAGCTAACTGAACATACTAATTACTACCTGTTTATCATTTCGCTAAATTATATACGTGCGTTTCATGATAAATCGTGCAAGTGACAGACTATTGTTTTTATGACACCTTAACTGTGCTTCTTATACTGTTCATGCAACATAACATACCTATATCATTGTAGTGATAACTTAGTGATATCGTGCATTCACCCAGTGTTAGATTTTAGTGATGATTGTGGCAAGTACGTCATTGTTCGTGTATCCGTGATTAAGTGAAAGTGATACGTACTTGTACACAATCAGTGACCCTATTATTTACTGCATTGTCGACGTCTGTGGGATACGTGTACGTGTGACTATAAGTGGAATGGGACATTTATGGAAGCGTTGCACGAATGTCACAGATAAGACACCAGACACTGCCGTTTATCTTAGGTATTAGTCGGGACGTGCTTGATGGAGGTCCTGCCTCCAGTTCTCGCGTAGACTTGTCACGGATCGATTAGTATTTAGGTTGATGGTTAGCGTTTGATGTAGACCACGGGGTGTGGGGTAGTTTAAGTGTGAGTTTAACAGAATCTCGGGAGTCCCATGCCGGCTTATATGTTTAGGGAGTTATATGGAGATTTACAGGGTATGTGATATATACACCGTGATATTCTTGTTACATGTTGGGCCCGTGGTCCCTTGCCCTTGGGTTCTACCCTTGGGTGGAGGACACTCGCGAGTGGTTGACTCTCACACTTGGACTGACGATAGGCTTAGTGACCTGTACAGTGAGACTTAGAGACTGATAGGGATACTGGCATTTTTATTCCTTATATACTGTGTGGCATACGTGACATATCGTTATACTGATTTACTGTTCCGCTGCATTGATTACTGCACATTCATTTTCAAGCTGTTATTGATTTACTGTTGTTCATATCTATTACCACTGTTAGAACTGTCACTTGATTTTATATATATTATATTGCTATTGTGTCGCTCTGACGACCTGAGTATGCATGCTCAGTGTGAGGAGAAGATTTAGCTTGGATCAGAACTAGACGTGCATCACAGACTTCTTGACTTGCCATTCCGAGTTACTTTCGTTTGTTCCACTTCAGGTCAGTTTACATTATTGTTTCTTTCAGTTACTGCATTTCTCATTACCTGCGCATCATTTACTGTTTACCATGATAAACTAGAAGCCGAAGTGTGACTACGGCAGGACATTTCCTTGACCGTAGGAGCATGGCTGGCCTTGTCTACCCCTCGTATTCCGTATTTTGGGAAGCGGGGTGTGACAAAATCAAAGAAAACAAGTTTTTCTTGTTTTCAAGGAACCAATGGTTCATAAGCAAGTGCAAAGCACTATTATTAGTTAGTTTTCTTTCTTATTGAAGATCATTGATCTTGTTTTTAGATCAATGATCTTGTTTTTAGATCAATGATCTGTTGTTAAGAGAATTTTCTCTTTTTCTGAAGGTTTTTACCTTTTTTGCTCTTGAGGAATTCTTCAGAGTCCTCTTTTTTTTCTCTCAGAAAATGTTTATGCCTTTGAATTGAGGCTTGGGGTCCTTTTTATAGTGCCCATAAATTAGTTAAATTTGTTAAAGAGATCTTTCTCTAAGTGATTTGGGAATTTTCCCCACCGTTGGATCTTTGATCCAATGGCTTCTGTTTTACAGAAGAAAATCTTCTTGTTTTAATAAGAACAGAAAAGATTTCTTTAGAATTTTAATTCTGTTTGGCGTAGATGCCCTAGCGCGTGACACGTGTCGCGCAGCGCAACTGCGCTAGCGCATCTGCGCTGACACGTGTCGCGCAGCGCAAAGCGCAGCGCAACTGCGCTAGCGCATCTGCGCTGACACGTGTCGAGCAGCGCACAGCGCAGCGCACATTCGCTAGCGCATCTGCGCTGAGACGTGTCGCGCAGCACGGTGCTTGCGCAACTGAAGCGTTGCTTCCTTTAATTTTGCTTAAAATAGAGCTTTGCTCTGATTGGGTGCGCTGCCTTGGGCGCTGCGCTGATGCATCTGCGCCTGACGCGTGGCACGTTGCACGCAGCGCAAAGAATTTGAAGCGTTGCTTCATTTATTAAAGTTTAAATTTTCAAAGCAGAGCTTCGCTCTGATTGGGGGAAGATGAAGCGTTGCTTCATTTCCCGCCTCGGAATTTGAACAGAGCTTTGCTCTGATTGGGGTAAACAAACTCGAAGGAACTTATTCCAGTTCGGGGATGGATTCTGGTTCAGGAGAAATAGGAATAAGGTTTATTCAGTTGTCTTTTATCTTCACATTCTCTCGGGTTACGAGTACTCCTAGGATTAGGAGAGTACACCCATTATGCTTATTGGATAGTCTTCTTCCAAACCATAAGCTGGTGCCGAACGGTAGGGAAGGAAGAAAACCATTTGGCCTAAAGGGATGTACAGAAGGTAATGACTAAAGACATATAAAGGGATTTGGAGAGATGGCAAAGAAATATACGGTTACAGTTGTGAATCTGGATAATGGAAGAGGCATTGCTAGGAATACCCGGATACCCCTACGAAACAATTCAATGTTTCAGTTTCACTGTGTACAGTTAAAAGAAAACTGATTTCCCAATTAGCCCTTGCTCCACGGTATGTATTTATCAGGTATGATTCTCACATCTGTATGGTTTTACAGATGATGAGTGGGAGTAAGTTATTGGGAATTAGGTGATCATCCTCATTATATTTGAGGAAATCACCTGGGCTATTTGCCGGACGACAAATATTTGGTTTTGAATATCCGTTGCTATGCACCAATTTCAAATTGATATATCTGTACGTCTATTTTTATAGAGTGAGATATACATTTTTGAAATTATGTCCATGACATTTACCTATATCAGTGGATGGTTAGGTAAGGAGCATTAAAACAGCGGTGTAATTCTTCTTAACCATAAGTACAGTTTTCAACCTACGACACACAGGGAATGAGTTATTAGACTCAGGTTACTTATACAGAGTATTGTATGTTGTCCAGTGTCCATGAGGACAGAGGGGTTGGTTCTCGTACTATATTCAGTTTACTTATGACTTCTCTAGTTTTTAGACAGGTGTTTCGTAGAAACACAGGGTCCAAGTTTTGAGAAGTTATAAGTATAAGAGTAAAGTAGAGAACCGGGTGCTGCAAGTATCGGGATTCTTCAAAATGATCGAAGATATAGATACTTGTGTATGGTATTCAGTTGATAGTAATGGTTTTAAGAGAACTTGCTTCTCTTTCAGGTTACTCATAATTGGAAGCACTCCTATGCTGATCGGCGTCTCTCCATTTAGTTGACATGCACTGGAGACAGCTGCATGATTTGAATCTGGTTAAATTAAATCAGTGCCTCTATTTCTATATTGAATATAGAATAGTTCATATCTTAACATTGTTAAGGTATGGGGAGTTGTCCGGCTTATACTTAAAACCAGACTCTGGATAACTCAAGGCACGTTTTCTGTAATGGCTGTTTGTGGGTTGACCCGGGCTATGACAAGGGTTGATTTTCTACCATCTGGAAGATCAATAGTGATATTGTTCTTGACTCGCCACAGTTTTAATAAAAAATGGATTTTTTTTTCAGAAAACGGCAGTGGGAGTATGGTAGAACTGGAAGTGATTCCAGAACCGCAAACGATTACTGAAAATTTGATAAGAACCTAAAGATTCAATCTGGATTGACATTCCATTGGCCACTCCGCAGATATAGTGAGTAACCTCAGGAACTCAAGAGGTACTTCGGTATGCTCAAAGACGGTGACAGGGAGGTTCTTGTTTACCCGGACTTGCCGATGCTGTTGTTCCAGACTGTGAGTGTCACGCCCCGCTTCCCAGAGTACGCTAAGATGGCACGTGACATAGCCAACCATGCTACCTGTGGGTAGGAAGTATCCATCCACAGTCACATTACGGCTGTAGAGATATCAAGAATCAAAATATAACTATCTAATACATGTCCATAAGCCAAGATAACATGAGTCAAGAATAATAAAAGTGCGAAAGCAAAAGATCCAATACAAAATAACTGAAATGTATGTCCCATAATGCGGGCTCACATCAGGAATAAAATGCAGAAAATAAAAGAACTAACTACTACAGAAACCTCACTGCTCAGCCTGCTGGCTGAAGTACTCCTGCTCGGACTGCAGCAAAGGTACGGAATCTGGGCCATGCAAAACCCAGACGTCAGCGCGTCATGTCATCAAGTAATAAAGTATAAACAGGGTAACAGGAAATGCACATATAATCATGAATGATAAAGCAGGTGTAACAGTAATATATATCAGGGCAGTGAAGGGTAGTGTGCAGTGAGTAAACTAAACTATTCTATAGGGTTTTCTACTCTCAAGTCTTTGAAATCAGTTTGATGAATCATCGATGTAACTCAATAGTATCCCGTGCATGCCCGGGACCACGGTCTAAGACTCTCGGGTTGAAACCGAGACGTGCCGCTAGGCACTAACAGGAAAAGGGTACAGACCAACGATGTCAGCAGCATCGTCACGAGGCGGGCCTAGCCTCTAAACTGATCAGTAAAAGCAAGCAACTGTCGAGTTACAAGTCAGGATTTCATCATTGATTTCCCCAAACCCCAAGTTATGTATGTCAAGTCAGGTATTCAGTAATCAAGAACTAATGCCAACACAGGATCAGGTAAGAGCAGGTTTGTCTGGATAAACAACAGGAACGGTCCGTGAGGACTACATGTCAGGTTCGTTGGCATTAGACACAAGATCAGGTAATAGGTCAAGTCAAGTAGTGTACGGTACCATGTCGGGTCAAGTAATATGTGTGTAGCAAGTCATGTCAGGGTGTAAAAGATAGCATGTGGGTGCTCATAAACAGCTAGCATAATCATGGTTATAAAAAATCAAGCATGGTTATCAACAACACAATACATGTAATAGGTTAAGCAATAAATGTGGATTTAACTAATTAGCCGTACGGTTATCAGTGTGTGTTTAAGAGATGGTGTCAGCATTATATGAATACCGTATGACAGATGTGAATGCTAAAAACCAGGTTAATAAGTATTGAGTAATCTAGGGATGCGACAACATGTATAATCGGTTCAATGGATGCAATTGTAATTAAACCGGTTTAAGATGCACACGGATGTCCGATAGGTTAATACTAGAGAAAAAGGTATCATGGCTATAAAACAATTGTGATCATGTGGTCTAACATTTACAGGTGATTACTAGGTATAAATAATTAGATGCAACAATTAAGTTTCAAGTTCGAGATCATAAAATATGTAACGGAACTTTATACGGTTAACTTGAAATCCAATACTTTCGATTCTATATAGAGATTTAATAGGAAATAAATAAATTAGCATAAGAATAGTTTAAATAGCATGTAGCAAGTTTCACTTGCCTCGACGGGTCGCGAAACGGAAAACGGAACGTTACGCATCGGCGGGGAAAAATCACGACGCGCGCATGGTTCACGGAAAGAGCCCAAACGACGAACAGTGGAGTCATACGGGTCAGGGGCCCTTGCTGGTTCGTCGGGAATCGTCGCCGGAACGGTCGAATTCCGGCCACCAAAGAAAACAGTAAACACAGTGAACATCAAAGATGCTACAGGAATGCATGGATTGGAAACAAGGCAAAATGACAGAGATCGAAGGATATTGAGGAAGGAACTTACCCACTGGATTGTAGAGGGATGGTTGCGTCGTTGGTGAAGGTCGTCGGTGCTCCGGCGAGGGTGTAGGTGCTCGGGTAAGAGGATAGGGTTGCGTTAGGGTTTTGTGTTTGATGGGGTTATGTTGCAGGGTTTGGTGCTCAGGAAAGAGCAGAGGAAAGGAGCAGAGGGCGAGGGAGGTGGCGACGACGAGAAGAGGGAGTCGGCAGCGACGAGATGGAGTGCTGGGTTACGGCCGCAATGGGTTTTCTGTTTGCAGGATTTCTTTTGAGGGAGGAAGAAGGAGAAGAGGTGATGGATATGAGGTGACGAGAAAACGCAGAAGGTGTCGACGAAGAAAATAGGGTTAGGGTGAAGGAGGCGATGAAGAATTGGGTTCGTGGAGACGAGGGTGCGAGGCTGTTAAAGAAAGAAGAAGAAGAAGAAACGTAGAGGGAGGTGACGGGATCCACGCGGGGGGTGACGAAATTCGAGGAGTGTACAATGATTGCGAGATCTAAGAGAATAGGCGCGAGAGGAGAGAGAAAGAGAAGGGAGAGAGAGAGAGCCGCGGAGGAGAGAGAAGAACAAAGAGAAAGAAAGAGGGAGGGGATTCAGCGCTCGTGGGGCCCAGGGAATAATAGGAAATGGTTTTGATTGGTTGGGGATAAAAAATTGGTTTGAAAGAATTTTTTTATAAAAGATTTACAGGGATTTCTACTGGCTGGGACAGAAAATAGAGAGAGAGATGGGGCCCAGCGATGGGGAGTTTAGATTGGCTCATGGGTAAGCAAAATTTTAGGAAAGATTTTAAAGAAATATTTAGTTATGGAAAATTTATACTAAGCTGTAGAAATATTGTTTAAACTGATTTAATAAATTTAAAATCGGATTTTGCGGGATACAAAATATTTCAGAATTGCGCCCGGGTTGGGTCCAAAAATTTGAATTTGAAATATGAAATTTATTGGCAGGTTCCAAAAGTAAAATGAAGCATTTTATAATTAAAAAGCATACCCCCAAGAACGGACACACGTACGTGCGCGTAGCCGTCCAAACACGTCCGTTTCACTGAACGGGACGAGAACATGATGCAGGACGCTACCACAGGGTTAGGGGTGTCAAGCAGGCCATTACAAGTATTTTTAATTTATTTTTAAATGACTTAAATTGTTATATGCAAGAATATGAATTGTCGGGGTAAATTATAACTAGTAACAGTCAAAGCGTGATCAATGAAATAAATATCACACACCAGACATACGATAACAGAAATTTATAGAACTGGATTCGGTTGTTACATTATACCCAACTACAAAAAGAATTACGTCCTCGAAATTCCAAGAATACAAAGGATAGACGAAAATCAAACTATAAGAAAAGATGAGGAAACTTCTGCCGGATTTCATCTTCTCATTCCCAAGTGGACTCTCCATGTGAGCGATTACCCTAAGAAACAAGTACAAGAGGGATAATCTTGTTCTTAAGAACCTTTTCCCTTTGATCCACAATCGTAACCGGTCGCTCCTCAAAAGTCAAGTCTTCTCGTACAGTCAGCTCCGAATGATCCAACACATGTGTCTCATCACGAACATACTTACGGAGTTATGACACGTGAAACACATCATGCACATTCGCCAAGGACTGCGGTAACGCCAAATGATACGCTACCTCGCCAACACGCTCCAAGATCTCAAAGGGTCCAACGAATCGAGGACTGAGCTTTTCTCGACTTCCAAAATGAATCACCCCTCTAGTCGGTGATATCTTCAAGAATACCAAATCACCCATAGCGAACTCTAGAGGTCTTCTCGACGTATCTGCCCAACTCTTCTGTCGGTCTTGTGCTGCTTTCATATGATTCCTGATAGTGTTAACTTTCTCAACTGTCTGCACAACCAAATCTGGTCCCAACAATCTTCGTTCACTGACATCGTCCCAACAAACAGGTGAACGACACTTACGTCCATACAAAGCTTCAAATGGAGCCATCTGAATAGTTGCCTGGAAACTTTTGTTGTAAGAAAACTCCACCAAATATAGATGCTCCTCCCAAGAACCCTTGAAGTCCAACATGCATGCTCTCAACATATCTTCGAGAGTTTGGATCGTTCTATCTGTCTGGCCATCGGTTTGAGGATGATAAGCTGTGCTAAACTTCAATCGAGTCCCCAAACTTTCCTGTAAGCTCCGCCAAAAGTGTGATAAGAACCGAGTGTCACGATCGGACACGATGCTCACCGGTACTCCATGCAATCTTACAATCTCCTGCATGTACCGTTCTGCCAAAGTTTCCGTGGATTGACCAACCCGAAAAGAAATGAAATGAACTGCTTTGGTCAAACGATCAACAATCACCCATACAGCATTGTTGCCTTTTGGACTCCGCGGTAGAGCTGTCACGAAATCCATGGTTATATGTTCCCACTTCCACTGAGGAATCGGAAGTGGTTGCAACAAACCAGCAACCCTTTGATGTTCAGCCTTAACTTGCTGACATACCAAGCACTTTGCCACAAAGCGAGCAATCTCCCATTTCTTGCCTTCCCACCAGAAATGCTGTCGTATATCTCGGTACATCTTCGTGCATCCTGGATGTACGGAATAAGCTGAACTGTGTGCCTCCTTCATAAGCTCTTCGCGAATATCTCCCTTTGGCACATACAAACGGCTACCATATCTCAACGAACCATCTTCATGGATCAGTAAATCTGTTCGAAGTCCAGCTTCAACCTGTTCTCGAAACTTTTGCAATCTAGGGTCCCGCGATTGCGCTGCTTTAATATTCTCGATCAATGACGAATGTACTTGCAGCTGCACCAACTGTCCCGAAGAATGCGGTAGCACAACTTCCAAATCAAATTTTCGAAAGTCTTCAACGAGTTCCTTCTGCGTAGTCAACATCTGAATTGCTGGTAACTGACTGAGCGCATCCGGTACGGCATTAACCTTCCCCGGATGGTACTTAAGATTAAGATCGTAGTCAGCCATCAGCTCTAACCATCTACGCTACCTCATATTAAGCTCCTTCTGTGTGAACACATACTTCAAACTCTTATGATTAGTGAACACCTCGACCCTTTCGTCCAAAAGGTAGTGTCTCCAAATTTTCAAAGCGAAGATCACAGCCGCAAGTTCCAAGTCATGAATTGGGTAATTCTTCTCATGGGTCTTCAACTGTCTCGATGCGTACGCTTCAACCTTCCCATGCTACATCAAAACACATCCCAATGCTTTTCCAGATGCGTCGCTGTGAATAACTAATCCTCCGGAATAGTCTGGCACGGTCAGAATAGGAGCGGTTATCAATCTCTGCTTCAACGTCTCAAAAGCTGACGCACAACTATCCGTCCACACAAAAGGTAGCTCCTTGCGCGTAAGCTTGGTTAACGGCTCCGCCAGACGAGCAAAGTTCCCCACAAATCTTCTGTAATACCCGGCGAGTCCAAGAAAACTTCTTATCTCCGCAACATTCTTTGGAATCGGCCAATCTCGAACTGCTGCAATCTTTTCTGGATCGACGGCGATTCCATCGCCAGACACAACATGCCCCAAAAACTTTACTTCCTCCAGCCAAAACTCACACTTGCTCATCTTCGCGTACAATCTCTCTTGTCTCAACGTCTGCAGTGCGATCTTCAAATGTTCAGCATACTCTTCAAAACTCTTCGAATAGACCAGAATATCGTCAATGAACACTACAATAAACTGGTCCAAGAATGGTGAAAAGATTCGGTTCATCAAGTCCATGAATATCGCCGGTGCATTCGTTACTCCGAAGGGCATCACTAAGTACTCGTAATGTCCATACCGAGTTTGAAACGCCGTCTTGCAAATATCCTCTGCTTTCACTCGGACCTGATGATATCCGGATCGTAAATCCAGCTTCGAGAATACCCTCGCGCCACTAAGCTGCTCAAATAGTTCGCCAATGCGAAAGATCGGGTACTTGTTCTTAATAGTCACCCGGTTTAATTCTCGATAGTCGATGCACATCCTTCTTTTGCCATCCTTCTTCTTGACTAGGAGAACTGGAGCTCCCCAAGACGAGTTACTGCTTCGAATCCAACCCTTCTCAAGCAATTCAGCAACCTGTTTCTTGACTTCTTCCAACTCCACTGGTGCCATTGGATAATACGCTTTAGATACTGGCGCTGCACCAGGAATAAGATCAATTGCGAACTCCACGTCTCGCTTCGGCGATAATCCCGATATATCTTCAAACACGTCCATAAAATCGCGAACAACGGCTGGCTCTTCACTTTTATCAACCTCTATTGATGCAAGAATATTAGTTGTCAGCCTAGCCCTAAACTCAACTGGCCCGACAGAACTGCTTCCTCCAGTGAAGGTAAACTCAGGATGTCCGGGAATTTAGAAAATTACTTTCTTTGCCCTACAATCAATGTGAGCATGGAAAGTACCGAGAAAATCCATTCCCAAGACGACTTCATAGCTGCCTGTATCAATCACCAAGAAATCTGCAAAAAGCTCCCGTCCGCAAACAACAACTGCATAATCTTTACACTCTCTACTAGATATGATTTTCCCATTCCCAGTGTGTATGTCCCAGAAACTAGAAAGGGTCGTGCAGGTAATCGAGTGTGTAGCTATAAACTTGGACGACATAAAACAATGGGATGCACTAGAATCAAATAACGCTAATGCGGGAAAACCATGAACGAGTAGAATACCTGAAACAACTTCTCCCGAAGCCTTAGCTTCCTCAACCGTCAAGGTAAAAGCTTGAGCCTGATTAGGTCCTTGAGTTAGCTGCTTCTGTCCCTGAAATGGTTTCTGCGGAGGCTTCTGAATATCATCCCTTGTGCGAAGCTTCGACGGAAAAGAATTAACAGTATGATCCGCCGATCCATAAACCAGACAAAGTCCCCGGATCCTGGGACATTCCCTTTGCAAATGTCCGGGTAAGTGGCAATAGCTACAAATCACATGCTTCCTCTGATCAACAACAGCAGGCTTCTTCATCGGCGTTACACCACGACGGTCCACTGGAATACCTCTGCGTCCATGAGCTCGGTTTGGTACAAATGCCGGCTTCCTTACTGTAACTGCTGTCTGCAGTGAACTCCCAGTCTTCCCAGATAAGCTCTGCTGTTCTCGGGCTGCCGTAAGAAGCTGTAAGAAAGTGGTCAAACCCAGGGAGACAATCTGCCTCTGGATGTCTACATCCAAGCTGCGCATGAACCTCCTTGCCCTGTCTGCATCGTTGGCAACTAAAGGTCCAGCAAATCTACTGAGCCGTGTCCACTCAGCTGCATGTACATCTACGGGTGCACCATTCTGCTTCAGACTGATGAACTTCTCTTCCATTTCCTCCCGTGCAGTCCGCGGGAAGAACTTCTCCAGGAAACTCTTCGAAAAATCCGCCCACTTGATCCGCTTGGGCAAGCGGATCTCCTCCACAAGCCACCACTCACGGGCGTAGTCCACTAACTGAATGCGCACCAAATCCACTCTTTTATCATCTGGAATATGTGCCGCAATAAGTAAGTTCTCCGTGTCAACTAGCCACTGCTCCGCTGGCAACGGCTCCTCCAAATCGGTAAAGACAGACGAACCCAAACGCCTGAAATCTGCTACGGTCCCCACACGATCAACTGGCTTAGCTCCAACATTGTTCACGGACTGCTGAACGGTCCGCAAACTTTCCTGAAACGATTCAGCTTGTTGCTGGATCAGCTCGGTCTGTCTCTTTTGATTCTCCAGCATTCCCCGTATCACTCCAAGCATGGCGGCTTCGTCAACACGCCTCTGGTACGTCTTCAGATTCTTGTCTGCCATATTCCTGAAATCAAAACACCCAAAGATTAGCATGATAACATATTCAAATATAGATCAAGGCTAGAACTCCGAGTTACTTAAATAGAGTACCGCATTGTAACTATGCCGCGGTATCATAGCTACAATTACATAACTCCACCTAAGTCGCCTAAGTTCTAGAGATAACAAGGAATCAGGTTTTGAGTCGATATGCCAAGGAAGTCTGCACACCGTAAAAGATATAATCAGGAAGAACTTAGATTCAAGAATGGCAAAACGGCAAGGTGGCAGGACATGTTTCCTAAACACGGGTATTCTGATTCGTGTATTGGGTACAATACCCAACTACAAAAGAATCAACCCGACTAACCTATGGCTCTGATACCAAAAGAACCATGTCACACCCCGCTTCCCAGAGTACGCTAAGATGGCACGTGACATAGCCAACCATGCTACCTGTGGGTAGGAAGTATCCATCTACAGTCACATTACGGCTGTAGAGATATCAAGAATCAAAATATAACTATCTAATACATGGCCATAAGCCAAGATAACATGAGTCAAGAATAATAAAAGTGCGAAAGCAAAAGATCCAATACAAAATAACTGGAATGTATGTCCCATAATGCGGGTTCACATCAGGAATAAAATGCAGAAAATAAAAGAACTAACTACTACAGAAACCTCACTGCTCAGCCTGCTGGCTGAAGTACTCCTGCTCGGACTGCAGCAAAGGTACGGAATCTGGGCCATGCAAAACCCAGACGTCAGCGCGTCATTTCATCAAGTAATAAAGTATAAACAGGGTAACAGGCAATGCACATATAATCATGAATGATAAAGCAGGTGTAACAGTAATATATATTAGGGCAGTGAAGGGTAGTGTGCAGTGAGTAAACTAAACTATTCTATTGGGTTTTCTACTCTCAAGTCTTTGAAATCAGTTTGATGAATCATCGATGTAACTCAATAGTATCCCGTGCATGCCCGGGACCACGGTCTAAGACTCTCGGGCTGAAACCGAGACGTGCCGCTAGGCACTAACAGGAAAAGGGTACAGACCAACGATGTCAGCAGCATCGTCACGAGGCGGGCCTAGCCTCTAAACTGATCAGTAAAAGCAAGCAACTGTCGAGTTACAAGTCAGGATTTCATCATTGATTTCCCCATACCCCCAAGTTATGTATGTCAAGTCAGGTATTCAGTAATCAAGAACTAATGCCAACACAGGATCAGGTAAGAGCAGGTTTGTCTGGATAGACAACAGGAACGGTCCGTGAGGACTACATGTCAGGTTTGTTGGCATTAGACACAAGATCAGGTAACAGGTTAAGCCATTGTACATCAGGTCAAGTCAAGTAGTGTACGGTACTATGTCGGGTCAAGTAATATGTCTGTAGCAAGTCATGTCAGGGTGTAAAAGATAGCATGTGGGTGCTCATAAACAGCTAGCATAATCATGGTTATAAAAAATCAAGCATGGTTATCAACAACACAATACATGTAATAGGTTAAGCAATAAATGCGGATTTAACTAATTAGCCGTACGGTTATCAGTGTGTGTTTAAGAGATGGTGTCAGCATTATATGAATACCGTATGACAGATGTGAATGCTAAAAACCAGGTTAATAAGTATTGAGTAATCTAGGGATGCGACAACATGTATAATCGGTTCAATGGATGCAATTGTAATTAAACCGGTTTAAGATGCATACGGATGTCCGATAGGTTAATACTAGAGAAAAAGGTATCATGGCTATAAAACAATTGTGATCATGTGGTCTAACATTTACAGGTGACTACTAGGTATAAATAATTAGATGCAACAATTAAGTTTCAAGTTCGAGATCATAAAATATGTAACAGAACTTTATACGGTTAACTTGAAATCCAATACTTTCGATTCTATTTAGAGATTTAATAGGAAATAAATAAATTAGCATAAGAATAGTTTAAATAGCATGTAGCAAGTTTCACTTGCCTCGACGGGTCGCGAAACGGAAAACGGAACGTTACGCGTCGGCGGGGAAAAATCGTGACGCGCGCACGGTTCACGGAAAGAGCCCAAACGACGAACAGTGGAGTTACACGGGTCAGGGGCCCTTGCTGGTTCGTCGGGAATCGTCGCCGGCACTGTCGGATTCCGGCCACCAAAGAAAACAGTAAACACAGTGAACATCAAAGATGCTACAGGAATGCATGGATTGGAAACAAGGCAAAATGACAGAGATCGAAGGATATTGAGGAAGAAAATTACCCACTGGATTGTAGAGGGATGGCTGCGTTGTTGGTGAAGGTCGTCGGCGCTCCGACGAGGGTGTAGGTGCTCGGGTAAGAGGTTAGTGTTGCGTTAGGGTTTTGTCTTTGGTGGGGTTACGTTGTAGGGTTTGGTGCTCAGGAAAGAGCAGAGGGAGAGGGAGGTGGCGACGATGAGAAGAGGGAGTCGGCAGCGACGAGATGGAGTGCTGGGTTACGGCCGCTGTTGGGGTAAAAATTTGCACCCCGGTTGACCGAGTCAAAATCAAGGTCAACCCCCAAGCTAGGTGGGCCCAAGCCCAGGTCAAGCGGGCACATGCCCAAGTCGATCCCGCGGCCAGCCTCCCCATGCCAACAACAAAATCATGTAATAAATAATTTTATGCAATTTTTTATACATGAATGTATGCAAAATGGGCATAAAACCAATTTTTGTAAGCCCATGGCTTATATGCAAAAATGAAATGGCATATGAGCCATGTGATAGGCAAAATGCCATTTTGTGAAGCCCAAGGGGCTACATGTAAATACGTAAGCCTATAAAAGGTAACATGATGATGAATAAAATAAGACTTTTCATTCTCTCAAAAACCTAGGGTTTGTGCCTCTTTCCCCTTTATGAAGGTTCTAAACCTTCTTCTTTCCTTTGAAATTAAATCAAAAGTTTTACTCTTTCTTTTCCAAAACTAAGTAGTTTTCCACCACAAAACCCACAAAGGGGAACTCAGATCTCCCATCAGATCTCAAAAAGGAGTGATTTTTAAAATCTCCTACTTCTTGATCTTCAAGATCCGGCCAACAAAGGAAGAAGGAGACCCATCTCCAGAAACCCCACTTTGGGGAAGAACTAGGGCTCAAGGGGAGAAGCCCTTCATCAGCCTAAAAACATCCTAGGAGTTTAACTCCATATATATATATATATAATAGATATTTCCTTTCTGAAGCATAGCTTCTGGTTCTGGGACTAAAAGCCCCTTTTTTTCTCGCCGGCGCCCAAGCGCCTACGTGCCGACACGTGGCGCGCTAGCGCTCGAGCGCAGAGCGTCCATGTGTCGACATGTGGCGCGCTAGCGCTCGAGCGCCCTGTGCTCAAGCGCAAAGCGCCTATGTACCGACACGTGGGGCGCTTGCGCTCCAGCGCCCGATGCTCAAGCGCAAAGCGCCCACGTGCCGACATGTGGCGCGCTTGCGCTTAAGCGCCCAGCGCAAGCGCAAAGCGCCCACATGCCGATACGTGGCGCGTTTGCGCTCCAGCTCCCTGCGCTCAAGCGCAAAACGCCCACTTGCCGACACGTGGCGCGCTTGCGATCAAGCGCCCAGCGCTCAAGCGCAAAGCACCCACATGCCGACACGTGGCGCGCTTGCGCTCCAGCGCAGAGCCCTGCGCTCAAGCGCAAAATGCCCACGTGCTGACACATGGCACGCCTGCGCTCAAGCGCCCAGCGCTCAAGCGCAAAGCGCCCACTTGTCGACACGTGGCGCGCCTGTGCTCCAGCGCCCTGCGCTCCAGTGCCCTGCGCTCAAGCACAAAGCACCCACGTGCCAACACGTGGCGCGCTTGCGCTTAAGTACCTAGCGCTCAAGCGCAAAGTGCTCACACGCCGACACGTGGTGCACTAGCGCCTGTGCGCATAGCACCTAAGCGCACAGCGCTCAAGGCTCTGACCCCACGCATCCTTTGAATACCCTTTCCCCTTTTTTTTTTATATATATACATGTATATATATGTACAGACACACACACATACTCCACAAAACTGTCCCCCCCCCAAAACATTTTGGGCCGGGGCGCTGCCCCGCACCCCGCAAAGGGGCTGCTAGCCCCCTTGACCCCCAGCCCGCTATCCGGGTAGCGAGACCCCCGTAAAAAACTCTGTGCGGCTCTCGATATATCCAAAAACCCCTTTCAAAACATAACACACGTACACTGCACATTGAGTCCGCATGGCCAGTTTAACCCGTCAATCGGAGGTTCCTCCGCTCCAAAGGCGAGGGGTAATTAACGGCAGCTTAGTCCGCGGCTGCCGGAGATTCGGATCCCCACAATCAATAAACCCCGGCATACTCTAGGCAGGGGGAGTCTGTAGTATGCCTGACAAGAGTGCGTGTATTCCCATCTCAATGGGGTGACGAAAAACACCCTACAGATTCTGGCACGCCCGGTGGGACCAATCTCTCATCCCATATTTCGGGTCAAGCATTCATGCGAACTCAATCAATATATATATCGACCGCCTGTACTGAAATCATGCTTCTTTGTGCAGGTTAACAAATTTCAAATTGCAATCTCCGGTCCCAGCAAAAATGTCTCCAAGGACAAGCTCAGCTCTCAACACAGCTCCCGTCTCCTACACGATGAAGATGGACTCCAGGACAGTCCTTCCGGCTAGTCTTGGGTGACAATGGGAGGAGGAGCCGCTACCATTTGTCTCTATTATGTTCATGTCAATTAACGCCGTCCCAGTTCCTCAAGCTCCGATAACAGACAAACCGGTCTCAAAGTGGAAAAGGCCAAATGTCATGGTCGCTAGGGCGCCCCAACACAAACGCAAGTCGGTGTTTGAACGACTTTCCTTGGCCCCAACTGGGGGCAAGGCCATCAACACCAACAAAACAACAAGGCATCTCAGGAAAGCTCCAGCGGCGCCTCTGACAATTGCTCGATTGGGTGTCTTCTCAAGCCTCCCCATCACTCGGCCTATGGCGGTTTTCCGAAGAGCAGAAGCCTGCCAAGCGCTCAAGGTAGAGAAGCTGAGGCAGAAGCGGCTCAGATACAGAGCCAACAAAAAGGCTAGGGCTCTGTCCATGTGAAAATTTATGAATTTCCAAGGCCCAGACTGCTCCGCGAAATCAGCCGCCAAAGATAAAGAGATGGCTGGGTACGTGGTTTGCACTGTCTACATGGTCGGACATGAAGAAACGAGTCCTCCTCTTCTTCACACCCATGGTGATGATATGATTGACGCTACCCAGCATCGGCTTGATCTAAGTGATGAAGTGCCCGCTCAGGCCGATAAGCCAGAGGAGCCCGTGGTTCCTGCGGAATTGAGCTCAGGCAATAAAGATGACCCGGTTGTCATAGCCGGAACTACAGAACAAGCATTATTCCAATGGCTTCAAATGCAATTTCAGGATAGGGATAAGAAGATGGCCGAGGTCCATTCCAAAGTCGACGAGCTGGCAAACGTCGTGGCAGATCTCATGAACCAAGTCGCCCGATTGCAATTACAGCAGAATCAAATGTTGGTTCACGAGCTAGGGATTGATACCCGGAGGCAGCCAACTGATATCACCTTCAACCTAACAGCGGAGCGCCTTCGCGAAAAACGGCCGCAATCAGCCTCCACTCCCTCCGATACATACGCCGGGGGGGAATCGCCTCTGAAAGAGAAACTGGAAAAAGTTTATTCCTTCAAAAGGGAAAAATTCCACAAGATATTCAAGGACGCCCTAAGAAACGGTCTACAACTGCCAGAATCAAAGAGACCGCAAGAAGCGAATATGACCGACGACCCAAAATATTGCCCCTATCACAGAGTGATAGGTCATGCCATTGTGGACTGCTTCGTCTTCAAAGATTGGGTCAAAAGGCAATACAAGACGGGAGAGATGGAACTGTCTAAAGGCGTGTTAGCAAACAGTCAAGCTACGACCGCCGATTTCATACAAATGGAGACTGGAGCTCTTCGGGAACTTGATTCTCTCAGACATGTGCCATTATCTAAAAAGGGCAAACCAAAGACTGATCGTCCTCAAGAACCAGCATCAGTAAGGGCACCTACTCTAATGGAGAGAAAGAAGAAGGTGTACTCCTTCAGGAGGGATGAGGTCCGCAATATATTCGAGAGAGCCTTAAACAACGGTCTGCAACTGCCTATTTCCGAAAGGCCACATGAAATGAATATGACCGGCAATCCCATATACTGCCCATACCATAGGGTGCCGAGTCATACCATTAAAGACTGCTGTGTTTTCAAAGATTGGGCAGAGGACCAATACAAGCTTGGAAAAACCTCACAGTCCTCTGATGTATCGGCAAGCCACAGAGCTATGGTCATCAACACAGCTCCGCCAAGATCAAAGTTCAAGGAGCTGGGATAAGCAAAAAGGACCACCACGTCGTTAAACTGGGAATGATAGAACTCTAAGTCTTTAAACTGGGAACCGCTGACCACCACGTCATTAAACTGGGAATGACAGACCACCAAGTCTTTAAACTGGGAATAATCGTCCTCTAAGTCGTTAAACTGGGAATGTAAAAAAAATATATGTGTAAAAAAAGGTGTAAATAAAGAAAAATGTGTAAATAAAAAAAAGCCGAAATGATGGGGCAACTCGCAATAAAAATCAGCGAGTAAAATAAAGATGAAAAATAAAGCCGAAATGATAGGGCAACCGCGAATAAATAGCCGAAATGATAGGGCGATCGCGACCTTCGCGATAAGAAAAGCTGAAATGATAGAGCAATCGCGGTAAAAAAAATGCAAAAAAAACAAACAAAAAAAAACGGCGAATGATGAGTCGCTCCTGGCACCATATTCCAGTGCAGCGATGCAGACGCCAACCAAAATCCAGTTTCCCAAAATTCTTCCGGCCCTACGGTTAGTCCCCAAATTGACTACCGTATACAATCCATGGGCTCAAATAATTCTCTTCATACCCATGCCCCACCACAATCACCAGTTACGCGGCTGGTCTCCGCCTTTGGAGTTATGCTCCATTAAGAAGACCCATTCATGTGTCCTCATGATACATGAGGAGAACAAACCTTTGTGGGATCCTTACGACTCACAAAGGAGAAACACGCTTGGGAGTCCTCACGACTGTTAGTGTATATGCCCTAGGGGCCATTATTGTATCATACTAGTTTGTATATTACTTAATGGAAGCTTGGGATATTCACATGTATATAACAGTCTTGCTAAACATGGTAGTATGCTACTTGGTTTTTCTATCTTAATATGTGAGTATACGTATTGATAGAGCTCTTAGGATCTTGCTTGACTACCAGCGTTGTGATGGCAGTCACACTAGTGGGGGCTGGGTAGTCTACAAGCACATCCTTATTCAGGTCCTTAGTCGTTGGATTATCGAGACAGGGCATCGATACTCCGGAGTAGACTAGTGTGTACGCTTCTCATCCCAGTTGGGGAGATGGTCTGTCCCACAGCCGTCAGTACGTCGTACTGAAGATAGTATGCAGGTGCTCGTTGGGTTACGGGTACACCGGACAGGACTCACAGGGAACTGTTGGTTAGTTTTATACCAGTCGTCAGTGAACAGTTCCCAGGTGACATGAGTACAGCATAGTCCGCAGACTTGACACTGCTACTTCGCCTCGAGTGTGTCCCACTGTTCTTAGATTGCTACCCTACCACGGCTCAAAGGAGTCGTGCAAATAGGTAGCAGTTGGGTGCAGTCCCGAGCACTTGGAGGCAGTGGCGGTTAGACAGGATTCGTCTCTCCCGGTATTGGGGGTTGATATCGCGCTGTGTCAGAGAGCCATTACGCAAAGTCCCTGGCCAGGGCAAGCGAGATTTGCTGGTAGGTTCCAGTAGTTTCTCAGGGTGTAATAGGCTTCGCTCCGACACGACTTATACAGCTATTAGGGGACTGACGCTTGCCGCCCCCTAAGCCCGATATGCGATAGTCTTAGACGAACGGACCGGACTGTACGGAGATTGTCACATCAGACTCAGTAGGAGTTCGGATGGGTTTCCTCATCGGCCTTCTTATCGACATCTACCTGGGGACCGTTACGTACAGCTAGTGCCGCTTGCGGTCTGTGGTTAAACCCACTGCCAGCGTAGTAGTCGAGTCTCTAGAGTCCCACGCAGAGAGTTTCCCTACTCCAGGCGAAATGATATAGAGGTCGTATGGTTTTACGACAAGGGTTCGGACGCATACGTGTGTTTTCGCACGTACGACTTTCGGACAGTTTTTACTAGTCGGCTTTGGTTTAAGCCAGTTACTAGTATCCGATTATTGGATTTATACAGTCTAAAGTTTTTCCGTGTTTTCACGGATAGGAGGGGCGTTCTTGTAATTGAGCAAGAAGCTTCTAGAAGATGGTGACTAAGGAGGTTTAGGTGGTATATACATTGAATGAGATTAGTGAGTCATATGGATGATTCATCCATGTCATTAATTCTTCATAATTGCTTAATGACTCATGGAGATGAATCACCACAAGATATTTATCAAGCATGGTTGTGAATCATTTTCTTTTCTTTTCTTGATAAAATAAAATGCTTGATATATATTATGATAACTCATTTTCTCTTCTCATTATTATGTTCATCTTCTCTCTCCTCAAGTTCTCTCTCTTCAAATCCTAATCCTCCCCTCTCATGTGTTGAGTACAAGGATTAGTTAGACTACTTAATCCATAACCATACTCTATTTCATCTAGGTACTTTGATTAGCACTTAAAGATACCTAGTTGCCTCAAGTTTAGAGGCAAAGCTTGGAGTTTAGCTCTCGTGGTGGATCATCTACTACTTGGAGAAGACCGAGGAGGAGGTGGAGTTCGTAAAGATGAAGGACACGGTTCTTTAGGTATAATCCCTTTACATAGTAGTTGTTAACTTCTATGTTTGATGTTAGTTATCGTTTAGCTTCGATTCATGCGGTTAGTCGATGTTTAGCATAAAAAACAAGATCGTTTTTCATATTTCCGCCTCCCCGCAAGTCGTGGGGTGTTGTACATCGACTTACAATGGTATCAGAACCTCGCTAAACAATAAATAACTCACTTGAAAAATTGTATGAATTTCGAACGGAAAAAACCAAAACCGGAAAACCCCGATATCATGGTTTCTGTCGATTTTTAAATGAAGTCCAAAAATTTTTCAGGCAGGTTCAGAAAGCCCAAAATGATAGTATTAGAACACCCAAGAAAACTGGGCTCATGAATCGACTAAACCGCCGCGGAACCGCGGCGAATCCCCCCGATCCGCCGCGATTCCGCCGCCGAGTTGCCGATTCACAAGCCCAATTTTCCTGTGCTGGTTTTCTGTGATATTTGGTATTTTCTGGAATTTTTAATTTTTGCTCAGGTTTCAGATTTACAGAGAAGTATTGGAGCAAAATTAAATGTGTTTAATCGATCGAAATTATACGGTATTTGCTTGTTGGATTATATCTGTGTTTGTATAATGTGTTCGTAAACTTCCCCTAACTGCTAGTATGTCGGTTGGCTGGGGGTTGCATATTTCTGTAATGGTTTTTACTGTTTGTGGATATGAACTGTGTTGGACTGTTGTGATGTATAGCCGGGGTTATGTGATGGGTTATTATTTAATTCATTTGATGTAAATGTAATTTGTTGTAATATTATTTTGCGGGGCACATCCAGGTTGCGGTTGTAGCCACCGTTGTATTATTTCATTTTACTGTTTTTGCTCCTAGGACAGACCCAAGGTGGGGTGCACAAACTGCAGGGTGGGTAGTTTGCCGTACCCGTTGGGGTCTTGGGTGGGGTAATGGTTATTCATCACAACTGTGTAATCCGTCTTTTGTTGCAGGCTCAAAACAAACACGGATTGCTTGCAAATCCAATAAAGTTCATCTGTTATCTGGAATGCCTATTATTGCGTCTGACGAATGTACAATATCTATATATGATAGCTATTTAGACGTCACTTATGTTTTACACCCGCGCTAGCCCAGCCCCCGCTCTGTCGTTAGTTAAGTAACCTAACGAGTGATGACGGGACCCCGTGGCGAATGCGGATGGCATAAGAGGACGTTGTATTTTCGTTGTTTTCTGCAATGATAGATTAATGATGGGACGCATTATTTATAATGCAAAGAAAATAAACCAAAAGTTTAATCGTTGGAACAATTTAAAAGAAACCACTCGGTTAATTTTAAAAACAGATATTTTTAAATGCGGAGCTTTAACCACTCCTTTTAAAAGCTATCAGGTTCCTTCGGTTATATCAAGTTCACTACTTTCACGGTTTCGCTAAAACCATTCGTAGCCCTCCGTCATTTCATTTGGGTATTCAGTAGTATTCAAGCTATGCATTTTGGCCAAAGTCAAGGCATAGTGTTTGGTAGCTGCTGGGTTTTCATTTGTAGCATAAGATAGATGAGTTGGTTTGGGACAGTCGTATTATCATTTGACCAAAGTCAGGGGTATATACGGATGGGTTTAAATTGACAAGATAATGACGGGTAGAACTTGACATGTGACTTATGACATTTTGACCAAAGCCAAGGTCATAAGAGCATGGGGCAAAAATATATATCGGGAATTTCTAAAGAAACTAAAATTTGCAAAGAGTTGCATACCATTTGGAGTTTGATGAATATTGGTAGGATTCCTTCAACATTATCATACAATGATATTTGGATCCCGATCCTACTGTGAGTATATGCTACTTATCAGGATATTCGTCACTTAACGATCAATGCTATAAACCAAGTAGGTGTCAAGAAAGGTGTCAGCGGGGTTACGCCCCCAGAGAAAAGAGGTTATTTAATTAAGGAACTTCGCGAAAGCGTTGGAAAACCTCCCTCGAAGTATCGACACTAGCCTGGCTGAACGGTTAAGCAAGTATTGTACGGTGAGAATAGTCCTGGCTAATTCTTCTTTTATGGTTTGAGGAAGGATTCGAGAAACAGTGGGAGCCATCCAGTTTAGATAAACTAAAAACCACTCTAAACTTGCAAGAGCATCATGCTAAAGAGTTTTCTTCTCTCTCTCCTATTTGCAGCGACCCTGAAAATGACTGGACTTAAGTTACTTTTAGAGAAAAATATACTGACAGGGCCAAACTATAAAGATTGACTGCGGAATGTCAAAATGGCTTTGACCTATGACAAATTGGGGTACGTCCTCACTGCTACGGCACCTGCTGTCCCTGGTCCCAAATCCAGTAATGCGGATAAGGAAATCCGCAAAACCTGGGATTTCGATTGCGCGAAAGCCAAGTGCATCGTGCTTGCCTCGATGAACAATGAACATCAGAGGAGGCACGAGGATATGGAACTAGATGGCATATTTCTCCATACAAAGGAACTTTATGGAGAGCAATCTCGTATAGCAAGATACGAGACCTCTAAGAACTTGTTTCGAGCGAGGTTGGCTGTCGGGTCATCGGTAGGAGAACATGTCCTAAAGATGATCGGCTATATAGAAGAGCTCTCAGACCTTGGGACGACTTTGGATAATGAGCTCTATACAGACCTTATTCTCTAGTCGCTTCCTCACACCTACGCCCAGTTTATCCTGAACTTCAACATTCAAAGAAAAGAAGTTGAACTTCCGGAACTCCTGAACATGTTAAGGAGTGCAGAGGGCACCTTGCAGAAGACAAGGGAAACACCCGCTATGTTTGTTGGCGGTGCATCTTCTTCCGGGTCCAAGGCTAGGGCCAAAGGAAGGAAGAAGAAGGCCGCCACCAAACCTAGAGGAGGTGTTAGTAAGGTGGGAGGGAAGGGAAAGAAAAAGTTTGCGGTACCGGTAGTTGGCCAGGATGAGTGCTTCCATTGTCACAGGAAAGGGCACTGGAAGAAGGATTGCAAGGCGTGGAACGCCAAGAACCAGGAACCGAAGCAAGCTGTGGCTTCGACTTCAGGTGTGTTTGTAATTGAGAATTGTCTGTCAATTAACTCTACTTCCTGGGTATTGGATACCGGATCAGGATCTCATATTTGCAATTCATTGCAGGCACTGAGAAACCGTAGAGTGCCGAAGGAAGGTGATATGACCCTAAAGGTTGCTAACGGAGCTAGCGTGGGAGCTGCGTCCGTCGGGGATTATCACCTAGGATTGACGAGTGGACACATTTTGGTTTTACATAACTGTTTTTTTGTACCAAGCTTAACGTGTAATATCATATCAGTTTCCTTGTTATCAAATAAAGGTTATGATTTCACGTTTGTAAGAGATGTTGTTAACATCCACCTTAATCATGGTTTGATTTGGTCCGGTACACTAAATAACGGTATATATGTTTTAAACCAACTCCAAATTTTCAATATCCAGAACACACTAAAAAGAAAGTTTCCAGATTTAAATAAAGCTTTCTTATGGCATTGTAGACTGGGTCACATCAATGAGAGAAGGTTGACTAAGTTGCATAGAGAAGGATATTTGGACTCGTTCGAATATCAAACTTATGACACTTGTCAATCTTGTCTCAAAGGAAAGATGACAAAGACTCCATTTACTGGACATGGAGTAAGAGCGAGCGAGCTCTTAGGACTCATACACAGTGATGTATATGGTCCAATGTCTACGCATGCAAGAGGTGGTTTTTCCTATTTCATTACTTTCACGGATGATTACTCAAGATACGGATTCATTTATCTGATGAAACATAAATCCGAGGCTTTTGAGAAATTCCAAGAGTATAAGAATGAAGTAGAAAACCAAACCGGCAAAAGTATCAAGACACTTAGATCTGATCGAGGTGGTGAATACTTGAGTACCGAGTTCCTAGGTTACCTAAAAGAGAAAGGAATTCTTTCTCAGCTTACTCCTCCATACACTCCACAGCACAACGGTGTATCGGAGAGATGGAATCGAACCCTATTGATATGGTACGATCCATGATGAGTAATGCTGAGTTACCGCGATCTTTTTGGGGTTATGCGCTAGAATCAGCAGCATATCTTCTGAACAGGGCTCCTACCAAGACTGTGCCTACCACTCCATATCAGATATGGACTGGGAAGAAACCCCATCTTCAGCATATGAAGATTTGGGGATGTCCAGCTTTTGTTAAAAAGCAGCATGTGGACAAGCTCGAGGCACGATCAGTAAAATGTAAGTTTGTGGGATATCCAAAGAACTCCAAGGGATATTATTTCTAATACGCAGAGGAACAAAAGGTTATTGTTTCTCGTAATGCCCATTTTCTGGAACATCAGTTTTTAGAAAAGGAAATAAGTGGGAGCGAAATAGAACTGGAAGAAATTCCAGAACCACAAACTGCTACTGAAAGTTTGGTAGAACCGGTAGTTCAAGAAGAACAGGACATTCCCGCACCCCTCCGCAGGAGTAGTAGGCCGTCTCATCCGCCTAAGAGATACTACGGTTTTCTCATAGATGGGGATAGAGAGGATTGCATCATAGATGATGATGAACCTACTGACTTCCAGCAGGCCATCCAGAGCGGCAACTCGGTACGATGGCTAGAAACAATGCGAACCGAAATGGAGTCCATGTACACCAACAAAGTATGGACTTTGGACTTTGCTCCAGATGGGGTAAAACCCATAGGATGCAAATGGATCTTCAAGAAAAAGATTGGTGTAGATGGACAGGTAGAAACCTATAAGGCTAGACTTGTTGCAAAGGGTTTTCGTCAAAGACCTGGTTTGGACTATGACGAAACTTTTTCTCCAGTGGCTATGCTCAAATCCATTCGGGTCCTTCTTGCTATTGCTGCCTTCCATGATTATGAAATCTGGCAGATGGACGTAAAGACGGCTTTTCTGAATGGAAATTTAGAAGAGTGTGTCTATATGGATCAGCCAGAGGGTTTCAATCAGAGTGGGAGCAGCGGGAAAGTATGCAAGCTGCTTAAGTCCATTTATGGACTAAAGCAGGCATCGCAGAGTTGGAACATCTGTTTTGATGAGACAGTCAAAGAATATGACTTTATCAAAAATCCAGATGAACCGTGCATATATAGTAAAGTTGTAGCCAAAAGTGTCGTATTCCTCGTCTTGTACGTGGATGACATTCTATTGATAGGAAATGACATTCCTATGCTACAATCTGTCAAAGGATTCTTGTCACACAGGTTCTCCATGAAAGACCTGGGTGATGCCTCTTACATTCTGCGGATCCGGATCTATCGTGATAGATCCAAGAGGATGTTGGGACTTTCGCAGTCCAGGTATATCGACACTGTACTGAAAAGATTCATTATGGAAGATTCTAAGCGCGGTAATCTACCGGCTTGTCACGGAATCACCCTCTCCAAAGAGATGTCTCCCAAGACTGATTTGGAAAGGGAACGCATGTCTATTATACCCTACGCTTCTGCGGTAGGCTCTATAATGTATGCGATGTTGTGCACCAGACCAGATGTAGCTTACGCACTGAGCGTGGTAAGCCGGTATCAATCAGACCCGGGGGAGAAGCACTGGATAGCAGTAAAGAACATTCTCAAGTACCTGAGGAGGACTAAGGAGATGTTCTTGGTTTACGGCGGAAAAGACCTCAGGTTGGAGGCCTTTGCTGATTCCGGCTTCCAGAGTGATAAGGACGATTCCAAGTCCATGTCGGGTTATGTCTTTACCCTCAATGGAGGGGCGGTGTGCTGGAAGAGCTCCAAGCAGGACAACGTTGCTGACTCGACGATGGAAGCGGAGTATATAGCTGCTTGCGATGCCGCAAAAGAAGCAGTCTGGATGAAGAAGTTCCTAACAGAACTTCAGGTAGTTCCTACCATTGTTGATCCAATACCTCTGTATTGCGACAACAACAGAGCTATAGCTTTAGAGAAGGAACCAAGGTCCCATCAGAAGTCCAGACACATCTTAAGGCGGTATCACCTGATCAGGGAGATCATTGATCGTCGGGAGATCGAGGTTCGGAGAGTTGCTTCTGAAGAGAACATTGCTGATCCATTCACAAAGGCCCCACCTCAGATTCAGTTCGAGAGGCTACTCGAGATCATCAGTCTTCGATATGCCACTACATGGCCCTAGTGCAAGTGGGAGATTGTTAGTGTATATGCCCTAGGGGCCATTATTGTATCATACTAGTTTGTATATTACTTAATGGAAGCTTGGGATATTCACATGTATATAACAGTCTTGCTAAACATGGTAGTATGCTACTTGGTTTTTCTATCTTAATATGTGAGTATACGTATTGATAGAGCTCTTAGGATCTTGCTTGACTACCAGCGTTGTGATGGCAGTCACACTAGTGGGGGCTGGGTAGTCTACAAGCACATCCTTATTCAGGTCCCTAGTCGTTGGATTATCGAGACAGGGCATCGATACTCCGGAGTAGACTAGTGTGTACGCTTCTCATCCCAGTTGGGAAGATGGTCTGTCCCACAGCCGTCAGTACGTCGTACTGGAGATAGTATGCAGGTGCTCGTTGGGTTACGAGTACACCGGACAGGACTCACAGGGAACTGTTGGTTGGTTTTATACCAGTCGTCAGTGAACAGTTCCCAGGTGACATGAGTACAGCATAGTCCGCAGACTTGACACTGCTACTTCGCCTCGAGTGTGTCCCACTGTTCTTAGATTGCTACCCTACCACGGCTCAAAGGAGTCATGCAAACAGGTAGCAGTTGGGTGCAGTCCCGAGCACTTGGAGGCAGTGGCGGTTAGACATGATTCGTCTCTCCCGGTATTGGGGGTTGATATCGCGCTGTGTCAGAGAGCCATTACGCAAAGTCCCTGGCCAGGGCAAGCGAGATTTGCTGGTAGGTTCCAGTAGTTTCTCAGGGTGTAATAGGCTTCGCTCCGACACGACTTATACAGCTATTAGGGGACTGACACTTGCCGCCCCCTAAGCCCGATATGCGATAGTCTTAGACGAACGGACCGGACTGTACGGAGATTGTCACATCAGACTCAGTAGGAGTTCGGATGGGTTTCCTCATCGGCCTTCTTATCGACATCTACCTGGGGACCGTTACGTACAGATAGTGCCGCTTGCGGTCTGTGGTTAAACCCACTGCCAGCGTAGTAGTCGAGTCTCTAGAGTCCCACGCAGAGAGTTTCCCTACTCCAGGCGAAATGATATAGAGGTCGTATGGTTTTACGACAAGAGTTCGGACGCATACGTGTGTTTTCGCACGTATGACTTTCGGAAAGTTTTTACTAGTCGGCTTTGGTTTAAGCTAGTTACTAGTATCCGGTTATTGGATTTATACAGTCTAAAGTTTTTCCGTGTTTTCACGGATAGGAGGGGCGTTCTCGTAATTGCGCGTGAAGCTTCTAGAAGATGGTGACTAAGGAGGTTTAGGTGGCATATACATTGAATGAGATTAGTGAGTCATATGGATGATTCATCCATGTCATTAATGCTTCATAATTGCTTAATGACTCATGGAGATGAATTACCACAAGATATTTATCAAGCATGGTTGTGAATCATTTTCTTTTCTTTTCTTGGTAAAATAAAATGCTTGATATATATTATGATAACTCATTTTCTCTTCTCATTATTATGTTCATCTTCTCTCTCCTCAAGCTCTCTCTCTTCAAACCCTAATCCTCCCCTCTCATGTGTTGAGTACAAGGATTAGTTAGACTACTTAATCCATAACCATACTCTATTTCATCTAGGTACTTTGATTAGCACTTAAAGATACCTAATTGCCTCAAGTTTAGAGGCAAAGCTTGGAGTTTAGCTCTCGTGGTAGATCATCTACTACTTGGAGAAGGCCGAGGAGGAGGTGGAGTTCGTAAAGACGAAGGACACGGTTCTTTAGGTATAATCCCTTTACATAGTAGTTGTTAACTTCTATGTTTGATGTTAGTTATCGTTTAGCTTCGATTCATGTGGTTAGTCGATGTTTAGCATAAAAAGAAGATCGTTTTTCATATTTCCGCCTCCCCACAAGTCGTGGGGTGTTGTACATCGACTTACAACGACTCCTAAGGAGAAAATACACCTATGGGATCCTTACGACCCGTAGGGAGAAAATGCTTTTATGGGACCCTCATGGCCCATAAAATTGAAAAGCCTTAGGTGATAGGGATCCAAACCTGTCTCCTAAGCCATCGCTCCCCAACCCCCAAGTGGCGAATGATGAGTCTCTCCTGGTACCATATTCCAGTGTAGCGATGCAGACGCCAATCAAATTCCAAATCCCCAGTCCCCAAGTGGCGAATGATGAGTCGCTCCTAGTACCATATGCCGGTGTAGCGATGCAGACGCCAACCAAATTCCAAACTCCCATACCCCAACGGCGAATGATGAGTCGCTCCTGGTACCATATTCCAGTGCAGCGATGCAGACGCCAACAAAGTCCTAAAATTTTTCCGGCCCTACGGTCTGGATCATACATCCTGCAAAACCGTATACAATCCACGGGCGTAAAACGATCCCAACCTCTCCCAAGTCCTACTGGTGAGACCGCATTCAAAGTCCAAAAAAATGAAAAATGAAAAAAAAAATTAAAAAAATAAAATTGTATGTCCACAAGCAAAATGGGCATGGATGAAAACCCGAAAGGGCTCCGTGAGTAAAAACAGCAGGACTGCCGGCGAGTTTGTGAAAACCCGAAAGGGCGCGAACTCGTAAAAAAGAGATGAAATGCACTCGTAAAGTCCTCTCGACTTTGTGAGGAGAAAATTCCCGCGTGAGATCCTTACGACTCATAAAGGAGCAACACACTTGGGAGTCCTCACGACTCCTAAGGAGAAAATACACCTACGGGATCTTTACGACCCGTCGGGAGAAAATGCTTTGTGAGACCCTTACGACTCACAAAATTGAAAAGTCTTAGGTGATAGGGACCTAAAACTTGTCTCCTAAGCCATCACTTCCTGATAAGCAAGCGCAAATGATGATTCGCTCCTGGTACCATATTCCAGTGTAGCGATACTGATGCCAAGCAAAAACCAATTCCCAAATCCTCTCGGGGCAAATGATGAGTTGCTTCTGGCATTATTCCAGTGCAGCAATGCAGATGCCGACAAAAAAAAAACAATTTCCAAATCCTCCCGGGGCAAATGATGAGTTGCTCCTGGCATTATTCCAGTGCAGCAATGCAGATGCCAAACCAAAACCAATCTCCAAATCCTTTCATAGACAGATGATGATTCGCTCCTGGTACCATATTCCAGTGTAGCGATGCTGATATCAACCCAAATCACAATCAACAAGTCAACTTCAACCCCGACACCGCAGAAAGCGGAGCAAGTCAGAATTCAACCCCGACACCGCAGAAAGCGAAGCATGTCAGAATCCAATCTTGGCACCGCAAGAAGCGGAGCAAGTCAAGTTCACCCCCGACACCGCAGAAAGCGGAGCAAGTCAGAATCCAATCTCGACACCGCAAGAAGCGGATCAAGTCAAGTCTACCCCTGACACTGCAAGAAGCAGAGCAAGTAAAATCAAGCATCGACCGTCCATGTCGCAAAAAGGGCAGTGCAGGCTTCCCACAAATCGGGAAACAAATCGCTCCGGATTAGAGCGTCGACCGTCCAGGTCGTAAAAAGGGCAGTGCAGGCTCCCCACAAATCGGGAACCCAAATCGCTCCGGGCCAGGGAAACGTCTACCACGGACACTCCGTCTCGAAGACGCGTCAAGCGTCGACCGTCCAGGTCGTAAAAAGGGCAGTGCAGGCTCCCCACAAATCGGGACCCAAATCGCTCCGGATCTGAGCGTCGACCGTCCATGTCTCAAAACGGGCAGTGCAGGCTCCCCACAAATCGGGAACCCAAATCGCTCCGGATCAGTGCGTCGACCGTCCATGTCTCAAAATGGGCAGTGCAGGCTCCCCACAAATCGGGAACCCAAATCGCTCCGGATCAGAGCGTCGACCGTCCATGTCGCAAAAAGGGCAGTGCAGGCTTCCCACAAATCGGAAACCCAAATCGCTCCGAGCCAGGGAAACGTCTACCACGGACACTTCATCTCGGAGACGCGTCAAGCGTCGACCGTCTACGTCGCAAAAAGGGCAGTGCAGGCTCCCCACAAATCGGGAACCTAAATCGCTCCAGATCAGAGCGTCGACCGTCTACGTCGCAAAAAGGGCAGTGCAGGCTCCCCAAAAATCGGGAACCCAAATCGCTCCGGATCAGAGCGTCGACCGTCTATGTCGCAAAAAAGGCAGTGCAGGCTCCCCACAAATCGGGAACCCAAATCGCTCCGGATCAGAGCGTCGACCGTCTATGTCGCAAAAAGGGTAGTGCAGGCTTCCTACAAAGCAGGGAACCAAATCGCTCCGGATCAGAGCGTCGACCGTCCATGTCGCAAAACGGGCAGTGCAGGCTTCCCAAAAATCGGGAACCAAATCGCTCCGGATCAGAGCGTCGACCGTCCATGTCGCAAAATGGGCGGTGCAGGCTTCCTACAAAGCAGGGATCCAAATTGCTCCGGATCAGAACGTCGACCGTCCATGTCGCAAAACGGGCAGTGCAGGCTTCCGAAAAAGCAGGGAACCAAATCGCTCCGGATCAGAGCGTCGACCGTCCATGTCGCAAAACGGGCAGGGCAGGCTTCCGACAAAGCAGGGAACCAAATCGCTCCGGATCAGAGCGTCGACCATCCATGTTGCAAAACGGGCAGTGCAGGCTTCCCACAAAGCAGGGATCCAAATCGCTCCGTATCAGAGCATCGACCGTCCATGTCGCAAAAATGGCAGTGCAGGCTTCTTACAAAGCAGGGATCCAAATCGCTCCGGATTAGAGCGTCGACCGTCCATGTCGCAAAATGGGCAGTGCAGGCTTCCGACAAGGCAGGGAACCAAATCGCTCCGGATCAGAGTGTCGATCGTCCATGTAGCAAAAATGACAGTGCAGCCTTCCTACAAAGCAGGAACCATATCACTCCGGGTCAGGGAAACGTCTACCACGGACACTTCGTCTCGGAGACGCGTCAAGCGCCGACCGTCCAAGTCGCAAAAAGGGCAGAATCGACCGTCCATGTCGTAAAAAGGGTAGTGCATCCCAAAAAGTGGGAACCAAAGCAAGTCGCCTCCACGTAAAAGAAGATCCATCAATTTCATGCACATGACCCACATATGCTGTGTGCATTTATTAATGGGGGGCAATTTGTTGGGGTAAAAATTTACACACCGGTTGATCGAGTCAAAGTCAAGGTCAACTCCCAAGCTAGGTAGGCCCAAGCCCAGGTCAAGCTGGCCCATGCCGAAGTCGATCCCGCGGCCAGCCTTCCCATGCCAACAACAAAATCATGTAATAAATAATTTTTATGTAATTTTTTATACATGAATGTATGCAAAATGGGCATAAAGCCAATATTTTGTAAGCCCATGCCTTATGTGCAAAAATGAAATGGCACATGAGCCATGTGATAGGCAAAATGCCATTTTGTGAAGCCCAAGGGGCTACATGTAAATATGTAAGCCTATAAAAGGCAACATGATGATGAATAAAATAAGACTTTTCATTCTCTCAAAAACCTAGGATTTGTGCCTCTTTCCCCTTTGTGAAGGTTCTAAACCTTCTTCTTTCCTTTGAAATTAAATCAAAAGTTTTACCCTTTCTTTTCCAAAACTAAGTAGTTTTCCACCACAAAACCCACAAAGGGGAACTCAGATCTCCCATCAGATCTCAAAAAGGAGAGATTTTTAAAATCTCCTACTTCTTGATCTTCAAGATCCGACCAACAAAGGAAGAAGGAGACCCATCTCCAGAAACCCCACTTTGGGGAAGAACTAGGGCTCAAAGGGAGAAGCCCTTCATCAGCCTAAAAACATCGTAGGAGTTTAACTCCATATATATATATATAATAGATATTTCCTTTCTGAAGCATAGCTTCTGGATCTGGGACTAAAAGCCCTTTTTTTCTCGCCGGCGCCCAAGCGCTCAAGCGCTCAAGCGCCAAGCGCCCACGTGCCGACACATGGCACGCTAGCGCTCGAGCGCAGAGCATCCACGTGCCGACACGTGGCGCGCTAGCGCTCCACGTGCCGACACGTGGCGCGCTTGCGCTCCAGCGCCCGATGCTCAAGCGCAAAGCATCCACGTGCCGACACGTGGCACGCTTGCGCTCAAGCGCCCAGCGCAAGCGCAAAGCGCCCACATGCCAACACGTGGCGTGTTTGCGCTCCAGCGCCCTGCGCTCAAGCGCAAAATGCCCACGTGACGACACGTGGCGCGCTTGCGATCAAGCGCCCAGCGCTCAAGCGCAAAGCGCCCACGTGCCGACACGTGGCGCACTTGCGCTCCAGCGCCCTGCGCTCAAGCGCAAAACGCCCACGTGCCGACACGTGGCACGTTTGCGCTCAAGCGCAAAGTGCCCACTTGTCGACACGTGGCGCGCTTGCGCTCCAGCGCCCTGCGCTCAAGCGCAAAGCACCCACGTGCCGACACGTGGCTTGCTTGCGCTTAAGTGCCTAGCGCTCAAGCGCAAAGCGCTCACACGCCGACACGTGGCGCGCTAGTGCCTGTGCGCACAGCACCTAAGCGCACAGCGCTCAAGGCTCTGACCCCACGCATCCTTTGGATACCCTTTCCCCTCTTTTTTATATATATATACATGTATATATATGTACAGACACACACACATACTCCACAAAACTGTCCCCCCCCTAAAATTTGAGCCGGGGCGCTGCCCCGCACCCCGCAAGGGGGCTGCTAGCCCCCTTGACCCCCATCCCGCTATCCGGGTAGCGGGACCCCCGTAAAAAACTCTGCATGGCTCCCGATATATCCAAAACCCCCTTTCAAAACATAACACACGTACACTGCACATTGAATCTGCATGGCCAGTTTAACCCGTCAATCGGAGGTTCCCCCGCTCCAAAGGCGAGGGGTAATTAACGGCAGCTTAGTCCGCGGCTGCCGGAGATTCGGATCCCCACAATCAATAAACCCCCGCCTACCCTAGGCAGGGGGAGTCTGTAGTATGCCTGACAAGCGCGCGTGTATTCCCATCTCAATGGCGTGACGAAAAACACCCTACAGCCGCAATGGGTTTTCTGTTTGCAGGGTTTCTTTTGAGGGAGGAAGAAGGAGAAGAGGTGATGGATATGAGGTGACGAGGAAACGCAGAGGGTGTCGACGAGGAAAATAGGGTTAGGGTGAAGGAGGCGATGAAGAATTGGGTTCGTGGAGACGAGGGTGCGAGGCTGTTAAAGAAAGAAGAAGAAGAAGAACAAACGCAGAGGGAGGTGACGGGATCCACGCGGGGAGTGACGAGATTCGAGGAGTGTACAGTGATCGCGAGATCTGAGAGAATGGGCGTGAGAGGAGAGAGAAAGAGAAGGGAGGGGGAGAGAGAGAGAGCTGCGGAGGAGAGAGAAGAAGAAAGATAAAGAAAGAGGGAGGGGATTCAGCGCTCGTGGGGCCTAGGGAATAATAGGAAATGGTTTTGATTGGTTGGGGATAAAAAATTGGTTTGAAAGAATTTTTTTATAAAAGATTTACAGGGATTTCTACTGGCTGGGACAGAAAATAGAGAGAGAGATGGGGCCCAGCGATGGGGCATTTAGATTGGCTCGTGGGTAAGTAAAAGTTTAGGAAAGATTTTAAAGAAATATTTAGTTATGGAAAATTTATACTAAGCTGTAGAAATATTGTTTAAACTGATTTAATAAATTTAAAATCGGATTTTGCGGGATACAAAATATTTCAGAATTGCGCCCGGGTCGGGTCCAAAAATTTGAATTTGAAATATGAAATTTATTGGCTGGTTCCAAAAATAAAATGAAGAATTTTATAATTAAAAAGCATACCCCCAAGAACGGACGCACGTACGTGCGCGTAGCCGTCCAAACACGTCCGTTTCACTGAACGGGACGAGAACATGATGCAAGGACGCTACCACAGGGTTAGGGGTGTCAAGCAGGCCATGACAAGTATTTTTAATTTATTTTTAAATGACTTAAATTGTTATATGCAAGAATATGAATTGTCGGGGTAAATTATAACTAGTAATAGTCAAAGCGTGATCAATGAAATAAATATCACACACCACACATACGGTAACAGAAATTTATAGAACTGGACTCGGTTGTTACAGTGAGACCCGGCAGGAGGATGAGTTTAGCGTCGTTCTGAACTAGCTTTAAAAGTGCACGTGTATATAACTCTGCCAGAGGGTTGTCGTAGTCAGTAGGAGCAGCGGAAGCATTGGTGGACAAGTGACTTATGTCTATTTATAAACTAAAGCAGATATAGCGGAGATAGATCATCTATTTCTGATGTGACAGTCATAGGTTTGACTTCATCAGAATAGGGGATGGATCTGTTAAGAAGGTAGTATGGTGTGATGTCCTGGTATTTGGATGACATACACAGAGTAGCAAGTGAAATTCCTATACTACAGTCGGTTATACTTTGGTTGTCACACAGTGGTTCCTCCACATAGGATATAGATATAATATCAGACATTCTGGTTACTAGATCTATGGTTTTAGATCTAGATTTGGGTAGTTTCCCAATCTGGGTACTTACACAACATTCTAAAGGTGTTTTAGAATGGACGACTCCTGGCACGGTAGTGTACCTGCAGGTGATGGAGTCACCCTCTCTAAAGGTGTCTTACAGACTAAAGGGGAGAGGGATGTGCATGATTGGCAGATCACTTGTTTAGGCAATTGAGTCAATTATGAGATATCAAGTACCGCACCAGATATTGTTTTTGCACTAGATGCAATAGTTTGATATTAATCCAGTCCTGGAGAAACGATCAGAAGCAGTTTTAGAACATTAGTGGATGTTCTAGGGATATGATAACGGCATCCTCTATCGGGGGACAGTTATCATTCCAGGCTTCCAAGGTGACCTGGATGACAGAGTGACTATCAGAGTTATAGTTTTCCCTCTGACGAGGGGCAGTAGTTTGGACAGGTAGTCCAGGCGGATACTGAGGGAGGCATAGCGCAGGATACTGATTAAGTTCAGTTGACGATACAGTCTAAGAAGTTTGGATTTGGAGTTCATTTATGAACTAAGTCCCATCAGATATCCAAACATATTCTAAGATAGGTATTGCTCATTTCGGGAGATGGGTTTCTCCGCGAACTTGAGATAAAGAGAGACATAGAAAGAAACATCAGGGCGGATCCACTCACTGAGGCTATTCCTCGAACGCAGTAGTTTCACAAACGGGCTTTGTAAGACTGACTAGTAGAGGAGTTGGGTGTTCAGTATCACACGGGCTGTGAGTATGCGACATCGCAATAATTAGCCTTGAGTGCAAGTGGGAGATTATTGGATATAGTGCCCTCAGAGTCAATTATTGGATCACAGGCACGTGATTGCAATGATTGAGGGAGGACCTATACCGGTAGGACAATCTTACTCAGGATGATTGTATACTATCTGGTTCGTCTCTATCATCGTGTACATGCTTTAGGTGAGATTGTGGTTCACTATTACACGTTGATGGAGAATAGTATGCTATCATGGTTTGTCTTTATCATCGTGTACTGCTTTAATTGACCTTACAGGTCACTATTACACGTTGATAGAGCCCTTAGGATTCTTGCTTGACTACCAGCAGTATGATGGCGATCATATACGTGAGAGTTGGGTAGTCTATAAGCACATCCTTAAAGTGGTCCCTAGTCGTGGGAGTTTCAAGACTGGGCATCGATACTCCATTAGTAGACTAGTGTATACAGTCAAGACACCGACGAGGGGCGGTGGCCGGTCTCACAAGCCATTGGTGTCAGTTGGATCACCTAAGATGTATACAGGTGCTCATTGGGTTATGAGTACACCGGACAGGACTCGCCCGGAACATGCTAGTTGGTATTATACCTAGCGTCAGATAGCAGTTCCCTGGTGACATGTGTACAGGTTAGTTCATCGACCTGAGATCGTCATTTGTCTCATGTGAGTTCCTACTGTACTTTGATTACTACCCTACCACGGCTCAAAGGAGTCGTGCAAACAGGTTTTAGTTGGGTATGGTACCGAGCCACATAGAGGCAGTGAGCGGATCGGCAGGGGTTCGTCTCTCCCGGTATTGGGGGTGAGGTCGCGCTGTGTCTAGGAGAGCCATTACATGAAGTCCTTGGCCAAGACAGGAGATTTACTGGTAAGTATTCCAGTAGTATCTCAGGGTGTTCTAGGCTGCACTCCGACACGACTTGTACCGCTTTTAGGGGTCTGATTTTTACCAACCCCCTAGGCCCGACATGCAATGCTCATAGACGAACGGACCGGACTGTACGGATATTGTCACTGACAGGCTCAGTAGGGTGTCAGGATGAGTTCGCTCATCGACCTCCCTTTTGGTCAATACTTAGTAGCCCGTTACGTACGACTAATACCTCTGACGTGCTAGTGGTTAAATCCACAGCCAAAGTATTGACGAGTTTTTAGAGTCCCTCATAGACAGTTTCTCAAGTTTAAGGCGAAACGCTGTAGAGGCCGTATGATATATGGCAGCGTTCGATCATATACGTGCGGTATTGCACGGATCTTGATCGGACGGATAATTCTAGCGAGCTTTGGTTTAAGCCGGATCCTGGTATTATACAGTGTAGATTTTGTCTCATTGCATTTGTATTCGGTCGAAATACAAATGCGGGTATGTATATACAGTCGCGGGGTTTTCCTGTAATTTATTACCGGATCACTTTTTGAAGTTGCTAGTTTGTATTCCGTTTCGGCCATTTTCCTTTCTTTCTTTCCTTGGCTGAATTTTTCATGGAGGGGCTTATTTGCAATTGTGCAAATTAGCAAAATGGAGGGTGTTTTTTGTGATGGAGGGTTCATGATGGTTCTAGCTTCTTATGATTACTTTTTTATGCATCATTACTTGCTTTATGTGAATGGATTGATATGGATTTGGGTGTGACATTTTTTCATCATTATCATCCATTTTCTTTCTTGCTTATGGTTACCTCTTGATGGTTCCTACACTCACCTCCCTCCTCTCTCATATATGGCCGAGCACAATATTGAAGGAGACACAATTTTGTGTAAGGTTCATGCATCTTATTTCATTCATGCAAAAAGAGAGAGCTCCATTTCAAAGTTCTTTTTTCCTCTTCCCTCCTTCAAGGCAACTTCTAATAAACCCTTGAAACAAAGCGTACTACACATTTTCTACAGCAATCTTGGACACGTCGGCTAGCCAACTTCATGTCCGAGTTGCCTCGGTTCAGAGGTGGGAACCCGTAAAAAGACTCGGTGATGTGGTGCCCTTTCCGACGAGGAGATCGAGACCGGAGATTCCACGGGGAGATCGAGATGGTGGCCGAAGACCGAAGGACACGGATCGCTCGGTATAGCTCTCTACCCTTTCTCCAATTAGCTAGTAGTAGGTTAATGGTCCGATCCGGGTTTTATAGTCTGCGGTAGCACCGGTTTCTAGTTAAAGAAAAGTTTTGTTTCCGCATTTTGGCCTCGGACAGACGGCCGGGGCGCTACCGTAGATTTACAGTCGCCTACCAGTTCAAGGAACAAATGAAGATCAGTAGACTGTTCAATGCAAAAAGGCGGTACAAGATTCAAGATTTCAACGCGAAGCTTACGGTAAAAGTCCACATAAGTCTGCACTGTTGGAAATCTGGAAGAAAGTAGAAAAGATTCTGAGAGACCAAGTGAAGAAAACAGAAGATAAAAGCAACTTGAAGAAATCCTAAAGAATTGGGCCCATGAGCCTACCAAATGGACGTGGATCCATGGCCAAACAGGCTATTATGCCGCGGTTCTGCAGCCGTGCTCTGCACGTGTCGGTGGGGTGTCAGTGCTTTGACTCGGATTTTGGGGTTGTTTTGTAATTTCATGTATGGATCATAATGTAAACCTAGGGTTTTTCCTATCTATAAATAGGAGAGCTCAATGCCTTTCTTAGTGTGCCACTTCTAGGGTGCCTTTCTTAGGATGCCTTTCTTTGCCTTTTTTCTAGATCTAAATTCAATTGTAATGCGTTCTTGAGGTCATCAATGAAGTAAGAGTTTTTATTTTTATCTCGCATTCTTTTATTATCTGAATTTAATTCTTGCAATTTTTATCTGTTCTTTTAATATCTGCAATTTAGTTTTCTAATATAAAAATTATTAAAAAAATGAATTTCATTGTTAACTTCCTAATGAGTGAGTAATCCATCACTTGTTAGGGTTAGGATAAGGAAAGTTTGAGAGATGGAAATCTCTCTCACTCCTTTCTTTACCCATATAATTTTATTAAAAGGACTCTTTTTAAATCAACCACACACCGCTCACTACGGCACCCTATCTTACGTGATAGCGGTGATTCCCTAGTTAGACCGGGTGTGATTGAATTAACTGGAGGTTAGGGCTAAGAGCCAATAACGGACGGACAAGGACCAAAAGGAAGAAACTTAGTTTCTTCCCAGTCGCGGTAATCCCCGTTGTTGCCGATTACCCAAACACCTTTTTTTCATAACTAAGGCATTGATAGAAGCGAGAAGATCCCTATCTCGAACTAACCTAATCCTAACCCTAGCAAGCTTTTTATCAACTTTTATCTTATTCTTAGATCTTAAAACAAAACCACCATTTTTTTTGACTTCACTCGTTAAAACATAAAGAAAAGGAATCCTTCTCCCTGTGGACCGACCCGTACTCAACCGGCTAGCTACTAAGCGACACCGTCTTGATTGCGATACATTCTTAACTTTGATTTTAAAACGCATGCACGCAAAACAAACCCATCAAAACTTTAAACGCATACGCAAAAACAGCTATCAATCAAATGGCGTCGTTGCCGAGGAGGCAGTAGTCTCTTTCTTTGTGTAATTTCGGGTTAAAAAATTGAAAATTATAAAAATTAATTTTTTTTTAAAAAAAATAAAAAAATAATAAAAATAAAAATAAAAATCATCTTGTTATTTTTGAAAGGTTTTTATGCAAGTGTACAGCCTTGGAGTAAACTCTGTTTCAGATCTGAAGCAAATTCAGTGAACAAATAAATATCAGGTGATCTAAACAGAAAGAGGAGAACCACAACAGAACAGAGAAAATTTTTGGAGATCTAAACCAATTAAACCGCCGCAGAAACGCGGCATAAGTAGGCATTTGACCGCAGTTCCGCGGTCAACTGCTGACGTTAGCATCCCATTTTTTCTCTGTGAGTATTTTTTGTCTTCTCCTCCTACCCCCAGAACTCCACTGAAATTTTTTTCCTGTAGGTATTCTTTGCACAGCAACTTCTTCTCCCTCTCCAATAAATTGTTTTTGTGCAGAATTCTTTGTGCTGCCAAATAAAAAATATATATTTTGCAAGTGTTTTAGATTTTTTGGTGTGTTAACTGCTTTGCATAATTAATACAGACTTTTAAGGGGCTATAACACCAATTCAGATTGGGTGAGGATTTCATTATCCTTCCTAAGACCCCAAAAATCATTAAAAGCATATGTATCACTCTTGAGCTAATTAAAAAATATTTAGACTCAGCCAATTAAGGACTGTCGCGCTCATTAGGACAAAGGAAGGTTGTGGGCATTCAGTCGTTTATCTAAACCTGATTTTATGGTGCCTAGGCTAGACAAGTAAGAAAGGTAACTTTAAAAGGCCCGTCTCACGATAATTCGTGAGCGAATCCCTCCTTTCTTCATTTGTGCTTACCTGGCCACAATTGGCGGTGAAGAGGCGATTTGAGGGATATCTCACAACTTGTCGATTTGGAACAGTTAGGAGCAGTCTAGTTGACTTAGAAAACCCTAGCTCTAGATTTGATTGTGCATGTTTAAACTGCGGTTGTTTGAAATTGTGTCGTAGTTCCGTACAAATTTTGCAAAAACTCTTTCTAAAAAAATCACTTTCAAAAATTTCAAAACTCCAAAAACAAACATTTTTTTTAAAAACAAAAAAAATATATAAAAAAATAAAATAAAAAAAATCATATTATTTTTCTTCTCCTTTCTCTCATCATATCATGGGTACCCCACCTCGCAAAACACTTGCGGAACTTTGGTACCCTCAGGCAGACATTACTTCCTACGCTTCTTATTTTGGTCGAATTTCGAACGACCCCTCTATATCCAAAATTTCTTTGAAAGATCGAATAGACGCGTCTAGGAAAACCAGTTGGACTCCGCAATCCACCTTATATCAACCATTTCAACCTTCACCACCTTCTTACGTTGCTATCCCTTTTTCGAGTCCTGTTGTAACTCGGAAACCCATGAACATATTGAACAATCTCGTAACCGATCTTTCACTCCTTTCACCACTGCGAGTTCTTTGGATCAACAATTCCATTCACCTTCTTATCCAAATATTGATCCTACTCCTGTCCAACCATTCAATTCCTACCAGTCCTACCCGACTTTTGCACATTCCCTAGACATTGCTTCTACACAGCCATTTAGGAGTTTCACGTATCCAAACAACTTTGAATATTTTACCGAAACCCCGTCACAACCCATGTCTAGTCTGGAACAGTCGTTGGAAGACTTTATGGTAACGTCACGCCAACAGATGAGGGATTTGAATGCGTCCATGGCCGCCCTTATACAACCTAGTGACCCGGTAACTAGTTTCCAACTAGTTCCAAATTTTCCAATGTATGATGAGGCAGTTGGAAAGATTGATAATTTGAGTGGAGAGAGTGAGCCGTGCACCCTTCCAAATCAAACCTACCCATCCCCAATTGAATCCTACAATTCTGGTTTTGAATGTCTATTAAGTGTTCCAAATGATTCACCAGTTGAAAATAAAACGTTTAATGAGTTGTGCGACTTTATAGTGTTTGATTTACCTGATTTTGAAAGGTCCCTTTCGAGTGAAACCATCACCAATCCTTTTGACCTCTACACCTTCACTTTAGAACCTGAATTGATTAATATCCATGATTTTGATGAGGTGTCTAAAAAAATTGATTTTCACTTGATTGAGGATATATACGCTGGGAATATTTTGGATGATGAACCCACAGATTTGGATGAGTTTCTCTCTCCAATTCATCATCCCGAGTCATTAACTGTTTTTCCTGAACTTCATATGCATCTTGATTTTGATGAGAATTGCATGGATAAGCTAAATTTTAAGAAGAGTATTGAGGAAATTATTGAGGATGAAGCAGTTTTACTTGAGGAGTCGGATTTTCCAATTCATTCTATCCCTTTTATTGATTGCGCACACCCTCCTGAATCTTTAACCGATACCCTTCCTCAATCACTTCCCTCCATCCTCGTTCCGACCTTACAAGAAACCGTTACACTTTCATTTTTTATGTCTGGTTTACCAAGTTCGACGTACCCATGTTTTCTCACGAATCTTGAGGGATTTGACCTCATTTCTCAGTGGGTTGATAGATTAGCACAATCGCTTTTTACACATCGGTCATTGCAAATTGTGCTAATTTATACACTCCATCTCCACCCTGAAGTTCGTATTCAACTTCTTTCTCCCACTTTCTCAGGTTCTTCTTCTATTCTTCCTATAATTTCAGTGAGTGTTGATGAATCACAATCCGATAATTCAAGTTTGATCATTCCAGAAAGCCAACTTGATTTGGATACTTTTGAAAATGAGGTAGATGAGTTTTTCGAGTCTCCTACCTCCATAATTTTTGACAAATCAAGTATGATAAATTCTGGCACAAAACTTATTGACAGTAAAATATTCAATTACATCGATGAGAGTTTTGAAGAACTTTTCGCTGACAAACTTGCATTCCTAAATGTTCCCCTCCGAAAGACGGCGCACAGGACCGCGATGTCCTGGCACTGAGATTCGGGGCAGATGCTATTTGGTTTTATCCGTCTACCTCTCCGAAGATGCCAAGTTGATTTATGGCACCGTGTATCGAAGGTTTAGACGGATGCGGCCGATGTAGCAGACTTTGTCAGATTCCCCCTCGCTAGAGGGGTTTTTGATTGTGGGGACGCTCTTCCCTGCAGGCGCAAGCCCCTGCAGTTAATTACGCTACCGCTTCGCGGTAACAACTTTCTCCTTCTCCAGAATTTCACTTCGTGTCGTGGGTGTTTGTTTTGTTTGTGGTTGTCCGTGGATTGTATACGGAGACTGAGTAATGCCGTTGCCCGTAGGACGTGGATTAGTCCAAATCCGTATTTATTTAGATTTGGGTTTGGTGTTTTTTAGTTTAAGGATGCGTTAGTCGCGTTGCGGCTAAGATCAACTTAAACGTTCGCCAAGGATACGTTAATCCTATTTTGGACTAAGATCGACTTGGACGGGATCGTTTTGATCCGAAAGAAGAACAATTGGCTCTATTGTTCTAGTTTAGAGACGTGGTGGTCCATATTTCAGTTTAGGGACGTGGTGGTCCGTCATTAGTTTAGGGACATTTCGGTCCGATATTAGTTTAGGGACGTCTCGGTCCGATATTAGTTTAGGGACGTCTCGGTCCGATATTAGTTTAGGGACGTCTCGGTCCACGAGTTTAAGGACCCCGCAGTCCATATGGGTGTGTGGTCGTTGGGACCCGTCACCTCTTTGACGTCGTTGAGGAATTACAACGATGTATATCAAAGGAGTTCGGAGATGTACCCTCGAACCGGATGTGGATTGGTTTAGGAGAGCCATTCTGCTCAGTTAATTTAATTTAAGGACTTATGGCCAAAATTGGGCTAAGTCCAGCTTCAATATTTTTTTTTTGTCTTCGGCCTGTTCTAGGGCTTTACCCCCTTTTAGTAATGCACTGCATTATTCTTGTTTTGATTGGGCTCAGCCCTTTATAAATGATGCAGAGCATCTATTTTGTTTGGGCTCTGCCCTTTTTAAAATGCATAGCATATTTGATTGAGCCTGTTAGGCCTTTTAATTGGGCTCTGTCCCTTTTCTTTATGATGCAGCGCATCTGTTTTAATTTGGGCTCTGCCCTTTTCAAAGTAATGCGTTGCATTTTATTAGGCCTGTTAGGCCTTCTTTAATTGGGCTTGGCCCCTTTTGTAAGCAATACAGTGCATTCGTCAGGCGCTTTGCGCTAAGTAATGAGCGCAAGCTCATATGATGATGACACGTGTCATGCTCTGGTGAGCGCAAGCGCAACAGCGCAGTGCGCTGCGCACACGTGGCGCGCTCTCAGCGAGTTGCGCCAATTTCAGAGAGCAAAGCTCTATCTTAAGAGCGCGTAGCGCAGGTTGTTCTACAGCTAACACGTGGCGCTCTCTCAAGAGCGCAACAGCGCAGTTTGGAAGTGCAAAGCACTATTTTTATCTTTGATCAAATTAGAATCAAAGAAAAATAAATTTTTCTTTCATTTCAAGAACCAGAGGTTCATAAAAGTGCAAAGCACTATTTTTTATTTATTATTATTTTTTTGTTTTAAAGAACCAGTTGTTCATAAGAAGTGCAAAGCACTATTTATTATATGAAGATCATTGATCTTGTTTTTAGATCAATGATCTATTAGAGGAAATTTCTTCTCCCTTATAAAGGTTTTTTACCTCTTCTTGAAATTTTTCTCAGAGTTCTCTCTGTTTGAAGCTCTTGATTTTTCAAGAAAAATGTTGATGCCTTTGAATTGAGGCCTAGGGTTCTTTTTATAGTGCCCATAAGTTTGTTGAATTTGTTAAAGAGATCTTTCTCTGAATGATTTGGGGAATTTTCCCCACCGTTGGATCTTTGATCCAAGGGCTTCTGCTTTGCAGAAGAAAATCTTCTTGTTTTAACAAGAACAGAGAAGATTTCTTGGAAATTTAATTCTGTCTGGCGCAGATGCCCCAGCGCGTGACACGTGTCGCGCAGCGCAGAGCACAGCGCAACTGCGCTAGCGCATCTGTGCTGACACGTGGCGCGCAGCGCAGAGCACAGCGCAACTGCGCTAGCGCATCTGCGCTGACACGTGGCGCGCAGCGCAGAGCGCAGCACAACTGAAGCGTTGCTTCATAAAAATAGAGCTTTGCTCTGATTGGGCGTGCCTTCTTGGACGCTGCGCTGACGTATTAGCGCCTAACACGTGGCACGTTGCGCCCGAGACTTGAAGCGTTGCTTCAAAATTTTGAATTTTGAATTTGAACAGAGCTTTGCTCTGATTGGGCGAAACAAATGCCCCCCACTGTTGCGCTCACGTGGCGCACACGTGAGTGCAGCGGTGGCAAGCCCTTGACCGTTGGATCAACGGGTGAGCTGAAGGGGCGCAAGCGCCTTATAAATAGGCCCCTGGCCCTTAGAAAATCTTCACCATTTTCTAGATTTTTGATTTACAGAGCTTTGCTCTTGTTTTAAGAACTTCAGAGCTTTGCTCTTGCTTTCAGAACTTTAGAGCTTTGCTCTCATTTTCCAAGTTAGAAAACTTTAGGTAAAATTAATTTAAAATTAAATTAAATTAATTTAAAATTAAATTAAATTAATTTAAATCAATTTTAACCAACAGAGCTTTGCTCTCATTGATCTTTTGATCTAAAGAAATTCCCTTTGGGGTTTCACCAACAGAGCTTTGCTCTCAAGAATCTATAAATCTGAAGAGATTTTGTTCATGGGTTCTAACCCATGAACAGAGCTTTGCTCATGGATCAAAATGTAGATCTTTTTTGATCTAAAAAAAATGAAGAATTTCTAAGAGTCTTCATGGATCTTTTAGGATCCCAAAAAAAAAATTTAATCTTTTAGGAGTTTAAAGAAAAACCTTTCTTTTTAGATTTTCTCATCATTATCACAGAGCTAGGCTCCTTTAAGGAATCTTATTCCCCTGAGACCAGAGTTGGACAAGTGTCACTCTGTGACAGAGATTTGCTCTAAAAGAGGAGATTTTCTCCTTGTCTCTAGGGATTTTATTATTAATGAAGATGTTCTTTTGGGGATCTTTTCATTAGTTGATAGTCTCATCCAATGATGGGGCTGTCTTATTAAATGATGCATTGTCATCCAGATTTTGTGGGTCCCCCTTTGGTCCCCTACTCACTGCACTGTGGTGCAGCATAGTTAATTAATTTAATTAATGCATTTTTCTTTTTTTTAGACGCCAAACGTTGGAATTACAATACTAATGGCTAAATTGTTCTTTTTGCAGCGATCATGTCTCTAGACACTTCATTCCCGTTCGTCCGCTCGGAGGGGGGATTTCCTGAGGCACCCTTGGACCGTGAAGTCCTGACTATGATTAGAGAATATGACCCGGAGTACAAGAAACTCCACCTTTGGGGGTCTTGGTATAACCAAATTATTATGGGCCGACGGAGCTTCACCTGCGCGGTACCGTCAGAACCCATCACGGCAATTCACTACGCTACCCCACCTTCAGTGCAGTATGCTGTGGAGATGATAGACTGGACCGCGAACAGCTTTCTTCATCCGGCTATGGATGCGGTTCCGGTTCAGCGTCCTATGGTCTTGGATATTCTAGGACGCCGTATTTGTCAGGGAGAAGCACGACCCTGGGGGCAATCATATAACCTTGGTTTGATTCCCCGTCACCCGATTGGCTATCTGCCGTGGGCCCGGTACATCCTGTCGACGAGGAAGTCGCAGTTGATAAGACTAGGACTGTACACCGCGGTCTACGTCTCTCTCTTCCAATATCCTACGCTCCCCACCTGGTGGTTCAAGGCTTTCTTGGAGCAATGGAATATTCCCACCCACACTTTCCTTGCCATGGATCGGGAAGTGTCCATTTCTTTGGAGGAATTCGCGGAGGTATCCGGCCTACCGGTCATGGGGGAACACTATGAAGAGCTGCTCCCGACAGATGAGTACGTCTTCGGTGCTAAGCCGATGGTAAGGGGGATTACGCCGGAAAATGCCGTTCAACACCAATTCCTGAGCCTGATCAAGGTGTTGAACATCTACGAGTCCCTCTTCATCGAACACGGGAGCCGAGGAGTTAATTTTGAGGACTTCATTGCTCGCTTCCTCCGTCCGAGCGTCATTTCGCCAGGAGCCATCAAATCTGCTATCCTGGATGATCCTTTTGGTCTAGGTTTGGATAACCTGCCGACGAAGGAGATAGACCAAAAGGCTTTCTTCCTCCCAGACTTCCCTACCATATCTTTCGCGGAAATTGCAGCCCCTGGGATGGATGAGGAGGCCTTTTTCTTAGGATTTCTCGGGCTGTGGCTGAGTTGGTTCGCGATCCCAATGCATTCTCATCGCATGCGGCCCTCTGTCTTTTATCCAGCCCACCGCATGGTCATTGGGGTAAAGGTGGCCGTGGGGATTGCCAGCCTGGCGCACCTGTATCATGGCCTCAGCCGAGCAGCGGATGCCAACGAGCCCGGGGTACTGCACGTGGTCTTCCCGATGCACTACTTTGCATCGTGGCTCGAGCTACATACGGCGGGTGTCTTCGGTATGCATAAAAGGCCTTCATTCTTTGACAAGTGCGGTTTTCCTCGCATTTTACATCTGATTGGCTCATCAATCGTGACCCCTTCACCACGGGACGCCAGGGGTTTATTGCTTCGTCCTCACACCGTTGGAGTCGGGATGTCCTTTATTGATAAGTTATTAACCATTGGGAAAGCGTCCACCACTGCGGTGCGACCATTACAGGACTCCTTCAAGGATGGAGCTTCAGTGTTGACGGCCCGGGAGATCCTCCATTTGTATTCTATTAGACTGGGTTTCCTAGTCTTCAGGCAGGGCGGTGCAGCAGTCTTTATGAGATATAACCCACATCGTTTTGCCCAACAACTGGGTTACGATCAAGGAGTACCCTTGGAAGCTTTCTTACTGGAGCCTGCTGCTAATGAAGAAGGGATGGAGAACGCGTTACATCACTTCATGCGCTTGAACACAGGTTCTCGTTTCTTTATTAGCGCGCCGGCCTGCGCTCCACAACTCCTTAATGTATATAAAGAGTGGTACAATCATGCGACGGGGGCTGTTATAAAGGAAGAGAGGCGAGTGTTGATCGACCGTAAAGAAGTCCCCCCCGGCACCAACCGTAACGCTCCCTTAGCGCCAAGGATCCCGGTGGCTCCTCCTCTAAAAGATGCCGGGGGCAGACCATCACGCGCACAAAGTCCTCCACGTGAGCTGCCGCTCCCTGATATCACAGATGCACCTCCCGCACCCTGTGCTCCAGTGGAGACAGTGGTTGTACCCTCGCCGGAGTCTGGCGTGGGTGCGGACATCGGGACCCGTCGTCCCAAAGTGGCTGCTAAGCGGAAGTCGATCCCTCGCGAGCCTAGGGTCGGAGGGCAAAAGAAAAAGAAATCGCTCTTCGCCGCGGACGTTGTGTTCGGCCAGGAACCCCATGCTCCCTATGCCGAGGGTCTGCTCGAATATGGGACTAACGCAGGATTAGTGATGCCGCCGCCGGACGATACAGACTTGGAGGCTGCTCTCAAAGCTTCAGCATGGTTGGCGAGGCGTAACGCGTGGTTAGCTAAGCTTGCGCAGTCAGGTAACTACTAATCGCTTTTCTTTATTGCAATATGTATTCTCCATTGTCTTTGACTAACGCTTTTCTTTCCTTTCTTTTAACAGGCATCACTGATGAAGAAGCCATTGCCGCTTCTCTGAAGACTTTCCAGGAGGAGGAATGTCTCAGAGCGTCTATGGGCCTTAGTAAGTTTTAATCCATCAAGTTTCCATCTTCCTCATGTTATGGTCGATCTAACCTTTCTCTTTTTATTGCAGAAACCTCAATGCCGTTCCCACCAAGCGACGCAGATGTTTTACCAGCTGCCGATGTTCCCGCTCTCTCTGGGCCGCCGTAGGAGGTTCGTCTTGAAGAGCCGATGAAGGATGCCTTAAAGGCTCTTGAGGCATCCCTGAACGAGGATGACGACGCCTTGAAGGAGGCGTCACTAAGGTCCATCGCGACAGCCCGGGAAGAGAGGAAGCGGCAAAGGCGTGAGGCGAAGGCGTGCCGGGCTGCCTTGGCTGTGGGAGCGGGCCCCAGCACCGTCCCTCGCGCTGATACTCCATCCGAAGAGGGCCCTGTCGCCCTATCCACTGCCCGCAGAGAGGTGGCGCGTGTAGTTCGGAGCGCAAACGGTAAACCCGCTTCAGGTAATATTTCTCTCAGAGTTTTTATTATAAGGGTTTTTAATGTCATTGGTCCTTATATCCCTCATCTTGCAGGGCCGAGTCCGATCGAGGGGGAGGCGGAAACCGTTGATCCCAAAGAAGCAGAGGAGGCGGTACCTGCCGAACTCGAGCCGACGGTGGGCAACGTCATTGTGGCTTTGGAGCCTGAGGCGGAGGTCGAGGGGCCTGCTGCCGAGAAGGTCATTGATGCTGAACCTGAAGTGGTGGCAGATGATATGATCATTATAAATGAGTCCAGGGTGGCGGCGAATGAAGCGCTCGAGGCCGGCGATCCCCCGGCGACGGTGGATGATACAACCGCCACTACTGAACCTGAGAGAGTGGTGGGTGAGGCAGCCATGATTCCCGCGGACGAGCCAACCGCTCTTTCTCTGGAATCTGGCAATACTCCAGTCATAGCCCTCCCCATCTATGGTCCTCCACCGTCTCCAGGTCTCGCGAGCACCGCAACGGTCCCTATCGAGTCAGGCGATGAGGTCACGGGTGGTGGTCTCATGTCGATAGAAGAGGGAGTCGCCTCTGTTTCAGCCGGGAGCTCCTCAGGTAAACCCCAAGTTGCTGCTTTTCTTTACTTTACTATCTTTTCTGACAAGTTCACCTTTTCGTAACGCAGGTGCAACCAGTGCCGATGCCCCACTGCTCGAGGGAACGCCTTCAACGACTGTCTTGGCGGTGGTCACCTCTCAACCCTCTCTCATACCCTCGAAGATGTTGGAAGGTATGTGTTTGCGATTTATTAATCTTATCTTCCAGATGTATAATTTGTGTACTAAAGTCACACTGTTGTATCTTCCAGGAGTGCTTTTTGATCATCTCTATCAAGTGTTGCTCCCACACTTCTCCTTCCTATCTGAATTCGCCTCTTCCTCTGGTGGTGCTGGTGAGTACCGTTCCCGATTGGTAGCTTTGTCTTTTCAGTGGTAGAATTATTTCTAACTCTCTCTTGTTCTGACTGCAGTGCTGCAAATCGAAGGGGGAGCAGAAAGATCGGCTGCGCCACCAGCCCTTCCGGCCTTGCCACCTGTCTCCACCGGTATAGTAAACTATCTTATCAATGACTTCCTTCATATCTATTGAATCATCATCTAATTGCATTTCGTCTTTTTCCAGCTGTCGTTCCAATCTCGGTGCCTTTCGAGTCTCGCATTACAATACCGGGCGGTCCTTCCCAGCGACGTCCGTCCTCAAAAGGTACCGCGAATAGTTTGCGCATGTTGAGCGACTACATCGAGGAACTCGACATCGAGGCTCCTGTATCTGCTGAGGACTTCGCCATGACGGTTAACCCGATGTTGGCGATATTTGCCACCTTCCATGACGAGGGCATTGTCGCCTCTTGGGTTAACTATTGTCGGGAGATCGAGGCTCGCCTTCATCAGCTGGAGTCAATCCGCCTGTCCCCCGAGACTTTGGCCTTGAGCACTCAACGGGGAGCATGGATCGAGCAAAGCGCTTCTCATTTCCGTCATCTGGAACAAGAAGTGGCTTTGAGGCTGAAGGAGTGCCAAGATTCTTCAAGCAGAACTGCTCGCTTGCGTGCCGAAGTTGAGGCGAACGCCGCTGAGGTAAAGACCGTCTTCGAGGGTCTTCTGGAGCGCATATCGAATGGGCTGAGACTAAAGCGGGCACTTGATGTCGCCGAGCATGACACTCCAGGCCGTGAAGCTGCTCATCAAGCCGTCAGAGATCAGCTTGCATCCGTCGCACAGCAACGGGCCCAGGTGGAGGCGGAGTTTGCAGTGGTATCCAATCGGGAAAAGGCATGGAAGGAAGTGTACGAACAACTGATAGAGCTACTTAAGACGCTTCCTTCCCAATAGCTGCCTTTGTATCAATGTATTTGTAAAAATTTTCTTTTCTAAGTAACATGTATCCGTTCTTTGCTCTTTTGTATGATTCACCATGTATTTGATTGAGGTCAATGAATAAAGATACACACTTTCTTTTGCAATATCTTGTATGCTCTTTTGTTTTCTGCCTTTACATCATGATGTTGTCGATGAACCTGATTGGCAGACAACTTAATTTTTCCAAGAGATAGCGATGGATTAGGCCGCAGGTTCAGATCTGCCGCCTAAGACTTTTCAATTCTATGAGCCGTGAGGGTCTCATAGAGATTTTTCTCCCTACGGATCGAGAGGATCTCATAGGTGGATTTTCTCCTTAGGAATCGTGAGGATTCCTAAGTGTGGTTTTCTCTTATAAGTTGTAAGGATCCTATTAGAGAATTTTCCCTCTTTCGAGTCGAGAGGATTCGTAAGCGGTTGTTTCCCTCCTTGTCGAAAATCGACTTCGGAGAGTGAGACCCGTGAATAGTATGCAAGAGACCATTTTGGATTGACTTGCAGGGCCCCATTGCTCAAGAAGCAAGCTTTTCAATCCTTACTGCCTGAGACCTCATCTTGCAAATTAAGAAGTAAGTTCAATTTGTTGAAGAAATCCCTTTTCTGAAAGATTTGGCGGGATTTCCCCCCACCGTCGGATCTTTGATCCAAGGGCTTCTGTTTTACGGAAGATAATCTTCTTGTTTTAACAATAATAGAAAAGATTTCTTCAGAACCTTAAGTTTTGTTTAGCGCAAATGCTCCAGGGTATGACGCGTGTCGCACAGCGCACGGTGCAGCGCAACTGCGCTAGCGCATCTGCGCCGACACGTGTCACGCAGCGCACGGCGCATACGCCGCTGAAGCGTTTCTTCCTTTAGTTTTGCTTGAAATAGAGCTTTGCTTTGATTGGGTGCGCTGTTTTGGGCGTTGCGCTGATGCGTCTGCGTCAGACACGTGGCGTATTGCGCAGCGCAAATAATCTGAAGCGTCGCTTCATTAAATTAATTTTCAAGACAGAGCTTTGCTCTGATTGGGGGAAGACGAAGCGTTGCTTCATCTTCCGCCTCGGAATTTGAACAGAAGTTCGCTCCAATTAAGGCAAACTGCCGTGACAACTCTTGGAAGTCGAAGAGGCACTTGATGCCTATAAATAGGACCTTTCGTCCCCCCCAGATATTTGTCATCTTTCAGATTTCTATTTTCGAAGACCTCAGAGCTTTGTTCTTGCCTTCAAGAATTCTGGTGCCTTGCTCCTCCTTTTTTTTTTAAAGTTTTTTAGGAAAACTTTAGGTAAAATCGATTCTTAGATTAATCTTAACCAGCAGAGCTTTCATCCAGGGGACTTTATCCTTGAACATAGTTTCGCTCTCTAGGAATTTAGTCCTCTATGTATATTATTGCTTTTCTATTGCTGATCTTCCTGTAATATTTCCTCCAGGCATAATGGCGGCGGTGCATCTATATAGTTTGCACGAGTTTATTACCTACGACGATATCCACGCTCAGAGTCGTCAACAAAACCAGGAATTTACAGACGCTGAATGTGCAGAAGTCATGGGTCGTCTGAACGCAAGCGGTGGTTGGCTGTTGCCTCGTCGTTCGGACCCTTTTGAAAGTCGTGTTGGGAGCCATATGGAGAGCACTTCCGGGTCTTCATGAGGCCTTACCGCTCAACGCGCTGGATGATGCCGAAGACAAGGTGCATTCAGTGTACCTGACAGGGCTGATTTCAAAGAAACGACGGAATAACCTTATTGACATCCTACACCAAGTCTTCCAGCAGACGACGATAGTTGCTGCTTATCAAAGGCCAGGAGGGCTCGCCGATGATCTCGATACAGAGGAGCGAGAAAGACTGCACATAAGAATAATTAGAAAGGCCGGAAGAACTCTGGATGGCCTTACTTTTGATTTCCTCAATCCGTGCCCCGGATCTGAGGTTATACCGTTGTAATAATTTGAATAATGTTTCTTATGCTTGTAAAAGAAATTTTTTTTTTAGCAGTATGAATGGAAACCCTTCCCTTTTCTATTTCAGCTTGTCTTATTTCTCGTCCTGAGTCTTCTGCCCATGCATAAATGAATGCGTCACGCACGCCAGATCAAATGTAAACCGGATATTCTCTCTGTCATCTTCTTTTTTTTTATTGTCAGCAGGCTGTCTTAATAACCATGGTTGATGGATGTCTAAAACGAGTATTCCGACTTCCTTAGGAAATAGCGATGGCTTAGGCCGCAGGTCCTGGTCTGCTGCCTAAGATTTTTCAACTCTATGAGCCGTGAGGGTCTCATAGAGGCTTTTCTCCCTACGGATCGAGAGGATCTCATAGGCGGATTTCCTCCTTAGGAATCGTGAGGATTCCCAAGTGGGGTTTTCTCTTATAAGTCGTAAGGATCCTATAAGAGAATTTTCCCTCTTACGAGTCGAGAGGATTCGTAAGCGGTTGTTTCCCTCCTCATCGAAATTCGACTTCGGAGAGTGAGACCCATGAATAGTATGCAAGAGACCAGTTTGGATTGACTTGCAGGGCCCCATTGCTCAAAAAGCAAGCTTTTCGATCCTTGCTGTCTGAGACTTCTTCTTACAAATTGAGACGAATCGGGGATTTGTTTGCAGTTGTAGCGGAACAGTTGACATGAGTTAAGAAGCTCTCGTCACGGAGTGTTTGTATCCGTGAGTCGAGGAGTTTGCTAGGGATTATTTGTTTCCCAAGCGCCAAGGATTATTTGTTTCCTTGGGGTTTGAAATGAGTCGAGGGTTCCCACGGGGGCTCTGGTGGCTCTGTGGATCGACGCGGATCGGGAGGCTCTCGTCAAGGAGTGTTTGTATCCGTGAGTCGAAGAGTTTGCTAGGGATTATTTGTTTCCCAAGCGCCAAGGATTATTTGTTTCCTTGGGGTTTGAAACGAGTCGAGGGTTCCCACGGGGGCTCTGGTGGCTCTGCGGGTCGACGCGGATCAGGAAGCTCTCGTCAAGGAGTGTTTGTATCCGTGAGTCGAGGAGTTTGCCAGGGATTATTTGTTTCCCAAGCGCCAAGGATTATTTGTTTCCTTGGGGTTTGAAACGAGTCGAGGGTTCCCACGGGGGCTCTGGTGGCTCTGCGGGTCGACGCGGATCAGGAGGCTCTCGTCAAGGAGTGTTTGTATCCGTGAGTCGAGGAGTTTGCTAGGGATTATTTGTTTCCCAAGCGCCAAGGATTATTTGTTTCCTTGGGGTTTGAAACGAGTCGAAGGTTCCCACGGGGGCTCTGGTGGCTCTGCGGGTCGACGCGGATCAGGAAGCTCTCGTCAAGGATCCGTGAGTCGAGGAGTTTGCCAGGGATTATTTGTTTCCCAAGCGCCAAGGATTATTTGTTTTCTTGGGGTTTGAAACGAGTCGAGGGTTTCCACGGAGGCGCTGGTGGCTCTGCGGATCGACGCGGATCAGGAGGCTCTCGTCAAGGAGTGTTTGTATCCGTGAGTCTAGGAATTTGTTGGGAGGGTATGGTTCCCTCTTTGTTTATGCCCTTGGATTGTATACAGGGATCGATGTGATCTTAACTGTAGGGCAAAAAGTTTCATTCTTTCATTTTTTTTTCTTTCCGCGATACTCTATCATTTCAGCTTTTATATCGCGAAGGTCGCGATTGCCCAATCATTTCGGCTATTTTTCGCGGTGCCCAATCATTTCGGCTGTTTATTTTATTTCCACTCGCTGCTTTTTATTGCGAGTTGCCCAATCATTTCGGCTATTTCGCATGCATACATTTTACTTGCTGCCTTTTATTGCAAGTTGCCCTATCATTTCGGCTTTTTCGTATGCATGTGCGGCTTACTGGCTTTTCGCCGTAAACCTGAACTTGGACACTGATTTTGGCATCAGCACCGCTACAACTGGGATTTTGCCAGGAGCGAATCATCATTTGCCTCTGTCATTGTCGAACAAAGGAGGCTTAGCGACCAGGGTTAGGGTCCTATCGACTAAGGCTTTTGACTTTATGAGCCGTAGGGGTCTCACAAAGCTATTTCTCCCTACAAGTCATGAGGATCTTATAGGTGTATTTTTCTCCTTTAGGAATCGTGAGGGTTCCTAAGTGTTTTGTTCCTCTGTAAGTCGTAAGGATCCTACAGGAGGGTTTTCTCTTTGTAAATCGAGAGGATTTACAAGGGTTATGCAAACATATCCCCAGTCACGGATGGACCTTGGTTAGGGAAATGTTTATTCGCGCCCGTGGATTGTATACAAGGGTCAGTATTGAGCCACTTATAGGGCAATATCGAAAGTTGTGGGGGTTGCTTAAGCACAGGTTTAGATCTCTGTAACTTAAGACTTTCAAATCTTACGAGCCGTGAGGGTCCCATAAGAGCGTTCTCCTTACGAGTCATGAGGATCTCGAAAGTGTATTTTCTCCTTAGGAATCGTGGGGATTCCTAAGTGTGTTGTTCCCTTGTGAATCGTAAGGATCTCACGCGGGTGGTTTCTCCTTATAGGGTTGAGAGGACCCTACAAGTGTTTCTTAACGAGGTTGCGCCCTTTCGGGTTTTCACAAACACTCGCCGGTAGTCCTGCTGTTTTTACTCACGGAGCCCTTTCGGGTTTTCATCCGTGCCCATTTTGCTTATGGACTTACCACTTTTATTTTTTTATTTTCTTTTTCCCTCTTTTTTTACGAGGTCGCGCCCTTTCGGGTTTTCGCGAACACTCGCCGGTAGCCCTGCTGTTTTTTCTCATGGAGCCCTTTCGGGTTTTCATCCGTGCCCCTTTTTGGTTATGGACATACTGTTTTTATTTTATTTTAATTTTCTATATTTTTTTTATATCTCGTCAGTCTAAAGATGCTGCGGTAGTAGTTTAAAGACGTTTCGGTCTGCTATTAGTTTAAGAACATTTCGGTCCGCTGTTAGTTTAAGGACATTTCGGTCCGCTATTAGTTTAGGGACATTTCGGTCCGACATTGGGAAGTTGGCTACTGCTTATAAAACTTGAGCTTAGGAAGATAGCGAGCGGACATGGTCGTCGTCATCTATCATTGACCTAGGCTGTGGCTCATTAAGCGTAGTATTTCTTCAGGAAGCGACCGTTTATCGGCCTGAAAAGCCTTTCACCGTGCATGTCCATGAGTAGATAGGCCCCACCCTGATAAACTTTATCTATGATGTACGGGCCTTCATAGTTCGGCTCGAATTTTCCCCGCTTGGCGCGATTGGGGATCATAGGCCTTTTGACCATTAGCATGAGTTCGCCTTGGTGGAATGTCCTCGGTCGGGTCAATCTTTCGTATGAACGCATCATCTTTGCTTTATAAGCTTCCAGATTTTGTTGCGCTATGAGCCTAGTTTCGTCAAGGGCGTCAAGCTCCTCAAGCCGAAGGTGAGCATTTTCTTCGTCCGTTAGCTCGTGGTGAACTGCCACTCGTAGAGAGGGTAACTCTATTTCGAGAGGGAGTACTGCTTCCGTACCGAACACCAACGCGTATGGCGTTGTGTTTGTGGCTGTCTTGAACGTAGTTCGATATGCCCAGAGAGCTTCTTGCAATCTCTCATGCCAGTCTTTCTTATTTAGGGACACTGTTTTCTTTATAATTTTCGTCAAGGTCTTGTTGAAGGCCTCGGCGAGACCGTTAGCTCGTGGATTATAGACTGAGGAATATCTCCAGTCTATGTTATGCTGCTGTGCGAAGCGGCTAATTTTATGACTTCAGTAGGCTGACCCGTTATCGGAGATGATCTGCCTCGGAGTTCCAAACCGATATATGACGTGCGTTTTAAAGAAATGGAGAATATTCTCCGTCTTCACTTCTCTCAATGGTACTGCTTCTGTCCACTTAGAGAAGTAGTCAGTCGTCGCTAGGATGAAACGATGTCCTTTAGACGATGCTTGTTCGATGGGGCCGACTATATCAGTCCCCCACATTTCGAATGTCCAGCTAGCTACCGTTGGATGCAACGGATTTGGGTGCTGGTGGATGAAGTCCCCATGAATTTGGCATGAGTGACATTGCTTCGCATATTCGATGCAGTCTTGAATCATCGTGGGCCAGTAATAGCCCATCCGTTTGATCTTCAACTTCATCTTTGGACCTGCTTGGTGAGAACCGCAGATTCCGTCATGAACCTCCTGAACGACTCTTTCCGATTCATCCGGTCCTAAGCATCTCAGCCACAGAGAATCGAATGACCTCTTGTATAGAGTATCATTGACGAAGGCGAAAGACAGAGCTCGTTTTATGAGTTGATGTCTTGCGGACGCTTCTTCGGGCATTTGGTGGGACTTGAAGTAGTCTATAAAGACTTCCCTCCAATCCTCAACCTTCTCATGATCTTTTATTTGCAAGGTCGCTTGTTCAGTCACTCCCTTCTCTCCGGGTGATTCCGAAGGTATTTCTGCGGGGGCGAGCACCCGACGACTTTGTACCAAGATTCTAACGTCATCGAGGTTCTCGTCAGCCATTTCTTTAGCAAGTTTGGCCAACGCATCCGCTTTGCTGTTATCCGCGCGTGGTATGCTTTCCAAAGTATAGGAGGGAATTTGGGTTAGCAGTTGTTGCACCTTTCCATCGTATTTTACCAATTCCGGTTTGCATGTTTGGTAATCGCCGTTTACTTGACTAACGACCAGTTGCGAATCTCCGTATATGAGGAGGTTTTCAATTCCCATGTCAATGGCGATCTCGAGGCCTGCTATCAGAGCTTCGTATTCGGCTTCGTTGTTTGTCCTCGGTTCTGTCAGGGAGAACACGTAGCGCATTATCCCTCCTTGTGGAGTTATAAAGAGGAGTCCTACCCCTGATTTGATTATAGGGGTACTTTGTTTGCGCTTCTTCACGGAAGATGCTCCGTCAAAATAAAGATCCTATCGGGTGTTATCACCATCGATCGCATCAAACGCATGTTCGTCTGGAAGATCGCAGTTTAAAGGAGAGTCGGCCGGTATCGGGTGCTCAGCAAGAAAGTCGGCGATGGCCTGGCCTTTTACTGCTTTGAGTGGTCGATATGCTATCGAGAACTCCAGTAAGAGCAGGGCCCATTTAGCGAGTCGTCCCGTCAATATGGCCTTTGACATTAGATATTTGAGAGGGTCCACCTTTGAAATGAGATAGACTTCATGCGCTAATGTGTAATGTCTAAGCTTTGTTATTGCGAAGATCAACGCCAGGCAGTGTTTTTCAATAGGGGAGTAATTGCTTTCTGCCCCCAGCAGCACTCGACTTAAGTAGTAAAGTGCTCTTTCTTTCCCCTGGTCATTCTCTTGTGCCCATAATGCGCCCAAAGAACCTTCAAGGGCGGCCGCGTAAAGAATGAGAGGCTTTCCCTTCACTGGAGCAGCCAACACTGGAGGGTTTTGCAAATACTGCTTGATCTCATCCAGTGCGCCTTGGCATTTGTGATCCCAAACTAATGGGGTTCCCTTCTTCATCAGGTGACTGTAAGGACGGCACTTTCCTGAAAGATTGGCTATAAATCGCCGTATGTATGCGAGCTTCCCTTGGAGAGACCGCAACTGTTTGAGAGTCCTCGGCGGAGGCATTCCCATGATTGCCTTGATCTTGGACGGATCTATCTCGATACCTCGGTGTCGAACGATGAATCCCAGGAATTTGCTCGAGGAAACCCCGAATGCACACTTCAGAGGGTTCATCTTCAAGTTGTATTGCCGAAGACGTTGAAATACGGTCTTCAGATGCTCGAGATGTTCCTCATATGATTTGATTTTAACAACGAGGTCGTCGATATAGCATTCAATGATTTCGTGTATAAGGTCATCGAAAATCTTCGTCATGGCCCTTTGGTAGGTTGCACCGGCGTTCTTTAAACCGAAGGGCATCACCTTGTAAAAGAATATTCCCAAAGGAGTCCGGAAAGCCGTATGTTTCTGGTCTTCAGGGTGCATTTTTATTTGATTATATCCTGATGAGCCGTCCATGAATGAGAAAATCTCATGCATGGACGTATTGTCTATCATCAGTTCGGTGACTGGTACTGGGAAATCATCCTTCGGGCAGGCTTTGTTGAGATCCCGAAAGTCCACGCATATGCGCACCGTTCCATTTTTCTTCATCACTGGGACAATATTAGCAATCCATTCAGGGTATTGAACCTCCTGGATAAAGCCGGAGTCTATCAGCTTTTTGACTTCAGCGTTGATGCTCATCTCGAGCTCAAGCCGCATTCTTCTCGGTGCTTGTTTGACTGGCTTGACACTCGGGGATATTGCCAGTCTATGTACAGCAACTTCTGGATCAAGTCCCAACATCTCGGAATAGTTCCATGCAAAGCAATCTTTATGCTGTACAAGGACGTCCTTTAACGCAGCCACCTTTTCTTCAGACAGCAGCTCGCTGACGAATGTCGGTCGCGGATCGTTTATCGTCCCCAACTCAATTTTCTTGAGGTTATCTGCAGTGGTATGTATTCCGTCCTCCAGTTCTTTCGGAGCTGGGGGAAATTCTGAGATCACCTCATCATTGCTGTTTTCGAGGCACCAGGGAAGGCTGTCCATGTTCTCGGATTCTTCTTGTAGTATTGTTATCATGTGACAGGTACGAATTCGCTTCCAATCCCAATGTGGAACTGGTTTTTCTTTCGTGGCCTTAGGCTCGTGCTTTTGTGGTGGTGATACCCTCCAGTTGTTGGACAGAGCGAATTTACCAAGATGATATTGATCTTCGACCCAATTCTTGAAGGTGAAGCAATCTTCAAGAGGATGACCTACTACTCGATGGTAAGAGCAATAGTCCGGGTGTGAGGCTTCGCCTGCTTGTTCAGGGTGTTTAGACTCCGGCAGCGCGAGCATCTGATGTTTTAGAGCAAGCTCAAATATCCTTCTTGTCTTATCCCGAGGAAAAGAGTATGCTCGACTCATTTTCTTCATGAGGGATAGGTCAATAATGCTCAATTCCCGTTTGCGTGGCTTCTTAGCCCTGCTTTGCTGTTGTTGAGCGCCTTTTTGGCCTTTCGACTTATTTCTGCTTTTGCGCTGAGCCTTCTTTATAACAGATTGACAAGGAGCGGCATTTTTATCCTTCACGGCTTGTTGGAGAAGGCGTTGCGTCTTGGCTTTCTCGTAGATGGCCGTCTCGCGGTTGTGATCATCTCGGACTTTTTGACCAGCTTTCCTTATAAGTTTGTCCATTTGTTCTTCGAACGACGGACTGGGCTCCTTTGCATCTGGAATTTTCACTGGCTTAGGATTAGCGTCCTCCCATTGAGCATCCGCTTCTTCATCAAGGTCATACACGACGTAGCAGCTGTTTAGTAGCTCCCGTTTCTTTGACCGGATGTATCCAAGCCCTTTTGTTTCCATTCTCCCGTTAGGCAGTTTGCGTTGAGTCCCGGGGACGTTCCAGACCCTGTCATAGAATTTAGCCTTTCTAACGGTCTGTTTGAAGGGTATCCCCTGGCATTTCAGCAGCTTTTTCAAACCTTCCATATAATATCTAGGGAGACGGATAGGCTGAAGCCTGTCGAGCGTAGGATCCGCGCCATGCCAGATTTCTTTTTCCACCTTGGTTTCTTCAGAGCGGTAGAACAGAATTGCTTTCTCGCTTTCTCGCCTGGGAGGGATATAGAACGTTTGCAGCTCTTCTACATTGTAAATATTAAGTGCATCCAGTTCTTTCTGGTGTTTAAGCGGCACTATGGCGACTTGTAGACTTTGCTCTTCGTCAGCGGACGTTCGTATTGAAGGTCGAGCAGAGAATACAACACGGATCTCATCTTTCGAGTCGCTACCAAAGATCAACGTAGGTGTGGACAGTCCTGGCTTGTTGTGTTGGGATGGACCCGAATAAACTATCTCCTCTTCCTCCTCGGTATCACTGCCGAAGACAGGGATGGTGGCGTTAGTTTTATTTTCCGGCTTGTGACACTTCTCCGTGTCTTCGAAATCCGGCAAGAAGTATTTGGCATCTTCGTATTTGCGGACCTCGTTCACAGAGAACGGGTTCAGTTCTCCCGTCACGGTATACTCGAAACCATCCTTAAAATACTTCATACACTGATGTTGTGTAGAAGGGATGATGTTGTACTCGTGTAACCATGGTCGGCCGAGCAAAGCGTTGTAGCATGTCTTGGCATCTATGACGTGGAATTTAATGTCCGTGACGAGTAGTCCGAAGCGTAGCGTCAGTATCACAGATCCAAGAGTCTTTGACGATTGGGAGTCGAACCCGGATATGGTGATCTTGTCCCGAGCAAGGTGCTGGACGCTCATGCAGATTTCCTTCAACACCCGCACGTTGAGTAGGTTAACAGACGACCCGTTATCGATCAGGATTTTTCCTATCTTTATATCATGGCAGTATCCCGAAACATAGAGAGGGCGATTGTGTTCGCAAGTCCCAAGTAGAAGGTCCTCATCGCCAAAAGTAACATCAGCCGTGTGTACTTCCTCTAACTCATCCTTCATCTTTTCCTCGGCCAGGCATGCTTGGAATTGTTCCGGGTCTTGGAGTGCCTTAATCAATGAATCTCTCGCCTCTTTTGATAGCAAAAGGGCGTCAAGAATGCTGAGCTGCGAGGGCAGTTTCCTCAGATGTGCTAAGACGTTGTAATCCACCTTATTCTTCTTTAGTGGGTTCTTAGCGGTTAACTCTTCCGCAACTTGGTCATCGAGAGTAATATCCTCAGAGACCTTTTCTTTCCCTTTATCTTTTCTGTTCAAGGGTCCGAGGTTCTTTTCAGGCAGTGTCCGATTTCGCAGCCGGATATTTTCGCAGACCTTCGGTTCTTCTTCTTTTCCTGAAGCGGACTCTTTAAAGAGAGGGGCAAGTTCTATCTCTTCATCAGAATCACTCCCGAATGTAGGAACTTGTGATCCACCGGTATTAACCATGCGACAATCGCCAGCAGTTCTTTTAAGCCCTTCGGTCGTATTTCTCTGCTCCCGACGAGTTTTACGTTTTTCCCGCTTAAAGCGTTGTCGATGAGCAACGTATCCTTGCCACCATCTATCGAAAGCTTTGCACTCTTGAGTGGGGTGCGAAATCCTCTGATGATATAAGCAATATGAGGGGTGCGTTTCCACTTCACCGGCGATGTTTCCTTCAGAGGATGGTAGCTTCATGCCCATTGATATGGCCTTAGCGAACTTTTTCCTCATCATGAGTTGGCTTTTGTCGGTAGTGGAGGTGTTTTGCTCCAGCGGGATCGTCTCAGCTCCTTCATCAAGTCGCTGGCGCTTGGCCCTTTCAAATATAGCCGCCTCACGCTCCCGATCAGCTTTACTTTTCAACCGAGCTTCATTAAGGAGGGCGTCAATTACTTCATCTGATGGTCCCAGAACTTTTGGTTCAGGATCTGCCCCCAGTTTTTCTGTGCAAGGAGTCTCCTCATCGTTCGTGATCGAATGGGAAATCACATGGCAACTTGCCACATGTTCTTCAGATTCATTTGACGAACTACCTCCCTCATCTTCTTCTTGGAAGACATGGTTGAGGAACTCTTGCAATGTAATGGGAGTCCGCGCCTTCTGGTTGTACTCTTCCAGTGCATCAATTTGCTTTTGCAAGTCCGTGCGCCTATCGCTAGGCTTCACCGGCTTCTTGGCCTTCTTCTTTTTCTTCAAAGACTTTGACGACTGGCTACTAGTGCTCGAACCTCCATCATTGGTCTTTGGAGTTGGACGTGGCTTCAACATCCCCTCAACGACCTGCGGTTCCAATGGGTTCTTCCACTTGATCGCCGGACATGTCCGAAGATCATTTAGCATTCTCTTCGTTTTCGATGATAATACAACCTTCCACGGAGTTTCTTCAATGACAGAGCATATTGCCCCTGGCGTATTCGTCCCTTTAGAGGTGTGGGGCTGCGGGGGATTCACCTTCCATTTGTCAGATAACGCGAACTTGCCCTGTCGGTACTGATTTTCAAGCCAATTCTTGAAAACGTAGCAATCTTCGATCGGATGGCCTAGTACTCGATGATAAGGGCAGTAATTAGGCTCGTTGACGTCACTTGGTTGCAACGGTCGTTTTGGATCCGGCAGATTTATGAGTCTGTTGCGCAATGCCAGCTCGAATAACTTCCTCGTTTTATCGCGGGGGAAGGAATAAGGACGTCCCATCATATCCTCAAGGGGTACGTACGGGCGCGTATTGTTTGGACGAGCAACCGGCTTCGAGTCGTTCGGTTGTTGTTGAGCATCAGCGACAACGATCGCTTTTCCCTTTCCTTTGTCATTTCGGGAATCCGGCTTTGGGAGAGGGGGTTTATGGCCCATCTGGTCCATCTGCGCTAGTTTGTCAATTAAAGCCTGGAAGGAAGTCGGCTTGAAAAACATCATAAACTGTGAGATGGTTGCTTGTGGATCAAGGGTTCCGACAAACATTCCCACCGCAGGGGCTTCTTCTATGCGCTGCTCACATTTCGACCATAGATTACGCCACCGTATAGCGTACTGAACCCATGTCTCGTCGGGTTTTACCCTGGCGTTAATCAGTGCCGTCATCGGGGTACGTTCACTGGCACTTGCAAAACGCTGGGTAAACAGCAGCTCCATTTCCGCGAAGGTTTTGATAGAATCATTAGGGAGTTCAGAGTACCACTCGAACGCCGTATCTGATAGACTTCCAACAAACTGGCGGAGCAAAAGCTTGTCATCGCAGCCGGTGTTACCGCAAAGCGCCCTGAACTGGGCGACATGCTGATGAGGATTGCCGGTCCCTTTGTAGACATGAAATTTGGGAATTTTGTAACCCGGCGGGTACTTGATTTGGTCATACCAGCCTGGATATGGCCGCCCCGTTTTTACGACGTAGCCGGCTGCTTCGGCCGCATGATGAACCCTTATTTGCTGGGCTATGTATTCGTCCAGATCAGTCTTAGAGATTGTATCCTCTTTAGCTGTTAATAGAACGGGCTGCGGATTCAACGTCTCTCCCTTATTATCTCCAAGGACGATTAGGGGTTCTTCAGCGGGAGGATCTTGTTGTATCATCATCCCTATCATGTCCTGGAAGAGGAGGCCCATACGCTGTATGTTGGCCGCTTGTTCAGCAGCCTCTTTGTCCCTCTTTTCCAGTACTCGGCGAAGGAACTCGGCGTCGGTCTCTTCCTCCTGGCGCTCATCTAAGGACGTCTCAGGGTTCTCTTTTGGCTCCGTGAGTGCAGCCATTGTAGTCATCATCTCCTGGAGCTTTTGTTGCTGCTCCTGAGCCTTGGTCACTGATCGGGTAAGCGGTCGGTGACCCGTAGAAGTGCGGCTTTCTTCCTTTCCAGAAGCCATATAAACCGTATGAACTGTTATGCCCCCTGACTTGGGGCGTTCAGGTTCACCGCTTTTAGACTTTGCCATTGACGCGGGGGTTTTCTCTGGCCTCCTCCTTTTGTGGGCCATTGAGGTTGAAGGAACCATTGTAGGGGGCACCCTAGCAGCTGCTATCCGCTGCTGTCTAATGGGACAATCCTTGCCTTTCTCCACCTTTGCCTTTTTCTGGCGACGAAAGTGGTCCGGGTCAATCACGGAGTCTTGAACCCTACGCCAAACCTTGTATATTTTTGACGACAGCCGTTGAGGGGGCTGTTCCAGCTTTGTCTCTGGAGCTCTCCCCGCAGGTGGAGGAGATCTCTTCAATGTAGCGGTTGGAGAGTTCTTCCGTACCCTTCTCAGCAGCTCAAAGCTGTTCCTAGTTGGAACAGCAGCGTTGACTTCCACCACTGGAGCCGGTGGAGTTAGCCCTGAGGGAGTGTTGCCCCCTGCCTTCCTCACTCGTTGCCAATGGCGATGTCGTGCACGACGAGCCATCGGGATTTGTTCGGAATTTGAGATAGTTTCTTTTTGCCCCCTGTTCGAGTGTGGGGTGACTGCTGATGTCAGCTTATCGAAGACTGATGCCTTTTGACCAGCAAGGGCAGGAATGGGAATCGTCAATCTTGCGAAGACCGACTCTATGATGGGAGAAGCCGCTTTAACAACTTCCTGAGCAGCGGCCGTTGCCCTCTTTGGGACGGCCACTTTATGATTCTGATCCAGCCTGGCGAAAACGGAGGCTGTTGGTTTGGTAACGGGCGACCCGTTGACAGGGGCCGTCGTAGCAGTGAGCCGGTCGAAGACCGACTTCTTGTTCACCTCTAGTGCAGGTATTGGCGTAGGGAAGCTTGTAGGTGGGATCATGGTCCCGAAGAACAGACCAGTGGTGGCTCGGGTCACCTGATCTACCGGCAGAGTGAGGAAGGAAGCCGCTTGGGGCTCATATGCTACACCTCCCGGTGAGGTGGAGCGTCCGTTGCAGTGGCACTTCGAGCAGTTGGTGCAGTTAGAGGCCATTGAATCTTGAATTCTACGCCAAGTAAAAGACCAAATCTTAGTAGCTTGAAATCCGAAGACGACCATTTAACAAACCGCGATTGGTTCGCGAAGACGACATACGAAGTGTGGAGTGGAAAGAGGAAGAGGTCCCACCGGGCGTGCCAGAATCTGTTCCCCTCCAAAAGACGGCGCACAGGACCGCGATGTCCTGGCACTGAGATTCGGGGCAGATGCTATTTGGTTTTATCCGTCTACCTCTCCGAAGATGCCAAGTTGATTTATGGCACCGTGTATCGAAGGTTTAGACGGATGCGGCCGATGTAGCAGACTTTGTCAGATTCCCCCTCGCTAGAGGGGTTTTTGATTGTGGGGACGCTCTTCCCTGCAGGCGCAAGCCCCTGCAGTTAATTACGCTACCGCTTCGCGGTAACAACATTCTCCTTCTCCATAATTTCACTTCGTGTCGTGAGTGTTTGTTTTGTTTGTGGTTGCCCGTGGATTGTATACGGAGACTGAGTAATGCCGTCGCCCGTAGGACGTGGATTAGTCCAAATCCGTATTTATTTAGATTTGGGTTTGGTGTTTTTTAGTTTAAGGATGCGTTAGTCGCGTTGCGGCTAAGATCAACTTAAACGTTCGCCAAGGATACGTTAATCCTATTTTGGACTAAGATCGACTTGGACGGGATCGTTTAGATCCGAAAGAAGAACAATTGGCTCTATTGTTCCAGTTTAGAGACGTGGTGGTCCATGTTCCAGTTTAGGGACGTGGTGGTTCGTCATTAGTTTAAGGACATTTCGGTCCGATATTAGTTTAGGGACGTCTCGGTCCGATATTCGTTTAGGGACGTCTCGGTCTACGAGTTTAAGGACCCCGCAGTCCATATGGGTGTGTGGTCGTTGGGACCCGTCACCTCTTTGACGTCATTGAGGAATTACAACGATGGATATCAAAGGAGTTCGGAGATGTACCCTCGAACCGGATGTGGATTGGTTTAGGAGAGCCATTCTGCTCAGTTAATTTAATTTAAGGACTTATGGCCAAAATTGGGCTAAGTCCAGCTTCAATATTTTTTTTTTGTCTTCGGCCTGTTCTAGGGCTTTACCCCCTTTTAGTAATGCACTGCATTATTCTTGTTTTGATTGGGCTCAGCCCTTTATAAATGATGCAGAGCATCTATTTTGTTTGGGCTCTGCCCTTTTTAAAATGCATAGCATATTTGATTGAGCCTGTTAGGCCTTTTAATTGGGCTCTGTCCCTTTTCTTTATGATGCAGCGCATCTGTTTTAATTTGGGCTCTGCCCTTTTCAAAGTAATGCGTTGCATTTTATTAGGCCTGTTAGGCCTTCTTTAATTGGGCTTAGCCCCTTTTGTAAGCAATACAGTGCATTCGTCAGGCGCTTTGCGCTAAGTAATGAGCGCAAGCTCATATGATGATGACACGTGTCATGCTCTGGTGAGCACAAGCGCAACAGCGCAGTGCGCTGCGCTAGTGCGCTGCGCTGTTGCGCTGCTGACACGTGGCGCGCTCTCAGCGAGTTGCGCCAATTCCAGAGAGCAAAGCTCTATCTTAAGAGCGCGTAGCGCAGGTTGTTCTACAGCTAACACGTGGCGCTCTCTCAAGAGCGCAACAGCGCAGTTTGGAAGTGCAAAGCACTATTTTTATCTTTGATCAAATTAGAATCAAAGAAAAATAAATTTTTCTTTCATTTCAAGAACCAGAGGTTCATAAAAGTGCAAAGCACTATTTTTTATTTATTATTTTTTTTTGTTTTAAAGAACCAGTGGTTCATAAGAAGTGCAAAGCACTATTTATTATATGAAGATCATTGATCTTGTTTTTAGATCAATGATCTATTAGAGGAAATTTCTTCTCCCTTATAAAGGTTTTTTACCTCTTCTTGAAATTTTTCTCAGAGTTCTCTCTGTTTGAAGCTCTTGATTTTTCAAGAAAAATGTTGATGCCTTTGAATTGAGGCCTAGGGTCCTTTTTATAGTGCCCATAAGTTTGTTGAATTTGTTAAAGAGATCTTTCTCTGAGTGATTTGGGGAATTTTCCCCACCGTTGGATCTTTGATTCAAGGGCTTCTGCTTTGCAGAAGAAAATCTTCTTGTTTTAACAAGAACAGAGAAGATTTCTTGGAAATTTAATTCTGTTTGGCGCAGATGCCCCAGCGCGTGACACGTGTCTCGCAGCGCAGAGCGCAGCGCAACTGCGCTAGCGCATCTGCGCTGACACGTGGCGCGCAGCGCAGAGCGCAGCGCAACTGAAGCGTTGCTTCATAAAAATAGAGCTTTGCTCTGATTGGGCGCGCCTTCTTGGGCGCTGCGCTGACGTATTAGCGCCTGACACGTGGCGCGTTGCGTCCGAGACTTGAAGCGTTGCTTCAAAATTTTGAATTTTGAATTTGAACAGAGCTTTGCTCTGATTGGGCGAAACACTAAACAACAAGGATTTTGTGATTAATCAATCTTCACCTATAGAAGTTGAACCATCACCCTTTCTTCTTATAAAATTCGAGAATGCTAATATTCCACTCATTTCTGATCATTCACATTTTCGTTTTTATTTATCATCACCTCTTATCTTCTCACATTCACGTTCACGTAAACCCTTTCCATACCACCACTTATCTCTTCCCCATCTCTTTTTGGCTCTATATAACATGTTCTTCCACCAACCTATATGTTACATTGATAAATTCTTCAAATGGTTGGTATTGACTTTTGGACTTTGCAAAACTTGGTGTTGACCAATAACTTTGAACCCCCTCTTTAAAAACTTAACATTGTTTAACTCAAGTTTGGGGGGGGGATAATTTGGCTCTCGAAAATAATTTTTTCTAACTCAAAGTGGTGAACCAAAAAATAAGTTTGGGGGAGATTTTCACGATCATACTTCATGTCCACGTTAATAAATTTTTCCTCCCAAATTTACAAGTTTATGAGATTTAAAAAAATGGCAACAGTAGAAACAATGTTTCACTTAAGTTTGGGGGGAACCTTTTTATGTATATATATTTTGTTTTCTTTTTCTGTTAATAATAAAAATAAAAATTTTTAAAAAAAGGGGGAGTGCCGACAATTTTGACCCTCTTGGTGTATAGCCTAACAGTGAGGGCACTGTCAAGTTTAAGTTTGGGGGTGGGGTATGCTCGGTAAGCTTTCTTCCTTCGCATTCATATGTATATTTTTGCATTTGCATACTTATTTTAAAACCCATAAAAATTAAAAAAGTTTAAAAATTATAAAAATTGAAAAGTTCAATTTTGGCCATATTTGACTTAAGTTTAACATGATGGTTGACTAGTTAGAAAAAACTAGATCCTAAACTTAGTAAATTAAAAACCCTAAAAATAACATTTCTTAAAGTTTAACTGTAGAAAATATACGTCCTTGTAGTTTATTTTAAAATAGGAAAATTTTGAGTTCAGTTCTTGGGCTAAATCGAAATAAGGGAAGAGTATTGAAAGCTCTATTTGAAGTATAAGTCTGAAAAATAATTCTGAACCTTAAGTCCAAATTCTGAAAATATATACCCTATTATACGCACTTACACGCACCTTGAAACTTGGGATAGTAGAGGATACCTTGAAATGCTCTTGTCTAAAATCCTCAGTATGAAGAAAAATAAAATAAAAGTATAAGTTGTGAATAAAGAGATAAAAAAATGAACACTGATTTTGTAATTACTTAAGGCTGCATAAAATAAAAAATATATATAGCAAGGGTGCTTCATCACCTAGTGCCTTAGACCAACTGGTTTGGGAGTCACTACTAAGCCTTATGTATTGCAAGACGAGGAATAACGCCTAAAATGCGCTAGCAAATTTTGTAATCGGTCGTTAGTACCTCAAGAAGTATTAACGGTCGCATGAAGAATGGATGAGCTATTTCATCTAAAATTCACAAACTAAAAGTACTTTGGACGATGGACAAGAGTATGATAGCTTGAATTGAATTTCCAAGTGTAGGGGTAAAAATTACACACACGTGGGGGTATATGATTGGGGTTTGGATGAGAGATAGGAATAAAAGATAGGGCTTATATCTTCAGTAGAGATGATAAAAATTTCTAAGTTGAGATGGAACCTGTTCCCCTCCGAATGGCGGCGGAGACGACGTGAGGACGTCTTGCCTAAGATTCGGGGCAGATGCTATATGGTTTTATCCGTTTGCCTCTCCGCAGATGCCAAGTTGATTTATGACACCGTGTATCGGAGGTTTAGACGGATGCGGCCGATATAGCAGACTTCGTCAGATTCCCCCTCGCTAGAGAGGTTTTTGATTGTGGGGACGCTCTTCCCTGCAGGCGCAAGCCCCTGCAGTTAATTACGCTACCGTATCGCGGTAGACACTTTCTCCTTTTCCAGAATTTCACTTCGTGTCGTGTGTGTCTGTTTTGTTTGTGGTTGCCCATGGATTGTATACGGAGACTGAGTAATGCCGTCGCCCGTAGGACGTGGATTAGTCAAAATCCGTATTTACTTATATTTGGGTTTGGTGTTTTTAGTTTAAGGATACGTTAGCCGTATTGAGGCTAAGATCAACTTAAACGTTCGTTAAGGATAAGTTAGTCCTGTTTGAGACTAAGATCGACTTAACGTGCTGATCCATTTATTATATGGCCGTCAGGACTCATCACCTCTCTGACGTCGTTGAAGGATTACAACGATAGGGGTCAGAGGAGTTCAGAGATGTTCCCTTGAACCAAAGTTGATTTGGAGTTTTATAGTCCATTTGAATGTTTAAGGATACGTTAGCCATGTTTGGGGCTAAGATCAATTTAAACGGGACCGTTTAGATCCGACAAAAGAGCATTTGGAGGCTCTATTGTTCCAGTTTAGGGACGTAGTGGTCCATGTTCCAGTTTGGGGACGTTTCGGTTCGATATTAGTTTAGGGACGTTTCGGTCCGATATTAGTTTAGGGACGTTTCGGTCCGATATTAATGTGTGGTCGTTGGGACCCGTCACCTCTCTGACGTCGTTGAAGAATTACAACGATAGGTGTCAGAGGAGTTCGGAGATGTACCCTCGAACCGGTTGTAAATTGATTCAGTCAATTTAATTTGAGGACTTACGGCCATGATTGGGCTAAGTCCAGTTGAAAATGTTCAACATTTTATTGCATTTTATTTTTATTTGGGTTCTACCCATAAAGGATGCAGGGCATCAATTTGTTTTGGGCTCTGCCCATTTATAAATGATGCGCAGCATCAATTTTACTTGGGCTCTGCCCTTTATTGCTTTGCAATTTAATTTGGCCTGTTAGGTCTTTTTGACTTGGGCTTGGCCCATTTTTTAAATAATGCATTGTATTTCAGGCGCTTTGCGCCAATCAAAGAGCGCAAGCGCTTGTGGTGACAACACGTGTCATGCAAGCGCAGTGCGCTGCGTTAGTGCGCTGCGTTTGCGCTGCTGACACGTGGCGCGCTCTGGTAAGTTGCGCCAATTTCAGAGAGCAAAGCTCCATTTCAAAAGCGCATAGCGCAAATGGTTCAGACGCTGACACGTGGCGCTCTCCCAAGAGCGCAACAGCGCAGTTTGCAAGTGCAAGGCACTATAAGTTTGAGAATCTTTTAGATTCAAGAACCAAAGGCTCATAAAAGAAGTGCAAAGCACTGTTTGCTTTCTTGATCTAATTTAGATCAAAAAAAAAAGTTTCTCTTGTTTTTCTTATCTCAGAGAACCAAAGGTTCATAAAAAGTGCAAAGCACTGTTTTTATTTTGTTTTTTTATTGAAGATCATTGATCTTGTTTTTAGATCCATGATCTGTTCATAAGAGAATTTTCTCTTTTTCTAAAGGCTTTTTACCCATTTTGTTCTTGAGGATTTCTCTCCAATTCTTCAGAGATCTCTCTGTTTAATTTCTCACAAAATGTTCATGCCTTTGAATTGAGGTCTAGGGTCCTTTTTATAGTGCCCATAAATTAGTTAAATTTGTTAAAGAAATCCTTCTCTGAGTGATTTGGGGAATTTTCCCCACCGTTGGATCTTTGATCTAAGTGCTTCTATTTTACAGAAGAAATTCTTCTTGTTTTAACAAGAACAGAAAAGATTTCTTTAGAATTTTAATTCTGTTTGGCGCAAATGCTCCAGAGCGTGACACGTGTCGCGCAGCGCAACTGCGCTAGCGCATCTGTCCTGGCACGTGTCGTGCAGCGCAACTGCGCTAGCGCATCTGTGCTGACACGTGTCGCGCAGCGCACAGTGCAGCGCAACTGAAGCGTTGCTTCCTTTAATTTTGCTTAAAATAGAGATTTGCTCTGATTGGGCACGCCTTCTTGGGCGCTGCGCTGACGTATCAGCGCCTGACACGTGGCGCGTTGCGCCCGAGATTTGAAGCGTTGCTTTAAAATTTGAATTTTGAATTTCAACAGAGCTTTGCTCTGATTGGGGGAAACAAATGCCCCCCCACCGTTGCGCTCACGTGGCGCGCACGTGAGTGCAGCGGTGGCAAACTTTTGACCGTTGGATCAAGCGGTGAGCTGATGGGGGCGCAAGCGCCTTATAAATAGGACCTATGGCCCTTAGAAAATCTTCACCATTTCAAGATTTTGATTTTCCAGAGCTTTGCTCTCACTCAAGAACTTCAGAGCTTTGCTCATTTCTAAAGTCAAAAACTTTAGATAAAAATTAATTTAAATCAAATTAATTTAACTTAATCTCAACCAAAGAGCTTTGCTCTCACAGATCTTTTTATCTAAAGATATGCCCATTGGGGTTTCGTAAACAGAGCTTTGCTCTCAAGAACTTATAGATCTGCAGAGATCTTGTTCATGGGTTCTAACCCATGAACAGAGCTTTGCTTTTGAATCAACTGTAGATTTTTTAGATTTGAAAAATGAAGAATATTTTTATAAGTTTTTCATGAATCTTTCAAGATTCCAAAATTTTTAATTCTTTTAAGTGTAAAAAAAAATTCTGATGGACCTTTTCCATTATTACCACAGAGTTATGCTCCTTTAAGGAATTTTATTCCTTTGAGACCAGAATTTGACAAGTGTCATTCTGTGACAGAGCTTTGCTCTGAAAGAAGAGATTTTCTCCTTGTTTCTAGGGATTCCCTACTGATGATAATATTCTCTTGGGGATCTTTTCTTTAACTGACAGTCTCACCCAATGATGAGGCTGTCTTATTAAAAGAGGCATTTTCATCCAGATTTTGTGGGTCCCCATTTGGTCCCCTACCCACTGCACTGCAGTGTGATTAATTTTAATCTAATTAATTTTTAAATTCATTTAATTGAAGATTTTTTTTAAACGCCAATCGTTGGGATTGTAGCACTGACGGCTATTTTGTTCTTTTGCAGCGATCATGTCTCTCGACACCTCGTTCCCGTTTGTTCGTTCAGATGAGGGATTTCCCGAGGCGCCCTTGGACCGTGAGGTCCTGGCCATGATTAAAGAATACGACCCGGAATACAAGAGTCTCCACCTTTGGGGGTCGTGGTATAATCAGATCATCATGGGCCGACGTAGCTTCACATGCGCGGTGCCGTCAGAACCCATCACGGCGATCCACTATGCTACCCCACCCTCGGTGCAGTATGCCGTAGAGATGGTGGATTGGACATCGAAGGGTTTTCTTCATCCGGCTATAGATGCCATCCCGGTCCAGCGTCCTATGGTCTTGGATATCCTAGGACGCCGTATCTGTCAGGGCGAGGCGAGACCTTGGGGGCAATCATATAACATTGGTCTGATCCCCCGCCACCCGATTGGCTATCTGCCATAGGCCCGGTACATCCTTTCGACGAAAAAGTCGCAGTTGATAAGGTTAGGACTGTACACCGCGGTCTACGTCTCTCTCTTCCAGTATCCCACGCTCCCCACCTGGTGGTTCAAGGCTTTCTTGGAGCAGTGAAATATTCCTACCCACACTTTCCTTGCCATGGATCGGGAAGTGTCAATCTCTTTGGAAGAGTTTACGGAGGTATCCGGTTTACCGGTCATGGGGGAACATTATGAGGAGTTGCTCTCGACGGATGAGTACATCTTTGGTGCTAAGCCGGTGATAAGGGGGCTCACGCCGGAGAATGCTGTTCAACACCAGTTCCCAAGCTTGATTAAAGTGTTGAACATATATGAGTCTCTTTTCATCGAACATGGGAGTCGAGGAGTTAACTTTGAGGATTTCATTGCTCGGTTTCTTCGTCCAAGCGTCTTCTCATCAGAGGCTGCTAAGTTCGCTACCCTGGATGACCCTTTCGGTCTTAGTGTGGACAACCTGCCGAAAAAGGAGATAGATCAAAAGGGTTTTTTCCTTCCAAAATTCCCGACTATGTCTTTTGCAGAAATTGCGGCCCCTGGAATGGATGAGGAGGCCTTTTTCTTAGGGTTTCTCGGGTTATGGTTGAGTTGGTTTGCAATTCCAATGCACTCTCACCGCATGCGGCCCTCTGTTTTTTACCCAGCCCACCGGATGACTATCGGGGTAAAGGTGGCCGTTGGGATCGCCGGCTTGGCGCACTTATATCATGGCCTCAGCCGAGCAGCGGATTCTAATGAGCCTGGGGTGCTGCACGTGGTCTTCCCGATACACTACTTTATGTCGTGGCTCGAGCTACATACGGCGGGTGTATTCGGCATGCACAAAAAGCCCTCATTCTACGAAAGGTGCAGCTTCCCTCACCTCATACAGCTGATTGGCGCATCAATTGTGAATCCATCGCCGTGAAATGCCAGGGGTTTACTCCTTCGCTCCCACACCGTTGGAGCCGGTGTGTCTTTCATCGACAAAGTGTTGACTATTGGAAAAGCGTCTACCACTGCAGTGCGGTCATTGCAAGACACTTTCAAGGATGGAGTTTCGGTTTTAACGGCCCGGGAGACCCTTCACTTATATTCCATCAGACCGGGCTTCTTGGTGTTTAGGCAGAACGGGAAAGCGATCTTCATGAGATATAACCCGCATCGTTTCGCTCAGCAGCTGAGCTATAATCAAGGGGTACCGCTGGAGGCTTTCTTATCGGAACCTGCTGCGACCAAAGAAGGTATGGAGAGAGCGCTGCATCATTTCATGCATCTAAACACGGGCTCCCACTTCTTTATCAGTGAGCCGGCTTGCGCCCCACGACTTCTCAGGGTATATACAGAATGGTACAGTCATTCGACGGGAGCGGTCATAAAGGAGGAAAGGCGGTTGCTGATCAACCGTAAGGGTGCACCTCCAGGTAGAGATCGCACGCTCCTTTGGTGCCAAGGACCCCGGTAATCCCCCCTTTAAAAGATGCCAGAGCTGGACCTTCGCGTGCGCAGATTCCTCCACGCGGATTGCCGCTCCCTGATATCGCGAATGCACCCACAGCGCCCTGTGCTCCAGTGGAGATAGTGGTTATAGCCTCGCCGGAGTCTGGCTTGGGTGCAGACATTGGGACCCGCCGTCCCAAGGTGGCTGCTAAGCGTAAGTCAATCCCACGTGCACCTAGGGTCGGAGGGCAGAAGAAAAAGAAGTCGCTCTTCGCCGCTGACGTCGCGTTCGGTCAGGAATCCCATGCTCCCTATGCTGAGGTCCTGAGTGAATACGGGACTAACGAGGGATCAGTCATGCCGGATGACACGGATTTGGAGGCCGCCCTCGAAGCTTCGGAGCGGTTGGTGAGGCGTGACGCATAGCTGGCTAAGCTTGCGGCATCAGGTATTCACTAGTCGCATTTTCTATTGCATCATATCTTTATTATTGTCTTTGATTAACATTTTTCCTTCTTTTCTTCCAACAGGCATCACAACTGAAGAAGCCATCGCCGCTTCCCTCAAGACCTTCCAAGAGGAGGAATGCCTTAGAGCGTCTTTAGGCCTTAGTAAGTTTAAATTCACCAAGTTTTCATTTTTCTTGTGTTATGGTCGATCTAACCTCTCCCTTTTCATCGCAGGAACCTTAATGCCGTTTCCGCCAACTGCCGACGTTCCCGCCTCCTCAGGGCTATCGCGGGAGGTCCGTCTTGAAGAGCCGATGAGAGATGCCTTAAAGGCTCTGGAGGCATCTCTGAATGAGGACGACAACACCTTGATGGAGGAAGCGTCGAAGAGATCCATTGCGACAGCCCGGGAGGAAAGGAAGCGGTCGAGGCGCGAAGCAAAGGCACGCAGGGCTTCCTTGGCTATTGGAGCGGGCCCCAGCACCGTTCCTCGTGCCGATACCACATCAGAAGAGCCCCCGGTCGCCCTGTCTACATCTCATAGACAGGCGATTCGCGCCAATAGGGAGGCTAACGACAAGTCTACCTCAGGTAATACTTCTTTTAGAATCTTGTTGTAAGGCTTGTAAAGCTGTCGGTTCTTATATATATTCTATCCTGCAGGGACAAGTCCGACCGAAGGGGAGGCGGAGACCGTTGAACCCAAGGAAACAGAGGAGGTGACACCTGCCGAACCCGAGCTAACGGTGGGCAACGTTGCTGGGGCTGCGGAGCCTGAGATGGAGGTTGAGAGATCTGCAGCCGAGAAGGTCATTGATACCGAGCCTGAAGTGGCGGCAGATGAAATGATCGTTATAACTGAGCCCAGGGCAGCGGCGAACGAGGTGCTTGAGACCGGCGACCTCATGGTGACGGCGGATGAACCGATGGAGACCGCCGAGCCCAAAGAAGTAGCGGATGAGATAGGCACGACTCTTGGGGAAGAGCTAGCCGCTCTTTCTCAAGAGTCCGGCAATGCTCCAATCATTGCCCTCCCTGTCTACAGTCTTCCGCCGTCTCCTGGCCGCGCGAGTACGACGACGGCCCCCGTAGAGTCTGGGGATGAGGCCACGGGTGGTGGACTCGTGTCGCTGGAGGAGGGAGTCGCCTACTTTTCAGCTGGCAGCTCATCAGGTAAATCCCAAGTTGCTGTCTTTCTTTACCTTACAGTCCTTTCTGACAAGTTCACCGTTTTTGTAACGCAGGTGCAGCCAGCGCCGATGCCCCACTACTCGAGGGAGCGCCTTCAACGACTGCCTTGGCGGTGGTTACCTCTCAACCCTCTCTCATACCATCGAAGATGTTAGAAGGTATGGGTTTGCAATTTATTAATCTTATCTTTCAGACGTATAATTTGTGTACTAAAGTCGTACTGCTATGTCTTTTCAGGAGTGCTCTTTGATCATCTATATCAAGTGTTGCTCCCACACTTCTCCTTCCTATATGAACTCGCCTCTTCCTCTGGTGGCGCTGGTGAGTATAGTTCCCGACTGCTATCTTTGTCTTTCGATGATGAAATTATTTCTAACTTTTTCTCGTCCTGACTGTAGTGCTACAAATCGAAGGGGGAGAAAAAAGATCAGCCACACCACCGGCCCTTCCGGCCTTGCCACCTGTTTCGACTGGTATAGTAAACTATCTTATCAATGACTTTTTCCATATTTATTGAATCATCATCTAATCGCATTTTTTCTTTCCAGCTATCGTTCTGGTCTTGGCGCCCTTTGAGTCTCATATTATAATACCGGCAGGCCCTTCCCAGAGACGTCCGTCCTTGAAAGGTGCGGCGAATAGTCTGCGTATGTTGAGCGACTATATCGAGGAACTCGACGTCGAGGCTCCTACGTCTGCTGCGGACTTCGCTACGACGGTTAACCCGATGCTGGTGATATTTGCCAATTTCCATGACGAGGGCATCGTCGCATCTTGGGTTAATCACTGTAGAGAGATTGAGGCTCGCCTTCATCAGCTGGAGTCAATGCGTCTTGCCCCCGAGGTTTTGGCCGTGAGTACTCAACGGGGAGCATGGCTCGAGCAAAGCACTTCTCATTTCCGCCATTTGGAACAAGAAGTAGCTTTGAGGCTGAAGGAGTGCCAGAAGTCTTTAAGCGAAACTGCTCACCTGCGTGCTGAAGTTGAGGCGAACGCCGCTGAGGTAAAGGCTGTCTTCGAGGGCCTTCTGGAGCGCATCTCAAATGGGCTAAAACTGAAGCGGGCACTTGACGTTGCCGAGCATAATGCCCAAGGCCGCGAAGCCACTCAGCAGGCCGTCAGGGAGCAGCTCGCATCTCTCTTGCAGCAAAGGGCTCAGGTGGAAGCAGAGATGGCGGTGGTAGTAGATCAGCAAAAGGCGTGGAAGGAAGTGCATGAACAATTAATAAAGTTATGCAAGACGCTTCCTTCCCAGTAGTCCTCCTTGTATCCATATACTTGTAAAAAATTTCTTTTCCTTCTTCGAATAACATGTATCCATTCTTTATTCTTTTGTACGATTCACCCTATATTTGATTGAAGTCAATAAATGAAGATACATATTTTTTTTTGCAATGTCTTGTATACTCTTTTGCTTTTTGTCTTCTCTTATTATCAGCATGCTGTCACAATTAGCAGATAATAGAGTAAGCATCTTGATTTCTTCAAGAGATAGCGATGGCTTAGGCTGCAGGTTCAGATCTGCCGCCTAAGACTTTTCAACTCTATGAGCCGTGATGGTCTCATAGAGACTTTTCTCCCTACGGATCGAGAGGATCTCGTAGGTGGGTTTTCTCCTTAGGAATCGTGAGGATTCCTAAGTATGTTTTCTCTTATAAGTCGTAAGGATTCTATAAGAGAATTTTCCCTCTTACGAGTCGAGAGGACCCATAAGCGGTTGTTTCCCTCCTTGTCGAAACCCGACTTTGGAGAGTGAGACCCGTGAATAGTATGCAAGAGACCGTTTTAGATCGACTTGCAGGGTCCCATTGTTCAGGAAGCAAGTTTTTTAATCCCTGCTGTCTGAGGCTTCATCTTGCAAGTTGAGATGAATCGGGAATATCCCGCGGAGACACTGGTTTCTCTGCGAGCCGATGCGAATTAGGGGGCTCTCATCAAGGATCCTAGTTTCCCTGAGTTGAGGTGTTTACCAAGGATTATTTGTTTCCTTAGTGCCAAGGATTATTTGTTTCCCTGGTGTTGAAACGAGTCGAGAATTTCCCACGGAGGCACTGGTTGCTCTGCGAGTCGACGCGGATCGGGAGGCTCTCGTCAAGGATTATTTGTTTCCCTGAGTTGAGGTATTTACTAAGGATTATTTTTTTTCCTAGCGCCAAGGATTATTTGTTTCCCTGGAGTTGAAACGAGTCGAGAATTTCCCACGGAGGCACTGGTTGCTCTGCGAGTCGACGCGAATCGGGAGACTCTCGTCAAGGATTGTTTGTTTCCCTGAGTTGAGGTATTTGCTAAGGATTATTTGTTTCCCTAGTGCCAAGGATTATTTGTTTCTCTGGTGTTGAAACGAGTCGAGAATTTCCCACGGAGATACTGGTTGCTCTGCGAGTCGACGTGCATCAGGAGGCTCTCGTCAAGGATTGTTTGTTTCCCTGAGTTGAGGTGTTTGCTAAGGATTATTTGTTTCCTTAGCGCCAAGGATTATTTGTTTCCTTGGTGTTGAAACGAGTCGAGAATTTCCCACGGAGATACTGGTTGCTCTGCGAGTCGACGCGCATCAGGAGGCTCTCGTCAAGAATTGTTTGTTTCCCTGAGTTGAGGTATTTGCTAAGGATTATTTGTTTCCCTAGCGCCAAGGATTATTTGTTTCCTTGGTGTTGAAACGAGTCGAGAATTTCCCACGGAGATACTGGTTGCTCTGCGAGTCGACGCGCATCAGGAGGCTCTCGTCAAGGATTGTTTGTTTCCCTGAGTTGAGGTATTTGCTAAGGATTATTTGTTTCCCTAGCGCCAAGGATTATTTGTTTCCTTGGTGTTGAAACGAGTCGAGAATTTCCCACGGAGATACTGGTTGTTCTGCGAGTCGACGCGCATCAGGAGGTTCTCGTCACGGATTGTTTGTCTCCCTGAGTTGAGGGGTTTGCCGAAGACGCTGGTTTCTTCGGAGTTGGGATGAATCGTTGGGGTCTGGCTTCGTTTTCTGGCGGAGCCTGTTGGGAGAGTCTGGTTCCCTTTTTGTTTGTGCCCTTAGATTGTGTACAGGGATCGATGTGATCTCAACTGTAGGGCCAAAGTTTTATCATCATTTTTTTATTTTATTTCCGCGATGCTCTATCATTTCAGCTTTTATATCGCGAAGGTCGCGATTGCCCAATCATTTCGGCTATTTTTCGCGGTGCCCAATCATTTCGGCTGTTTATTTCGTTTTTACTCAATGCTTTTTATTGCGAGTTGCCCAATCATTTCGGCTATTTTGCATGCATACGTTTTTACTTGCTGCTTTCTATTGCAAGTTGCCCCATCATTTCGGCTATTTCGTATGCATGTGTGGCCTACTGGCTTTTTGCCGTAAACCTGAAATTGGACACCGATTTCGGCATCAGCACCGCTACAACTGGGGTATTGCCAGAAGCGAATCATCATCTGCCTCTGTCGATGTCGAACAAAGGTGGCTTAGCGACCAGGGTTAGGGTCCTGTCGGCTAAGGCTTTTGACTTCATGGGCCGTAAGGGTCTCACGAAGTTATTTCTCTCTACAAGTCGTGAGGATCTTGTAGGTGTATTCTCTCCTTAGGAATCGTGAGGATTCCTAAGTGTTCGTTTCCTCTGTAAGTCGTAAGGATCCCACAGGAGGGTTTTCTCCTTATAAATCGAGAGGATTTACAAGGGTTGTTCATCATGCAAACATATCCCCAGTCACGGATAAGACTTGGTTAGGGAAATGTTTATTCGCGCCCGTGGATTGTATATAAGGGCCAGTATTGGACCACTTGTAGGGCAATATCGGAAGTTGTGGGGGTTGCTTAAGCACAGGTTTAGGTCTCTGTAACTTAAGACTTTCAAATCTTATGAGCCGTGAGGGTCTCATAAGAGAATTCTCCTTACGAGTCGTGAGGATCTCGCAAGTGTATTTTCTCCTTAGGAATCGTGGGGGTCCCTAAGTGTGTTGCTCCTTTGTGAGTCGTAAGGAACTCACGCGGGTGGTTTCTCCTTACAACGTCGAGATGACCCTATAAGTGTCTTTTAACGAGGTTGCACCCTTTTGGGTTTTCACAAACACTCACCGGTAGTCCTGCTGTTTTTACTCACGGAGCCTTTTCGGGTTTTCATCCGTGCCCATTTTGCTTATGGACATATCGTTTTTTTTATTATACTTTTTATTTTCTTCTCTCTCTTTTTTTTTACGAGGTCGCGCCCTTTCGGGTTTTCACGAACACTCGCCGGTAGCCCTGCTGTTTTTACTCACGGAGCCCTTTCGGGTTTTCGTCCGTGCCCTTTTTGCTTACGGACATACCGTTTTTATTTATTATATTTTTCTTCTCTTTTTTTTTATCTCGTCAGCTTACGAATGCTGCGGTATTAGTTTAAAGACGTTTCGGTCCTTTGTTAGTTTAAGGACATTTCGGTCCGCCATTAGTTTAAGGACGTTTCGGTCCGTCCAGGAAACGGCTGGCTACTGCTTATAAAGCTTGAGCTTAGGAAGATAGCGAGCGGACATAGTCGTCGTCATCTATCATTGACTTAGGCAGTGACTCATTAAGCGCAGTATCTTTTTAGGAAGCGACTGTTTATTGGCCTGAAAGGCCTTTCACCGTGCATATCTATGAGTAGATAGGCCCCACCCTGGTAGACCTTATCTATGATGAACGGGCCTTCATAGTTTGGCTCGAATTTTCCCCGCTTGGCGCAATTGGGGATCATAGGCCTTTTGACCACTAGCACGAGTTCGCCTTGGCGAAATGTTCTCGGTCGGGTCAATCTTTCATATGAGCGCATCATCTTTGCTTTATAAGCTTCCAGATTTTGTTGCGCTATGAGCCGTGTTTCTTCAAGGGCATCAAGCTCCTCAAGTCGAAGGTGAGCGTTTTCTTCGTCCGTCAGCTCGTAGTGGACTGCCACTCGCAGAGAGGGTAACTCTATCTCGAGGGGGAGTACTGCTTCGGTACCGAATACCAACGCGTACGGCGTTGTGTTCGTGGCCGTCTTGAACGTGGTTCGATACACCCAAAGAGCCTCTTGCAGTCTCTCGTGCCAGTCTCTCTTATTTCGGGACACCGTCTTTTTCATGATTTTCGTCAGGGTCTTGTTGAAGGCTTCAGCTAGACCATTAGCTCGCGGATTGTAAACTGAAGTATATCTCCAGTCTATATTATGTTGTTGCGCGAAGCGACTGATCTTGTGGCTTCTGTGGGTTGGCCCGTTATCGGAGATGATCCGTCTCGGCGTTCCAAACCGATATATGACATGCATCTTGAAGAAATGGAGGATATTCTCCGTCTTCACCTCCCTTAACGGTACTGCTTCTGCCCATTTAGAGAAGTAATCAGTCGTCGCCAGGATGAAACGATGTCCCCTGGACGATGCTGGTTCGATGGGGCCGACTATGTCAGTTCCCCACATTTCGAACGGCCAGCTAGCCACCGTTGGATGTAGTGGATTTGGATGCTGGTGGATGAAGTCCCCATGGATTTGGCATGAGTGGCACTGCTTCGCATACTCAAGGCAGTCTTGAATCATCGTGGGCCAGTAGTAGCCCATCCGTTTGATCTTCAACTTCATCTTTGGGCCTGCTTGATGAGAACCGCAGATTCCGTCATGAACTTCCTGGACGACTCTTTTCGCTTCGTTAGGTCCCAGACATCTCAACCACAGGGAATCAAATGACCTCTTGTATAGAGTATCATTGACGAAGGCGAAAGACAGAGCTCGTTTTATGAGCTAATGTCTTGTGGACGCTTCTTCAGGCATTCGGTGGGACTTAAAGTAGTCTATGAAGACTTCCCTCCAATTCTCGGCCTTTTCCCGGTCTTTTATTTGCAGAGTCGTCTGCTCAATCACTCCCTTCTCTTCGGATGATTCCGGAGATATTTCTACTGGGGCAAGCACCCGACGGCTTTGTACCACGATTCTAACGTCATCGAGGTTCTCGTCAGCCAGTTCTTTAGCAAGTTTGGCCAACGCGTCTGCTTTGCTGTTTTCCGCGCACGGTATGCTTTCCAAAGTATAGGAAGGAATTTGTGTCAACAGTTGTTGCACCTTTTCACCGTACTTCACCAGCTCCGGTTAGCACGTTTGGTAGTCGCCGTTTACTTGACTAACGACCAGTTGAGAATCTCCGTATATGAGGAGATTTTCAATTCCCATGTCGATGGCGATCTCGAGACCTGCTATCAAAGCTTCGTATTCGGCTTCGTTATTTGTCCTCAGCTCTGTTAAGGAGAAAGCGAAGCGCATTATCCCTCCTTGTGGAGTCACGAAGATGAGGCCTACCCCTGATTTGATTATAGGGGTACTTTGTTTACGCTTTTTCATGGAAGATGCTCCATCAAAATAAAGCTCCCATCGGGTATCACTACCGTCAATCGCATCAAACGCATGTTCGTCTGGAAGATCGCAATTCAAAGGAGAATCGGCGGGTATCGGATGCTCTGCGAGGAAGTCGGCGATGGCCTGGCCTTTGACTGCCTTGAGAGGTTGATATGTTATCGAGAATTCCATCAAGAGCAGGGCCCATTTAGCGAGTCGTCCCGTCAATATGGCCTTCGACATCAGATATTTAAGAGGGTCGACCTTCGAAATGAGACGGTCCTCATGTGCCAATGCATAGTGCCTGAGCTTTGTTATCGCGAAGATCAACGCCAGGTAGCGTTTTTCAATGGGAGAGTAGTTGCTTTCTGCCCCCAGTAGAACTCGACTTAAATAATAAAGAGCTCTCTCTTTCCCCTGATCATTCGCTTGCGCCCATAATGCGCCTAAAGAACCTTCGATGGCGGTTGTGTAAAGAATGAGAGGCTTTCCCTTAACCGGAGCAGCCAACACTGGCGGGTTCTGCAGGTACTGTTTAATCTCGTCCAGCGCGCCCTGGCATTTTTGATCCCAAACGAATGGTGTTCCTTTCTTCATCAGGTGACTGTAAGGACGACACTTGCCCGAAAGGTTGGCTATAAATCGCCGTATATATGCGAGCTTCCCTTGGAGAGATCGCAGCTGCTTAAGAGTCCTTGGCGGAGGCATTTCCATGATCGCGTTGATCTTTGACGGATCTATCTCGATACCCCGGTGTCGGACGATGAACCCCAGGAATTTACCCGAAGAAACTCCGAATGCACACTTGAGAGGGTTCATCTTCAAGTTCTATTGTCGAAGGCGTCGAAATACAGTCTTCAGATGCTCGAGATGTTCCTCATACGATTTGCTCTTAACCACAAGGTCGTCAATATAACATTCGACGATTTCATGTATAAGGTCATCGAAGATCTTCGTCATGGCCCTCTGATAGGTGGCACCGGCGTTCTTCAAACCGAAGGGAATCACTTTGTAGCAGAATATACCCAAAGGAGTCCTGAAGGCGGTGTGCTTCTGATCTTCGGGATGCATCTTTATCTGGTTATACCCTGACGAGCCGTCCATAAAGGAGGAAACCTCATGAGTGGATGTATTGTCTATCATCAGTTCGGTGACTGGCACTGGGAAATCGTCCTTCGGGCAAGCTTTGTTGAGATCCCGAAAGTCCACGCATATGCGCACCGTCCCATTTTTCTTCATCACCGGGACGATGTTGGCGATCCATTCCAGATATTGAACCTCCTGAATAAAGCCAGAGTCGATCAGCTTCTTGACCTCGGCGTTGATGCTCATCTCAAGCTCGAGCCGCATTCTTCTCGGCGCCTGTTTGATTGGTTTAACGTCCGGGGATATCGCCAATTTATGGACAACAATCTCTGGATCTAATCTTGGCATTTCGGAATAGTTCCATGCGAAGCAATCTCTATGCTGTACAAGGACGTCTTTTAATGCAGCTACCCTTTCTTCAGATAGTAGCTCGCTGACAAACGTCGGCCGTGGGTCACTTTCCGTGGGCACCCAGGTAACTATCGCCTTTTGTGGATTGATAGGACGGTCCTCTTCCCGCTGAACTTTCATCTTTTTCTGTCGGCGGGGATAATCTTGATCAATTACCGAGTCTTGGACTTGACGCCAGACCTTGTAGATTTTAGAGGACAGTCGTTGAGAGGGCTTTTCCGGCTTCACCTTTGTAGCGCTCTCCATAGGTGGAGGAGATATTTTCAGCACAGCGGTCGGAGAGTTCTTGTGGACTTTCCTAAGTGGTTCAAAGATATTTCCAGTTGGAACAGCAACATCAATTTCCGCCGTTGGAGTCGGCGGAGTCAGTCCAGAAGGAGAGTTGCCCCCGGTCTTCCTTACTCGGCACCAGTGGTATATCCCTAGTAGGAGGGGTGTTGTCTCCTGAGGTTTTTCAGCGGATTACACCCACAAAATCGTATAATAAAAGAGAGATGGTGAAAGTTATATAAAGATAAGAACTATAAAAGAAAGAACTTGAAAATAAGAGTTTTCAACTCTACCAGCTTTTCAGTTGCTATGAGCCCTATCTTAATAGTCATGAAAAGATGTTAGAAATCACATCATCACTCAATAAAACATCGCCTTTAGTTTTCATTCCTACCTTTCTTCCAAACATTGATCATATACCCCTACGTGTGTGAACTGGACATCCCTACACTCAGAGAATTCAATTCAAGCAATCATACTCTTGTCCATCTACCTCAGTATTTTTTAATAGATATTTAGATAGAATTTGCTCACACATTCTTCATGCGACCGTTAATACTTCTTGAGGTACTAACCGATCGATTACTCATGTGCTTGCTAATTAAGTGTTTTTCCTCGTCTTGCAACACCTAAGGCTTAGCAGTGGCTCCCAAACCAGTTGGTCTAAGGCACTAGGTGATAAAGCACCCTCGCTATATTTTTTTTTTATTGTTGCCTCGGTGATAACAAAACCAGTGTTCATTTTTCTTTTCACCATTTTATCTTTTATTCTCCACTTTTATTTTCTTCATACTTTGGCTTCTAGACAAGAGCATTTCAAGGTATCCTCTACTATCCTGAGTTTCAAGATGTATGTACGTGCGTATAGTAGGGTTTCAACGTTCAAATGTTTGGCTTCCAGAATAGGAACTATTTTTCAGGCTTATTTTTATCCTCAGATTAGCAATTTCCTTCATCTTACTAACCCTTGGGACAACAGCTCATAGCTACTTATTACTAGTTTCATTTAAGAAAACATCTAACTTTCTTGTTTTTCTTAAGCTATTCCTATCTTTTAAATATAATTTTTCACTTTCTACTCTTTTCTTATCACAATTTTTTTTTGTGTGCTTATATACAGTATAATGCAAAGTAAGACGTAAATAAGCACAGGAGCGCTGAAAAACGACTTCTTGGGAGCTTCTTGCGATGGTACAGGAAAGCTGAAGCTCATTGGCGGGAGCATGGTCCCGAAGAAGAGCCCAGTAGTGGCTTGAGTTACCTGCTCCACTGGCATAGTGAAAAGGGAGGCCGCTTGGGGCCTGTAGGTTACTCCTCCAGATGGGACAGAGCGAGAGTTGCTGTTGCAGTTAGTGCATTTCGAAGCCTGTTGATTTCTTGAAGAGCTTGAATATTCTGCCCCCTGCGTCGACCTTGGTCTTTGGCATGTGCCAGTTGTTTGAGAACCGATTCTGTCAGCAAGGCTGCTGCTTGACAGACATCCTCTGGGCTTCCTCCATCGACGTTGAGACACCTGAAGGTGAGAGGTGGGAGAATCGACCCAAAAAGAATCCTGTTGATTTCTTGAAGAGCCAGATTGCAGATATTTGAGGCTGCAAGTGACCCATACTTGACTCCGCCGGATATGACAGAGCCTGAGTTGCTAGGGTGAGAGCAAATGCCATTCTTCATAGAGACGAAATGCCGGCTTCAATATCCACTCCCCTAAGGGCAACCACAAACATATACATCGCGATTATTTGATCGCGGGAAAAACACGACACATGAAGTGTGGAGTGAAAAGAGGAAAAGGTCCCACCGGGCGTGCCAGAATCTGTTCCCCTCCGAATGGCGGCGGAGACGACGTGAGGACGTCTTTCCTAGGATTCGGGGCAGATGCTATATGGTTTTATCCGTCTACCTCTCCAAAGATGCCAAGTTGATTTATGACACCGTGTATCGGAGGTTTAGACGGATGCGGCCGATATAGCAGACTTCGTCAGATTCCCCCTCGCTAGAGAGGTTTTTGATTGTGGGGACGCTCTTCCCTGCAGGAGCAAGCCCCTGCAGTTAATTACGCTACCATATCGCGGTAGACACTTTCTCCTTCTCCAGAATTTCACTTCGTGTCGTGTGTGTCTGTTTTGTTTGTGGTTGCCCATGGATTGTATACGGAGACTGAGTAATGCCGTCGCCCGTAGGACGTGGATTAGTCAAAATCCGTATTTACTTAGATTTGGGTTTGGTGTTTTTAGTTTAAGGATACGTTAGCCGTATTGAGGCTAAGATCAACTTAAACGTTCGTTAAGGATACATTAGTCCTGTTTGAGACTAAGATCGACTTAACGTGCTGATCCATTTATTATATGGCCGTCAGGACTCATCACCTCTCTGACGTCGTTGAAGGATTACAACGATAGGGGTCAGAGGAGTTCAGAGATGTTCCCTTGAACCAAAGTTGATTTGGAGTTTTATAGTCCATTTGAATGTTTAAGGATACGTTAGCCGTGTTTAGGGCTAAGATCAACTTAAACGGGATCGTTTAGATCCGGCGAAAGAGCATTTGGAGGCTCTATTGTTCCAGTTTAGGGACGTAGTGGTCCATGTTCCAGTTTAGGGACGTGGTGGTCCGATATTAGTTTAGGGACGTTTCGGTCCGATATTAGTTTAGGGACGTTTCAGTCCGATATTAGTTTAGGGACGTTTTGGTCCGATATTAATGTGTGGTCGTTGGGATCCGTCACCTCTCTGACGTCGTTGAAGAATTACAACGATAGGTGTCAGAGGAGTTCGGAGATGTACCCTCGAACCAGTTGTAAATTGATTCAGTCAATTTAATTTGAGGACTTACGGCCATGATTGGGCTAAGTCCAGTTGAAAATGTTCAACATTTTATTGCATTTTATTTTTATTTGGGTTCTACCCATAAAGGATGCAGGGCATCAATTGTTTTGGGCTCTGCCTATTTATAATGATGCGCAGCATCAATTTTACTTGGGCTCTGCCCTTTATTGTTTTGCAATTTAATTTGGCCTGTTAGGTCTTTTTGACTTGGGCTTGGCCCATTTTTTAAATCATGCATTGCATTTCAGGCGCTTTGCACCAATCAAAGAGCGCAAGTGCTTGTGGTGACGACACCTGTCATGCAGGCGCAGTGCGCTGCGCTTGCGCTGCTGACACGTGGCGCGCTCTGGTAAGTTGCGCCAATTTCAGAGAGCAAAGCTCTATTTCAAAAGCGCATAGCGCAAATGGTTCAGACGCTGACACGTGGCGCTCTCCCAAGAGCGCAACAGCGCAGTTTGCAAATGCAAGGCACTATAAATTTGAGAATCTTTTAGATTCAAGAACCAAAGGTTCATAAAAGAAGTGCAAAGCACTGTTTTCTTTCTTGATCTAATTTAGATTAAAAAAAAACAAGTTTCTCTTATTTTTCTTATCTCAGAGAACCAAAGGTTCATAAAAAGTGCAAAGCACTGTTTTTATTTTGTTTTTTATTGAAGATCATTGATCTTGTTTTTAGATCCATGATCTGTTCATAAGAGAATTTTCTCTTTTTCTAAGGGCTTTTTACCTTTTTTGTTCTTGAGAATTTCTCTCCAATTCTTCTGAGCTCTCTCTGTTTAATTTCTCATAAAATGTTCATGCCTTTGAATTGAGGTCTAGGGTCCTTTTTATAGTGCCCATAAATTAGTTAAATTTGTTAAAGAAATCCTTCTCTGAGTGATTTGGGGAATTTTCCCCACCGTTGGATCTTTGATCTAAGGGCTTCTATTTTACAGAAGAAAATCTTCTTGTTTTAATAAGAACAGAAAAGATTTCTTTAGAATTTTAATTCTGTTTGGCGCAAATGCTCCAGAGCATGACACGTGTCGCGCAGCGCAACTGCGCTAGCACATCTGCGCTGACACGTGTCGCGCAGCGCAACTGCACTGACACGTGTCGCGCAGCGCAACTGAAGCGTTGCTTCCTTTAATTTTGCTTAAAATAGAGCTTTGCTCTGATTGGGCGCGCCTTCTTGGGCGCTGCGCTGACGTATCAGCTCCTGACACGTGGCACGTTGCGCTCGAGATTTGAAGCGTTGCTTTAAAATTTGAATTTTGAATTTCCAACAGAGTTTTGCTCTGATTGGGGGAAACAGAACCTTAGAAGGAAAATTCAAAAGATGCTGAATGCTTAATAAATTTGCAGAACGTATATGATCTTAAGTTAAATGAAAAGAAAGCGTGAAAAATATGGGTTGATGATTTCTAAGTTGAAAATAATAGAATTTCTTACAAGAATACTGAATTGAAGAATTAGAGTCAACGGCCAAATTGATCGGATTTTGTAGGTAGTATCCGCTGAAAACTCTCAGGAGACAACACTCCTCCTACTAGGGACACTTAGAGTTTTAACGGCTTGTTGCACGAGCTCGGTGCAATCGCGTTCCCTGCGAAAGTGAGGTGAGAATTTTTTCGAGAATAAAAATATTTTTGCTCGGGACGAGCAAAAGATAAGTTTGGGGGTATTTGTTCATATCAGATTTTTGCATTTTTATACCGCCCATTCTTAATCACATTACATATAAATAGGTGCTTTTGATCCATGTCCGCTAAATAGTTGCAGGTTACAGGTTCTCAGAACAATTCAGTGAAATTTATGAAAAGACATTACAAAAGTGAGACTACGACCAACAATAGATGAATCCGTATGATGTCATCTACCAGTTCAAGGAACAAATGAAGATCAGTAGACAGTTCAATGCATAAAGGCGGTACAAGATTCAAGACTTCAACGCGAAGCTTACGGTAAAAATCCACATAATTCCGCACTGTTAGAAATCTGGAAGAAAGTAGAAAAGATTTTAAGAGACCAAGTGAAGAAAACAGAAGATAAAAGCAACTTGAAGAAACCCTAAAGAATTGGGCCCATGAGCCCACCAAATGGCCGCGGATCCGCGGCCAAACAGGCTATTATGCCGCGATTCCGTGGCCGTGCTCTGCACGTGTCGGTGGGGTGTCGGTGTTTTGACTCGGTTTTTAGGGTTGTTTTGTAATTTCATGTATGGATCAGAATGTAAACCTAGGGTTTTTCCTATCTATTAATAGGAGAGCTCAAGGCCTTTGTTCCCCTCCGAACGGCGGCCGGGACGCGGGGACGTCCGAGCCTGAGGTTCGGGGCAGATGCTAATTGGTGCTATCCGTCCACCTCTCCGAAGATTCCAAGTTGATTTATGGCACCATGTATCGAAGGTTTAAACGGATGCGGCCGATGTAGCAGACTTCGTCAGATTCCCCCTCGCACGAGGGGTTTTTGATTGTGGGGACGCTCTTCCCTGCAGGCGCAAGCCCCTGCAGTTAATTACGCTACCGCGTTGCGGTAACAACTTTCTCCTTCTCCAGATGGTCACTTCGTGTCGTGTGTGTTTGTTTTGTTTGTGGTTGCCCGTGGATTGTATACGGAGACTGAGTTACGTCGTCGCCCGTAGGACGTGGACTAGTCCAAATCCGTATTTATCTTAGATTTGGGTTTGGGGGTTTGGTTTGAAGATACGTTAGCCATATTTGAGGCTAAGATCAACTCAAACGTTTGTTAAGGATACGTTAGTCTAACTTGAGACTAAGATCAACTTAACGGGATCGTTTAGATCCGACAAAAGAGCATTTGGGGCTCTATTACTCCAGTTTAGGGACATAGTGGTCCATTGAATGTATGGCCGTCGGGACCCGTCACCTCTCTGACGACGTTGAAGGATTACAACGACAAATATCAGAGGAGTTCAGAGATGTACCCTTGAACCGAAGTTGATTGGGGGGATTCATAGTCCAGTCTGTTTGAAGGTTTAAGGATACGTTAGCCATATTTGAGGCTAAGATCAACTTAAACGGGATCGTTTAGATCCAACAAAAGAGCGATTGGCTCTATTGTTCCAGTTTAGGGACATAGTGGTCCATCGCTAGTTTAAGGACATTGCGGTCCATGGATAGTTTAAGGACATTGCGGTCCATTGTTAGTTTTAAGACATCTCGGTCAAGTTTAAGGACGTCGTAGTCCATGGGTTTAAGGACCCCACAGTCCATTGTTAGTTTTAAGACATCTCGGTCGAGGTTAAGGACGTCGTAGTCCATGGGTTTAAGGACCCCACAGTCCATTGTTAGTTTTAAGACATCTCGGTCGAGGTTAAGGACGTCGTAGTCCATGGGTTTAAGGACCCCACAGTCCATTGTTAGTTTTAAGACATCTCGGTCGAGGTTAAGGACGTCGTAGTCCATGGGTTTAAGGACCCCACAGTCCGTATCAATGTGTGGTCATCGGGACCCGTCACCTCTTTGAAGACGTTGAGAGATTACAACGCCAAGTATCAAAGGAGTGAAGAGATGTACCCTGGAACCGGAGTGGATTAAATAGTCATTGGCCCAATTTGGGATCAAGACCAATTAATTATGTTATGAGCCCATTAGCCCAGTTAATTACGAATTGAGGACTTATGGCCAGCTTGGGCTAAGTCCAATCATGTCTGGAATATTGGCTTCCTGTTGGTCCATTGAAGGAGAGACTTTGTCTCTGGCCATTTAGCCAATTGGGCCAAAGCCTAGTGTTAAACACTACAGACCAATCAGTGTTGAACACTGGGAATGAAATTGACAAGTTAGTGTTTAACACTAAAAGATAATTGGTGTTAAACACCAGCAACAAGGCTTTCAAATTAGCATTAAACACTAAAACAGATCAGTGTTAAACACTGGCAACGGAGATCTCAAATTAGTGTTAAATACTAAGGTAATCAGTGTTGAACACTGCAAATAAAGTTCTTTGATTAGTGTTGAACACTAAGGCCCAACAATGTTTTAACACTGGATTCGAGAGTTCCAATTTAGCGTTAGACGCTGAGGCAAGAGGGGTCACGTGGTAGCACGTGAGGGCGCCCTCCCCTCGTTTGTTCTGCTGAAAAGATCACATCTTTTGGAGCATCACGTGTCATCACGTGACGGGTGTTTAAATGAGGTATGTTAAAGCTTCTGTCAAGGGTCACATGGGTCACGTGAGGCACTGCATCAAAGGGCTTTCTGTAGATCTTTTGGGGGGGTCACGTGGTGACACGTGACCCTTCTTTTCTGTAGTTGTTTTAGAAGATCTGTTAATCCCTTTCAGGAATTGAATTCCTCGTAGGGTTGAACCCTGACAATAATTCCAGAGGAATTAAATTCCTAGTTCCTTTTGAAGAGTTGAACCCTGAATTTTCTGTAGGAATTAAATTCCTCATATATATGAAGAACTGAATAGGGTTAAACCCTAATAAAAGCTTTAAGGAATTAAACTCCCACTCTCTGTTGGAGAATTATTCTGGGGAGTAAGATTAAGGGAATTACGTTCTTGTTGTTTTAACAGAACTAAGTTCTTAATTAGGGTTAAACCCTGTTTCTTTTTATTCTGAAGGAATTAAATTCCCATGACACTGGGTCAAACCCTAATTTTATTTTAAAAGAATTAAATTCCTATAGTTCTGTGAGAATTAAATTCTCGTGCTTCCATTCCCTCTCTATGCTTTGGATCTGCATGGCAGGATCTCAACCCATTGAGAATTAAATTCTCAACTTCAAGGGGAGATGTGCGCTTTACAGATCCTCCATCTAAGAGAGAAGAAATATGTTCTTCTGTTTTACATCAGAGTTGAACTCTGTTGAGGATTAAATTCTCTTTCTTTCAAAAAGCCTTCCCTTTCTTACCTAGGTTTTTCTTTTGCAGAAGATCCAGATTCCTCAAAGTATCAAGGCTCTCTCCCTTTTCTTCCCTCTGCGTGTGTATATCTTTGTTTTGTGTGTCTCGGCTCCTATTTATAGGAGAAGCAGCCGAATCAATTAGTTTTTTGAAGTATCTTCATTGAGAGATTTGATTTGCATCCATCATTCGTTCTGGACCTTTGGATTATTAGGTGAATTTTATTCACCATTGGATTTCAAATCCAGCGATTCTCCTTTGTGATTTCTGTTAGATTTAAAAGGGAAATCTTCCCAAATTCGAGATTTTCCCATAGATAGATGATATTTAATCACTCTAAATCTTTAATTCAATCGGTTGCTTTTGGAAAGACTTGAGAGGTCTTTTCTCAGAATTTAATTCTGTTTAACAAATGGGCTTTGAAAGCTGGTCACGTGCGGCCACGTGACCCTTGGTCACGTGCGGGCACGTGACCCCCTTGTAACGAGCCTTCTTCCTTCTTTTTACTCTGCCTTCTTCTGCTGCTTAGCCGTCACGTGCCACCACGTGACCCCTGGTCACGTGTGAGCACGTGACCCTCGTCTGGAGTCTTTTTCTTGATTTAACCGGAGAATGAGTCTGATGTTTTGAGCGTCACGTGCCAACACGTGACCCTGGTCACGTGGGAGCACGTGACCTCTTCTGAAGCATTTTCCTTGATTTGATCAGGGAACCAATGTGCCTATGCCGCTTGCTTTTAAATGTCACGTGCCGACACGTGACCCTGGTCACGTGGGAGCACGTGACTCTTTCTGAAGCCCTTTTCTTCGATGTAGTTGGGAAACTGAACTTGTCTTGCTGATGCTTTTAGGTGTCACGTGCCAACACGTGACTGCTGGTCACGTGTAAGCACGTGACCCTTTTCTGAAGTTTTTTCCATAAGCTTTTCTGATTTTAAATCAGGAAACAAATGCCCCCACAGCGTTGTTCTCACGTGTCAGCATGTGAGTGCAACGCTGTCACCTTTTGTGACCGTTGGATTCCTTTAGGGATTTGAGGAGATGAAGCGTCTCCATCACATCCTATAAATGTTCATGTCCCTTCCGAATAGCCTTCACTTTGCTCATCTCCTTCTTTTGAGAACTTTTTCTGAGAATTTAATTCTCTTCTTCCAGAGCTTAGTTCTCTGCCTTGAAATATTTTTAGAGTTTAACTCTGTTTAAAAGGACTCTTCCTCCTCAGGTAATGGTAATCGAAGCACCTTCATTTTGACAAAACTCTCTAGATTTTAAATCCATATCAAGGGTTTCACAAAGAACCCATTTCTCTTCAAGTTCTTTAACCAAAATATGAGACCACTTAACCTCCCACAGTAGATCTCTTAGGGTTTAGATGATCCTTAGGGAGATGATGATGGCGGTTCAAATCCATGGAATTTAATTCCATCCCAAAAATGTTTCTGGGAATTTAATTCCCTTCTCTTAATAAGGAATTTAATTCCAAGGAAGAATTCAGTTTCTTCACACGGAGGCTTCTTGGGGTTTCCTTGTCTTTCTATGATTAGTGAAGAAGAGGAGGGTTTGTAATAAATCGTCCTGATTTTTTATTTCAGGAATCATGGACGCTCATTTGTATGATCTCAACGAAATCATTTCCTACGGGAATATTCGTGCCCTGGGCCGTAGTCAGAATCAGGAGTTCACCAATGCTCAGTGTGCTGAGATTATGAGCCGCTTTGACGAGTACGACCATCGGCTACTCCCCCGTCGCTCTTCTCTTCTGAGGCTCATCGTGCTGGCGATTTGGGAGGCGCTTCCTCTTTTCTGCGCCGGTGTGCCACTCAGGGCATTGGACGTTGCCGAGGATAAGATACATTCGGTGTATCTAATGAGTTTGATCTCGAAGAGAAGGCGTGACAACCTCATTGATCTTTTGCACCAGGCGTTTCAGCAGTCGGCCATACTTGCTGCCTACCGGAGGGTGGAGGACATTCGCGAGGACCCAGACGCTTGCGATCGCGAGAGAAAACATACTCGGGCGGTTCGAAATGCTTGGAGGATCTTGGACAAGGTCAAGCTTGAGTTTCTCAACCCATGCCCCGCGTCTGAAGTCTTACCATTGTAAATGTGTCCTCTTTATTTTTTATGAACTTCTTGAAGTATGAGTGACAAGTTTTATTATGTCTTTCCATGTTTGCATGCCTTTCTCTGGGATTTTATCATTTTTCCACTGTTGTTGTTGGTGCTTTCAATATGCAGGGTGTTACTCCATTTTTCTTTTGTTTTAATGTACATCAGGTTTAGGCCTCACGTATTCTGCACGTGGGGTCCCTTGATGGGGCTGTTCACAAAATCTTCCCATGCCCTATTTTCAGTGCACAATATCAGACGCAGAAAAAAGGACCTTGGAAATAGTTCCATCTCCTTGATTTTCGATGCCTTTCCTTTTTTGGGCCTTGGAAATAGCTTCACCATGCAAGATCTTCCGCGCACAGCACTTAATGCACTTCTTTATATTCTTGAGGCCATAGCCTATTTTCTCCCCACAGAGAAATTCATTCCCATATTGACGTGATTTAATTTGAGGAGTATCTGAATGCCATGGCCTGCAACCGTCCACATGCTCGTCGACAGCCATGGGAAGTGCCTATCGAGGAGATGATCCCCCGCTTTGCTGCTCGGTTAGTGGATCCACTTCTTACCGACGACGAATGCGACTCAGCCATGCATGAACTCTCGATCCGTAGGGGGTCCCCCCTCCCGATGGGTTCCTTCTGGCTCCGGATGATTCTCACGGCCGTGCTTGCCGACATCCCTCCTCACCCGGCGGAGATGACCCTGGCGATGCTCGACGCGGCGGAAGAAAAGCTCGAGGGCTTTCATGAAGCGTGCCTGATTACTCAGGCTTTGAAGGATTGCTCAATTCATCTGCTGAGCCAAATCAAGGCCCGGCGAGCTATTATGTCTGCTTTCGCGGACGAACACGGCACCAATCGACGGGGAGCGACTCCTCGTGAGAACCGTCGCTTTGATGTGCTGGAGAAAGCAGAGAGAGAGATGGAGAATTTTGTCCTCTGCTTCGTTAACCCCTGTGCCGTTGATCCCGTATTTGGTGACCTTTTCCGTTAGCGTAGAACATTTTTAAATTAGTCCCTCCCTTTTTTTTTTACGCTTTATGCCGAACTTCCATGTAGGCTTGGTACTAGTATGTATGTTTCCGCTTGCATAAATAAACTTCATATTCTTCTCATGAGAATTTTCTTTAGTTGCAAATGCTATTATTACTTTCCTGTGCATCAGACCTTTTTGGGTATTATGAACGTTCATGCGATTGCAAATGCTATTATTATTATTATTCTCTTTTTGAATACTCATATGATTGCGAACGCATGCTTTAAATATGTCAGAAATCTTTCTTGTTGCTGTTGGGGTAAAAATTTACACCCCCGTTGACCGAGTCAAAGTCAAGGTCAACCCCAAGCCAGGTGGGCCCAAGCCCAGGTCAAGCGGGCCCATGCCCAAGTCGAGCCCGCGGCCAGCCTCCTCCATGCCAACAACAAAAATCATGTAACAAATAATTTTTATGTAATTTTTGTGCATGAATGTAAACAAAATGGGCATAAAAGCCAATATTTTGTAAGCCCATGGCTTATGTGCAAAAAAGAAATGGCACATGAGCCATGGGATGGCCAAAATGCCATTTTTTGCAAAGCCCAAGGGGCTATATGTAAATATGTAAGCCTATAAAAGGCAACATGAAAAATAAAAAAAGAAGAACTTTTCATTCCCCCAAAATCTAGGGTTCTTTGTGCCTCCTGCTCCTTCTCCAAGGTTCTAAACCTTCTCATTTCTTTTGAATTAAATCAAGAGTTTTACTCTTTCTTTTCAAAAACTAAGTAGTTTTCCACCACAAAACCCACAAAGGGGAACTCAGATCTCCCATTAGATCTCAGAAAGGAGAGATTTTTAGATCTCACATCTCTTGATCGTCAAGATCCAGCCAACAGAGGAGGAAGAGGAAGAATCCCTTTCATCAACCAAAACATTTTAGGAGTTTAACTCCATATATTTACATATATATATATATATATAATAATAAATATCTCCTTTCTGAAGCATAGCTTCTGATTCTGGGACTAAAAGTCCCTTTGTCTCGCCAGCGCCCAGCGCTCGAGCGCAAAACGTCCACGTGCCGACACGTGGCACGCTTGCGCTCAGGCGCACTGCGCACTGCGCTCGAGCGCAACGCATCCACGTGCCGACACGTGGCGCGCTTGCGCTCAGGCGCACTGCGCTCGAGCGCAACGCACCCACGTGCCGACACGTGGCGCGCTTGCGCTCAGGCGCACTGCGCTCGAGCGCAAAGCGCCCACGTGCCGACACGTGGCGAGCTTGCGCTCAGGCGCACTGCGCTCGAGCGCAAAGCGCCCACGTGCCGACACGTGGCGCGCTTGCGCTCAGGCGCACTGCGCTCGAGCGCAAAGCGCCCACGTGCCGACATGTGGCGTGCTGTGCTCAAGCGCACTGCGCTTGAGCGCAAAGCGTCCACGTGCCGACACGTAGCGCACTTGCGCTCAAGCGCACTGCGCTCAAGCGCAAAACGCCCACGTGCCGACACGTGGCGCGCTTGCGTCTGAGCGCACAGCACCTAAGCGCACAGCGCTCAAGGCGCTGGCCCCACGCATCCTTTGGATGCCTTTTCCCCCCTCTTTCCTTTATATATATATACATATATATATATACACACATATGTATAAATATTTACACACACACATACTCCGCGACACTGTCCCCGTAAAAAACTCTGCGTGGCTCCCGATATATCCAAACCCCCCTTTCAAAACACAACACACGTACACTGCACATTGAGTTCGCATGACCATTTTAACCCGTTAATCGGAGGTTCCCTCGCCCCAAAGGCGAGGGGTAATTAACGGCAGCTTAGTCCGCGGCTGCCGGAGATTTGGATCCCCACAATCAACAAACCCCGGCCTACCCTGGGCAGGGGGAATCTGTAGTACGCCTGACAAGCGCGCGCGTATTCTCATCTCAATGGGGTGACGAAAAACACCCTACAGATTCTGGCACGCCCGGTGGGACCAATCTCTCCTCCCATATTTCGGGTTTAAGCGTTCATGCGAACTCAATCAATATACATACATGTATTTACACTAAAAATAATGCTTTTTCATTCAGATTTTCAAGCAATCACTTTCCGACGATGTCTTCGATGATGAACTCAGCTCCCGTCTCCTACATGATGAAGATAGACTCCAGGACGGTCCTTCCGGCCAGTCTCGGACGACAATGGGAGGAGCCGTTGCTACCTTTCGGCTCTATTATGTTCATACCAATTGGCGCCATCCCAGCTCCTCAAGCTCCAGCAGCAAACAAACCGGTCTCGAAAGGCAGGAGACCAAATGTGGTGATCTCGAGGGCGCCCCAATCCAAACGCGAGTCGGTATCTGAACGACTTTCCTTGGCCCCAGATGGGGGCATGGCCATCAACACCGACAAAGCAACAAGGCCACTCGAGCAAGCTCCGGCGGTGCCCTTGACAACCGCTCGATCGGGAATCTTCTCAGGCATCCCCATCACTCGGCCTATGGCGGCTTCCCGAGGAGCAGAAGCCTGCCAAGCGCTTAAGGCAGAGAAGCTGAGGCAGAAGCGGCTTAGATATAGAGCCAACAAAAGGGCTAGGGCTCTAGCCATGTTAAAATTTATGAATTTCCAAAGCCCGGACCGCTCCGCGAAACCAGCTGCCAGTGATGAAAGAATGGCTGAATGTGTTATCCACACTGTCTACGTGGTGGGCACGCGCAGCAAGAGCAAGGACGGGGCCACCACATCTCAAATCCAATCTGGCTTGAATGTGGTTGCCACTTCCCAAGAACAGCCGTCTCCGCTGGATGATGAAAACCCTCTCGATGAGGCTGATAGGCAAAGAGAGCCCTCAATTCATGAAGAGTCAGGCTCGGAAAGCGAAGATGAGCCAACTTTCCGTCCTAAGACCGCAGAGCAGCAACTTCTCCAAGAGCTCCGAAAACAGCTCAGAAGCAAAGATAAGGAGATGGCCAAGCTCTACTCAAAGATCGACGACTTGACAAATGTCGTCTTACGGCTTACGGCCCAACTTGCCTCTCAGCCGCCCAATCAAGCACAGGGCTCAGCTCATGAACCGGGAAACGGTGTCCCGAGACAGCCGACGCCCGTTCCCTCAAATCCAAAAGTGGGCGGACCGCATGAAAATCAGTCGTATCCTATCTCAGCAAATGTCTTGGCTACCGATGACAGTAGCCCGCTAACTCAAGATCAAATCATGGATTTGGTTGCCAACAAAGTCAAAACCTTGGTAGCCGAAGCCGAAGCGCAAAAAGATATCAGCAGTAGTGGGAGACCATATCCTGCTCAGTATGATCTGGTAGAATTTCCTAGCGGCTATGTCATCCCCAAATTCGGAAGATTCGATGGGACAGGAAATGCGAATCAGCACATCGCCCACTTCAAAGCCTCATGCGGGAATACCGGGGGCAATGATGCGCTTCTCCTCCGCCAGTTCGTTAATAGCTTGACCGATGTTGCTTTCGACTGGTACGCGAGCATACCGGATGGCTCCGTTACTACTTTCGTCCAAATGGAGTCTTTGTTTCGACAAAGATTCATGAGCGTCAGCGATAAGATCACCATTGCCGAGCTCGTAAGGACCAAGCCCAAGAACAACGAAAGCAGCACGGATTTTATAACCCGATGGCGCAATCTCTCCGTCAAATGCGAACCGCCGATAGAGCAGGACCAATCTGTCAGTCTCCTCGTCGGAAATCTCAACAATTGGATGGCCCCGTTTCTATGCACCGCGGGTCTCAAAACATTCCAAGAGCTGACCAGGAAGGTTCAGATGCTGGAGCGCTCAAAGCAGGAGTCCTCCTCTGACTCCCAAAATAACAATAGGTCCTGGAGAAACCGAAAGGACGATAATCGCAAAGGCGGAAACTCCGATGATTCTGAATCTTTCAACACTTCGGCTAACCGAAATAAGCAAGGGATGAGCGGGCCTAGCGCCAACCAGCCTCGGAAGCCAATGTTCGGAGAGGGAGGAGAATCTCCACTCAAAGAGAAGCTAGATAAGGTCTATTCCTTCAGAAGGGAAAAAATCCGTAAAATATTCAAAGACGCCCTCAAGAACGGTCTACAGCTGCCAGAATCAAAAAGACCGCAGGAAGCGAATAGGACCGACGACCCCAAATACTGCCCCTATCACAGAGTGATAGGTCACGCCATTGAAGACTGCTTCGTCTTCAAAGATTGGGTCGAAAAGCAATACAAGGCAGGAGAGATAGAACTGTCCAAAGGCGTGTTAGTAAACAGTCAAGATGCGACCGCCAATTTCATACAAACGGAGACCGAAGTTCTTCGTGAAACTGATTCTCTCAGACATCTGCCTTTCTCTGAGAACAGTCGACCACCACGTCATTAAACTGGGAACAGTCGACCACCACGTCATTAAACTGGGAACAGTCGACCACCACGTCATTAAACTGGGAACAGTCGACCTCTAAGTCGTTAAACTGGGAATGTAAAAAAAAATGTAAATAAAAAAAAAAGTGTAAATAAAAGAAAAATAAAGAAAAGCCGAAATGATGGGGCAACTCGCAATAAAAATCAGCGAGTAAAAATAAAAATGAAAATAAAGCCAAAATGATGGGGCAACCGCGAATAAATAGCCGAAATGATAGGGCAATCGCGACCTTCGCGATAAGAAAAGCTGAAATGATAGAGCAATCGCGGTAAAATAAAAAAAAAACAAAAAAAAAACAAAAAAAAAGGAAAAAAACAAGGGCGGATGATGAGTTGCTCCTGGCATTATTCCAGTGCAGCAATGCAGACGCCAAACAAAAATCCAATTTCCCAAAATTCTTTCAGCCCTACGGCCAGTCCCCAAATTGACTACCGTATACAATCCACGGGCTCAAATAATTCTCAGTATACTCATGCCCCACCGCAACCACCAGTTACGCGGCTGATCTCCACCTGTGGAATTATGCTCCATTGGAAAGACCCACTCATGTGTCCTGGCGCCTCTGCTTCAGTGTTAGCAACGCTGATGCCGGCCCCTACCCTAAAATTCCAAGCTAGCCATCAAAAGACCTCTAAGTCTTTAAACTGGAAACAGATGACCTCTAAGTCTTTAAACTGGAAACAGATGACCTCCACGTCGTTAAACTGGAAACAGATGACCTCCAAGTCGTTAAACTGGGAACAGATGACCTCTACGTCGTTAAACTGGAAACAGATGACCTCTACGTCTTTAAACTGGAAACAGACGACCTCTAAGTCGTTAAACTGGAAACAGACGACCTCTAAGTCGTTAAACTGGAAACAGATGACCTCTAAGTCATTAAACCGGGAACGAGAGAAATCCACTCATGTGTCCTCACGATACATGAGGAGAACAAACCTTTGTGGGATCCTTACGACTCACAAAGGAAAAACACACTTAGGAGTCCCCACGACTCCTAAGGAGAACATACACCTGCGGGATCCTTACGACTCGCAGGGAGAAAATACCTTTATGGGACCCTCACGGCCCATAAAATTGAAAAGTCTTAGGCGATAGGGATCTAAACCTGTCTCCTAAGCCATCTCTCCCCAATCCCCAAGTGGCGAATGATGAGTCGCTCCTGGTACCATATTCCAGTGCAGCGATGCAGACGCCAACCAAATTCCAAATCCCAATCCCCAAGTGGCGAATGATGAGTCGCTCCTGGTACTACATTCCAGCGCAGCGATGCAGACGCCAACCAAATTCCAACTCCCATACCCCAACGGCGAATGATGAGTCGCACCTGGTACCATATTCCAGTGCAGCGATACAGACGCCAACAAAGTCCCGAAATGTTTTTGGCCCTACGGTCTGGATCATACATCCTGCAAAACCGTATACAATCCACGGGCGTAAAACGATACCAATCTCTCCCAAGTCCTACCGGCGAGACCATATTCAAAGTCCCACCGGCAGGGAAGATTCCAAAAAAAAAAAAAGAGAAAAAAGAAAAAAAAATGAAAAAAGAAAAGAAAAAAAAAAGAAAAGAAAAAAAAAGGAAAAAAAGAAGAAGAACGGTATGTCCACAAGCAAAATGGGCACGGATGAAAACCCGAAAGGGCTCCGTGAGTAAAAACAGCAGGACTGCCGGCGAGTTTGTGAAAACCCGAAAGGGCGCAAACTCGTAAAAAAAAAGAGAAGAGATGAAATGCACTCGCAAAGTCCTCTCGACTTTGTGAGGAGAAAATTCCCGCGTGAGATCTTTACGACTCACAAAGGAGCAATACACTTAGGAGTCCCCACGACTCCTAAGGAGAAAATACACCTACGAGATCCTTTCGACTCGTAGGGAGAAAATGCTTTTATGGGACCCTCACGGCCCATAAAATTGAAAAGCCTTAGGTGGCAGGGATCTAAACCTGTCTCGTAAGCCACCAAATCCAAATCCTCCCGGGGCACATGATGAGTTGCTCCTGGAATTATTCCAGTGCAGCAATGCAGATGCCAAACAAAAAAATCCAAATCCAAATCCTCCCGGGGCAAATGATGAGTTGCTCCTGGCATTATTCCAGTGCAGCAATGCAGATGCCGACAAAAATACCAATCCCAAAATTCTCTCATGACAAATGATGATTCGCTCCTGGTACCATATTCCAGTATAGCGATGCTGATGTCAACTCAAGTCAAACAAATCAAACCATCCAATTCCAACATCGACCTTTGCGTCAAACAGCGACACTCCGTGCCGGGGGCACGTCTACCAAATCGCTTCGTAACAGAGCGTCGACCGTCTATGTCGCAAAAAGGGCAGTGCAGGCTCCCGCAAATTGGGAACCCAAATCGCTCCGGATCAGAGCGTCGACCGTCTATGTCGCAAAAAGGGCAGTGCAGGCTCCCGCAAATTGGGAACCCAAATCGCTTCGTAACAGAGCGTCGACCGTCTATGTCGCAAAAAGGGCAGTGCAGGCTCCCGCAAATTGGGAACCCAAATCGCTTCGTAACAGAGCGTCGACCGTCTATGTCGCAAAAAGGGCAGTGCAGGCTCCCGCAAACTGGGAACCCAAATCGCTTCGTAACAGAGCGTCGACCGTCTATGTCGCAAAAAGGGCAGTGCAGGCTCCCGCAAATTGGGAACCCAAATCGCTCCGGATCAGAGCGTCGACCGTCTATGTCGCAAAAAGGGCAGTGCAGGCTCCCGCAAATTGGGAACCCAAATCGCTTCGTAACAGAGCGTCGACCGTCTATGTCGCAAAAAGGGCAGTGCAGGCTCCCGCAAACTGGGAACCCAAATAGCTTCGTAACAGAGCGTCGACCGTCTATGTCGCAAAAAGGGCAGTGCAGGCTCCCGCAAACTGGGAACCCAAATCGCTCCGGATCAGAGCGTCGACCGTCTATGTCGCAAAAAGGGCAGTGCAGGCTCCCGCAAATTGGGAACCCAAATCGCTCCGGATCAGAGCGTCGACCGTCTATGTCGCAAAAAGGGCAGTGCAGGCTCCCGCAAATTGGGAGCGTCGACCGTCTATGTCGCAAAAAGGGCAGTGCAGGCTCCCGCAAATTGGGAACCCAAATCGCTCCGGATCAGAGCGTCGACCGTCTATGTCGCAAAAAGGGCAGTGCAGGCTCCCGCAAATTGGGAGCGTCGACCGTCTATGTCGCAAAAAGGGCAGTGCAGGCTCCCGCAAATTGGGAACCCAAATCGCTCCGGATCAGAGCGTCGACCGTCTATGTCGCAAAAAGGGCAGTGCAGGCTCCCGCAAATTGGGAACCCAAATCGCTTCGTAACAGAGCGTCGACCGTCCATGTCGCAAAAAAAGGCAGTGCAGGCTTCCTACAAAGCAGGAACCAGATCGCTCCGGGCCAGGGAAACGTCTACCACGGACACTCCGTCTCGGAGACGCGTTAAGCGTCGACCGTCCATGTCGTAAAACGGGCAGTGCGAGCTCCCCACAAATCGGGAACTAAATCACTCCGGATCAGGGAAACGTCTACCACGGACACTCCATCTCGGAGACGCGTCAAGCGTCGACCGTCCATGTCGTAAAAAGGGCAGTGCGTCCCAAAAAAGTGGGAACCAAAGCAAGTCGTCTCCACGTGAAAGAAGATCCATCAATTTCATGCACACGACCCATATATGCTGTGTGCATTTATTGATGGGGGGCACTTTGTTGGGGTAAAAATTTACACCCCCGTTGACCGAGTCAAAGTCAAGGTCAACCCCAAGCCAGGTGGGCCCAAGCCCAGGTCAAGCGGGCCCATGCCCAAGTCGAGCCCGCGGCCAGCCTCCTCCATGCCAACAACAAAAATCATGTAACAAATAATTTTTATGTAATTTTTGTGCATGAATGTAAACAAAATGGGCATAAAAGCCAATATTTTGTAAGCCCATGGCTTATGTGCAAAAAAGAAATGGCACATGAGCCATGGGATGGCCAAAATGCCATTTTTTGCAAAGCCCAAGGGGCTATATGTAAATATGTAAGCCTATAAAAGGCAACATGAAAAATAAAAAAAGAAGAACTTTTCATTCCCCCAAAATCTAGGGTTCTTTGTGCCTCCTGCTCCTTCTCCAAGGTTATAAACCTTCTCATTTCTTTTGAATTAAATCAAGAGTTTTACTCTTTCTTTTCAAAAACTAAGTAGTTTTCCACCACAAAACCCACAAAGGGGAACTCAGATCTCCCATTAGATCTCAGAAAGGAGAGATTTTTAGATCTCACATCTCTTGATCGTCAAGATCCAGCCAACAGAGGAGGAAGAGGAAGAATCCCTTTCATCAACCAAAACATTTTAGGAGTTTAACTCCATATATTTACATATATATATATATATAATAATAAATATCTCCTTTCTGAAGCATAGCTTCTGATTCTGGGACTAAAAGTCCCTTTGTCTCGCCAGCGCCCAGCGCTCGAGCGCAAAACGTCCACGTGCCGACACGTGGCACGCTTGCGCTCAGGCGCACTGCGCACTGCGCTCGAGCGCAACGCACCCACGTGCCGACACGTGGCGCGCTTGCGCTCAGGCGCACTGCGCTCGAGCGCAACGCACCCACGTGCCGACACGTGGCGCGCTTGCGCTCAGGCGCACTGCGCTCGAGCGCAAAGCGCCCACGTGCCGACACGTGGCGAGCTTGCGCTCAGGCGCACTGCGCTCGAGCGCAAAGCGCCCACGTGCCGACACGTGGCGCGCTTGCGCTCAGGCGCACTGCGCTCGAGCGCAAAGCGCCCACGTGCCGACATGTGGCGTGCTGTGCTCAAGCGCACTGCGCTCGAGCGCAAAGCGTCCACGTGCCGACACGTAGCGCACTTGCGCTCAAGCGCACTGCGCTCAAGCGCAAAACGCCCACGTGCCGACACGTGGCGCGCTTGCGTCTGAGCGCACAGCACCTAAGCGCACAGCGCTCAAGGCGCTGGCCCCACGCATCCTTTGGATGCCTTTTCCCCCCTCTTTCCTTTATATATATATACATATATATATATATACACACATATGTATAAATATTTACACACACACATACTCCGCGACACTGTCCCCGTAAAAAACTCTGCGTGGCTCCCGATATATCCAAACCCCCCTTTCAAAACACAACACACGTACACTGCACATTGAGTTCGCATGACCATTTTAACCCGTTAATCGGAGGTTCCCTCGCCCCAAAGGCGAGGGGTAATTAACGGCAGCTTAGTCCGCGGCTGCCGGAGATTTGGATCCCCACAATCAACAAACCCCGGCCTACCCTGGGCAGGGGGAATCTGTAGTACGCCTGACAAGCGCGCGCGTATTCTCATCTCAATGGGGTGACGAAAAACACCCTACAGTTGCCTTTCACGTCAGGTGATGTGAGCGCGTTTTAGATCGATTATTCCCGTCGACTGGAAGCCCATTTATACGGTCTTGTAAATGTCTTGTTTCCAAGACTGTGGTCACGAAAGCGAGCTTACGTGGCCTGATAAAGCGACACGTAGCGAACATATTGTTGTGCGAGAAGAGGGTTCGGCCGTAAATTTTCGGAGAGAGAATTGGCTTCTAAGGCGCTGAGCGAGCTTCAGGCCAGCCTCACAGCCAAGGCCAACAAAGCATACGAACTCTGGCGAGTGCTCCAGGAGTCCATAAAAGAGGTGGTGGCCCTCGATAAAGCTGTCACGTTCACTCGTGAGAGGGTCGAGGCTCATAAAGCCACTGAGAAAGAGCTTGAAGCCCGGCTTGCTTCATATCAGGCCCAACAAGCTCAGGCGGAGGCTCGTCTTTTGAAGATCTTGCGTCATGAAGCCGTGGTCCAACAAAAGCAGGATGAGCTGACCAAGCTGCTGAATCGCCCGCCGGCTTGAAACATTTGTATCTTTTCCTTCCTTTTTGTGCATACTCATGGATGGGAGTATTTTCTTTTTGTTTCTTTCATGAATTGTACTTTGTACCCATTTTGGTTTATGAATAAAAGATACATTTTTCTTCTCAATGATGTGTCTCCTTTTCATTGAATGTATTCTGCGGATATTCTACCTTGATCTCCTTGCAGGACAGCAATGGCTCAGGATTCAGGGTTAAGATCTGCTTCCCAAGACTTTTGCATTTTATGAGCCATGAGGGTTTCATAAAGAGTTTTTCTCCCTACAGGTCGAGAGGATCCCATAGGTGTAAGTTCTTCTTAAAAATCGTGAGGATTCTTAAGCGGGTTTTCCCTTGAGAGTCGTAAGGATCTCACAAGAGAGTTTTTCTTCCTCACAGGTCGTGATGACTTGTAAGTGCTGGATGTGGCTACCCTTTTCCGTGTTTTACGGAGTCAGGGGTTTCTCCAGGTATTGTAGTTTAAAGACATCGCGGTCAAGGTTAAGGACCTCATAGTCCGTTGATTTAAGGACTCCACAGTCCGCTGTTAGTTTTAAGACATCACGGTCAAGGTTAAGGACCTCATAGTCCGTAGATTTAGGGACTCCACAGTCCGATGTTTGGTTGCAGGGACCCATCACCTCTTTGAAGACGTTGAGGAATTACAACGCCAGGTATCAAAGGAGTGAAGAGATGTACCCTTAAACCAAGGCAGAATCCGTAGGGAATCGGGGGGGTTGATCGTTAGTTTTAAGACATCACGGTCGAGGTTAAGGACATCATAGTCCGTGGATTTTAAGGACTTCATAGTCCGGTATTTGCTCTGGATGCTTCGCACGGGTTCACTGCCGTGCTTGGCGAGGACCAGGCTCCGCTGTGGGCGTTTTCCGCGGGGTCAAAGAGTGACGTTATCCGCGTTCCACGTAACCAGGAATTTTGCACTAGATGCTTCACACGGGTTCACTGCCGTGCTCGGCGAGGACTAGGCTCTGCTCTGGATGCTTCACACGGGTTCACTGCCGTGCTCTATGAGGACCAGGATCCGCTCTGGACGTTTTCCACGGGGTCAAAGAGTGACGTTATCCGCGTTCCACGTAACCAGGAATTTTGCACTAGATGCTTCACACGGGTTCACTGCCGTACTCGGCAAGGACTAGGCTCCGCTCTGGACGTTTTCCACGGGGTCAAAGAGTGACGTTATCCGCGTTCCACGTAACCAGGAATTTTGCACTAGATGCTTCACACGGGTTCACTGCCGTGCTCGGCGAGGACTAGGCTCCGCTCTGGACGTTTTCCACGGGGTTAAAGAGTGACGTTATCCGCGTTCCACGTAACCAGGAATTTTGCACTAGATGCTTCACACGGGTTCACTGCCATGCTCGGCGAGGACTAGGCTCCGCTCTGGACGTTTTCCACGGGGTCAAAGAGTGACGTTATCCGCGTTCCACGTAACCAGGAATTTTGCACTAGATGCTTCACACGGGTTCTCTGCCGTGCTCGGCGAGGACTAGGCTCCGCTCTGGACGTTTTCCACGGGGTCAAAGAGTGACGTTATCCGCGTTCCACGTAACCAGGAATTTTGCACTAGATGCTTCACACGGGTTCACTGCCGTGCTCGGCGAGGACTAGGCTCCGCTCTGGATGCTTCACACGGGTTTACTGCCGTGCTCTGCGAGGACCAGGATCCGCTCTGGACGTTTTCCACGGGGTCAGAGAGTGACGTTATCCGCGTTCCACGTAACCAGGAATTTTGCACTAGATGCTTCACACGGGTTCACTGCCGTGCTCGGCAAGGACTAGGCTCCGCTCTGGACGTTTTCCACGGGGTCAGAAAGTGACGTTATCCGCGTTCCACGTAACCAGGAATTTTGCACTAGATGCTTCATACGGGTTCACTGCCGTGCTCGGCGAGGACTAGGCTCCGCTCTGGATGCTTCACACGGGTTCACTGCCGTGCTCTGCGAGGACCAGGATCCGCTCTGGACGTTTTCCACGGGGTCAAAGAGTGGCGTTATCCGCGTTCCACGTAACCAGGAATTTTGCTGATTGTATCCGCATTTCACGGGATGGAGGTTTGACTGTTGGCGATATGTATACCACCGAGCCATGGAACTGGGAGTTGCCGCTGTTCCGCTTAGCTTGAAGTTGTGTCCGTTATTACGAGACGAGTGTTGGGATGATCTCTAGGTCGCTTGTGGCCTGTCGAGATTTAGCTTCTTTCTTTGGTGAAACCTGGGGGAGGGAGGTATGTTCCCTTTTTGTTTATGCCATTGGATTGTATACAGGGTGTGATGGAACATCACCTGTAAGGCATACATTTTATTTTTATTTTATTTCTTTTTCCGCGATGCTCTATCGTTTCAGCTTTTATATCGCGAAGGTCGCGATTGCCCCATCATTTCGGCTATTTTTCGCGGTGCCCAATCATTTCGGCTATTTATTTATTTTCTACTCGCTGCTTTTTATTGCGAGTTGCCCCATCGTTTCGGCCATTTTTCATGCATACATTTTTACTTGCTGCTTTTTATTGCAAGTTGCCCCATCATTTCGGCTATTTCGTATGCATGTATGGCTTGCTAGCTTTTTCGCCGCAAGCTTGGATTTTAGACACCGATTTCGGCATCAGTACCGCTGCAACTGGGATGTTGCCAGGAGCGAATCATCATTTGCCTCTGTCGATATTAAACAAAGGTGGCTTAGTAAACAGGGTTAAGGGTCCTGTCGACCAAGGCTTTTGACTTCATGAGCCGTAAGGGTCTCACAAAGGTATTTCTCCCTACAAGTCGTGAGGATCTTGCAGGTGTATTTTCTCCTTAGGGATCGTGAGGATTCCTAAGTGTATGTTCCTCTGCAAGTCGTAAGGATCTTACAAGAGGGTTTTCTCCTTATAGGTCAAGAGGACCTACAAGGGTTGCTCATCATATGGACATATCCCTAGTCACGGGTGGGACTTTGCTGGGGAAATGTTTTTTCGCGCCCGTGGATTGTATACAAGGGTCAGTATTGAGCCTCTTGTAGGGCAATATCGAAGGTTGTGGAGGATTTGCTTAAGAACAGGCTTAGGTTTCTGTAACTTAAGACTTTCAAATCTCATGAGCCGTGAGGGTCCCATAAGAGAATTCTTCTTACGAGTCGTAAGGATCTCGCAAGTGCATTTTCTCCTTAGGAATCGTGGGATCCCTAAGTGTGTTGCTCCTTTGTGAGTCGTAAGGATCTCACGCAGGTGGTTTCTCCTTACAAGATCAAGAGGACTCTGTAAGTGTCCTTTAACGAGGTTGCACCCTTTCAGGTTTTCACAAACACCCGCCGGTAGTCCTGCTGTTTTTACTCACGGAGCCCTTTCGGGTTTTCATCCGTGCCCCTTTTGCTTATGGACATACCGTTTTTTTTTATTCTTTTTCTCTTTTTTTTTTACAAGGTCGCGCCCTTTCGGGTTTTCACGAACACTTGCCGGCAGCCCTGCTGTTTTTACTCACGGAGCCCTTTCGGGTTTTCATCCGTGCCCATTTTACTTATGGACATACCGTTTTTTTATCATTTTTTTTTATCTTCTTTTTTTTATCCATCTCGTCAGCCTAAGGATGCTGCGGTAGTAGTTTAGGGACGTTTCGGTCCGTCGTTAGTTTAAAGACATTTCGGTCCGTCGTTAGTTTAAGGACGTATCGGTCCGTTGTTAGTTTAAGGACATTTCGGTCCGTTGTTAGTTTAAGGACATTTCGGTCCGTTGTTCAGGGGAAGGCCGGCTACTGCTTGTAAAGTCTGAGCTTAGGAAGATAGGGAGCGGACATAGTCGTCGTCATCTATCATTGACCTAGGCTGTGGCTCATTAAGCATAGTACTTCTTTAAGAAGCGGCCGTTTATTGGCCTGAAAGGCCTTTCACCGTGCATGTCCATGAGTAGATAGGCTCCACCCTGATAGACCTTGTCTATGATGTACGGGCCTTCATAGTTTGGCTCAAATTTTTCCCGTTTGGCACGATTGGGGATCATAGGTCTTTTGACCACTAGTACGAGTTCGCCTTGGCGGAATGTCCTCGGCCTGGTCAATCTTTCATACGAGCGCGTCATCTTTGCTTTGTAGGCTTCTAGATGTTGTTGCGCTATGAGCCGGGTTTCATCGAGGGCATCAAGCTCCTCAAGCCGAAGGTGAGCGTTTTCTTCGTCCGTCAGCTCGCAGTGGACTGCCACTCGTAGAGAGGGTAACTCTATCTCGAGGGGGAGCACTGCTTCCGTCCCAAATACCAACGCGTACGGCGTTGCGTTCGTGGCCGTCTTGAATGTAGTTCGATAAGCCCAAAGGGCTTCTTGCGGCTTCTCGTGCCAGTCTCTCTTGTTCCGGGAAACGGTCTTTTTTATGATCTTCGTCAAGGTCTTATTGAAGGCCTCGGCCAGACCATTAGCTCGTGGGTTGTAAACTGAAGAATATCTCCAGTCTATATTGTGCTGCCGCGCGAAGCGGCTAATCTTATGGCTTCTGTAGGCTGGCCCGTTATCGGATATAATCCGCCGTGGGGTTCCAAACCGATAGATGACGTGCGTCTTGAAGAAGTGAAGGATATTCTCTGTCTTCACTTCCCTCAGCGGTACTGCTTCTGCCCATTTGGAGAAGTAATCAGTTGTCGCCAGGATGAAACGATGTCCCCGGGACGATGCTGGCTCGATGGGGCCAACTATGTCAGTCCCCCACATTTCGAATGGCCAGCTGGCCACCGTTGGGTGTAGTGGGTTCGGATGTTGGTGGATAAAGTCTCCATGAATCTGGCACGAGTGGCATTGCTTCGCATACTCGAGGCAGTCCTGGGTCATCGTGGGCCAATAGTAACCCATCCGTTTAATTTTTAACTTCATCTTTGGGCCTGCTTGGTGAGAACCGCAGAGTCCGTCATGAACTTCCTGAACGACTCTTTCTGCTTCGTCAGGTCCTAGGCATCTCAGCCATAGAGAATCAAACGATCTTTTGTATAAAGTGTCATTAACAAAAGCAAAAAATAGAGCTCGTTTGATGAGCTGATGTCTTGAAGATGCTTCTTCGGGCATACGGTGGGACTTAAAGTAGTCTATGAAGACTTCCCTCCAGTCCTCGGCCTTCTCGCGGTCTTTTATTTGTAGGGTCGCCTGCTCAGTCGCTCCCTTCTCTTTATATAATTCCGGAGGTATTTCTGCCGGGGCGAGCACTCGACGGCTTTGTACCACGATTTTGACGTCATCAAGGTTCTCGTCAGCCAGTTCTTTAGCAAGTTTGGCCAACGCGTCTGCTTTGCTGTTTTCCGCACGCGGTATGTTCTCCAAAGTATAGGAGGGAATTTGGGTCAATAGTTGTTGCACCTTTTCGCCGTACTTCACCAATTCTGGTTTGCACGTTTGGTAGTCACCATTTACTTGACTAACGACCAATTGGGAATCCCCGTATATAAGGAGATTTTCGATTCCCATGTCGATGGCGATCTCGAGGCCTGCTATCAGAGCTTCGTATTCAGCTTCATTGTTTGTCCTCGGCTCTGTTAAGGAGAAGGCGAAGCGCATTATCCCTCCTTGTGGAGTTGCGAAGATGAGGCCTGTCCCCGATTTGATCATTGGGATACCTTGTTTCCGTTTCTTTACGGAGGACGCTCCATCGAAATAGAGTTCACATCGGGTACTACCGCCGCCAATCGCATCAAATGCATGCTCGTCTGGCAACTCGCAGTTCAGAGGAGAACCAGCAGGTACTGGATGCTCAGCGAGGAAGTCGGCAATGGCCTGGCCTTTCACTGCCTTAAGAGGTCGATACGTTATTGAGAACTCCATCAGGAGTAGAGCCCATTTAGCGAGTCGACCCGTCAATAGAGCCTTTGACATCAGATATTTAAGAGGGCCCGCCTTCGAGATGAGACAGACTTCATGTGCCAACGCATAGTGCCTGAGCTTTGTTATCGCGAAGATTAATGCCAAGCAATGTTTTTCAATGGGAGAGTAGTTGCTTTCTGCCCCCAGCAGAACTCGCCTTAAGTAGTATAGTGCTCTCTCTTTCCCTTGGTCATTCTCTTGTGCCCATAATGCGCCTAAGGAACCTTCAAGGGCGGTTGTATAAAGAATGAGGGGTTTTCCCTTGACCGGCGCAGCCAATACCGGAGGGTTCTGCAGGTACTGCTTGATCTCGTCTAGTGCACCTTGGCATTTGTGATCCCAAACGAATGGAGTTCCCTTTTTCATCAGGTGGCTGTAGGGACGGCATTTGCCTGAAAGATTGGCGATGAATCGCCGGATGTATGCGAGCTTCCCTTAGAGAGACCGCAACTGTTTGAGGGTTCTTGGCGGAGGCATTTTCATGATCGCCTTGATCTTAGTTGGATCTATTTCGATACCTCGATGTCGGATGATGAATCCCAGGAATTTGCCCGAGGAGACTCCAAACGCGCATTTGAGAGGATTCATTTTCAAATTATATTGCCGAAGGCGTTGAAATACAGTCTCCAGATGCTTTAAATGCTCTTCGTATGACATGCTCTTCACTACAAGGTCATCGATATAGCACTCGACGATATCATGTATGAGATCGTCGAAGATCTTTGTCATGGCCCTTTGATAGGTAGCGCCGGCGTTCTTTAGACCAAAGGGCATAACCCTGTAGCAGAATATACCCAAAGGGGTCCGGAAGGCGGTGTGCTTTTGGTCTTCGGGATGCATCTTTATCTGATTGTATCCTGATGAGCCGTCCATAAAGGAGAAAACCTCATGAGTGGACGTGTTATCTATCATTAGCTCGGTTACCGGTACAGGGAAATCGTCCTTCGGGAAAGCTTTATTGAGATCCCTGAAATCCACGCATATGCGTACCGTCCCATTCTTCTTCATTACCGGGACGATATTGGCGATCCAGTCGGGATATTGGACCTCTTGGATAAATCCAGAATCGATCAGCTTCTTGACTTCGGCGTTGATGCTCATTTCAAGCTCGAGCCGCATCCTTCTTGGCGCCTGCTTGACTGGCTTAACATCTGGGGATATTGCTAATTTATGCACAGCAATCTCCGGATCTAATCCTGGCATCTCGGAGTAGTTCCACGCGAAGCAGTCTTTATGCCATAGAAGCACGTTCTTTAACGCAGCCACCATTTCTTCAGATAGCAGCTCGCTGACAAATGTCGGTCGCGGGTCATCTGCCGATCCCAACTCAATCTTCTTGAGGTTATCTGCAGTAGTATGTATGACATCTTCCAGTTCTTTCGGAGCTGGCGGAAATTCTGAGACCACCTCATTATCGCTGTTCTCAAAGCACCAGGGAAGGTCATCCATATTCTCGGGCTCTTCTTTTAATATCGTAATCGTGTAACAGGTGCGAATCCGCTTCCAGGACTGAGGTGGATCTGGTTTTGCTTTTGCGGCTTTGGGTTCGTGCTTTTGTGGCGGCGTTACCCTCCAGCCGTCGGATAAGGCGAATCTGCCAAGCTGATACTGATCCTCGACCCAATTCTTGAAGGCGAAGCAATATTCGAGAGAATGACCTATCACTTGATGGTAAGAGCAATAGTCTGGGAGTGAGGCTTCGCCTGCTTGTTCGGGGTGTTTAGACTCCGGCAATATAAGCATTTGGTGCTTTAGGGCAAGATCGAGTATCTTCTTCGTCTTTTCCCGAGGAAACGAGTATGCTCGACCCATTTTCTTTATGAGGGATAGGTCAGTAACGCCCGATTCCCGTTCGCGTGGCTTCTTAGCCCTGCTTTGCTGCTGTTGAGCGCCTTTTTGGCCTTTCGACTTATTTCTGCTTTTGCGTTGAGCCTTCTTTACATCAGGTTGACAAGGAGCGGCATTTTCATCTTTTACAGCCTGTTGAAGAAGGCGTCGCGTCTTGGCTTTCTCATAGATGGCCGTCTCGCGGTTGTGGTCTTCCCGAGCTTTCTGACCCACTTTCCTGATAGGGTTGTCCATTTGTTGTTCAAATGACGGACCCGGCATTTCAATCGCGGGATCTAGTTTTGATGAGGGGTTGGCATCTCCTGACAGGGCGTCCTCTTCTTCATCAAAAGTATATATAGCGTAGATGCTGTAGGCCCGTCCCCGTTTTCCGGTTCTCGCGTATCCAAGCCCAAGTGTTTCCATTTTCCCGTTGGGCAATTTGCGTTGGGTCCCAGGGACATCCCAAATCTTGTTGTAGAACCGGGCCTGCCGAACAGTCTGTTTTAAGGGTACCCCTTGGCGTTTCAATAGCTTCTTTAATCCCTTTGTATAGTATCTAGGCAGACAGATGGGTTGGAGCCTGTCGAGTGTCGCATCCGCACCATGCCAGATCTCTTTCTCTACTTTCGACTCTGAGGATCGGTAAAATAGGATCACCTTCTCACCCCTTTGCCTGGGAGGGACGTAAAATGTTCGCAGGCCCTGCACATTGTGGGCTTGAAGTGTGTCGAGATCTTTGTAGTGTTCTCGCGGTACCATGGTGATTTGCAAACTATGGTCATCGCCAGGGGGTGCTTGTATCGACAGCCGATTGGAGAACACGACATTAACTTCATCTTCTGAATCACTTCCGAAGACCAAGATGGGGGCGGACGTCCCTAGGTTGTTGCGTTGAGATGGCCCTGCATAAACTATCTCTTCCTCTTCTTCGGTATCGCTCCCGAAAACAGGGATGGTGGCGGCGGCTTTGTTCTCCGGGTTGCGACACCTTTCTGTATCCTCGAAATCTGGCAAAAAGTACTTCGCATCTTCGTATTTGCGGACTTCGTTGACGGAAAACGGGTTCAACTCACCTGTTACAGTATACTCGAAACCATCCTTAAAGTACTTCATACATTGATGTTGTGTAGAAGGGATGATGTTGTACTCGTGTAGCCAAGGACGACCGAGCAAGGCGTTGTAGCAGGTCTTGGCTTCAATGACATGGAATTTGATGTCTGTGACGAGAAGTCCAAAGCGTAATGTTAGTATCACAGATCCGAGAGTCCGTGACGATTGTGAATCGAAACCGGAGATAGTGATTTTGTCACGAGCGAGGTGCTGCACACTCATGCAGATTTCCTTCAACACCCGAACATTAAGGAGATTGACGGAGGATCCATTATCCACCAGGATCTTGCCTATCCTGATATCATGGCAGTATCCAGAGACATATAGGGGACGGTTGTGGTCGCATGTCCCGAGAAGGAGGTCTTCGTCACCGAAAGTGATGTCGGCCGTATGCACTTCCTCTAGTTCATCCTTCATCCTTTCAGTGGCGAGGAAGGCTTGAAATTGCTCAGGTTCTTGTAACGCCTTAATTAGTGAGTCTCACGCCTCTTTTGATAATAGGAGGGCATCGAGAATACTAAGTTGAGAAGGTAGCTTCCTTAGGTGCGCTAGGATGTTATAGTCCACTTTACCCTTTCTAGGAGGGTCTTTGGCAGCCAGCTCTCTCATGACTTGGTCATCTAAAGTGATATCTTCAGTGACCTTTTCCTTTCCCTTATCTTTCCTACTCGCGGACCCGGGATTCTTTTCTGGGAGTGTGCGATTGCGCAGCTGAATGTTCTCGCAGGCCTCCGATTTCTCCTTTTTCCCTAAAACAAATTCTTTAAAGAGAGGGCCCAGAGCCATTTCTTCATCAAAGTCGCTCCCAAAGGTGAGAAATTGTGACCCCCTGGCGTTAACCATGCAACAGTTGCCAGTAGTTCTGTTGTGCCCATCGACGGTACTTCTTCGCTCCCGACGGATCTTGCGTTTCATGCGCTTAAAATGTTGCCGATGAGCAACATATCCTTGCCACCATATCTTAAAGGCGTCGCACTCCTCCGTAGGGTGTGAGATTTTCCGATGATATGCGCAATAATCAGGGTGCCTCTCTACCCCATCGTGCGTGTTTCCTTCCGAGGGTGGTAGCTTCATTCCCATTGACATGGCTTTGGCAAACCTTTTTCTCGTCTTGAATATCTTCTTGTCTACTTCGGATGCCTTTCGCTCTGGCAGGGGTAGTTCAACTCTTTCGTCCGGTCGCCTGCATTTGGCTCCTTCTGAAGCGGCCATCTCACGCTCCTGATCCGCTTTACTTTTTAGACGAATCTCGTATAGAAAAGCGTCGATCATTTCATCTGTTGGCCACACAAGTCCTGGTTCAGGGTGTGCCCCCAGTTTCTCGGTGCTAGGAGTTTTCTCATCTTCCGAGTGGGAAATCACACGACAACTCGCCACATATCCCTCGGATTCATCCGATGAGCTCTCTTCCTCATCTTCCTTCTGAAAGACGTGGTTAAGGAACTCTTGCAGTGTGACGGGAGTCTGTGCCTTTTGATTGTACTCCTCCATCGCGTCAATCTGTTTCTGCAAATCCGTGCGCTTGTTTCCAGGATTCACGGGCTTTTTGGATTTCCTCTTCTTTTTCTTCGAAGATTTTGACGGTTGGGTGTGAGTACTTGGGCCATCACCACGAATCTTTGTAGTTGGGCGCGGCTTCAACATCCCTTTGATAATTTGAGGTTCAAGAGGGTCCTTCCATTCGATCGCGGGGCACGCATGAAGGTCACTCAGCATCTTTTTGGTTTTAGCTGATAGCACGATTTCCCATGGAGCTTCTTCAATAAAGGAACAAGTCGCCCCCGGTGCGTCCGTCTTCTTAGGAGTATGCGGCTGCGGCGGGTTCACCTTCCACTTTTCGGACAGCGCAAACTTTCCCTGGAGGTATTGATCTTCAATCCATCCTTTGAAGACGAAGCAATCCTCAATCGGATGGCTTACCGTTTGATGGTAAGGGCAATAATTAGGGTTATTCACCTCCGTGGGTTGCGGCGGTCGCCTTGGATTTGGTAGGTTTATAAGTCTGTTGCGTATTGCCAGCTCGAATAACCGTTTTGTCTTGTCTCGTGGGAACGAGTAAGAACGTTTCATCTTTTCATTATAATACCGGCGTCTTTCTTCCAGTTGATCTGCCGGTTTCGGGGCGTTAGGTTGCTGTTGGGCATTTGCGACAAAGGTTGCCCTTCCTTTACCCTTGTCATTCCGAGGTTCCGACTTCGGGGGAGGTGGTCTATGACCCATCTGGTCCATCTGAGCCAACTTATCGATTAAAGTCTGGAATGTGGTTGACTTAAAGAACATCATAAACTGGGAGATAGTTGCGTGGGGGTCTAGGGTTCCCACGAACATGCCCACTGTGGGTGCCTTCTCAATGTGTTGTTCGCATCTTGACCACAAATTCCGCCAGCGTATAGCATACTGGACCCAGGTTTCGCCTGGTTTTATCCTGGCGTTAATCAGTGCTGTTATTGGAGTGCGTTCGCTGGCACTTGCGAATCGCTGAGTGAATAACAACTCCATTTCAGCGAACGTCTTGATAGAATCGTTCGGGAGTTCTGAATACCATTCGAACGTTGTTTCTGATAAGCTGCCCACGAACTGGCGAAGCAACAGTTTATCATCACCGCCGGTGTTACCGCAGAGGGCCCGGAACTGGGCAACATGTTGATGGGGATTGCCGGTCCCCTTATACACATGGAATTTCGGTATCGTATAGCCTGGCGGGTATTTAATTTGGTCGTACCAGCTTGGATACGGCCGGCCCGTCTTTACGACTTGACCAGCTGCCTCAGTCGCATGATGAACCCGGATTTGCTGGGCTATATAGTCAACCAAGTCAGCTTTAGAGATCATCTCTTCTTTGGCCGTTGAGGAGGCTGGCGGTGGATTTGACGTTTCTCCTCGGTCGTCTTCAAGAACGATCGGGGGATCCTCGGTGGGTAGGTCCTGCTGGATCATCATTCCTATCATATCTTGGAAGAGAAGGCCCATACGCTGTATGTTGGTTGCTTGTTCGGCAGCCTCTTTGTCCTTTTTCTCCAGTATCCGGCGAAGGAATTTTCATCCTCCTGGCGTGCGTCTGAGGACGTTTCTGGGCTTTCTTTCGGCCCGGTAAGTGCGGCCATAGCATTCATCATTTCTTGGAGCTTTTGCTGCTGCTCCTGGGCTTTGGTCACCGACCGTGTAAGCGGTCTATGACCCGTGGACGCGAGGCTGTCTTCTTTTCCTGACGCCATGTATACGGTGTGGACCATCATGCCCCCAGACTTAGGGCATCTGGGCTTAGTGCTATTAGCTGTCGTTGCAGGCTGGGGGATCTTCTCTGGCTTCCTCCTTTCATGAGCCATGGAGGTTGAGGGGGGCGTTGAGGTGGGCGTCCAGATAGCCTTTCGGGGTTTAGCCTGGTGACCAGCTTCTGGTTGGATTTTCAGCTTCTTGTGCTGGCGGGAGAAGTTTGGATCGATGATCGAGTCTCGGGCCTGTCGCCAAACCTTGTAGATTTTGGAAGACAGCCGTTGAGGGGATCGGGGCTGTTCTGATTTTATTTCCACAACCTTTTTTAATGGGGGAGGAGACCTCTTTAGCACTGCAGTAGGAGAATTCCTTCGCACCTTATTTAGCATCTCGAAGCTGTTCCCAGTTAGAACAGCAGCATTAACTTCTGCCATCGGGGCTGATGGAGTTAACCCGGAGGGGGAGTTGCCCCCAGCCTTCCTTACTCGGCGCCAATGGCGACGTCGAGCGTGTCGAGCGGACGGCGTTGGGTCAGCGGTAAGAATGGTTTCGTCTTGCCCCCTGTGTAGGTGGGGGGTCGCTGTTGGTGTTAGCCTGTCAAAGACCGACGTCTTTTGGGTAGCAGGGGCGGGAGCTGAAGCCGTCAATCTTGTAAAGACCGACTTTTTGGCCAGAGAATCCGCCTTGGCGATTTCGGGAGCAGGAGCAGCCACTTTCTTAGAAACAGCCTTCTCCGGGATTGCAGACCTCATGATGGGTCTACCGGATTTCTGGCCCAATCTAGAGAAGACCGAGGCGCTGATGTTGGGCGACCCGTTGAGATGAGCCGCGGCAGGGGTAAGACGATCAAAGACCGACTTCTTGGGAGCTTCCTTTGTCAGCACCGGCGCCGTGAAGCTTGTTGGTGGGAGTATAGTCCCGAAGAACAATCCGGTAGTGGCCTGAGTCACCTGGTCCACCGGCATTGTGAATAACGAAGCAGCTTGGGGTCCATAGGCTATACCTCCTGGCGAGGCAAAGCGTTGGTCGCAATTGCAGTCTGAGCAGTTGGAGAATTTCACGGAAGTAGAAGCCATCGATCCTTTGCTTTCTGCAATAAGCGAGACGCCAATTCTTAGTATCTTGAAACCCAAGGGCCACCATTAGCGAACCGCGATTGGTTCGCGAATCACGACACACGAAGTGTGGAGTGGAAAGAGGAAAAGGTCCCACCGGGCGTGCCAGAATCTGTTCCCCTCCGAACGGCGGCCGGGACGCGGGGACGTCCGAACCTGAGGTTCGGGGCAGATGCTAATTGGTGCTATCCGTCCACCTCTCCGAAGATGCCAAGTTGATTTATGACACCATGTATCGAAGGTTTAAACGGATGCGGCCGATGTAGCAGACTTCATCAAATTCCCCCTCGCACGAGGGGTTTTTGATTGTGGGGACGCTCTTCCCTGCAGGCGCAAGCCCCTGCAGTTAATTACACTACCGCGGTGCGGTAACAACTTTCTCCTTCTCCAGATAGTCACTTCGTGTCGTGTGTGTTTGTTTTGTTTGTGGTTGCCCGTGGATTGTATACGGAGACTGAGTTACGTCGTCGCCCGTAGGACGTGGACTAGTCCAAATCCGTATTTATCTTAGATTTGGGTTTGGGGGTTTGGTTTGAGGATACGTTAGCCATATTTGAGGCTAAGATCAACTCAAACGTTTGTTAAGGATACGTTAGTCTAACTTGAGACTAAGATCAACTTAACGCGATCGTTTAGATCCGACAATAGAGCATTTGGGGCTCTATTACTCCAGTTTAGGGACATAGTGGTCCATTGAATGTATGGCCGTCGGGACCCGTCACCTCTCTGACGACGTTGAAGGATTACAACGACAAATATCAGAGGAGTTCAGAGATGTACCCTTGAACCGAAGTTGATTGGGGGGATTCATAGTCTAGTCTGTTTGAAGGTTTAAGGATACGTTAGCCATATTTGAGGCTAAGATCAACTTAAACGGGATCGTTTAGATCCAACAAAAGAGCGATTGGCTCTATTGTTCCAGTTTAGGGACATAGTGGTCCATCGCTAGTTTAAGGACATTGCGGTCCATGGGTAGTTTAAGGACATTGCGGTCCATTGTTAGTTTTAAGACATCTCGGTCAAGGTTAAGGACGTAATAATCCATGGGTTTAAGGACCCCACAGTCCATTGTTAGTTTTAAGACATCTCGGTCGAGGTTAAGGACGTCGTAGTCCATGGATTTAAGGACCCCACAGTCCATTGTTAGTTTTAAGACATCTCGGTCGAGGTTAAGGACGTCGTAGTCCATGGGTTTAAGGACCCCACAGTCCATTGTTAGTTTTAAGACATCTCGGTCGAGGTTAAGGACGTCGTAGTCCATGGGTTTAAGGACCCCACAGTCCATTGTTAGTTTTAAGACATCTCGGTCGAGGTTAAGGACATCGTAGTCCATGGGTTTAAGGACCCCACAGTCCGTATCAATGTGTGGTCATCGGGACCCGTCATCTCTTTGAAGACGTTGAGGGATTACAACGCCAAGTATCAAAGGAGTGAAGAGATGTACCCTGGAACCGGAGTGGATTAAATAGTCCTTGGCCCAATTTGGGATCAAGACCAATTAATTATGTTATGAGCCCATTAGCCCGGTTAATTACGAATTGAGGACTTATGGCCAGCTTGGGCTAAGTCCAATCATGTCTGGAATATTGGCTTCATGTTGGTCCATTGAAGGAGAGACTTTGTCTCTGGCCATTTAGCCAATTGGGCCAAAGCCTAGTGTTAAACACTACAGACCAATCAGTGTTGAACACTGGGAATGAAATTGACAAGTTAGTGTTTAACACTAAAAGATAATTGGTGTTAAACACCAGCAACAAGGCTTTCAAATTAGCATTAAACACTAAAACAGATCAGTGTTAAACACTGGCAACGGAGATCTCAAATTAGTGTTAAACACTAAGGTAATCAGTGTTGAACACTGCAAATAAAGTTCTTTGATTAGTGTTGAACACTAAGGCCCAACAATGTTTTAACACTGGATTCGGGAGTTCCAATTTAGCGTTAGACGCTGAGGCAAGAGGGGTCACGTGGTAGCACGTGAGGGCGCCCTCCCCTCGTTTGTTCTGCTGAAAAGATCACATCTTTTGGAGCATCACGTGTCATCACATGACGGGTGTTTAAATGAGGTATGTTAAAGCTTCTGTCAAGGGTCACGTGGGTCACGTGAGGCACTGCCTCAAAGGGCTTTCTGTAGATCTTTTGGGGGGGTCACGTGGTGACACGTGACCCTTCTTTTCTGTAGTTGTTTTAGAAGATCTGTTAATCCCTTTCAGGAATTGAATTCCTCGTAGGGTTGAACCCTGACAATAATTCCAGAGGAATTAAATTCCTAGTTCCTTTTGAAGAGTTGAACCCTGAATTTTCTGTAGAAATTAAATTCCTCATATATATGAAGAACTGAATAGGGTTAAACCCTAATAAAATCTTTAAGGAATTAAACTCCCACTCTCTGTTGGAGAATTATTCTGGGGAGTAAGATTAAGGGAATTACGTTCTTATTGTTTTAACAGAACTAAGTTCTTAATTAGGGTTAAACCCTGTTTCTTTTTATTCTGAAGGAATTAAATTCCCATGACACTGGGTCAAACCCTAATTTTAGTTTAAAGGAATTAAATTCCTATAGTTCTGTGAGAATTAAATTCTCGTGCTTCCATTCCCTCTCTATGCTTTGGATCTGCATGGCAGGATCTCAACCCATTGAGAATTAAATTCTCAACTTCAAGAGGAGATGTGCGCTTTACAGATCCTCCATCTAAGAGAGAAGAAATATGTTCTTCTGTTTTACATCAGAGTTGAACTCTGTTGAGGATTAAATTCTCTTTCTTTCAAAAAGCCTTTCCTTTCTTACCTAGGGTTTTCTTTTGCAGAAGATCCAGATTCCTCAAAGTATCAAGGCTCTCTCCCTTTTCTTCCCTCTGCGTGTGTATATCTTTTTTTTGTGTGTCTCGGCTCCTATTTATAGGAGAAGCAGCCGAATCAATTAGTTTTTTGACGTATCTTCATTGAGAGATTTGATTTGCATCCATCATTCGTTCTGGACCTTTAGATTATTAGGTGAATTTTATTCACCATTGGATTTCAAATCCAGCGATTCTCCTTTGTGATTTCTGTTAGATTTAAAAGGGAAATCTTCCCAAATTCGAGATTTTCCCATAGATAGATGATATTTAATCACTCTAAATTTTTAATTCAATCGGTTGCTTTTGGAAAGACTTGAGAGGTCTTTTCTCAGAATTTAATTCTGTTTAACAAATGGGCTTTGAAAGCTGGTCACGTGCGGCCACGTGACCCTTGGTCACGTGTGGGCACGTGACCCCCTTGTAACGAGCCTTCTTCCTTCTTTTTACTCTGCCTTCTTCTGCTGCTTAGCCGTCACGTGCCACCACGTGACCCCTGGTCACGTGTGAGCACGTGACCCTCGTCTGGAGTCTTTTTCTTGATTTAACCGGAGAATGAGTCTGATGTTTTGAGCGTCACGTGCCAACACGTGACCCTGGTCACGTGGGAGCACGTGACCTCTTCTGAAGCCTTTTCCTTGATTTGATCAGGGAACCAATGTTCCTATGCCGCTTGCTTTTAAATGTCACGTGCCGACACGTGACCCTGGTCACGTGGGAGCACGTGACTCTTTCTGAAGCTCTTTTCTTCGATGTAGTTGGGAAACTGAACTTGTCTTGCTGATGCTTTTAGGTGTCACGTGCCAACACGTGACTGCTGGTCATGTGTAAGCACGTGACCCTTTTCTGAAGCTTTTTCCATAAGCTTTTCTGATTTTAAATCAGGAAACAGCCTTTCTTAGTATGCCTCTTCTAGGGTGCCTTTCTTAGGATACCTCTCTTTGCCTTTTTTCTAGATCTAAATTCAATTGTAATGCGTTCTTGAGGTCATCAATATAGTAAGAGTTTTTATTTTTATCTCGTATTCTTTTATTATCTGAATTTAATTCTTGCAATTTTTATTTGTTTTTTTAATATCTACAATTTAGTTTTCTAATATAAAAATTATTTAAAAAATGAATTATTGTTATTTTCCTAATGAGTGAGTAATCCCTCACTTGTTAAGGTTAGGATAGGGAAGGTTTGAGAGATGGAAATCTCTCTCACTCCTTTCTTTGCCCATATAATTTTATTAAAAGGACTCCTTTTAAACCAACCACACACCGCTCACTACGGCACCCTATCCTACGTGATAGCGGTGATTCCCTAGTTAGACCGAGTGTGATTGAATTAACTGGAGGTTAAGGCTAAGAGCCAAGAACGGACGGACAAGGACCAAAAGGAAGAAACTTAGTTCTTCCCAGTCGCGGTAATCCCCGTTGTTGCCGATTACCCTATCACATTTATTCATAACTAAGGCATTGATAGAAGCGAGAAGATCCCTATCTCGAACTAACCTAATCCTAACCCTAGCAAGCTTTTTATCAATTTTTATCTCATTCTTAGATCTTAAAACAAAACCACCAATTTTTTGGACTTAACTCGTTAAAACATAAAGAAAAGGAATCCTTCTCCCTGTGGACCGACCCGTACTCAACCGGCTAGCTACCAAGCGACACCGTCTTGATTGCGGTATATTCTTAACTTTGATTTTAAAACGCATGCACGCAAAACAAACCCATCAAAACTTTAAACGCATACGCAAAAACATCTATCAATCAAGCGCCCACGTAAGGGGGACGTGAGGCGCTTAGCTCTGGGCGCCAACCACTGAGTGCTAGGCACTCTTTATTGAGCAGCGCCCGCATGAGGGGCACGTAAGGCGCTTGGCGTTGTCTCTTTCTTTGTGTATTTTTCTGAAGAGTTCGATTCTTTGTTCTCCCCTGGATCTTCAATCCCCAAGAACAAATTCATCCCCATGAGGATTAAATTATCATTTGTATGAGACTTGTGTTATGGATCTCAAATCCAGGGAAAGAACTGTATTCTTTTATGAGGGTTAAACCCTTGGGTATGCAGATGAGATACTATGATCTCTATTTACCTTGAAGAAAGTTCTTCTTCTTTCGTCTCTCTTAAACTTCTTTTTGCTTGCTCTTCTTTTTGAACTTGAAGTTTATAGGGGAGGTTCCTCTGTTTCTCTCTTCAGTTTCAAGTCCTTTATATAGTAGAGACAAGTTTGTTGATTTTGTTAAGGAAATCCCTCATTGAGAGATTTTTTATTGATTCGGAGATTTTATTCACCGTTGGATCTTTGATCCAGGGACTCCTGTTTTACAGAAGACATTTTTCTTGTTTTTAACAAGATTGGGAAAATATTTTCCCATATAGAGCTTATTCTGTAATTTGGTGATTTTTAATCACCATTGGATCTTTAATCCAACGGTACTCTATTTTACAGAGCGTAATCTTTCTTGTTTAGAAAGATTGGGGAAAATATTTTCCCCTACAGAGCTTATTCTGTAGCTTGATGATTTTCATCACCATTGGATCTTTGATCCAACGGTACTCTGTTTTACAGAGCATAATCTTTCTTGTTTAGAAAGATTGGGGAAAATATTTTCCCCTACAGAGCTTATTCTGTAGCTTGGTGATTTTTAATCACCATTGGATCTTTAATCCAATGGTGCTCTGTTGTACATAGCGTAATCTTTCTTGTTTAGAAAGATTTGAGGAGCATTTCCTCAATCAGAATTTAATTCTGTATTTTGATGATTTATCATCTCCGTTGGATCTTTGATCCAATGGCAGAGAACTTTTAGTTCTGGCGCCGGCGCCCTTGTGCGAGGCACGTGAGGCGCTGCCTCAGAGTTTTTAACTCTCGGCGCTGGCGCTCTCGTGCAAGGCACGTGAGGCGCTGCCTCTTTACTGAAGGTGTCTTTTCACCTTCTTTCTTTGCTTTTCCTAAGTCAAATTCTTGGAAATAGTTCCATCATGCACAACATTTTCTGAACTTAGATTTAAATGTCTCCTTTCATAATCTGAAGCAATACTTCTCTTCTCTTTCACTTTCAGAGAATTATTTTAACAGAGAAGAGCTATGTCTTGTAATCATCCACATGCTCGCTGGCAGCCATGGGAGGTGCCTATTGAGGAAATTGTTCCTCGTTTTGCTGCCCGTCTGGTGAAACCTTCTCTTACGGATGACCAATACGGTGCTGCACGAGCTCTTGACTCGTAGAGGATCTCCTCTTCCCATCGGCTCCATTTGGTTCCGGATGGTCTTCTTGTCCATGCTCGATGACATTCCCCCTCATCCCACGGAGATGACTCCGGCGATACTTGACGCAGCGGAAGACAAGATCGAGTGCTTTCATGAGGCGCTTTTGATTACCACAGCTCTGAGGGATCGCTCTGTTCGGCTGCTAAGCTAGATACGGGCTCAGCGAGCCATCATGTCTGCCTTCGCTAATGGGTACGGTGCTGACCGATGGGAAGCGACTCCTCGTGAAGATCGCCGCATTCACATGGTGGAGAAGGTAGAGAGAGGGTTAGAGAATTTTATCCATAGTTTTGTGAATTCCTGTACTTTCGATCCCATATTTGGTGATCTATTTCTTGTAGAATAAAATGTTCAATTAAATGCTTTCTTTTTGTCATTGACTACCAAATGCTCCCTTTTTAACTCTTGTTCTTCCTCTGATGTGTGCATGTGCGTATATGAATGAGCCCAATTTCACACACAGTTGTAAACGAAACTTAAACCGGTGTAAACATAAACAAATAGCTCTTGGCCGAAGATCTCGGCGAGAACAAACGCCCCCACTACTTTGCCCACGTAAGTATGTACGTGGGTGAAGTAGTACAGAGTTATGCATGGCCATGGAATTGAGGGCTTAGGAGACAAGTTTAGGGTCCCTGTATCCTAAGACATTTTTCGTCTTCATGAGCCATAAGGGTCTCAAGAAGGTTATTTCTCCCTACGAGTCGAGAGGATCCCCGTAGGTGTATTTTTTGTTAGGAGTCGTGAGGACTCCTAAGTGCGTTCCCTCTTGAGAGTCCTAAGGATCACACAAGAGAATTTTTTCTTTTTTACAAGTCTAGAGGACTCATAAGTGGTTTTTTTCTTCTTGTCGATATTCAACTTTGGAGAGTGTGGCCCGTGGATAGTCCATCTTGGCCGCGATGGCTTAGGAGACAGGGTTAGGATCCTGTCACCTAAGACTTTTCAATTTTATGAGCCGTGAGGGTCTCATAAAGACTTTTCTCCCTACGAGTCGTGAGGATCTCGTAGGTGTGTTTTCTCCTTAGGAGTCATGAGGATTCCTAAGTGCGTTTTCTCTTGAGAGTCGTAAGGATCTCACAAGAGATTTCCCCCTTTACAAGTCGAGAAGACTTACAAGTGGTTGTTTCCCTCCTTGTCGATATTCGACTTTGGAGAGTGTGGCCCGTGAATAGTATGCAATAGTCCATCTTGGATCGACTTGCAGGGCCCTAGTGTTTAGGAAACATGTCTTTATCCCCATTGCCTAAGGCTTTTCCCTACGAGTCAAGATGAATCGAGAAGTCCTCGCAAGGACACTAATTTCCTCACAAGTCGATACGAATTGAGAAGTTATCGCAACGGTTTCCAAACATCACAGTTAAATCCTGCTAATAAAAGTTCGTTAGGGTCTGTGGTACTAGGGTTTTTTACCCGTCGCACCGTCGCATTAGCCAATATATTCCCCGATATGCAATCTTGCTGTTCGGGTGGCCCCGCGACTGTCGTGTCTTTGATCCCTTCGGGGGCTGGACAAGACGTCTTCAAGTAATCTTCCAGGTAATATTACCGTCGAAAGAGCAAGCGTTAAGGATATTCCATGTCGCTTTTTACTTGAGGTTAGGCTCGGTTTGGGAGCCCCGATGAGTCAAGACCACTCCGTGCTGGAATGGGATGGTCTCCGATAGTCTTTCAGGTCTCATTTGGGTTGCCATCAAGACCTTAAAGCTAGGGATCTTCCTTGGCTTCATTGGTTGACATTGTGTCTACAATATTGCGACGAACGTCGAGGTTTTCTCTGGGTTATCTGTGAACCGTCGAGATTTGGAACTAGGGGACTTTGCCATGGCTCCGTTTGTTGATTTTGCACCTGTATCCTGCTGAAGGGAAGAAGAACGCTGTTGTTGATTTCTAGGTTGTGGATGCCGCCATCGAGACTCGGAACTAGGGACTTTGCCATGGTTCCGGGTAGTCTCTAGGCTGTCTGTGAACCGTCGAGATTTGGAACTAGGGGACTTTGTCGTGGCTCCGAGGTAGTCTCTAGGCTGTCTGTGAACCGTCAAGATTTGGAGCTAGGGGACTTTTCCATGGCTCCGTTTTTTGACGTCATATCTGCTTCTGGTTGTAACGAGAAGGAACGTCGTTGTTGATTTCTAGGCTGTAGATGTAGTCATCGAGATCGGGCTTCCCCTTTGACGAAGCCTGGTGGGACGATATGGTTCCCTTTTGGTTTGTGCCTATGGATTGTATACAGGGGTCAATGTGATCTCACCTGCAGGGCAAAGTTTCATTTTTTTTGTATTTCTTTCCGCGATGCTCTATCATTTCATCTTTTTATATCGTGAAATTCACGATTGCCCAATCATTTCGGCTATTTTTTCGCGGTGCCCAATCATTTCGGCTATTTTTCTTTTTCTTTACTCGCTGCTTTTTATTGCGAGTTGCCCAATCATTTCGGCTATTTTTGTATGCATATATTTTACTTGCTGATTTTTGCTGCAAGTTGCCCTATCATTTTGGCTATTTCATATGCATTTTTGGCTCGCTGATTTTGCTGCGAGTATAGAACTTGGGATCTGATACCAATCTTGGCATCAGCATCGCTGCAAACGGAATATGGCCAGGAGAGAATCATCATTTGCCTTTGTCGATTCTAGCAAAGCTGGCTTAGAAAATAGGGTTAGGATCCTGTCGGCTAAGGCTTTTGACTTCATGAGCCGTAAGGGTCTCATAAAGGTGTTTCTCCCTACGAGTCGTGAGGATCTTGTTGGTGTGTTTTCTCCTTAGGAATCGTGAGGATTCTTAAATGCGTGTTCTCTTATAAGTCATAAGGATCTTATAAGAGTGTTTTCTCCTTATAAGTCGAGAGGACTTACAAGTGTCGTTCACCATATGGGGAAATTTCGCACCATTGGTGGAACTTGGTGGGGGAAACGTTTATTTGTACCCGTGGATTGTATACAAGGGTTAATACTGAATCGCTTGTAGGGCAACTTGGGCAATGTGTAGATCCCTGTAGGTTAAGGCTTTTTTGAATCTTGGGAGCCATGAGGGTCTCATAGGGGGAATTCTCCTTACGAGTCGTGAGGATCTCGTAAGTGCAATTTCTCCTTAGGAATCGTGGGGATCTCTAAGTGTGTTGCTCCCTTGTGAGTCGTAAGGATCTCACGCAGTTATTTTCTCCTCATAAGGTCGAGAAGACCTTGCATGTGTCTTTATTTTAATGAGAATGCATCCTTTCGGGTTTTTACAAACTCGCCAGTAGTCCTGCTGTTTTTACTCATGGCGTCCTTTCGGGTTTTCATTCGTGCCCATTTCGCTTGTGGATGTACTTTTTTTTGTGTTGGCGAGGAAACTCTAGAGAATAGTTTCGCCATATATGGCCTATTTGTTCGCCGGTGGGATTTGAGCTGCAGTCCTCACCGCTGGGACTTGTGGACTTGCACTCCACTACCGCCGTGTTTGAGGCAACGTTGTTAGTTTAGGGACTTCTCGGTCCGTTGTTAGTTTAAAGACATCTCGGTCCGTTGTTAGTTTAAAGACATCTCGGTCCATTGTTAGTTTAAGGACATCTCGGTCCGTAACTAGTTTAAGGGTATTGCGGTCCGTAGCTAGTTTAAGGACGTTGCGGTCCGTTGTTAGTTTTAAGGACGTTACGGTCCATAGATAGTTTAAGGAAGTTACGGTCCGTAGCTCTTCATGTTTGAGATGGAGTACCGTTGGGTAGTACTCTTAGAGTCTTGACTCAAGAAGATAGCGAGCGGACATAGGCGTTGTCATCTATCATTGACCTGGGGCGTGACTCGTCAGGCATAGTATTTTTTCAGGAATCGGCCGTTTATTGGCCGGAAGGGTCTTTCACCATGCATATCCATGAGCAAATAGGCTCCACCTTGGTAGACCTTGTCTATGATGTACGGGCCCTCATAGTTCGGCTCGAATTTCCCCCGTTTGGCGCGGTTGGCGATCATAGGTCTTTTTACGACTAGCACGAGTTCGCCTTGGCGGAATGTTCTCGGCCTAGCCAATCTTTCATATGAGTGCGTCATCATTGCTTTGTAAACTTCTAGGTTTTGCTGCGCCATGAGACGAGTTTCATCGAGGGTATCGAGCTCCTCAAGTCGAAGATGGGCATTCTCTTAATCTGTTAGTTCGTACCGAACCCCACTCGTAGAGAGGGTAGCTCTATCTCCAAGGAAAGTACCGCTTCCGTGCCGAATACTAACGCAAATGGCATTGTGTTCTTGGATGTCTTAAACGTAGTCCGATAGGCCCATAGAACTTCATGCAATCTCTCATGCCAGTCCTTTTTATTTCTGGACACAGTTTTCTTTATGATCTTTGTCAAGGTCTTGTTGAAAGCCTCAGCTAGACCGTTAGCTCAGGGATTATAAACTGAAGAATATCTCCAATCTATTTTATGCTGCTGTGCGAAGCAGCTGATCTTATGGCTTCTGTAGGTTGGCCTGTTATCAGAGACAATCCGTCACGGGTGCCGAACCAGTAGAGAACGTGTGTCTTGAAGAAATGGAGGATGTTCTCCGTCGTCACCTCTCTTAGCGGTATTGCTTCTGCCCACTTAGAGAAATAATCGGTTGTTACCAATATGAACCGATGTCCCCTGGACGATGTTGGCTCGATGGGCCCGATTATATCGGTTCCCCACATTTCGAACGGCCAACTAGCCAATGTCAGATGTAGCGGATTTGGATGCTGATGGATAAAGTCCCCGTGAATTTGGCACGAGTGAAACTGCTTCGCATATTCGAGGCAGTCCTGAACCATTGTGGGCCAATAGTAGCCCATTCTTTTGATCTTCAGCTTCATCTTTGGCCCAGCTTGATGGGAACCGCAGAGTCTGTCATGAGTTTCTTGAACGACCCTTTTTGCTTCTTCTAGTCCCAGGTATCTCAACCATAGACAATCGAATGATCTCTTATAAAGAGTACCATTGACGAAGGCGAAAGACAGGGTTCGCTTCATGAGCTGATGTCTTGACGACGCGTCTTCGGGCGTTCGATGGGATTTGAAGTACGATGGGATTTGAAGTAGTCTATGAAGACTTTTCTCTAATCCTTCGCCCTTTCTTCATCCTCCAATTGGAAGGCCTCTTGTTCGGTCGCTTCCTTTCCTTTAGACGTCTTCAGAGATATTTCTACTGATGCGAGAATCCGGCGACTCTGCACAATGATCTTTACGTCATCGAGGTTTTCGTCGGCCAGTTCTTTAGCGAGCTTGGCTAACGCATCCGCCTTACTATTTTCCGCATGCGGTATGCTTTCCAGGGTGTAGGAGGGGATTTGTGTCAGCAGTTGCTACACTCTTTCGCTGATTAGTTCCGGTTTGCATGACTGGTAGTCTCCATTTACTTGGCTAACGACCAGTTGGGAGTTCTTCATGTCATAATTTTGCATTATTATATTTCCCATTCTTATTCATTTTACAAATAAATAGGCGCTTTTGATCCATATCTGCTATATAGTTGCAGGTTACAGGTTCTCGGAATAAAACAGTGAAAATGATGAAAAGACGATACAAAAGTGAGACTACGACCAACAAATAGATGAATCTTGATCATGCTTACAGTTTGAGGGACAAACGAAGATCAATAAACAATTTCACAAAGGACAAAGGCGGTGCAAGATTCAAGACTTCAACACGAAGTAAAGGGTAAAAGTCCACGACATTATGCACTGTGGAAATCTGGAAGAGAATTAGATGACAATCTGAGAAACCAAGTGAAGAAACAAGAAGACAAATGCAACCAGAAGCAGCCCAGAGAAGTCCAGCCCAAGACCCCTCTATATGGCCGCGGATGCGCGGCCAAACAGGGCTTTTGGCCGTGGTTCCGCGGTCATGATGAGCACGTGTCGGTGCAATTTTTGTCGGCGGGTGGCGGTGCGTTGACTAGGCTTCTTAGGGTAGTTTTGTAAATGCAGATAGGGATCGAATGTAACCCTAGGGTTTCTATGACATATAAATAGGAATTCTACAGCTCTTTTTGGAGCATGCCTCTACATGTGCCTCTTTTAATTTATCAAATTCAGAATTTCAATTCCTGTAATGTTTGAAGAGTGCATCAAATAAAAAAGTAAGTCTTTTTCTTTACCTTGCCCTAGTTAATTTTCCTTTCTGCCCTAGTTAATTTTATTTATCTGCCTTACTTATAACTTTTATTTATCTGCCGTAGTTGTTAAATTAAAATCATAAAAATGAAATCTTTTATCAATTCCCTAATGGGTGAGTAGCTTCTCACTTGTTAGGGTTAGGAATAGGAAAGGTTTGAGAGATGAAAATCTCTCACCCATTTCTTGCCCATCACATATTTTTTACAGGGCTCCATGCATACATACATATACCGCTCACTACGGCACCCTATCCCATGAGGTAGCGGTGATACTGTAATTTAAAAGACCGGTTGTGTATGTTTTCCATGGAGGTTAGGATAAGAATTAAGAAAGGACGGACAAGGACCTAGAGGAAGAAATATCGTTTCTTCCCGATGGTACTAATCCACTTTATTAATTATTACCATAACACCTAAATAGATCTAAATTAGGGCATTGAAAGCGGTGAGAAATATTGACTTTCCAAACTTAACCTAAACTTAACCCTAGCAATATTTAATCCTAATCAACTCATTTCAGTTTTCATTGATAATCCAATCCACAACAATTGGAATTAACTCGTTAGAACGAAAAGAAAATACACAAAATCCCTGTGGACCGACCCGTACTCACCGGCTAGCTACCAAGCGACGCCGTTCTTGATTGCGGTTAAAATTCTTTGATTCATCTTTCGAAAGTACACAAGCGCGCAAAACATCTCATTTCAATCAAATGGCACCGTTGCCGGGGATGGCGTAGTTATTTTCTTTTTGCAATTTCGGGTTAATATAAAATTGAAAAATCATAAAAACTGAAAAATATAAATAAAAAAAAATTTTATCATCTTGTTATTCTTTGAAGGGTGTTTTCTTTTGAATTGTGCAGGATCGACGAACAAATTCAGATCTGGAAAATTTCAGTTAGCAAAATAGAAAACAGCAGATCTGAATAACCAAAGGAGAATAACAACAAAGAAACAGAAGAATTTTGGAGATCAGAACCGCCAAGTCAACCGCGGAACCGCGGTCAAAGGCACGTTCCCGCGGCGGATCCGCGGCCTGGTGATGACGTCATCATTTGAAAAAGTCTCTGTAAGCATCTTTTCTTCTTATGAACCCCCTGATATCCTCTGAGAAAAATTTTCCTGCAGGGTTCTTTGCGCAAAAACTTCTCTCCCTTCTCCAATAACTTGATCTTGTACAGGATTCTTTGCGCCACAATAAAAAAAACTTTGGCAAGTGTTTGATTGTGTTTACTGCTTTGCATCTTTAAAACTGACTTTAAGGGGCTTTAACACCAATCCAGATTGGGTAGGGATTTCATTACCCTTCCTAGGACCCCAAAAATCACAAAAAGCATATTGCATTGACCATTGAGTTAATTAAAAAAAATTAGACTCGGCCTTAAGGACTGTCGCGCTCAATAGGACAAAGGAATAGTTGTAGGCATCGATCGTTTATCTAAACCAGACTTTGTGGTGCCTAGGCTAGACAAGTGGGGAAATGTAACTTTAAAGGCCCGTCTCACGGTAATTCGTGAGCGGATCCCTCCTTTCTCTACTTGTGCTTACCTGACCACAATTGGCGGTGAAGAGACGATTTGAGGTCCTCACAACTTGCCCTTTGGAACAGTTAGGAGCAGCCTAGTTGACCTAGGAGACCCTAGATCTAGGCTTGATTGTGCATATTGTGATTGCTTGAACGTGTGTCTAAGCTTTTTATTAAAAATATTTTTGCAAAAAGCTCCTTATATATATAAAAAAAACACAGAAATTTTACAAAAAGACTTGCCAATTTTGTCGCTAGAAATCCATTGCACCCCACTTGCACCCACATTCTTTTTCTTATCCTTTCTTACATCATGGGTACCCCACCTCACAAAACTCTTGCCGAACTTTGGTACCCTCATCCAAACATTACTTCTTACGCGAATTGTTTTGGTCGAATTACGGACGACCCCTCTATACCCAAAATTTCTTTGAAAGATCGAATAGAAGCGTCTAGGAGAAACAGTTCGACTCCGCAATCCACTTTGTATCAACCATTTCAACCTTCACCACCTTCTTACGTTGATACCCCTTTTTCGAGTCCTGTTGAAACTCCGAAACCCATGTCTATTGCTGAACATATTGAACAAGCACGTAACCGATCTTTCATTCCTTTCAACACTTCCAGTTCTTGGGATCAACAAGTCCATTCACCTTTTTATCCAAATGTTGATCCTACTCTTGTCCAACCATTCAATTCCTACCAGTCCTACCCGACTTTCGCACCTTCCCTAGATATTGCTTCTACACAACTATTTGGGAGTTTCACGTATCCAAACAACTTTGAATCTTTTACTGAAACCCCTTCACAATGCATGTCTAGTCTGGAACAGTCATTGGAAGCTTATATTGTAGCGACAAACAAACATATGAGAAATTTGGATGCGTCCATTGCCGCACTTATGCAACCTAGTGACCCGGTATCTAATTTCCAACTAGCTCTAAAAATTCCAATGTATGATGAGGTGGTTGGACAGATTGAGAATTTGAGTGGAGAGAGAGCTGTGCACCCTTCCAAATCAAACCTACCCATCACCAATTGAATCCCACAACTCCGGTTTTGAATATCTATCAAGTGTCCCAAATGATTCACCAGTTGAAAATAAAACGTTTAATGAGTTATGCGACTTTGTAGTGCTTGATTTTCCAGATTGTGAAGGGTCACTTTCGAGTGAAACTATCACCAATCCTTTCGACCTCTACACCTCCAATCTAGAACCCGAATTGATAAATATCCATACTTTTGATGAGGTGTCTGAAAAAATTGATTTTCACTTGATTGAGGATATTGACGCAGGAAATATTTTAGATGATTAACCCGCAGATTTGACTAAATTTTTCTCTCGAATTCATTATCCCGAGTCATTAAATGTTTCTCCCGAACTTCATATGCATCTTGATTTTGATGATAATTGCATGGATGAGATAACTTTTGAGGAGAATTATGAGGATAGTATTGAGGATGAACACGTTTTGTTTGATGAGTCGGATTTTCCAATTCATCCTCCTGAACCTTTAACTGTTATACTTCCTAAATCACCCCCTTCATCCTTTCCATCGTTCCGACCACGCAAGAGATCACGCAGAAGGACTGTGAGCTTGAAAAATTTATGTTTGATCACAGCAGTTTTGACGCCACTAGTGCGTTCTTCCTTGAATCTAACACAGTTCTCACGACCGATAACAATTACGAGTGTTTCACTTTTTCGGACGATTTTGAAGACTCACCGCCCGACTTTGAGTCCTTTGAATTTTCAGATGAGTTAGTTGAACATCAGACTCGATTGCTTACAGTCATTTCGAACCATTGATGGAATCTTTCGAGTTCGAGACAGTTCCACCAATTTCACCTTCAATTGTTTCACCTCTGAAACTCGAACTCAAGCTGTTGCTATCTCACCTTATATACGCTTATTTAGGCGAGACTGAGACCCTTCCTAAATCACTTCCCTTCGTCCTTTCCATCGTTTCGACCGCGCAAGAATCTGTCACACTTCCATTTTCAATGGATGGTTTATCAAGTTCAACGTACCCATGTTTTCTCGTGAATCTTGAGGGATTTGACCCCATTTCTCGACGGGTTGATAGATTAGCACAACCGTTTTTAACACATCGGTCATCACAATTTGCGCTAATTAATTCACTCGATTTACTCCCTTAAGTTCGTACTACACTTCTTTCTCTTTTTCGCCATTCATCTCCTCCACCGAGACCGTATACTATTTCTATTCCCACACGGTCTCGTGTACTTCTCATTTCTTTGCTCTACACTCCATTCTTTCACCAACCACACCATTACAACGATAAAATTTTTGAATGGTTGGTGCTAACCTTTGGCCTGTGTAAGGCCTTATATAGCTTGATACTGTGTTTTTCTCCCTCCTAACTCTAAACTTTAACGTTTAAACAGTGGAAACACTGTTTCACTTAAGTTTGGGAGGACCTTTTTGTATATATATTTTATTTTGTTTTTCTGTTAACAATAAAAAAAATAAAAAATAAAAAAAATAAACAGGGGAATACCGGCAATTTTGATCCTCTTGGTGTAGCCTGACAGTGAGGACACTGTCAAGTTTAAGTTTGGGGGTGTGCTCGGTAAGTTTTCTTCCTTCGCATTCATGTGTATATTTTTGCATTTGCATACCTATTTTAAAACCCATAAAAAACTAAAAAAAAATTAAGAATTATAAAAATTGAAAAATTCAATTTTTGGCCATAATTGACTTGAATTTGACAAGAAGGTTAACTAGCTAGGAAAAACTAGATTCTAGACTTAGTAAATTAAAAAAAAAACCTAAAAATAACCTTTCTTAAAATTTAATGGTAGAAAATATATGTCTTTGTAGTTTACTTAGAAATAGGCAAATTTTGAGTTCACTTCTTGGGCTAAGTTAAAACAAGAGAAGAGTATTGATATTTTTATTAAAGTATAAGTCTGAAAAATAATTCCTAAGCTTAAGTCTAAATTCTGAAAATATATACCCTACAAATTGTACAAACACGAACCTTGAAACTTGGAATAGTAGAAGAGACCTTGAAATGCTCTTGTCTAAAGTCCTTAGTATGAAGGAAAATAAAATAAAAGTACAAGTTTGAATAAAGAGATAAAAAAATGAACACTGGATTTTGTAATTACTTAAGGCTGCATAAATAGAAAAAAATATTTAGCTAGGATGCTTTATCACCTAGTGCCTTAGACCAACTGATTTGGGAGTCACTGCTAAAGCCTTAGGTGTTACAAGACTAGGAATTACGCCTTAATGTGCAAACACATTTTGTAATTGGACGTTGGTACCTCAAGAAGTATTAACGGTCGCATGAAGAATGTGTGAGCAATTTCATCTAAAAATTCACCAACTAAAAGTATTTTGGACGATGGACAAGAGTATAAGAGCTTGAATTGAATTTCCAAGTGTAGGGGTGATACATACATACACGTAGGGGTATATGATTGGGGTTTAGATGAGAGATAGGAATGAAAAATAGGACTTATATCTTTAGTAGAGATGATAAAAATTTCTAAGTTGAGATGGAACCTTAGAAGGAAAATTCAAAAGATGCTAAAAGCTAAATAAATTTACAGAACATATACTATCTTAAGTTAAATGATAAGGAAGCATGAAAAATATGGGTTGATAATTTCTGAGTCGAAAATAATAGAATTTCTTGTTAGAAAACCGAATTGGAGAATAAAAGTCAATAGGCCGAATTGATAGGATTTTGTAGGTAGTATCCGCTGAAAACCCTCAGGAGACAACACTCCTCCTACTAGGGACACCTAAAGGTTTAACGGCTTGTTGCACGAGCTCAGTGCAATCGCGTTTCCCTGCGAAAGTGAGGTTAGGTCTTTTTCGAGAATAAAACTAGTTTTGCTCGAGGACGAGCAAAAGATAAGTTTGGGGGTATTTTTTCATGTCATAATTTTGCATTATTATATTCCTCATTCTTATTCATTTTACAAATAAACAGGTGTTTTTGATCCATGTCTGCTACATAGTTGCAGGTTACAGGTTCTCGGAACTAAACAGTGAAAATAATGAAAAGACGATATAAAAGTGAGACTACGACCAACAAATAGAAGAATCTTGATCATGCTTATAGTTTGAGGGACAAACGAAGATCAATGAACAATTTCACAAAGGACAAAGGCAGTATAAGATTCAAGACTTCAACACGAAGCAAAGTGTAAAAGTCCACGACATTATGCACTGTGGAAATTTGGAGGAGAACTAGATGACAATCTGAGAAACCAAGTGAAGAAACAAGAAGGCAAATGCAACCAGAAGCAGCCCAGAGAAGTCCAGCCCAAGACCCCTCTATATGGCCACGGATCCGCGGCCAAACAGGGCTTTTGGCTGCGGTTCCGCGGCCATGATGAGCACGTGTCAGTGCAATTTTTGTCGGTGGGCGGCGGTGCGTTGACTAGGCTTCTTAGGGTAGTTTTGTAAATGCAGATAGGGATCGAATGTAACCCTAGGGTTTTTATGATCTATAAATAGGAACCCTACAGCTCTTTTTGGAGCATACCTCTTCTTGTGCCTCTTTTTATTTATCAAATTCAGAATTTCAATTCCTGTAATGTTTGAAGAGTGCATCAAATAAAAAAGTAAGTCTTTTTCTTTACCTTGCCCTAGTTAATTTTCCTTTCTGCCCTAGTTAATTTTATTTATCTGCCCTAGTTATAACTTTTATTTATCTGCCGTAGTTGTTAAATTAAAATCATAAAAATGAAATCTTTTATCAATTCCCTAATGAGTGAGTAGTTCCTCACTTGTTAGGGTTAGGAATAGGAAAGGTTTGAGAGATGAAAATCGCTCACCCCTTTATTGCCCATCATATATTTTTTATAGGGCTCCATGCATACATACACACACCGCTCACTACGGAACCCTATCCCATGAGGTAGCGGTGATACCGTAGTTTAAAAGACCGGTTGTGTATGTTTTCCATAGAGGTTGGGGTAAGAATTAAGAAAGGACGGATAAGGACCTAGAGGAAGAAATATCGTTTCTTCCCGATGGTACTAATTCACTTTATTAATTATTACCATAACACCTAAATAGATCTAAATTAGGGCATTGAAAGCGGTGAGGAATATTGACTTTCCAAACTTAACCTAAACCTAAACCTAGCAAGATTTAATCCTAATCAACTCATTTCAGTTTTCATTGATAATCCAATCCACCACAATTGGAATTAACTCGTTAGAACGAAAAGAAAATACACAAAATCCCTGTGGACCGACCCGTACTCCCCGGCTAGCTACCAAGCGACGCCATTCTTGATTGTGGTTAAAATTCTTTGATTCATCTTTCGAAAGTGCACAAGCGCGCAAAACATCTCATTTCAATCAGGAGTCTCCGTTTATAAAAAGGTTTTCGATTCTCATGTTGACAGCAATCTCGAGACCTGCTATCAAAGCCTTATACTCGGCTTCGTTGTTTATTCTTGGCTCCGTTAAGGAATGGGCAAAACGCATTATCCATCCTTGTGGAGTCACAAAGATAAGGCCTACTACGGCTTTGATTATGGGGGTGCTTTTCTTCTGCCTCTTCATAGACGTTGGTCCATCGAAATAGAGTTCCCATCGGGTATCATTCCTTTCTTTCTCCCTGTCAACTGCGTCAAACACGTGTTCGTCCGGCAACTCGCAGTTCAAGGGAGAGTCGGCAGGTATCGAATGCTCAGCGAGAAAATCGGCGATGGCCTGGCCTTTTGTTGCCTTGAGGGGTCGATATACTATCGAGAACTCCATCAAGAGGAGGGCCCATTTAGCAAGCCTTCCTGTTAGCATGGCTATTGACATCAAATACTTGAGAGGATCCACCTTTGATATAAGATGGATCTCATGTGCCAAGGCATAGTTCCTGGTCTTCGTTATCGCGAAGATTAGTGCCAGGCAATGTTTTTCAATGGGGAGTAGTTGTTTTCTGCCCCAGAAGGACTCAACTCAAATAATAGAGAGCTCTCTCCTTCCCCTGGTCGTTCTCCTGTGCCCATAACGCGCCTAAAGAACCTTCAAGGGCTGTTGTGTACAGAATGAGGGGCTTTCCCTTGACCGGCGGTCAGTAGCGGCGGGTTCTGTAGATATTGCTTGATTTTGCCCAGTGTGCTTTGGTATTTGCGATCCTAAATGAACGGGGTCCCTTTCTTCATTAGGTGACTGTAGGGGCGACATTTGCCGGAGAGATTAGTTATGAACCGTCGGATATACGCGAGCTTTCCTTAGAGAGACCGTAGTTGCTTGAGAGTTCTTGGCGAAGGCATTTCCATAATCGCCTTGATCTTTGACAGGTCTATTTCGATGCCCCAGTGTCGTACGATGAATCCTAAGAATTTACCTGAGGATACTCCAAATGCGCATTTCAGAGGGTTCATCTTCAGATTATATTTCCTAAGACGCTGGAACACTATTTTCATATGCTCCCAGTGCACCTCGTACGATTTGATTTTCACCATGAGGTCGTCAATATAACATCTGACAATCTCGTGTATGAGGTCATCGAAGATCTTTGTCATGGCCCTCTGGTAGGTGGCGTCAGCGTTCTTCAGACCAAAAGGTATCACTTTGTAGCAGAATATGCCCAGCGGGGTCCAGAAAGCGGTATGCTTTTGGTCTTCGGGATGCATATTTATTTGATTATACCCTGAAGATCCATCCATTAAGGAGAATACTTCAGGAGTGGACGTGTTATCTATCATCGGCTCGGTAACAGGCACTGGGAAGTCATCTTTCGGACAAACTTTGTTGAGATCCCGAAAATCTACGCAGATGCGTACTGTCCCATTTTTCTTCATCATCGGAATGATATTGGCGATCCAGTCGGGGTATTGAACTTCTTGGATGAAGCCGGAGTCGATTAGCTTCTTGACATCGGCATTGATACTCATCTCATGCTCGAGCCGCATTCTTCTCGGCACCTGTTTGACTGGCTTGACATCCGGAGATATCGCCAGTTTATGCACAGCTATTTCCGGATCTAATCCCGGTATCTCGGAATAGTTTCATGCGAAACAGTCTTTATACTGCATAAGCACGTCCTTTAACGTGGCTACCTGTTTCTTAGACAGCAGCTCACCGACGAACGTTGGCCTTGGCTCGTTTGCCATCCCCAAGTCGATTTTTATCAGGTTGTCTGCTGTGGTATGTATCCCATCTTCCAGATCTTTTGGTGCCGGTAGAAATTCTGAGATCAGGTCGTTCTCATCTTCATTTGCGAATCACTGGGGGAGGTCGTTTGTATTCTCGTACTCTCCTTCCTTTGAGAATGTTATTATATGGCAGGTACGAGCTCGTTTCCAAGCTCGATCCATGAAGGATAATACCACTTCTTGAAGGCATTGCACTCCTCGGTAGGGTGCATGACCTTCCGATGGTACAAGCAGTATTTTGGATGGACATCCAGTTCGTCGGGGCACGTATTCCCGGAAGTATCTTCTTTGGAAGGTGGCAGCTTCATTCCCATTGACAGAGCTTTGACGATCTGCTTCCTTATCTTGATTCTGCTCCTGCTGGTGGCAAGGGCACTTTGATCCGGTTAAGATACTTTATGGTTTCTCATTACCGAATCTTTTTCGGCCTGACATCGACGCTTGGCCTTTTCGTAGATGGACGCTTCACGTTCTCGATCAGCTTTGCTCTTTTGAAGAGCTTCGTTCAGCAGCTTGTCAATGAGATCATCTAAAGGTTCCATGGGTTTTGGTTCTGGATCTGCCCCCAGTTTCTCTACGTCAGGAGCTTCTTTGTCGTTTATCGACGAGTGAGAGATCATGTGGCAGCTCGCTACATACTCCTCGAGTTCTTCTGACGAGTCGTCTCCTTCATCAATGTCACTGTTTCCATTCTCAAGAACATGGTTGAAGAATTCTTCCAATGTGACTGGGGTCCGCGCTTTTTGGTTGTATTCCTTCAGTGCGTCGATATACTTTTGCAGACCCATACGATTACCGCTGAGCTGCACGGGCTTCTAGGCCTTCTTCTTTTTCTTTGAAGACTTCGGAGGCTTAGCCTAGAGGTTTTGTCCATCGTTACCAACTTTTGGCGTGGGGCGTGGTTTCAGCATTCCGTTAATAATTTCAGGCTCCAGCGGGCTTTTCCACATAATCTGTAACAACCTTAAACTTTCTGTACAACTTTCTGTAAAATGTTTTCAAAAATACAGAAAAGGGTATTTTTGCCTGAGCACAAGATATAAGTTTGTTTTGCTTTTTAATAGCAAGAAGGAGCTTGTAGTTCATTGGTAAAACCTTGCACTGTTGAACCAAAGCACCAGAATTCAAATCCCATCACCCATATTATTTTTAATATTGTTTTATTTTAAATTTTTAGAAGTCCAAGAGCCTACACATGCATAACTCGTAAAACCCTCACTACACATATAAAATAAACTGACCCAGGGGCTACACCAAGCGACGAGGGACACGTGGCAGTGAGCCCAGGCCCGACTCGGCCGACTAGACCCGCCGGCACCTGCCCAACTCGGTCGGATCGCCGAGTTTCCTTCATGAAAGTTCTGCCTTTTTGTATTCTAATAACCCCTGTATGCTTTAATTTCTCTGCACAGTAACAGAGACATTAAAAAAACCCCATTAACCTATTTTTTAATAAAATTTTCATACAACCTTTCACCTATCCTAGCCCTAGCATTACCCTATAAATACCACCCCTAAACACACACCCCTCACTCACAATTCTATCCAAACTCTCAAGAAAACTCTCTAAAATTTTGTGTACAAGTGGAGTTAGCAAAGGGCGAAACTCCGGCGATCTTCCGACGACGACCCTAGGAGCTCCCGGCGACGAAACGATGCACCGACACCTCCTACCGATTCCTCTCCCTCTTCTCTTGAATCTAAACCCGTAAGTCCTACCTCCCTTTTTTCTTTGCTATTCTAAAAAGTTCTTTTTCTAAAACCCGACGGAAGCGGAGTTAAATCCGACTTCCGATTCGGTTTTCTTTATAAAGTTCAATTTTCCTTAACACATCCATATTAAACTCTTACATCTTGACTATTAATCATTAAAAAATATGTTGAACAAGTTTTATAGAACATTTCATCTTGTAACTTTTATCGCTCTTTTTCACTAAAATACCATGTAGTTTACTTTCTAATTTAAAACATCATTAATCTTGCTATACCTTTAATTAGATCACGAGGTAATGACCCACCTCCTCACAACACTCATATGCAACATAGCACAATACCTTTCGGGAACATAGAATACGAAAAAACGAAACTTTACATATAAATACCACTAACTATTAAAACCGTTTTCTATAAGATTAAGTATTTTAATAAATCTTTGCAAAGCGCCGCTACAACCCATTTTGGGAAACCCGACTGGGATGGTGTGGATTATCGCACATCCTTGCGCTTAGTAGTGCGAGATGCAGACCTCCGCAAGGAGCATTCGGTCTCGAGAGATTTAAAATACAAATATCTTAAGAAAATGAGATTTCTAGAAAATAATAAATTAAAATTATTTTTATAAATATGTGTGTGTGTGTGTCATTAAAATATCTATTTTTGATATATTATAAATATTCTAATTTTTCTAAATCATAAGATTCACTTTATATAAAAATACCATGAAATTCCATACAAGTCCAACACTTTACAATTAAATACCATGTATTATGAAAAATAAGTTTATTCACTAGTAATGTCACAAATATAAAACCTACAATTATGAAAACTCTAAAGACGATAATTAAATACTTGCGGTGTATTTTTGAAAGTATACAAAATTATTTTTAAATAAAACCCCCTCAAGTTTTATAAATTACAATAAGGACCCTAGTAAATATAGGTTTAAGCGGGACCAATCTCTTGAGCCTCAGAAAGCCAGAGAAGTGGGTGCTTGCCTATTCTAAGGTAGACAACTTAACGAACGATATTATCAACACAGTAATCGTCTTTGAAAAGGACACAAATGCTGCCGCCCATGTGCAGCGGTTACCGATAACACCAAAACCTAATTCAGGACTTCAATTTCTTTTCTAATTTTCTGACTCAGACTGAGTCTCATTATAAACAATCTGACTTGAATATGATTCAAATATAATCTACAATACTACAATTCAATATGAATTCATGAATCCATATAATCAATCGGATCAAACTATTCAACCTGTATTGACCGAACCGAACCATGGATATACTTCCACTTACATGATTCTCCAGTTACATCCATTTACTGATATCATGGTTTCGGTAAGTCATCCAATTATACAATCTATAATACAAGACCATACAAGTTGTAATACAAACAATACAAACAAGACATCGCGGGTTTAAGGGGTAGATTGGTACGGAAGGTGTTAGAAGTGGCACGAAACTACAAGATTAAGACACCTAACCTATATTCCGTTGTTGTTGTACCGTGGCATAACGGTTCCTTATACTTCCATTTGCCCTAGTCTCTAGCATATAGAGACTCCTCTCGTATACACTGGCATCTTTCTGTACCAAGATACAAACAACAGCGTTAACCATATAATACAAATTTAAAAGCTACATTCTCTTTCTGTCTATTCTATTTCTCCCTTATTTTTGGGACTTACCGAGCGATTGTTCGCCGACGACATTCTTTCTTTTTCTTCTTTGGAATGTTGTCAGGTGATCTGGACACTCAGGAGATCGAGCCTACTAGTGAGGACTTGGACCAGCTTGCCTACGACCCAGAGCTCTAGTTTCATTGTACACATTTTTATTTCAGTACTTTTCATTTCAATTATGCCATTGTTTAGGCAATTCTTTCATTCAGTTGTATTTACTTTTCCATGCATTGTACAAAAGAATGTTAATAAATAAAATTGATGTTTCATTACATTTGTCTCTCTTGTGCATTTATATTTATATTGCTTAGATACGCTTAAAGTATTTACTTCACAGTAAATACGTAGCGGCCAGTCGCATCCCTTTCGCCGTACACCGGGAAGCGGGGCGTGACATGTTTTGTTGGTGGCCCATGCAGGTCTGAGCTGTATGGAACCTACCATGCAGTTCTGTTCTGCGTGAACAACCTAAGCAATATAACACAAGAACCAGCAACTAAAACATTCTTTACAATCCATACACCTTGAATCTTATCATTTCATATTCCTTGAATCATATACTTTGAATCTGTCCTAACCTAAATTTTTCTTTCAAGGTTATAGATTCACCAAACAACACCAGCACCAACTTCAACAACACTCCACCACCACTATCAATCACACCTGCCGTCCCTGCTCCGCTCAACGAGCAAACGGTTCTGCTTAAGGTGATCCGCAACTTCCTAGAAGGACAGCAGCAACAGACTGCACTTTTAATGAATCGTCCAGAGGCAGAAGCACATGGGGTGAAGCAATTCAGAGATTTGCATCCCAAACAGTTCTCAGGAAAGGGAAGCCCTCTAGAAGTTGAGGAATGGGCTCAGAGCATCGAAGATGATCTGGCAGCAGCACAAGTGCCAGAGATAGCTTGGGTCCGTGTTGCGAAACTGCAACTCACGGACAATGCACGGGTCTGGTGGAAGGCGGAAGAAAGCCGTCTTGATCAACCCATCGAATGGAAGACTTTCTGAGACATGTTCAACGCAAAGTACTTCCCTGAGACCGCCAGATTCGACATGGAATAGCAGTTCATCCATCTGCAACAAGGTTCAATGTGGACCAAATCAGTAGATGAGTATGACACTGGGTTCACCATGATCAGTCGGTAAGAAATGTCTCAATAAATTTGATTTTTAAAATATCACATACTACACAGCCAACACAAGACCGTAACAGGTTTGCGGCCAATCTCGTACCGACTGCTGAGATCAGGGCTAGAAGATTTCAGCAAGGGTTGGATCTGGAAATCCAAGCTGCTTTAGCTACATGGGATTTCCCAACCCATGATTTGGCTTTGAAGGCTGCCCGAAGATATGAGGCAGTAGTAAAGAGAAAGGGCAGACCTCAATCTGCCGGTTTGAAATGTCCTGCCACTCAAATGGCAAGAGGAGCCTCTTCCAGGCCATCGTTCGAACCCAGGAGAACTGAAGAAATCAATAACCAGGCGAGTCCATACTTCTGCTACTACTGCAGAAGAAAGAGACACTTGTAGAAGGACTGTAGGCGCGCAAAAGGTCTATGTATAGTTTGTGCGCGTCCAATTACGGAATTGGAAATTGTCCTTATAGACGCAACCCAGCTCACACACTCACTAACTACCCGCAACAGCCAGCTATCCAGGCTCCTGCACCTCGTCTAGCACTCCCTACTCCACCACCTGCACAGCCTACTCGTCAATTCCAACAAGCAATGAGGGACATGCCTCGAGGGCAGAGAAACATGCCCCAAGGACAGAATGTGCCTCCAGCTAGGAGGAATGTACCACGGTGATAGACATTCACATTAGCAGCCGTAGAAGCCTAGGCTGTAAGTCAAGGTAACACTGGTAAGCCTTTTTCATATTTTTAAAAACGCTTGCACCATCTTATTATACACTATCAGTACTCCAGTCACCATACTTTTCTTGAATCTGTTAAACTTTCCTTTTACAAATTTCGAGAACGAAATTTTTATAAGGAGGGTAGAATGTAACAACCCTAAACTTTCTGTACAACTTTCTGTAAAAAAATTTCAAAAATACAGAAAGCGGCATTTTTGCCTGAGCACAAGATATAAGTTTGTTTTGCTTTTTAATAGCAAGAACGAGCTTGTAGCTCATTGGTAAGACCTTGCACTGCTGAACCAAAGCACCAGAGTTCAAATCCCATCACCCATATTATTTTTAATATTGTTATATTTTAAATTTTTAGAAGTCCAAGAGCCTACACGTGCATAACTCATAAAAACCCCACTACACATATAAAACAAACTAACCCAGGGGCTACACCAAGCGACAAGGGACACGTGGCAGCGAGCCCCGGCCCGACTCGGCCGATTCGGCCCGCCGCCGACGGCCGAACTCGGTCGGGTCGCTGAGTTTCCTTCATGATGCCTTTTTGTATTCTAATAACCCCTGTATACTTTAATTTCTCTGCACGGTAACTGGGACATTAAAAAACCCCTATTAACCTATTTTTTAATACAATTTTCATACAATTTTCATACAACCTTTCACCTACCCTAACTCTAGCATTATCCTATAAATATCACCCCTAAACACACCCCCTCACTCACAATTTTGTCCAAACTCTCAAGAAAACTCTCTAGAATTTTGTGTACAAGTGGAGTTAGCAAAGGGCGAAATTCCGGCGATCTTCCGACGACGACCCTAGAAGCTCCCGGCGACGAAACCATCCACCGACACCTCCTACCGATTCCTCTCCCTCTTCTCTTGAATCTAAACCCGTAAGTCCCACCTCCCTCTTTCCTTTGCTATTCTAAAATGTTCTTTTTCTAAAACCCGACGGAAGCGAAGTTAAATCCGACTTCCGATTCGGTTTTCTTTATAAAATTCAATTTTCCTTGCTGGCATCTTGACTATTAATCATTAACAAAATATGTTGAACAAGTTTCATAGCAAAACATTTTATCTTGTAACTTTTATCAATCTTTTTCACTAAAATACCATGTAGTTTACTTTCTACTTTAAAACATTATTAATCTTGATATACCTTTAATAAGATCACGAGGTAATGACTACCTCCTCACAACACTCATATGCAATATAGCACAATACCTTTCGAGAACATAGAATACGGGAAAACAAAAATTTATATATAAGTACCACCAACTATTAAAACCGTTTTCTATAGGATTAAGTATTTTTATAAATCTTTGCAGCGCCGCTACAACCCATTTTGGGGAACCCGACTGGGATGGTGTGGATTATCGCACATCCTTGGCTTAGTAGTGCGAGATGCAGACCTCCGTAAGGAGCATTCGGTCTCGAGAGATTTAAAATACAAATATCTTAAGAAAATGAGATTTCTAGAAAATAATAAATTAAAATTATTTTTATAAATATATATATATATATGTATATATATACATACATATATGTATGTATGTATGTATTATCAAAATATCTATTTTTGATATATTATAAATATTCCAATTTTTCTAAATCATAAGAATTACATTACATAAAAATACCATGAAATTCCATACAAATCCAACACTTTACAATTAAATACCATGTATTATGAAAAATAGGTTTATTCACTAGAAATGTCACAAATATAAAACCTACAGCTATGAAAACTCTAAAGACGATAATTAAATACTTGGGGTGTATTTTTAAAAGTATAAAAAATTATTTTTACATAAAACCCTCAAGTTTTATAAATTACAATAAGGACCCTAGTAAATATAGGTTTAAGCGGGGCCAATCTCTTGAGCCTCAGGGAGCCGGAGAAGTGGGTGCTTGCCTATTCTAAGGTAGACAACTTAACAAACGATATTATCAACACGGGAATCGTCTTTGAAAAAGACACAAATCCTGCCGCCCATGTGTAGCGGTTACCGATAACACCAAAACCTAATTCAGGACTTCAATTTCTTTTCTAATTGTCTGACTCGGACTGAGTCTCATTATAAATAATCTGACTTGAATATGATTCAAATACAATTTACAATACTACAATTCAATATGAATCCATGAATCCATATAATCAATCGGATCAAACTATTCAACCTGTATTGACTGAACCGAACCATGGATATACTTCCATTTACATGATTCTCCAGTTACATCCATGATTTTCCAGTTACATCCATTTACTGATATCATGGTTTCGGTAAGTCATCCAATTATACAATCTATATTACAAGACCATACAAGTTGCAATATAAACAATACAAACAAGACATCACGGGGTTTAAGGGGTAGATTGGTATGGAAGGTGTTAAAAGTGGCACGAGAATGCAAGATTAAGACACCTAACCTATATTCTGTTGTTGTTGTACCGTGGCATAACGGTTCCTTATACTTCCATTTGCCCTAGTCTCTAGCATATAGAGACTCCTCTCGTATACACTGGCATCCTTCTGTACCAGGGTACAAACAACAACACTAACCATATAATACAACTTTAAAAGCTACTTTCTCTTTCTGTCTATTCTATTTCTCCCTCATCTTTGGGACTTACCGAGCGATTGTTCAATGATGACATTCCTTCTCATTCTTCTTTGGAATGTTGTCAGGTGATCTGGACACTTAGGAGATCGAGCCTACTAGTGAGGACTTGGACCAGCTTGTCTACGACCCAGAGCTCTAGCTTCATTGTACACATTTTTATTTCAGTACTTTTCATTTCTGTTATGCCATTGTTTAGGCATTGCTTTCATTTAGTTGTATTTACTTTTCCATGCATTGTACAAAAGAATGTTAATAAATAAAGTTGCTGTTTCATTACATTTGTCTCTCTTGTGCATTTATATTTATATTGCTTAGATACGCTTAGCGTATTTACTTCACAGTAAATACATAGCGGCCAGTCGCGTCCCCTTCACCGTACACCGGGAAGCGGGGCGTGACAAGTTTTGTTGGTGGCCCATGCATGTCTGAGCTGTATGGAATCCTACCATGCAGTTATGTTCTGTATGAACAACCTAAGCAATATAACACAAGAACCGGCAACTAAAACATTCTTTACAATCCATACTCCTTGAATCTTATCATTTCATATTCCTTGAATCATATACTTTGAATCTATCCTAACCTAAATTTTTCTTTCAAGGTTATGGATTCCCCAAACAACACCAGCACCAACTTCAACAATACTCCACCACCACTATCAATCACACCTGTCGTCCCTGCTCTGCTCAACGAGCAGACGGTTCTGCTTGAGGCGATCTGCAGCCTCCTAGAAGGACAGCAGCAGCAAATTGCACTTTTAATGAACCGTCCAGAGGCAAAAGCACCTGGGGTGAAGCAATTCAGAGCTTTGCATCCCAAACAGTTCTCAGGAAAGGGGAGCCCTCTAGAAGCTGAGGAATGGGCTCAGAGCATCAAAGACGATCCGGCAGCAGCACAAGTGCCAGAGATAGATTGGGTCCGTGTTGCGAAACTGCAGCTCACGGACAATGCACGGATCTGGTGGAAGGCGGAAGAAAGCTGTCTTGATCAACCCATCGAATGGAAGACTTTCCGAGACATGTTAGATTCAAAATACTTCCCTGAGACTGCCAGATTCGACATAGAACAGCAGTTCATCCATCTGCAACAAGATTCAATGTGGACCAAATCAGTAGAAGAGTATGACACTGGGTTCACCATGGTCAGTCAGTAAGAAATATCTCAATAAATTTGATTTTCAAAATATCACATACTACACAGCGAACACAAGACCGTAACAGGTTTGCGGCTCATCTCATACCGACTGTTGAGATCAGGACTAGAAAATTTCAGCAAGGGTTGGACCCGAAAATCCAAGCTGCTCTAGCTACAGGGGATTTCCCAACCCATGATTTGGCTTTGAAGGCTGCCCGAAAATATGAGGCAGTAGTAAAGAGGAAGGGCATACCTCAATCTACCGGTTTGAAACGCCCTGCCACTCAAATGGCAAGAGGAGCCTCTTCCAGGCCATCGTTCGAACCCAGGAGAACTGAAGAAATCAATAATCGGGCGAGTCCAGACTTCTGCTACTACTGCAGGAGAAAGGGACACTTGTGGAAGGACTGTACACGCGCAAAAGGTCTATACATAGTTTGTGGCGCGTTCAATTACGGAATTGGAAACTGTCCTTATACATGCAACCCAGCTCACACACCCACCAACTACCCGCAGCAGCCAGCTTTCCAGGCTCCTGCACCTCGTCTAGCACTCCCGGCTCCACCACCTGCACAGCCTACTCGCCAATTCCTACAAGCAATGAGGGACATGCCTCGAGGGCAGAGAAACATGCCCCAAGGACAGAATGTGCCTCCAGCTAGGAGGAATGTACCACGGCGACAGACATTCACATTAGCAGCCGTAGAAACTGAGACTGTAAGTCAAGGTAACACTGGTAAGCCTTTTTCACATTTTTAAAAACCCCTGCACCATCTTGTTATACACTATCAGTACTCCAGTCACTAAACTTTTCTTGAATCTGTTAAACTTTCCTTTTACAAATTTCGAGGACGAAATTTTTATAAGGAGGGTAGAATGTAACAACCCTAAACTTTCTGTACAACTTTTTGTAAAATTTTAGCTGAAAGGACTACTTCCCACGGGGCTTCTTCTATAAATGAGCATGATGCCCTCGGCATGTCCACCTTTTTAGGAGCGTGCTGCTGCGGCGGGTGCACCTTCCAGTTTTTGGAAAGCGCGAACTTGTCCTGTTGGTACTGGTCTTTGACCCAGTTTTTAAAGACGTTGCAATCTTCGATTGGGTGGCCCACTATTCGGTGGTATGGGCAGTAATTGGGATTGTTGACGTCACCTGATTGCAGTGGGCATCTCAGATCCGGCAGAGTGATGAGCCTGTTGCGCACTGCTAGTTCGAATAGTCTCCTTGTTTTATCCCGGGGAAATGAGTAAGGACGTCTCAACTTCTCTTTGAAGGCTCACGGTCTGCTTTTTTGGCGAATAGCCGATTTCGGGTCATTCGGTTGTTGTTGAGCATTGGCGACGAAGGTCGCTTTCCCTTTGCCCTTTTCATTCCGAAGATCTGTCTTTGAAGAGGACGGCCTATGGCCCATCTGGTCCATTTGGGCCAGTTTGCCAATCAAGGCCTGGAAGGTGGTCGGCTTGAAAACATCATAAACCGGGATATAGTTGCCTGAGGATCAAGGGTCCCCATGAATATGCCCACAGCAGGAGCTTCTTCTATGCGTTGTTCACACTACGACCATAGGTTCCGCCACTGAATTGCGTACTGAACCCAGGTTTCTCCCGGCTTCACTCTGGCATTGATTAATGCCGTGATTGGCGTGCGCTCACTTGCGCTTGCGAACCGCTGTTTGAACAGTAATTCCATCTCCGTAAATGTCTTGACAGAGTAATTTAGGAGCTCAGAGTACCATTCAAATGCCGTCTCCGCCAAGCTTCCGACAAATTGGCGAAGCAATAGTTTGTCATCGCCTCTAGTATTACCGCATAGAGCTCTGAATTGAGCAACGTGCTGGTGCGGATTGCCCATCCCCTTTTACACATGGAATTTAGGGATCGTATATCCTGGCGGGTATTTAATTTGGTCGTACCAGCCTGGATAAGGTCGCCCAGTTCTGACGACTTGTTATGCCGCTTTGTTCGCTTGATGAGCTCGTATCTGCTGAGCTATGTAGTCATCAAGGATAGCTTTGGAGATTGTCTCCTCCCTGGTTGCTGATAAAGCCAGAGGAGGGTTTGATGTCTCCCCTTTATCGTCTTTAGTGATTATTGGAGGGTCTTCGGCCGGAAGATCCGGTTGGATCATCATCCCCACTATGTCTTGGAACAAAAGCGCCATTTATTTTATATTAGCCGCTTGTTCCGCGGCCTCTTTGTCTTTCTTTTCAAGAACCCTCCGTAGGAATTTGGTGTCGGTCTCCTGCTCCTGGCGTTGTTCCGACGATACTTCCGGGCTTCATTTCCGCCCAGTAAGTGCGGCCATACTTGTCAACATCTTCTGGAGCTTTTGTTGTTGCTCCTGAGCTTTCGTCACAGACCGTGTGAGTGGTCGATGATTCACGGAAGCAAGACTATCCTCTTTTCTGGATGCTATGTGGACGGTATGCATAACCATGCCCCCAGACTTGGGGCGTTTGGGTCCACTGCCTTTGATATTTGCCGCCGGCATGAGGATATTCTCCGGCCTTCTCCTCTTATGGGAGGTTGAAGTTGAAGGGGCCGTTGCGGCAGGCACCCACGCAGATGATACCTTTCGTGGTATGGAGGAGGGATGGTCATCCTCTTGCCGAGCCTTCGTCTTCTTCAGCCGGCAAGAGTAATCTTTATCAATTACAGAGTCTTAGACTTTCCGCCAAACTCTGTGGATCTTGGAGGACAACCGCCGAGGAGGCTGTTCCGGCTTCACCTGTGTTGTGTTTTTGACAGGCGAAGGAGAATTCTTCAGTATGGCGGTTGGAGAGTTCTTACGCATTCTCCTGAGTAGCTCGAAGTTGTTCCCAGTTGGAACAGCAGCGTCAGTTTCCACCGTTGGAGCTGGTGGGGTAAGTCCAGAAGGAGAGTTGCCCCCAGTTTTCCTCACTCGTCACCAGTGGCGACGTCGAGCATGTTTTGCAGATGGGATCACCTCAGTTATAAAAATGACCTTGTCATGCCCCTTGTTTTGATGAGAGGCTGCTTTTGGTGCCAACCTGTCGAAAACTGATGTCCGTTGAGAGGGAACATCTAGCCTGTCGAAGACTGACTTTCGAATAGGGAAAGCACTTGTAATGATCTCACCCATAGTAGGAGTTGGAACGGCCAGTCTTGCGAAGACCGATCCCTAAGCAGGAGAAGCCCCTTTGACGACTTCGTCTACTGGAGCTAGAATGGCTATCCGCTTTGGGATAACTCCTTCAGGTATTGCAGGCCTCTTTACAGGCCCACTGGAGCCTTGTCCCAGTCTGTTAAAGACTGAGGCGTTGGAATTGAACGACCTGTTGAGAAGGGCCGTGTTAGTTGCAAGCCGATCGAAGATCGACTTCTTTGGATCCTCATATGATGTCACTGAAGCATTGAAGCTCATTGGCGGGAGCATGGTCCCGAAGAACAGTCCAGTGGTGGCCTGAGCACCTGTTCCACTGGCATTGCGAAGATGGAGGCCGCTTGGGGCCCATAAGTTACTCCTCCAGCAGGGACGGAGTGGGAGTTGTTGTTGCAATTGGTGCAGTTGGAAGCCATCGATGTCATCTTCTCTTCTGTATGGAGCAAGACACCAAATCTTAGTACCTCGAATTCAGGGGCAACCATATTAAACCGTGATTCATTCGCGAACACGACACATGAAGTGTGGAGTGGAAAGAGGAAAAGGTCCTACCGGGCGTGCTAGAATCTGTTTACCGCTGAAAACCAGGAAAACAAACGTCTTGCCTGTGTTTGGGGGAAGATGCTATTTGGGTTTATCCGTCCACCTCTCCAAAGATGCCAAGTTTGATTTATGGCACCATGTTTCGGAGGTTTTGACGGATACGGCCGTTGTAGCGGACTTCGTCAGATTCCCCCTCACTGTGAGGGGTTTTTTATTGTGGAGACGATCTTCCCTGCAGGCGCAAACCCCTGCAGTTAATTACGTTACCGCGTAGCGATAACCACTTTCTCCTGCTCTAAATGTTCACTTCGTGTCGTGTGTGTTTGTTTTATTTTTGGTTTCCTGTGGATTGTATACAGAGACCAATTTATGTTGCCGCCCGTAGGGCGTGGATTAGTCCAAATCCGTATATTCTTAGATTTGGGTTTGGTTTTAAGGATCGTTAATCTCGTTTGAGATTAAGATCAACTTAAATGTTTGTTGAGGATACGTTAGTCTAATTTTAGACTAAGATCTACTCAACAGGATTTTGGGATCATTCAGACCCAACAAAAGAGCATTTGGGCTCTATTGCTTTAATTTAAGGACGTTACGATCCACAGCTAGTTTAAGGACATTGTCGTCCATAGCTAGTTTAAGGACATTGCGGTCCGTTGTTAGTTTAAGGACGTTGTGGTCCATAGCTATTTTAAGAACGTTGCGGTCTGTAGATCACCATTTGGCGGTGAGGTCGTAGTTTAAGGACATTGCGGTCCATAGCTAGTTTAAGAACGTTGCGGTCCATAGCTAGTTTAAGGACGTTGCGGTCCACAGGGGTGTGCTCATAGTTTTAGGAGTGCTCCAAAGAGCTGCTGGTTGTCGGGACCCTCCACCTCTCTGAAGACATTGAAGAATTACAACGACATGTATCATATGTATGGAGAGATGTACCCTTAAACCGAATTCCAGATTGAAGGAAGAGATCATGGTGGAATGAACACCATTTTAGATACCATCTGCTAGGACATCATTAATCATCTGTGGAACTAAGATCGATTTGGGGAGACCTGAGCGTAGGAGGACTCGGTTGAAAAAGGGTTTTAGCCTCGGGAGACTTGGTTATGTTTAGGCTAAGGTTGACCTCTCATAGTATTAAACACTATCATTTGCTTGGTGCTCACGTGCTCCCACGTGATACTCTAAAGCAGTGTTAAACACTGAAATTTGGAGCGCTCATGTGTGGCACGTGAGGCGTCTGAGAATTGGGCACTGCTTCTTTGGGTTTATTCCCTTGTTCCTTTTATAAATGTTAAGCCCTATTAGGGGTCATGTGGGATCACGTAAGGTGCCCCAAAATGAGAACTGTCTTGGGTTTATTCCCCTTTTCCTTTTGAAAGTGCTAAGAACTATTAGAGGGTCACGTGGGATCACGTGAGGCGCCCCAAAATGGGATCTGTCTTTGATTTATTCCCTTTTTTTCTTTTGAAAGTGCTAAGCACTATTAGGGGGTTACGTGGGATCATGTGAGGCGCCCCAAAATGGGAACCGTTTTTTATTTATTCCCCCTTTTCTTATGAAAGTGCTAAGCACTATTAGGGGGTTACATGGGATCACATGACTCGATATCAGTTGTTCCTTTTTGTTCCTCGGAGATGCTCACATGAGAACACGTGATCTTTGTTACGTAGCTTTGAGCGTTAATGAATCACTAGGCTGTTCTTCTATGGTTCTGAGCAATCAAGTTCTCCTTTTGTTCTTTGCAGGGATTAAATTCTTTTTAAAGAGTTAAACCCTAGTTTCAGAGGAATTAAATTCCCATATGTTTTTTAAGAGTTAAACTCTTTTGAACTCAGTTCTTCCCCTAGGTTTTGAATCTGCATGACAGAATTTCCCTGATGAGAATTAAATTCTCAACTTGTGGGGAGATCTGCTTCTGCAGATCTTAACCAAAGGAAAAATTAATTCTTTGAGAATAGTTAAACTCTTGGTTTGAGAATTAAATTCTCTTTTTATTTTGTGGGAGCTTTTGGGAGGGGTTCCTCTTTTTTATAGAGAATTAAATTCTCTCTCTATTTTTCTTTCTTTCTCCCCCTCTCTTTGTATATGTCTATCTCTCCTCTTTCTTTCTCCTCTCCCCGCTCCTATTTATATGAGAAGAAAAAGAATCAATTTGTTAAGAAAATCCCTCATTGAGAGATCATGATTGATTCCATGATCTTTTAGATGGATCGTTGAATTTTATTCACCGTTGAATTTTTAATCCAAAGGCTCTCTGTTTAACAGAGAAGATTTCTTATTTATTTAGCAAGATTATGAATATCTTATTAGTTTTAACAAGATCAGAATTTTATTCTATCATATCTTTTAGTTTAACAAGATCAGAAATATATTTTTTTAATATAGAATTTAATTCTATCATATGGATATCTCGTTAGTTTAACGAAAAATTTTATTCTTATCATATGAATGTTAGTTTAATAAGATAAGGAAAATATTTTCCTATGATAGAACTTTATTCTACCAGATGATCACCGTTGGATCTTTGATCCAAAGGTTCTCTGTTTAACAGAGAAAATCTTTCTAGTTTGAGGAAGATCAGGAAAATATTTCCCAAATAGAAATTAATTCTAGAATTTGACAGGAACATTTTAAATTGGGGTACTCATATACTTTGCATGTGAGTAGTAAGAGAACTCACGTGTTTAACACGTGACCCCTAGTGTGAGTTTTAGCATGTTCATTTTCAGCGCTCATATGCTTTACATATGAGAGCTCACGTGTTTTGCACGTGAGGCCTGTTTGGCCATTAGTTGTTATCTTTTAGCGCTTACATGCTTTGCATATAAGCGCTCACATGTTTAACTCGTGAAGCCAAATTTTGAGGACTCTCCCCCTTTTTTATAAGGGAACCAGTAGCTCTTGGCTGAAAATTTTGGCGGGAACAATAGGCAGTAATTTGGATATGAGTCCTCTCCATCGAGACATATGACCCCGGGAGTGTTTCCTACTAGAGGTGGCAGCTTCATTCCCACTGACAGGGCTTTGGCGAACCGCTTCTCTGTCTTGATCCTACTCTTGTTTTCCGCAGGTGTGCTCCAGTTTTGTCTGCATTATGGCTTCTGCAGGCGGGGAATATTTCTTCGGTAACACGGTTGGAAAGTTATTTCGCACCCTCTTAAGCAGATCAAAACTATTCCCGGTTGGAACATCAGCATCAACTTCCACCATTAGAGCCGGCGGAGTGAATCCAGAGGGGGAGTTACCCCTAGCTTTTCTCACTCGGCGCCAGTGGTGGCGTCGAGCGTGTCTTGCAGACGGGACCGCCTCAGTTTTGGAAGCGGCTGTGGCTTACCCCTGGTTTTGTTAAGGAGCTCCAGCATTTGTCAGCCTGTTAAAGACCGACGTTCTTGGTAAGATTTGATTGGAGACGGTCAGCCTCTCGAAGACCGATCGCCTGACTGGTGAAGCACTTTTGACGACTTCATTTGCAGCAGGAATTGGGAGGGCTATCCTTTTTAGGGTGGCCCCTTCGGGATTCACGGGCTTCTTTACGGACCTGCTTGAGCTTTGGCTCAACCTATTAAAGGCTGAGACCCCCTTTTTGGACGGCTCGTTGAGAGGAGCCATTGCGGTCTTCAGTCGGTGGAAGACCGACTTCTTGGGAACATCGGGTAGCGACGTTGAGGCACCGATGCTCATTGGTGGGAGTATGGTCCCGAAAATAATCCGGTAGTAGCTTGAGTTACCTTCCCCGCCGGCATTGAAAAGATGGAGGCCGCATTGGGCCCGTAAGTCATTTCTCCGGTTAGGGCGGAGCGGGAGTTGCTGTTGCAGGTTGTACAGTTGGAAGCCATTGATGTTCTCTTCTTCTTCACAGGAACAAGACACTAAATCTTAGTATCTCGAATCCAAGGTCAATTATAGCGAACCGCGTTTTGTTCACGAAACACGACACACGAAGTATGGAGTGGAAAGAGAAAAAGGTCCCACTGGGTGTGCCAGAATCTGTTCACCGCCGGAAGACGGACCCGGACGTCGGGACGTCCGGTCTGAATCTTGAGGGCAGATGCTATTTGGATTTATCTTTCCACCTCTTGAAGATGCCAAGTTGATTTATGTCACCGTATATCGGAGGTTTGGACGGATGCGGCCGTTTTAGCAGACTTCGTCAGTTTCCCCCTCATTTATGAGGGGTTTTTGATTGTGGGGATACTCTTCCCTGAAGGCGCAAGCCCCTACAGTTAATTATGTTACCGCATCGCGATAACCACTTTCTTCTGCTCCGGAAGTTCACTTCGTGTCGTGTGTGTGTTTTTGTTTTTATTTTGGTTGCCCGTGGATTGTATACGGAGATTAATTTATGTCGTCGTCCGTATGGCGTGGATTAATCCAAATCCGTATATTTTTTAGATTTGGGTTTGGTTTAATTTAAGAATCGTTAATCTGGTTTGATATTAAGATCAACTTAAACATATGAGCATTTAAGCTCGATTATTTTAGCTTAAAAACATCGCAGTCCATTATCATCGTATTTGAGGCGAAATGTTAGTTTTAAGGACGTTTCGGTCCTTTTTCGCCATTTTAGAGGAGGATATTAGTTTAGGGATATTTCAGTTCATCATTCACCCTATGCGCACTTGTATTTGTTACATGGCAGAGTGAACAATGGAGATATAGAATGTGCCTAATTTGGGGCACAATCCGATGTGAAGCATGCACGTCAATGCATGAAGAACTTGTTGGTCATCGGGACCCGCCACCTCTCTGAAGACGTTGGAGAATTACAACAACATGTATCAGAGGTGTGAAGAGATGTACCCTTGAACCAAATCCCGTATTTGAGGGAAAAGGGTTTGTTGTGGGCTTAAGAATTTTTAGTCATATTTGAGACCTTGGAAATCGAGAGCATATGGGCTCAATTGATTTCTTTGTTAAGGATACGTTAGTCCAATTTGAGACTAAGATCCACTTAACAACATTTTAGGGTCTTCTTTATTTAAGACCCAGCAACAGAGAATTTGGACTCAGTTGCAAGACTTTAGCAATTTAGCCAATTTGGCCTTTAGTCTGCTTAGTCCCCCCTTTTTCCTGAAAAAGTGCTAAGCACATGTTTGGGCTCTGTTTATTCAGTCCCTCTTTTTTATGCAAAAAGTGCTGAGCACTTATATGAGTTCTGACGCCCATATATAATCATGTAGAGCTTTCATTCATGGGCACTGCCCAATAAGTGTTGAACACTTTACTCGTTTTGTCTTTATATGAAGTGCTAGAAACTCTTTATGGCGTCCACATAGGGAACACGTGAGGCGCTGGGCGCTGCCCAATGAGTGTTGAACACTCAGCCGTCTTGGGCTGCCTGTGGAGTGCTAAGCACTTTTTTCTTCTCTTTTGCGGCGCCCACGTGGGGAGCACGTGAGGCGCTGGGCGCTGCACAATGAGTGTTAAACACTCACCTTTTTGGCTCTCTTCTCTTTTTTCATGGAGTGCTGAGCACTTTATGGCGCCCTCGTGAGTTTCACGTGTGGTGATGGGCGCCGGGCGCCAGGCACTGCCTAATGAGTGCTAAGCACTCTTCTTTTTTGCGACGCCCACGTGAGGAGCACATGAGGCGCTATGCGCTTTTAGAGGCGTCCACGTAAGAAGCACGTGGGGCGCTGAATTCTTTTCTCCTCTGTTGATGGAAGTTTTGCTCATTAATGATCACCAGGATCTTTGTTTTGAAGATCTAGGATCAAGCTTCATTTTTAAGAACTAAGTTCTTTTGGAAGAACTAGATTTCTCTTGTATGCTTTTGTTTTTTAGGAACTCAATTTCTGGTTCTTTTCTGAATCTTTGATTCTCAAGAACAAGTTCTTCCCGATGAGAATTAAATTCTCAACTTGTGGGAGACTGGCCTCGCGGATCTCAGATCCAGAAAAAGAACTAAGTTCTTTTAAAAGGGTTAAACCCTTCAATAGGTAAATGAGATATTTTGATCTCTATTTTCTTATTTACCTAGAGTTTTTGAGGAAGGAGATCTTCTTCCTTGAGAAATTAATTCTCTTTTCCTTTTGAAGCTTTCTGTCTCTTTTTTTTAGAAGCTTATGGGGTCCTCTTTATCTGACTTGCAGTCTTGGGTCTTTTATATAGTAGAGCCAATTTGCTAATTAGCTTTGAGGAAATATTTCATTGAGAGATTCCAATTGATTTGGGGAATTTTACCCACCGTTAGATCTTTGATCCAAAGGTTTATGTTCACAGAAGATGTCGCTCTTGTTTTTAACAAAATTGGGGAAATATTTTTTCCTTATACAGAATTTATTCTGTAAAACGGTGATTTTTAATCACCGCTGGATTTTTTAATCCACCGGTTCTCTGTTGTACAGATAGCAATCTTTCTTATTTTGAAAGATTGAGGGAATATATTCCCAAGAAATAGAATTTTATTCTATTGTTGGATCATTGATCCAACTAAAAGTATCCTTCTGGTGTAGAAAGATTTGGGAGATATTTTCTCCATTGGATCTTTGATCCAACGATCTGTTTAACAGAGAATATCCCAATCTTTATTGGAGAAATGTAGAATTTAATTCTACAGATATTAATTTGGGCGCTGGCACTCACGTGTTGTGCACGTGGATGCCGCTTAAGAATTTAATTCTTAAGATGGGCATTTCTGTGCTTTGCACACTGGCATCTGCGTGAGGAGCACGTGAGGCATCACCATAGGATTTTAATCCTATAAGATTCGCTCTGACGCTGGCGCCCTTGTGGAGGGCACGTGGGGCGCTGCCTCATTAATTTTGAACAAAGTTTTGCTCTTTTATTGGGGGAAACAGTTTTGGCTTTGACTTCTCAAAATGGATGGAAAATACATCAAATGGATGTAAAATCAGCATTCGTAAATGGTATTCCTAAAGAGGAAGTATATGTTGATTAACCTCCTGGCTACAGTAAAGAAAGCGATGAACACAAAGTATGTCATCGCGCTATATGGTTTGAAGCAATCACCGTGGATGTGGTATAGTCGAATTTATAGCTACTTCTTACAAAGTGGTTTCAAAAGATATCCTAATGAGCATACTCTCTATATCAAGGAAAACATAGGTGATTATTTATTTATTTTCCTATATGTTGATGATCTTATTATTACTGGAAACTCTATAAGTATGTGTGAAGAATTCATGAAGGCAATGAAGCATGATTTTGAGATGACCGATATAGGCCTTCTCCATTACTTTCTTGGCGTTGAGGTCAAGCAAAACAAAGAAGGAATTAGCATCTCCCAGAAGAAGTATGCAAGAGATTTAGTAAAGAAGTTCAACATGGAAAATGCTGCTCGTGTCTCCACTTCTATGGATTTTAGTTTAAAGTTGTCAAAGCAAACATTGGAAAAAGAAGTTGATGCTATCCTCTATAGAAGTCTTGTAGGTAGCCTTATGTACTTGACGACTACAAGACTCGATCTTATGTTCGCAGTGAGCAAAATTAGTAGGTTCATAGAATCTCCAAAGCAAAGTCACTGGGAGGTTGGAAAGCGAATACTCAGATATGTGAATGGAACTATTGACCATGGCATCCATTATAGCAAAGTCGAAGATCCAAATTTGATTGGGTACAGTGACAGTGTGTAACAACCGCACATTTCGTATTCTTTCCTTTTAAAATTCCTTTTGTTTTAAATCAAATAGGTAAATATTAATATTCTTGTAATTTAAGTGCAAGATAATTAATAGTTCCTACTGGTTACCTGCTTGCATTGCCATCTCATAAGTTGCGAGGTTGATTCCTTGTTTTTGAAATATTTTGTAGATATTTTTGGATGAAAAACCATGCAAAGAGATCTCTTGAATTTTTAAATGGTTGGCATAATTTCTAAATGAATAGAGGGATTTAAAAAAAAATTATTTTGAAATAATTTTCTAAGGTTTATTTGAAAAGGAATATTTATAAAAAGAATTATTTCTAAGAAACATTGTTACAAAGTGAGAAAATAAGTAAATTAGAATTTTATGTGATTTTTGACATTTTTCTAGTCTTTAAACATATTTTAAATAATTTTTATAAGAAGAAAAAAATATATTTAAATTAATTCCGAATTTAAAAGAAAATAATATTTTAAAATTTTCTAGAATTTTTTTCAATGTAAATTTTTATTAATGTTTGAAGAAAAAGATTTTATTAGATCTTATAATAGTTAAAAGCGTATTTAAACTATACTTAAAGATATTTTATTTGTTTTTATTTTATCCTGTTTTTATTTGATTTTAACAAATAAAGTAATAGATTTGATTTGTCTTTAATTTAATTTTTTTTTATTTGTTTAACTTCATATAAGCCATTGGATCTACTCTTGTGCTATCCTAACCCTTAATTGCTAGATGCCTGATCCTTATTTTTTCATATAAACCTTAACCTTTCCAAATCCTAATACTATCTTTTCTTTGGAGCCGTCTTCTCTAATCTAAAATCTTCATTTTGCTCCGGCCTCTTCCCCCTACTGTAAATACATTAAGAAGTAGGAATTCTAATGCACGTATGTAAGGACATTGATGATGGAATCTCGCCAACGTGTGCCACCGTCTCAATCAAATCGAGACAGCCTTGATTCCTATCTCTAAGGAAGATCATTGATCTTCCTTGGTTGTAAGTTCCTCACTTCCCCTTTTATTTTAATTATTTTATAGCAAAGTTTAATATTAAAATCATTTATCACATAAGAAAATTATGGTTACAAAATTTTAAATTAGTTAAGAGTGATATAATAATAATAGTGAGCATTCATGTGCATATATTTATTACTTAGCAATGTTGATAATTTAATATGTTATATAGGTTTATAAGATTCTTATATATCATATTAGCTTTACAATTTCATTTCTGTTATGTTATACATAATAAACTATATTTTGTATCATTTAAGAATAGCAATCGTATCACACGTTTTACTTCATTAAATAGAACAGTTTTATGCACATTGTTTCTCTTAATAAGTTTAGTTGGTAAGGTTGACCATCATGTGAAGTAGTCATTGTGTTGTAAAATCGTATTCATTTATTCAAATATATGACTTAGTGTTTTAGTAACAGTTAGCTTAGTAGTTTTGTTTATCAGGTAGCGTCGCATATTTTATTAGATACTTATGAATTGTTTTGGTTTTATAATAATATTTAATTATAGCATATTATTATTATCATGTTTCATAATTAATTACTTGTATATTCGTATGTTGATATTTTTCTTATGTTTCAAAATCTGACTTTATTTATATGCTGAAATTGTTTGACCCCTGAATTCAGATGGTCGTAATTATTAATTTTGGACTCCAAATTGAGCAAACTCAAGTTTCTGGAATATTTACAGGGAGATATTTATATATTCTTTCTAGGTTAATTTACCTGCAATCTAATAGAACTTTATGAAAATCTGGGTCTAACAAAACATGACGAATCTGCACTACAGCAAAAACTATCTGCGCGGTTGTAGTAAAATGGGCATAACTCCCTACCAGTTTATCGAAATTGGGATTTTCTTATTGCAAATCATTCATGGATCACAGACACTAAATTTTCTATCTAATAATGAAAACCAGAATCTGGATTAAAACCTACCAAAAATGTAAAATACTATCAGTGTACGTATTTTGAAATCTGCACCGGCCTGCTCTGCGCAGCGTTACGAAAGCTTCAGTAACTCTCTCACCAGGAACCCGATGAAGACAAACTCAGTCTCTTTATTCACACGACTCTCTGAACTACAACTTATTTCCTGTGTAAGATTCCCAAATTCTAAACCAAAACTATTGATTTTTGCATGCGCACTTGTGCTTGGTTTCTGACCTTAACCTGAACTACTATTGCATACTTATTACATATATGGAGACTTAGAATTGTATATAGGACTTGACTTGTATTATCAGGAGTACCATTACCAACTCATGAATGGACCCATGTTTCCTGGCCCCTGGATTATAGCCTTGGGTCTGTGAATACTCCTGCGGTAGATTATACTATTTTAACCTGAATCTGACATGAATATCTTGAATATCATGAATCTCATGAATATCGTGAATTTAATGAATATCTTGAATCTCGTGAACATGACATATATACTATTTATTGGATATATATATCATGGGAATGGGGTAGCTCGAAAATGGGGGTATTTATGTGTAACGAAGGATCATATCTTATTTCTCGTGGTACCCAAAAAAGGGGTGTGTGTGTGTGTATAGAATCTCGTGAATCTCGTGTTGTTGTTGTTCCGTGGAATTACGGAATATCCTGGTTACATAATAAAACTCCCGCAATCGAGCTTATATTTATATTTATACTTGTACCTATACTTATGCTTTTGGGTATACTTATATTTATACTTGTACTTATAGTTATACTTATTCATATTCTTATAGTAAATAGCACTGAAATATTGAATGTCGTGATACTCTAATTACCTTGCACTGATTAATACGTGTTACTTATTTGATATGCTTATTACAGTTTACTGTACGCAGTTATTCTCATGCCTATTAATATGAATACCGTGTTTTGTGTCAAATATCGTTTAAATAATTATATTAATACACCATAATTTAACTAGTACACCAAAAATTATTCTATACTATATTCTTGTTAGTATGACAAGATACTTTACTAAACTAATTTATTATCAAATAATTCTAAAATAACATATACCTTTTATATTTTTATAATCATGAATTTTTGTACTTTGTTACCTTTTTATGATGTTAATAGGAACCCTATACATATTGTTATTCCTAAATTACAAAACATTATTATTACTATTTTCTATAAATTAAAGCAAATGTTATTATTATGTTACATTTGTTCCAACTGATTGAAACCATGTATTAAACCTATTATATTATAAACATTAATAACTAAATTAATTATAGCCAAAATATCATGTTTCATTGTAAATATTGATAATATAGAAAAATAATATTTTCTAATAAAATGGGGACTTACCGAACTTTAGTTCGTTGACGGCATTCATGTTTTCATGTTTTCCTTTTTTGGAAATGTCGTCAGACGACTTTGGGATAGGTGATGAGGGTAGGTACGAGATGGTACCAACCGAGAACAGTCAATATCTTTCAAGTCAGGTCAAGTTCTAGCCTTCCTTTTCAGTAAGCATGTCTTTTGTTCGAAACTATCTTTCATTCCTATTTTATTAATTTCCGAACTGTGTTCAGTTATCGATTTTGAGACTATTATAAATATTGTTGGATATTTTATAAGTTTAAAATTCTTGTACTATAATTTTCTTTACTGCTTATATAGACGCTTAGTGCATCCATGTCGAGAAAGAGTGCTTCTTGATATGAATACGTTGCGGGCTTGTCGCTCTTGTTTATCGTTTTTGGAAAGCAAGGGGTGGCAAGTTTTATTAGTGGCCTATACAGGACAGTTCTGCATGACCGTTTAAAGCAAATAATACAAGAATTTAAAATTCCAACAACATTCATTAATCTTGTTGAATCTTATTCTTGAAACTCTCTTGATCCCTTCTTGTATTTCAAATCCTTAACATCAGCACCTATTTTCTATCATATTTCCTTGAATCTGCAATTACTTTTTTCTTCTCAATTCTTAGCATTTTGTGTTATTTCTTATGGTAGTTCTCGGACATAGCATCAATGATGGAGTGACAATCGGGAGTGTGAAAACAACTTGTACGACACCATTTTTTCTTGCCCTATTACAATATATTCTTTAAATGAATTTTGGGGATGAAATTCTTTTAAAGAAGGTAGGTTGTAAGAACCGCACTAAGATTTTTTTCTTGAACCTTAGTGATCACTTGAATATTCTCTTGATTTTTTGACAACCATATCTTGACGTAAAGAAAAAGGGGAATACGATCCCTCAATCGCCGTCTTAATTCTTTTTGCAATCGGTACTGATGTTTGCTTGATTTCTTGAATCCCTGTCTATGACAAATGCACTATGAATCCTTCTTGAACCCTTCACTCTTGAATCTTTTTCATGTCTCGACGAAAAGGGAACAAAAGTGCGAGCCCCGGATCTCCGTCTCTATCCTTCTTATAATTTGCTTGATTTTCTTAATTTCCTAATCGGCAACTTCTTATCTCTTTGACGCATGACTAATGGTTCCTTTAAACCCATTTCAAACACATTCTATGCTAACCATCACCTCCTTACCTGTTGGATTGTCAGTTGATGGAACACGTACGCAATGACTTGTAAGTTAACTTGTCCAGTGGCGATTACTCTCCGTCGGAATCACTAGGCATGGAATGGCTGGATACTTCCTACGCTATCTTCATCTCAGTTTGAGCTCATCTATCACCTTCCTAATTTATTTTTATTTCTTAAATCTCATTTACTGAACCCATATCGATTCCTTGGTTAGGCTTTCTTGAAGATCTCTCCAAGAATTCTTAATTCCTAAAATCCTGCTCGTTTTCAGTTTTTGAAATGTTTACATGATTTCCAAGTTGTAGTAGCACTTCTTATGGCACCATCTACCGCCGTCAGAGAAGGGTAGTATTCGATATACCAGTTCACCTCGCGTTCTTCTTCGAGAATGGAAATTGATTTTTGGATCTTACCGTTTACAGTACTCCTTTAATAACTTTTTTCCAAATCTATCTAAAATTTTCTTTTACTCTCTATGGAGATAACATCTCAATGCGGAGGAAACTTAAATATGAGTTTTTTTAACTCCATCTTGATCCGTTCTTATAACTTGTACGATTCCTTCTTGATTCCTTAACTCTCGATGGGTTCTATTGTTTATGTTTTTGAATCTTTCATCTTAAAAGTCTTGCCTAGATTTTCAACTTTTTTGAGTTGAATGTGTCTCTTAATATTATATTCTTTTCGGTTTTGCCTCTTCGAATTTATTGGCGTATCTACTGACAATCTGAAACGGAGTTATCCTAACCCTTTTCTTTGCTACAATTTCTTTCTTCTAATTTCGAATGGTGGATTGTAACAACCGCAAATTTTATATTCTTTTCTTTTAAAATTCCTTTCGTAAAATCTTTTATTTGAATCAAATAGGTAAATGTTAATATTCTTGTAATTTAAGTGCAAGATAATTAATAGTCTCTACTGGTTACATGTATGGGTTGTGAGTTCGATTCCTTGTGTTTGAAATAGTTTGTAGCTATTTTTGGAAGAAAAATCATGCAAAGAGCTTTTGAATTTTTAAATGGTTGACATAATTTTTAAATAAATACAGCGATTTAAAAAAATTATTTTGAAATAATTTTCTAAGGTTTATTTGAAAAAAAATATTTATAAAAAGAATTATTTCTGAGAAATATTGTTACAATGTGAGAAAATAAGTAAATTAGAATTTTATGTGATTTTTTGATATTTTTCTTGTCTTTAAACATATTTTAAATAATTTTTATAAGAAGAAAAATAATATATTTAAATTAGTTCCAAATTTAAAAGAAAATAATATTTTAAAATTTTCTAGAATTTTTTTAATGTAAATTTTTATTAATGTTTGAAGAAAAAGATTTTATTAGATCTTATAATAGTTTAAAACATGTTTAAACTATACTTAAAGATGTTTTATTTTTTTTTATTTTATTCTGTTTTTATTTGTTTTTAACAAATAAAATAATAGATTTGATTTGTCTTTAATTTAAATTTTTTTAATTTTTTTAAATCCTTATAAACCATTGGATCTACTCTTCTGCTATCCTAACTTTTGATCCCTAGATGTCTAATCCTTATTTCTTCATATAAATCTTAACCTTCCCAAACCCTAATACTATTTTTTCTTTGGAGCCATTTTCTCTAATACAAAATCTTCACTTTGCTCCAGCCTCTTCCCCTTACTGTAAATATATCAAGAAATAGGAATTCTAATGCACGCATGGAAGGACATTGATGATGGAATCTCGCCAACGTGTGCTACCGTCTCAATTAAATTGAGACGACCTTGATTCCAATCTCTAAGGAAGATCATTGCTCTTTCTTGATCGTAAGTTTCTCACTTCCCCTTTTGTTTTAATTATTTTGTAGCAAATTTTAATATTAAAATCATTTACCACATAAGAAAATTATGATTACAGAATTTTAAATTAGTTAAGAGTGATATAATAATAATAGTGAGCATTTATGTGCATATATTTATTACTTAGCAATATTGATAATTTAATATGTTATATAGGTTTATAAGATTCTTATATATCATATTAGTTTTACAATTTCATTTCTGTTATGTTATACATAATAAACTATAGTTTGTTTCATTTAAGAATAGCAATCGTATCACACGTTTTACTTCATTAAATAAAACAGTTTTATACACATTGTTTCTCTTAATAGGTTTAGTTGGTAGGATTGATCATCATGTGAAATAGTCATTGTATTATAAAATCGTATTCATTTATTCAAGTATATGACTTAGTGTTTTAATAATAGCTAGTTTGGTAGTTTTGTTTATCCGGTAGGGTCGCATATTGCATTAAATACTTATGAATTGTTTTGGTTTTATAATGATATTTATTTATAGTATAATATTATTATCATCATCTTTCATAATTAATTACTTGTATATTCGTATGTTGACGTTTTACTTATATTTCAAAATCTGTCTTTATTTTCATGCTGAAATTGTTTTACCCCTGAATTCAAATAGTCGTAATTATAATTTTGGACTCCAAATTTATAAAACTCAAGTTTCTGGAATATCTACAGGGAGATAATTATATATTCTTCCTAAGTTAATTTACCTGCAATCTAATAGAATTTCATGAAAATCCGAGTTTAACAAAACGTGACGAATCTAGAATGCAGTAGAAACTATATATGCAATTGTAGTAAAATAGGCATAACTCCTTACTCGTTTATCGAAATTGGGATTTTATTGTTGCGAATCGTTCATAACTCGCAGATGCTAAATTTTCCTCCTAATAGAAAAAACCAGAATCTGAACTAAATCCTACAAAAAATGTAAAATACTATCAGTGTACGTATTCTGAAATCTGTACTGGCCTGCTCTGCGCAGCGTTACGAAAACTTCAGTAACTCTCTCACCAAGAACCCGATCGAGACAAACTCAGTTTATCACACGACTCTCTGAACTACAACTTTTTTCCTGTGTAAGATTCTCAAATTCTAAACCAAAACTATTGATTTCTGCATGCAAACTTGCGCTCTGTTTCTGGCCTTAAGCTGAACTACTATTGCATACTTGTTGCATATATGGAGACTTAGAATTGTATTTAGGACTTGACCTGTATTATCAGGAGTCCCATGACCAACTAATGAATGGGTTTGTGTTTCCTGCCCCTGAATGATAGCCTTTGGTCTGTGAATACTCCTGCGGTAGATTATACCATCTTGACCTGAATCTGACATGAACCACTTGAATATCATGAATATCGTGAATCTAATGAATATTTTGAATCTCGTGAATGTCATGAACATGACATGTACACTATTTATTGGATACACACACACACACACACACTATATATATATATATATATATATATATATATATATATATCTATATATATATATATATATATATATATATATATTCGTAGCTCGAAAATTGGGGTATTTATATGTAACGAAGGATGATATCTCGTTTCTCGTGGTACCGAAAAAAACGGTACATTGCAATATATATATATATATATATATATATATATATATATATATATATTGAATCTCGTGTTGCAATTTGTTCCATGGTATTACGGAATATCCTGGTTATATAATAAAACTCCCACAATCGAGCTTATATTTATATTTATATTTATATTTGTACCTATGCTTATGGTTATGCTTATATTTATACTTGTACTTATACTTATTCTTATTCTTATAGTAAATGATACACAATTATTTTGTGATAATAGTTCGGCCATCACACTTACAAAAAATCCTGTTTTTCATGGAAAAAGCAAGCATTTGAGGATCAAGTACCATTTCATCCGTGACTTAGTAAAAGATGGTGAGGTTGAAATTTGTTTTTGCAGCACAAGAGATCAAGTTGCTGATATTTTTACCAAGGCACTTAAGGTGCGCAATTTCAACAAGATGAAAGAAAAACTTGGTGCTGTGCAAGTCTAGCTTAAGAGAGGCTGTTGAGAGTTTAATCTAATTTGAACATTCATCCACCTTTGATGCACATATGTTCATTCGCCAATGGGTGTTGTGTCCTTTCACGAATCGTTGTTCGCATTTGTTCTTTGGTAAATAATTGTGTATTTTGGTCAACAGATGTATGAACCTAAACTATATTTTGTTATGGCCTATAAATATGGCCTTGTATTTTCATGTTATATATAATAATTGTGTGAAATATTAAGTCTCTTTCATATACATACATATTAGCCTCTATTTTCTAAGTGTGCATCAAGGGAACAATTTTCTTCTCTTGTAGTTGTGTTGTGATTTCTCCACATTTTAAAGTTATTTCCATCATGATTTGTTAATCTCAATGGAGTCAAGTTTGTTCTCTTCTTGCTCTATAAATTAGTTTGACTTGATTAATTTAAGGAAATGTATTTTGAAGTGTTTATTGAAACAAAATAAGGAAAAAATGGAATCTAGAAGAGCAAGGAACTTCATATTGGAATGAACGAACGTATGTGAATCTACGCTACTCTAGTTACTAAGAAAAAAAGATTGGGTACATCTACTGACTCCTACCAAATTGTCTGCAAGATGCCCCAAATTCTTCACCTCTTCGGTGTATCGCACCCTTTATACTGAATAATCTCTCATATTTCCCTCCCTCCCTCTGTCTCTCTCAAATTTCTTGTTAAGGTCTAAATATTCCAATAGTGTATCCGAATCTTGATTCATTGTGTAGTGTAAACATTTTCTTGTTTGTTGAAATACTTTTGTTTAATTAGAGTCTAGATAGATTCCAAAAATGACCACCCCTCTGATATATCCACCCTTCAACCTTGTATTTTTCAGTACAAATTTGTTTATATTACTCAATAAATCGCATTCAACCTTGTATAAATCGCATTCTTAATTAAAAGCTATGTATAAAGCTAGAGCAAATAAGACAATAGCAACAAATAATATACAAAGAGAAAAATATGGGAATTGAAGTAACAACAAGGTACATTCTGGCTCAATTGGGGCATGCGCTAAACTGCGCGGTGAGCTTTGCGGTATTTTTTCTGCTTGACATTTTCGATGCATTTCTCTGCGCCGTCTACAAAATCCTCGACTATTCGATCGAGTCGGAGTGTAAGCCTTGCTACTGCTTCTCCTCACCGAAGATAGATGAAGTCTCGGATACGCTCTACTCACGGCAATCGTTTGTGAGTAAGTTGATCGCCAGGAAGTCAGAGAATAATGCTATGATTCTTGCGGTTTTAGGCGTATTGAAGAATCAGATTAACTGTAAGCGGCCCCGCACGGCGCCTCGATGGTCTGATTGTGACTGCAAGACTTGTAATTCTTGGAGCTCTTCGTCTGATGGTCGACATCTTTTCGTGCATGTCGAGGGCCCGAAAGGTAATAGTTAGCGGCTTTGAATAAAAACGTACACTGATACGGAAACATCTTACAAATATACATTGCTTATAATCGTGGGACTATTTCAAGCAGATGGGAAAGCGAAGAATAACGTTGTGTTCATACACGGGTTTGCATCATCCTCTGCATTCTGGACGAAAACGATATTCCCCAAATTCAAGGAGAAAACAAGAACAAGCTACCGATTGTTTGCACTCGACCTCTTAGGGTTTGGTCGAAGCCCAAAGCCATCAGAATCGTTGTATACACTTGAAGAACACATTGCAATGATCGAGCAATCGCTGGAAACGTACAAAGTGGGATCCTTTCATATTGTAGCTCATTCTCTTGGATCTATACTTGCCGTCGCTCTTGCTGCCAGGCATCCGGAGGCGGTCAAGTCGTTAACGTTGGTTGCCCCGGTAAAGATAAATTTAAAATTATACATTCTATCAAATACAAAAGATATCCATATTTTATTCTTTTCTTCTTCGTTTTTTTACAGAACATAGAATCCCTTTGAGCCTATTTTCACATTATATATGCCTCTAAAAAGCATTTACTTTTTCTTGTGATAGCCGTATTTTCCATCTGAAAATGGGAGAGAGAGGACCGAAGCAGTAATGCGGCAACTCGCGCCAAGGCGAGTGTGGCCTCTCTTTATGTTTGGGGTGTCACTGGGAGTTCAATATGAGCACATTAGTAGGACAATTTGCTTGCTAATTTGCAAGAATCATCGGCTTTGGGAGCTCATTTTTAAGCGGCTAACTCTTAATAGGTATGATTTTTGCACAATAGCTATGCATGCAAATTGTTGATCATATAATGTCATGATGAATGATTGAATTAGAGAAGATTGAATATGCATGAGTTTTTGAAATTAAGTAGTTTTTCACATGCGACTTTCTTTTTCAATACTGAGCAGATTCGTTTACAGGCACGAGAATGCAACATTTATTACATACAGCATGCAGGAAATGCAATTTTCCTTTCATAATGAATATTTAGAAGTCATGAAATCATGCATTTATGACTCATATAATCATGCATTCCGTTTTTTGATGTAATGCAGGATGAAGACGTGCTTGATAGAGAGCTTTTTCTGCCACACTCATAATGCTGCATGGCACACCCTCCACAATATCATCTGCGGCAGTGGGAGCAAGATGGACCATGATCTTGATGTACTCCGAGAGAAGGTCAAATGCGACATGCACTTGTTCCATGGTCGCGATGACATGCTCATCCCGATGAATTGTAGCTATGCAATTGGGTCTAAGGTATCGAGGGCTAGTGTTAATATTATCGATGATAAGGATCATTTGAGCATTGTCCTTAACCGACGTATAGATTTCGCTATACAATTAGAAGAGATATGGGAGAATGTAAGGTGAGAAAAGAGGAGCATGAAGAAAGATGTGGGATACTTTTGAATTATCATTGATTCGACCATGAACGAGACCTTTTACATGGAGACTCCTGAATATATGCATGTTTTTCTTTGGATTAAAACGATGGTTAAACGCCTCCATGTTTCATTAAACGATGATTTAACGAAATTATCTCAAAAGTCTGCCAAATAAGAAACACGGGAAAAAGAGAGGATATATGTATGTTGTCCTACACGGGGACAATTCACATGAGTGGTTCAAGGAACTGGCGCTTCAAGTTAATATTAGATGGTATATATGGAAGATTGGATATTGTGTAGTCTTTTATGATATTACATTTGACAAAAATATATAATCCTAACTGGGCATTTGCAAACTTCTATATTTTATTTTTATTCCATCATATTATACAAAAAGTTGCAATATTTAATTTTCAATTGTTTAAATATTGGATGTTGTGTAGTATTTTATGATTATTTTGTAATTGTAAGCGTTAGAATTTATGTTTATAAATGGATAAAACCGATAAAACCCGATCAGTCCATTGAAATCTTTGAAACCCGTCCGAACCCGAAATTAAGTTAATCTATCAGGTTCGGAAGGGTTTCCCCAAATACAATTACTATTTTAGTGCAAAAGAAAGGAGGTCTTTTTATCTTGAAACAGATTAATGACATGTCTTTTTCATTCTTTAAGAAAAATCAGTTAAAAAATACAAAAATTCCAACCAGAATTCGTAACCGAAACTAATCTCATCACTTATTATAAAAAAAACTAGGGTAAATTGTCAAAACACCCTGAGTCATTTTTCCGACAGTCAAAAATCCCCTGCCCATAAGATTCTCGTCAAAACCCTCTTAGTCAATGCTTATGGTGTCTAAAAGTCCTCCACATACGTTTTGATCATTGGAGTTTAGTATATGCCCATTTTACCCTTTGGACTCCTATGAGCTATAGTTGTACAACTGTCTTTTTTACTTGTGACAGTTGACAGCTGAACATGCGATATCTAAAGGGTTGCATGAGACATCTAAGTGTTTGCTTGAGGTATTTATTCAGTTTCATGAGATATCCAGCCAGCTTTCATCAAATTTGTGGCAATTAATGATCTAACGTAGAAATGTTGTAAACCATAAAATTGTTAGATGGCATATATGATTAGAGCGTATCATGCAGTATCTAACTAGTTGCATGAGATATCTGATAGGTTTCGTGTTGTGTCTAGCTCGTTACATGAGATATCTGAATGGTTTCATGTAGTATCTTGCTGGTTATATGAGATATCTGATAGGTTTCATGTTGTATCTAGCTGGTTATATGAGATATCTGGTTAGTTTCATGCAGTATTTTAGAGTTAGTATTCAAAAGTAAAGAAAGAAAATTAAAAGTTATTTTGTTGTTGATAACAATCAAATTGTGTCATCATCTTCTATCCCAGAAATCACACATGACAAAGGTTATGACTGGAATCAAGAATACGGGCAGTGGGACAAGACGAGTCATTGATGCAGAAAGATATCCAGACAACTTGGCATGATGCAATCGTGGGTCAAGGGAAAATTAGAGACGATTTGAACTGTATATTGTGCCCTTAGTGTAATGGAGCGTCTCAATAGCCGTCGACAAAAAACCGAACATTGGAACGATATATTGTGCCCCAAGACAGAGACGGTTCTTAACAAAAATTTATAAGAAGCGCGGGTGTTGGTTGTTTGTCAAGCCGAACAAGAGCATTTTGAAGTATTCGATAATAAGTCTGTATGGATCAATTTGCAATTATTATTTCATATTAGTAGCTACAGTCTTTATTTCACACACACGCACACACACATGAAATATCTTTAACTAGTTATCACACACACACACCTGAAATATCTTTAACCAGTTATCTGAGATTGTATACACTTTGCAGATACATGCAACAAGTTTCCTCATATATGTAACCTGATTCATCTAATACTAACCAGTTGCTTGAGATATCTCCTAATATATCTAATTAGTTTCATAAGATATCTAAAATGTTACATGAGACATGTAACTAGTTTACATGAGATATCTAACCGGTTTCATTCTATATCTAACCAGTTGCCTGAGATATCTTACCAGTTACCAGATATATTTAACCAGTTTCTTGAGATATCTAACCAGTTTTTTGAGATATCTAATCAGTTACATTAGATATGAAAACGGTTGCATGAGATATTTAACCAGTTTTCTGAGATATCTAACCAGTTACATTCAATATATAGGCAACATGTGTGCATTTACTTGATATATCTATATACACTCGTATACTGCATACCATTTTAACAAAAAACTACAAATAAAATAAGATATTATACAGTCATTTGTATTACAAATGCTAAAAATGCGCAACACCAAGTATAAATACAAATAAATACAAATCCATAAGACCAAAAAATGCATAGCCATAAGTATCATTAACAACAAAATACATAACCATAGGAACAAACATAAAAAAATGCAAAACTATAGATACACCTACTAAAAATGCATAATTATAAGTACAACCCGAACAATCGGTTTAACAATAACCAAATTATGATGTATTTACACAATCAAACATTACACTCTTATCAGTGGTTTGCATTTAAAAATTGTGCAAATAATAGTACTCACCACATTTCTAGATGTTTCCCATCGAGAGAATCCATGATGTTCCTCCCTTCGATCAGTGCTTTAATAAATTGATAGACTTAAATCCCACAGTCAACCCTGCAAAATATTATATTTGGAATGCATAAATACAACTATTGTGAAAGTATAAAATGTATAAATGTTACAATGATTGCATCTTCTAAATTCGGTTGATGGCTCCAAACGACTACCTGAACTATATGTGAATCTCGAACCTATTATCCTTAGGAGGCAAGTGGTCTAAAGAACCACCTTAATAGTTCAATAACCAGTTTAAAGGAAAAGAATATTTATCTAAAGGAACAACATTCAAGCCAAACGATTTCATCCATAATTTATCCAATCAACTATGGTTAAATAACATGAAGACATCAAATGACAATTTCAAGCTAAGACTTTGCACCAACATTTGAGATGTATTTTTACATCCTACTAGTTGATTGAAATATCTAACCAATTTCATACAGTATCTAAATAGTTGCCTGAGATATCTAAGCAGTTTTATGCAGTATCTAAGTAGTTGCCTGAGATATCTAAGCAGTTTTATGCAGTATCTAAGCACTTGCCGGATATGTCTACCAATTGAGGAGGTGGAGACAGCGATGGAGGAGGGGCGATGATCATCACCGGCGACTGCCGGTAAGTTGTGCCATCGGCTTCTACTGTCCATCTCGTCTCACGAAGAGGACATCGTTCATGTTGGCGCGTGCCAGCAGTGGGAAGTTGTCGTATTGCCGGAACCCCAACGTCGTCCTTCCTCATCGCCTCCCTCGTGAAGAAATCCTCCAAAATTTGGGTGGAGAGAGAGAGAGAGAGAGATCAGAGAGGGGTTTAAAGGAGGGTAATTTGAGGATTCTTCAAAATTTTCCAAGTCAAACATCCAGTTTACTATATGAAGGGGGTGTTGACAGGGTATTTAGTATTTAGGGGTTTTCGGCAACAATCTTGGAGGCATGGGGTTTTTGACTGCGGGAAAAGTACACTGGGGGGTTTTAACGATTTACCCAAAAACCTAACCCCATCAATTAAAATTATTTGCGCTATATTATACTTCTGGCCTTTTTACTAAAAAAAAACCCCTTATACTAAATAGCTCCTCATACTTCATTTTTACTTAAAAGACCCATCATATTTTTAAATTGTACTAAAAACCCCTCACTAGTTTTCCATCAAAGTTAGCGTCCTATTAGAAAGATAGAACTGGAGCATGTGTCTGAGTTGTTCCCATACCTTCTTGATATTTAGGTAGGTGTTTCTCCCATAAATAGAACGCACATTCTCGCTTAGTTAAAGATTGGAATTTAACACAACTAAAGAATTGCTCTCCTTTCAAATAAGGTTGCCAATGAACTCAAAACTTGCATTTGAAAGGACGACGACACTCCACAAGCTCGTTGTTGAAGAAGGGCGAGAAAAATGAGCCGGTTTCCATGATTAATATGAGAGATCTTTGATCAAAACCCTAAAACTAAAACCAATTTAGGAATTTTGGGAAAAGAAGAAGGGTTGGAATGATTTTAAAACTATTACCGATACTCGCCGTTAGTCTCCTAACAGAGTAATGGAAGATAAAAAAAATTCTCATTTTCTTCTGTTGGGGGATTTTTAGTGCAATTTAAATGTATTGAGGTCCTTTTAAGTTAATATAAAGTATGGAGTACTTTTTAGTAATTATTGAAGTACGAGAGGGCTTTTTAATACAAATCCCTATGCTTTTAAACCGAAAATAAAAGGGTCTTTTTTTTTTACAGAAACAACCCATAAATTTAGCTATTTACAAAAAATAGCCTCACAATTTTAGCGAATTATAAAAATATGCCCACAATTCTTGTAAGTTCCAAAAAAAAGGCCCACGGTTCAAAAAAGAGAATATCCTGTTTACTTTTAATGGTTTTTGTTTGTTTTCTATTTAAAAATAGGTTACTTTATAATTAAAGTATTTAAATCAATAAAAAATAAAATATGGGAGATAGGAGTTGCCAGCTACGAGACGGGTGGGCTGAGAAGCTTGTGGGAGTCGAGAACGGGGTCTACATGCAAGGGAGGAGAGGACGCGAATGAGGGCGTTGAAGAGGTCGTTGCGAAGAAGGTGAGGGAGGATTTAGGGGAGATGAGGAAGCGGAGGGCGGATGAGGGGAGCGGCGGCGGCGGAGGAGATGGAGGGCCATGGAGGAGTGGCGATGGTCGAGGGGGAAGGTTGAGGTGGCGGCAAGGGAGAGGAGGGAAAGGGGACGGCAGAGGGGAGAGGGATGATAGGAAAGAGGAGGAGAACGATGGGGTTGGAGGGAGCGGCAACAACGAGGTTGAGGGGGAAGGCAGAGGCGGCGTTGACGGGGCAATGACGGCGGCGGCGGTGTGTGCGCGCGCGCGCGCGTGCGGCGGTGTGTGTGTGTGTGTGTGTGTGTGATCGGCAGCATGGAAGCTAGGGTTAGGCTTAGGATGGGGAAGGAGGAGCCTGAAGGGAGGTCGGGGAAGGAGGGAGGAGGTCGAGCGAAGGTCGGGAAGAAGGGGGAGGTCAAGCAGAGATCAGGGAAGAAGAAGAAGAATATGATGATGATGATGATGATGATGATGTTGATGGTGAAGGTGTGTTGAGTATATAACATCTATGATTTTTTATTTGATGTTAACCAATCCATAAGAGCCGCTGTAATGTGTTTGATGCATTGTGCAGGTCTTTTTAATGAGTAACACGTTTATATGATGTCAATCGATGAGAGCAAGTGGAAGTTTGCAAAGCAAAATAGACGGCTATGGGAGCATGCTTAGCCGGCTATATCAAACAGGATAAGAAGTCTGCAAGTACACAGGGAGCTACAGAAATATAGCTGGCCATATAAAGGAAAAGAGAGTTTACATCAAGCAGAATAAAAAAATTAGCATGCTATGCATTAAAATTAATGCGCATATGTTTGTGGCTGCATTGAAATTCATGCATGCGCATATGGTAGGTCGCTGCATTGGATTCATGGGCATATGATGGAGGTGTATATCTCCTTCAGATGTTGCTTTCCGTTGATCTGCTGATGGCAGCGATGGGTGGCTGAAATTGGATCTGGAGGCTGTCGCTCCTGAAGCGTGTGGATCTCAATGGGTTTGAGGTTGTGGTTGCCGAGCTACCTGCAAGGAAGTCCCGGGATGGTTGTACCACCGAGGACCCTCCGACGATCAAGTTAGACTAGAGATCCGAGCAGAGTAACGGCTTAGTGGGGTAAAAATGGCTTACTTGAACCGTCTGAAGAAGGGGTTTATATAGCGGTGGCAGCAGGCGAGGCAGGCGCGAGAATCACGCCGGCCGTTACGCTCCCGACGTCATGCCCGCGTGATGAGCGGGACCTCCCATTAATGGCGAGACAGGCTCGTTAATGGGGGATCGTGGTGGCGTGGAACGTGGGATGTGGCTAGTGGAGATCTCGCGCATGGCGAGATTCGCGGGATGGAGATTACGTCTACAAGCGGTGTTGTTGGTCGGTCGATGAGACAGAGGAAGATGACCACGGCGGGAGAGCTCGCGGACGAGCGGGAGAGCCGAGATATCTTGGTTCTGCGGTAGCTCGGAGACGAGTTGTGAGACCGAGGAGGCCAGTTGTGCAGGGGGCTCGGAGGCAAGCCAGCGGGCGCTCAGTAGGATGAGCGTAGGTGTGGTCCAGTCGGCCACTGTAAGTCCTTTCTTGCGTGCTCTAGGACACGTCATCTGCCACGTGTCCTGATCTGGGAGACCACCGATATCGAGCATCATCATTATCCCCCAACTCTCGTCACGACCGGCTGACGGGTCGGGTCGAGAGTGGTTTGCCGGATCACCCGAGGTGAGCTCCTTTCCGAAGATATCGTCGGGCGTGTCTCTGGGCAGTTGGTTGTCTTTTCTGGATGAGACCAGTGAATCAAGGCGAGATCCTTTGGATTAAAGAGGGTGCGCCGGATCGTGTGAGCTTTGGTGAAACGACAGGCCACGTATCGGGTGCCGGTTGGCTGATGTGACACGCAGCAGGCTTCTGGCGTCCGATGGGACGCTGCCAATGTACTTGCGATAGGTGAAGCGATCGTGGCCGTTGAGTGCAGTGAACCGTTTTGGCGGGAGTCGACCGTCGCCGTTGGATGAGAACGCCGGCTGTATAAATCGAAGGGAGGCCTGATTCGGGGTCTCTCTCTCTTCCCATTTTCCTCATTCTGAGTCTTGTTAGCTCGGCGCTCTTCCCTTTAGGTCGGATCTCAGCATTTTCTCTTCTCGTGGATTTCTTCCCATCAGGTTAGATGTCTTATTTTGAGGAGTTTGTAGATGTCGTAGGGGTAGATATTGGGGATTCTTCCCCCAGGTTGGAGCCCCTCCTGGAAGTAGGGGTCAGATCCTCTTCCCGGGGCCGCACGTCTGGGACGGTTCCTGGAGCGGTGGCGGCGGACGCTCCTGGTGCGTCGTCCTCAGTAAGACATGAGGATGAGCTTGTTACCGCTCGGGCTCGTTTCCATATTCCCTCCGGCTACACGCTACGATTGGCCGAGGAAGGAGAGAGAGCGGATCAGGTGAGGGGTAGAGAGATCGCCTTGTACCTGGAAGCCCTTTGGGCCGGAATGTGCTTGCCTTTCTCTCCCGAGGTTGTAGCTGCGTTAAATTATTTTGGGTTAGCCCCAGGACAACTAGTGCCGAACTCCTGGAGAATTCTCCTTGGGTTCTTGGTCCGGCGGAAGTTGCAGACGATCCCCTTTAGTCCGTCCATCCTTGCCTCCTCCCTTATTTATAAAAGTCATCCCGGCACTCGCGCGGGTGACCCGAGGTGGGTTTACCTCTCCTTTAGGAAGCAGAGGGGGAGTGTAGCCGGGTCAGGGGTTGTCGTCCTGCCTTCTTCCATCCACGATTGGAAGAAGAAGTTTTTCTTCGTCGGGCCGCCAGAGGGTGAGGACTGGCCCGTACCCGTCCAGTGGTCTAGGGATAGGTGCTGGTAGGGAAATCCGTCCAATGACCCCGACGCGGCGAGAGTGACGACGTGGGAGCCTATTCCTCAGGCAGATGTGCTACTTTCTGAGCGGGCCCTCAGCTGGGCCGGGCTTAGCCCCGCCCAGTTCATCGGTAAGTTAGGAGCTGGTATTTGTTTTTACTTTGTTTGTGTCGTTGATTCCACTATATCTTGTCTTGTGCAGAAACCATGGACGCGGGCCTCCTCCGAGCAGCTATGCGCAAGCCGAAGAAGGGGTCGAAGGCTGGAGGGGCCAGCTCTTCCCGTCAGACGCCGGTCCTGGCTTCCCCGGAAGCCGTCCCGCCCCAGCGGTCGAGTGCGGATCGTGCCCCGGGGCCCAGCCAGGTGCCGAGCAGAAAAAGGGCTCGGGGAGAGGACACCCGAGCTTCGGAGGTGGAGGCGACTCGCGGCCCCTCTAACAACTAAGGAACATGAACTAAAGAAGAGGCATCTGGCCTATCAACGTCTTAATGATCTCTACTTCGATTTCAGGGCCATGGAGATACCATCTTCCCGCCGGTCCTCGCACACTCGGCAAATGATCAGAGTCAAGTCGACGAATAATCGCTAGACGAGGAACATGCCGACCATAAAAGCAGTACCGTGCAGATAAAAGTGTCTACCAACAAAAGGAAGTACAAGCATAAACACTACTGTAAAACCAACAAGTCTTTATTCAAAAAGCCAAAAGTCTTTACAAGGGTACTGTGGGCTCCCCTGCCTTACAAAAATGTCCGAAGGCCTACAAAATACCCGACGCGGCAAAAGAAAAGACAAAGAGAAGACAGGGGGTTTCAGGTCCCGGGGCCGGGTGCGATATCGATGAGCTCAATGTCCACCGCGACTGGGGATGCGTCCGTCACAGGAGCCTCGGCGTCGCCCTCGCCGAGAGTCCCTTCCCCGGCAGTGCTCCCGGGGGCATCCCCCTGCTCTTCATCCCCGCGGGGATATTCTGCTCGGAGCTCTTCATCAGCAAACTCCGGCACCCGGGCCTTGACGGCGTCGAGAGCCTCGTTCCAGATTAGGGTGGTGGCCGAGGCTAGGACGGTGTAGAACTTCTACGACTTCTGGAAGTTCTCCACCGCCTGCGCCGCCCTGAGGTCGGCTCTCTTCGCCGCCTCTACCGCAGCTCCCAACTCCTTTCGGAGGGTGCTCACTGACTTCTTCATAGTGCTGACGAGCACCTCGGAGCCATGAAGCTTGGCCTTGGCGGCCTGGGCGGCCTCGCGGAACCTGGCCATCTCTTGCTTCAATGCCGCCACCTCCTGCTTCGTTGTCGCCGCCTCCTGCTTCGCGGCCGCCGCCTCCTACCTCCCGGAAGCCACCTCACCCTCAAGGGCAGCGACCCTCACCATCGGCCCCTCCAGCTCCCGCTTCGAGCTCTCCCCTAGCGAGGAGAACTCGCTCACGGCTCGCATCGCCGGGGCTATCTCCTCCTCCTCCATCTGGGCAACGATAGCGACGTGCTCGAGGACCTGAAGAAATCGGAGGGGGACAGAAAGAAAAAGGGGCACCAAATCTCGCAAACAATGAGACGATGTACGAGCGCTAACCTGCAGGGTCTCTTAGGCGATGGACGCCATTTGTGCCTTCAGCGTACCCCCAGCGACCCGGCCCCCGGCCGACCTCTCCATGTCGTGCAGCAAGCTGTCAGCGACGGAAAGCCCAGAGGGCACCTCAAAGCGGAGCTCCCCCTCGTCCACCAAGATCGGAGAGGCCGGGGTCTGCGGAACTGTTCGAGGGAACCTCTTGAGAGACGACGGCGGAGAGCGTGCGGAGCAGGGTAGCTGCTTGGTGCCCCTTTGCGAGGGCTTTGATCCTTAGTTTTTGGAGGGGCCGTAATTGGCCAACTAAGGATGGTGCCGAGCAGAGTAGCTGCTCGGTGCCTCTTAGCGAGGGCTTTGATCCTCAGTTGTTGGAGGGGCCGTAATTGGCCAACTAAGGACGGTGCCGAGCAGGGTAGCTTCTCGGTGCCTCTTGGAGAGAGCTTTGATCCTTGGTTTGTTGGGGTAGGGAGCTACCAGCCAGGGATAACCGAGCAAGGGCGGGCTGTTCCCTGATTAAAAATCAGGAAATACCTCAATAAGGTATCACGTGTTGACACGTGAGGGTTAAAACAGAGGCATAAATAAGCGGCTGAGAAAAGAATTAATTGGGGGTCACGTTCTCACACGTGACCAAGTGTCACGTGCCAGCACGTGCCAGGCTTTGAAAGCCTTACAGTTTAGTAGAATTAAATTCTAAATGTTTCTAAATCTTTCCAAATGGAAAAGGATTGTGGGGACCATTGGATTAAAATTCAGGGGTGATTAAAAATCACCAATTTATGGAAAAATCTTAGACAAGGAAAGATTTCCCTAAATCTCACCGAAAATAACAAACAGAATATGTTTGGATTGAAAATCCAACGGTGAATAAAATTCACCGAATGATCTAAAGGATCATATTAATTATGAAAACAAACAAAATCTTTTAATGAAAGATTTATTAAACAAATTGATTCTTTTCCTTCTCCTATAAATAAGAGCCAAGAGGAAGAAAAGAGGGAGAGTTTTTTGGAGATAGAATTTTGGAATCTTGAAATTTCAGAGAGAGAAAAAAGGAGAATTTGATTCTCAATAAAGAAAACCCTAGGTGAGAAAAGAAAGGGGATCAAAATTTCAAAAAGAGAATTTAATTCTTAAAATCTAAGAGTTTAACTCTTCTGCAAAAGAACTTAGTTCTTTCTTTAGTTGAAGATCTGCAGAAGCAAATCTCCCCATAGGTTGAGAATTTAATTCTCATCGGGTTGAGATTTTGCCATGCAGATCCAAGACTTAAAGGGAGAATTGAGTTCTGAGAATTTAATTCTCCTAAAATTATAGGAATTTAATTCCTCCAAGATGAACAAAATTCCTCCAGAATCATAATTAGGGTTTAACCCTATAGAGAATTTAATTCTTAAAGATCAAGAGATTTAAAAGATCTACATACATGCAAAGGTCACGTGTCCCTACGTGACCCCTGGAAAGATCCCTAAAAATGAAAAGGAAAAAGCTCTGAGGCAACGCCTCACGTGCTCCCACGTGACCTCCAAAACACAGAAAGAAAAAGTAAAAGAAATATAAGCTTTGGGCGCCCTCACGTGTTATCACGTGACCCTATAGCATGTGCCTTAACAATCAATGCCTAAATCCCTATCATGTGTCAACACGTGATGCTCAAAAATAAAAATATAAAAGAAGTGTTTAACACTTATCTACAAAGCAAAGTAAAAAGGGATCTGGTCCCACCTTTGGGCGCCCTCACGTGGCCCCACGTGACCCATTCCTATTTAGTGTTTAAACACTAATTTAAAGGACTTATTTCCAATGTTTAACACTGATTATTCTCTAGTGTTTAACACTAATTCGAGAGCTTTATTTCCAGTGTTTAACACTGATTGTTTGCTAATGTTTAACACTAAATTGAGGATTATATTTCCAGTGTTTAACACTGGTTGTCTTTTAGTGTTTAACACTAATTTGAGAGTTCTATCTTCAGTGTTTAACACTGTTGTTCTCTAGTGTTTAACACTATTTTTAGCCAAATTGGCTAATTTTCCAGAGGCAAAAGTCTCTCCTCCAATTGAATCTCGAAATTGAGTAAAATTTAGAGCTATAATGTCCACTGCTCAATCAAAATGTTACCAAAGCCCTCAAACTCTTGTTTAGCATTGCTAAATAATGTGGGCTGAAACCGGACAAATATCTAATGGCCCAACAGAGGGCCAACACTTTAAACTTAATTGGACTTAGCCCAAGTTGGCCATAAGTCCTCAACTCAGACTTAACTGAGCCAATGTGCTTATAATATAATTAATTGATCTCAGTTCCAAATTGGACTACAAATCATTTAATCCATCCTGGTTCAAGGGTATATCTCTTCACTCCTTTGATATTTGTCGTTGTAATTCATCAACGTCTTCAAAGAGGTGACGGGTCCCGACAACCACACATTTCACGGACTGTGGGGTCTTTAAACTCATGGACTATGACGTTCTTAATCTCGACCGTGATGTCTTAAAACTAACAAAGGACTGTGGGGTCCTTAAACCCATGGACTATGATGTCCTTAACCTTGACCGTGATATCTTAAAACTAGCATTGGACTGTGGGGTCCTTAAACCCACGGACTATGATGTCCTTAACCTCGACCGTGATGTCTTAAAACTAACATTGGACTGTGGGGTCCTTAAGCCCATGGACTATGATATCCTTAACCTTGACCGTGATGTCTTAAAACTAACATTGGACTGTGGGGTCCATAAACCCACGAACTATGATGTCCTTAATCTCGACCGTGATGTCTTAAAACTAACATTGGACTGTGGGATCCTTAAGCTTATGGACTATGATGTCCTTAACCTCGACCGTGATGTCTTTAAACTAACATTGGACTGTGGGGTCCTTAAGCCCATGGACTATGATGTCCTTAATCTCGACCGTGATGTCTTAAAACTAACAACGGACTATGATGTCCTTAACCTCGACCATGATGTCTTAAAACTAACATTGGACTGTGGGGTCCTTAAACCCATGGACTATGATGTCCTTAACCTCGACCGTGATGTCTTAAAACTAATATTGGACCAAGATATCCTTCAACTAACAATGGACCGTAATGTCCTTAAACTAATCGACCGCAATGTCACTAAACTAAACAATAGAGCCCAATTGCTCTTTTGTCGGATCTAAACGATCCCGTTAAGTTGATCTTAGTCTAAAATGAGGCTAACTTATGCTTAACAAACGTTTAAGTTGATCTTAGTCTCAAAAGAGGCTAACGTATCCTTAAACCCAAACCCCCAAACTCAAATCTAAGAAAGATACGGATTTGGACTAGTCCACGCCCTACGGTCGACAACATAACTTTGTCTCCGTATACAATCCACGGGCAACCAAACACAAAACAAACACCCGCGACACGAAGTGATCATTTGGAGAAGGAGAAAGTTGTTACCGTAATGCGGTAGTGTAATTAACTGCAGGGGCTTACGCCTGCAGGGAAGAGCGTTCCCACAATTAAAAAAACTCCTCAAACGAGGGGGAATCTGACGAAGTCTTCTACATCGGCCGCATCCGTTTAAACCTTCGATACATGGTGCCATAAATCAACTTGGCATCTTCGGAGAGGTGGACAGATAGCACCAATTAGCATCTGCCCCGAATTTCAGGCTAGACGGACCATATGCGGTCGCGTCTCTGTGTTCGGAGGGGAACAGATTCTGGCACGCGGGGTAGGACCTTTTCCTCTTTCCACTCCACACTTCGTGCGTCGTGTTCGCGAACCAATCGCGGTTTGCTAATGGTTGCCCTTGGGTTTTGAGGTACTAAGATTTGGCGTTTGCTCGGTGCAGAAAGCGAAGGATCAATGGCGTCCACTTATGCAAAGTGTTCCAACTGTAGTTGCAACTCCCGCTCCGCCTCATCTGGAGGCATAGCTTACGGGCCCCAAGCGGCTTCCCTGTTCACAATGCCGGTGGAACAGGTCACTCAAGCCACCACAGGATTGTTTTTCGGGACCATGCTCCCGCCAACGAGCTTCACCGCTCCTGTGCCAACGCCAGAAGCTCCCAAGAAGTCGGTCTTTGATCGACTTGCTACTACTGCGGCCCCTCTCAACGGGTCGTCCAGCTCCAGCGCCTCAGTCTTCGCTAGACTGGGCCAAAGTTCAGGTGGGCCCATGATGAAGCCTGCACCTCAAGAAAAGGTTATTCCGAAAAGAGTAACCAACCTTGCTCCCGAAGTCGTCAAGGCAGCTTCTCCTACCAAAGGGTCAGTTTTTACAAGATTGACTCTTCCGGTTCCCATTACGGTTCCTGTCCCTGCTCAGAAGTCTGTTTTTGACCGGCTGGATACCGCTTCTCAACGGACATCAGTTTTCAAGAGGCTGACGCCAGCAACAACCCCCACCTGAATAGGGGGCAAGACAAAGCCATTCCCATCGCTGAACCAACACCAACGGCTCGACATGCTTGACGTCGCCACTGGCGCCGGGTAAGGAAGGCCGGGGGCAACTCCCCCTCTGGGCTAACTCCACCAGCTCCAACGGTGGAAGTTAATGCCGCTGTTCTAACCGGGAACAGTTTTGAGCTGTTGAACAAGGTGAGTAGGAACTCGCCTACCGCAGTACTGAAAAGATCTCCGCCACCGGTGGAGACTGTCACAGAAATAAAGCTGGAGCAGTCCCCTCAACGGCTGTCTTCCAAAGGTTACAAAATCTGGCGACGGGTTCAGGAGTCAGTGATCGATCAAGATTATCCTCGTCGGCAGAAGAAGCTGAAGCTCCGACAGGAAGAAAACCGTCCTGTTAAGACACAGAAGGCGACGGTTACTTGGGTGCCTACTGCAACGGCCCCCTCAACTTCGACCGCCCACGAGAGGAGAAGGCCGGAGAAGATCCCCATGTCTGCGACAAATGTCAAGGGCACTAAGCCTAAATGCCCCAAGTCTAGGGGCATGGTGGTGCATACCGTCTATATGGCATCCGGAAAAGAGGATAGCCGTATCTCCACAGGTCATCGACCGCTTACGCGATCTATGACGAAAGCCCAAAAGCAGCAGCAGAAGCTTCAGGAGATGATGACTGCGATGGACGCACTCACAGGACCGAAAGCAAGCCCAGAGGAATCCTCCGAGCAACGCCGTGAGCAGGAAACTGATGCCGAATTCTTTCGGAGAATGCTTGAGAAGAAGGACAAAGAGGCCGTGGAACAAGCGGCCAATATAAAGCAAATGGCCCTTCTATTCTAGAATATGGTAGGCATGATGATCCAGCCGGACTCTCCAGCTGAAGATCCTCCAGTAATAATTGAAGATGATAGAGGAGAAACATCAAATCCCCTGCCGGCTCTATCAACAGCCAAGGAGGAGACAATCTCCAAAGCTGCCCTAGATGATTACATCGCTCAGCAGATACAAGTTCACCAGGCGAATGAAGCGGCTGTGCAAATTGTTAAAACTGGGCGACCGTATCCAGGCTGGTATGATCAGATAAAGTACCCGCCAGGCTACACGATCCCGAAATTCTATCTGTACAAGCGGACAGGCAATCCCCATCAACATGTCGCTCAGTTCAGGGCTCTTTGTGGCAACACCGGTGGCGATGATAAACTTTTGCTCCGCCAGTTCGTCGGTAGCTTATCGGAGACGGCGTTTGAGTGGTACTCCGAACTTCCAAATGACTCCGTCAAAACTTTCGCAGAAATGGAGTTGTTGTTCACCCAGCGATTCGCAAGTGCTAGCGAACGCACCCCAATAACGGCATTGATCAATGCCAGGGTGAAGCCGGGCGAGACGTGGGTTCAGTACACGATTCGATGGTTGAATCTGTGGTCAAACTACGAACAGCGCATCGAAGAAGCACCAGCGGTGGGCATGTTCGTGGGCACCCTAGACCCTCATGCAACTATTTCACAGTTCATGATGTTCTTCAAACCAACCACATTCCAGGCTTTAATCGACAAGCTAGCCCGGATGGATCAGATAGGTCACAGACCATCTCCTCCGAAGCCGGAGCCGCGGAACGAAAAAGGAAAAGGGAAGGCGACCTTCGTTGCAAATACCCAACAGCAGCCCGGTGCCCCAAAATTAACGGATCAACTGGAAGAGAGACGGCTCTATTATAATGAGAAAATGAAGCGCCCTTACTCATTCCCACGGGATAAAACGAAGAGGCTGTTCGAACTAGCGATGCGCAACAGGCTTATCAATCTGCCAAGTCCTAAGCGACCACTGCAACCCGGCGAGGCTAATAATCCCAATTATTGCCTTTACCACCAAACGGTAAGCCATCCAATCGAAGATTGCTTCGTCTTTAAGGGATGGATCGAGGATCAGTACCTACAAAGCAAGTTTGCGTTGTCTGAGAAGTGGAAAGTAAACCCACCACAGCCGCACACTCCTAAGAAGACGGAAACACCGGGGGCAACGTGTTCTTTTGTTGAAGAAGCTCCATGGGAGGTGGCTCTTTCAGCCAAAACCAAAAGAATGTTGAATGAACTCCAGACATGCTCGGCGATCAAGTGGAAGAATTCGCTGGAACCTCAGATCATCGAAAGAATGCTGAAGCCGCGCCCAACTCCAAAGATTGGTGATGATAGCCAAAGTGTTCAGACCCAGCCGTCGAAATCTGCAAAAAAGAAGAAGAAATCCCAAAAACCCGTGAAGCCTGGCGACAAGCGCACAGACCTGCAGAAATAGATTGACGCGCTGGAAGAGTATAACCAGAAGGCGCGGACTCCAATCACGCTCTAAGAGTTTCTCGCCCACGTCCTTGAAGACGGAGGTGATGGAGAAGAATCGTCGGACGAATCTGAGGATTACATAGCAAGTTGCCATGTGGTCTCCCACTCATCGATGAACGATGAAGAAGCTCCTTGAACCGAAAGACTGGGGGCAGGTCCTGAACCGGAGCTTCCAGGGCCATCAGACGAGATGATCGACGCATTCTTAAACGAAGCTCTTCTGAAGAGTAAAGCTGATCGGGAGCGTGAGATGGCCATATTTGAAAAGGCCAAAAACGGCGACTGGACGAAAGATTCGAGACATTCCCACCAAATCAAAGGACATCCGTCGCAGATAAAAACAAGTTCAAGATGAGGAAAAGGTTTGCGAAAGCCATATCAGTGGGAATGAAGTTACCACCCTCCGAAGGAAGCACTCTTGGTGAAGCAGAAATGCATCCTAGCTACTGCTCATATCATCGAAAGATCACACACCCCACCAAAGAGTGCAACGCTTTTAAAAAATGGTGGCAGGGATATGTTGCTCACCGATAACATTTTAAGCGGATGAAACGCAAAACTCGTCAGGAGCAGAGAAGTATGACAGGGGAGCATAAAAGGACTGCCGGTAACTGTCGCACGGTCAACGCCGGAGGATCGCAGATTCTCACCTTCGGGCGCGACTCCGACGAAAAGATGACTCTTGGACCTCTCTTCAAAGAATCCATCTCGGGGAAAGAGGAAGAGTCGAAGACCTTTGAAAATATCCAGCTGCGCAATCGTACACTGCCCGAAAAGAATCTCGGACCCACAAACAGAAAAGATAATGGAAAAGAAAAGGTCTCTGAGGATATCGCCCTAGATGACCAAGTCATGAAAGAGCTGACCGCCAAGGACCCGCCAAAGAAAAGTAAGGTGGACTACAACGTTCTGGAATCGTCGAATGCTATATCGACGACCTCGTGGTGAAAAGCAAATCATATGAGGAACATCTAGAGCATCTGAGAATCGTGTTTCAACGCCTTCGGCAATATAACTTGAAGATGAACCCTCTCAAATGCGCGTTCGGAGTTTCCTCGAGCAAGTTCCTGGGATTCATCGTCCGATACCGAGGCATCGAGATAGATCCATCAAAGATCAAGGCAATTATGGAAATGCCTCCGCCAAGGACTCTCAAGCAATTGCGGTCTCTCCAAGGGAAGCTCGCGTATATCCGGCGATTTATAGCCAATCTCTCAGGCAAGTGTCGTCCTTACAGTCACCTGATGAAAAAGGGAACCCCTTTCGTCTGGGATCACAAATGCCAAAATGCGCTGGATGAAATCAAGCAATACCTGCAGAATCCGCCAGTGCTGGCTGCTCCGGTCAAGGGAAAGTATCTCATTCTGTATACAACCGCCCTTGAGGGTTCCTTAGGCGCATTATGGGCATAAGAGAACGATCAAGGGAAAGAGAGAGCCCTCTATTATTTGAGTCGATTTCTACTGGGGGCAGAAAGCAATTACTCTCCCATCGAAAAACACTGCCTAGCATTAATCTTCGCGATAACAAAGCTCAGGCATTATGCGTTGGCGCATGAAGTTCGTCTCATATCGAAAGTTGATCCTCTCAAATACTTGATGTCAAAGGCCATATTGACGGGCGACTCGCTAAATGGGCCTTGCTCTTGATGGAGTTTTCGATAACTTATCAGCCTCTTAAGGCAGTGAAAGGTCAGGCCATCGCCGACTTCCTCGCCGAGCATCCGATACCTGCCGATTCTCCTCTGAATTGCGAACTGCCATACGAGCATGCGTTTGACACGATTAACGGGAGTGATACCCGATGGGAACTTTATTTTTATGGAGCATCTTCCATGAAGAAGCGCAAACAAAGCACCCTCACAATCAAATCAGGGGTAGGCCTCATCTTCGTAACTCCACAAGGAGGGATAATGCGCTTTGCTTTCTCCTTAACAGAGCCGAGGACAAACAATGAAGCCGAGTATGAACCTTTGATAGCAGGTCTCGATATCGTCATCGACATGGGGATTGAGAACCTCCTCATATACGGAGACTCCCAATTGGTCGTTAGTCAAGTAAACGACGATTATCAAACGTGCAAGCCAGAGTTGGTATGGTACGGTGAGAGGGTGCAGCAACTGCTGACCCAAATACCTTCCTACACCTTGGAAAGCGTACCGCATGCGGAAAATAGCAAAGCAGATGCGTTAGCCAAGCTTGCTAAAGAATTGGCTGACGAAAACGACGTGAGGCGACGTCTGGCCTGAGATTCGGGGCAGATGCTATATGGTTTTATCCGTCTACCTCTCCGAAGGTGCCAAGTTGATTTATGGCACCGTGTATCGGAGGTTTAGACGGATGCGGCCAATGTAGCAGACTTCGTCAGATTCCCCCTCGCTTGAGGGGTTTTTTATTGTGGGGACGCTCTTCCCTGCAGGCGCAAGCCTCTGCAGTTAATTACGCTACCGCATCGCGGTAACAACTTTCTCCTTCTCCAGAATTTCACTTCGTGTCATAGGTGTTTGTTTTGTTTATGGTTGCCCGTGGATTGTATACGGAGACTGAGTAATGCCGTCGCCCGTAGAACGTGGATTAGTCCAAATCCGTATTTACTTAGATTTGGGTTTGGTGTTTTTAGTTTAAGGATACGTTAGCCGCATTTGAAACTAAGATCAACTTAAACGTTCGTTAAGGATACGCTAGTCTGATTTGAGACTAAGATCAACTTAACGGGATCGTCTAGATCCATTTCCAGTTTAAGGACGTAGTGGTCCATTTAATGTATGGCCGTCGGGACCCGTCACCCCTCTGACGACGTTGAAGGATTACAACGACATGTGTCAGAGGAGTTCGGAGATGTACCCTTGAACCAAAGTTGATTGGGGGTCTTATAGTCCAATTTGGGACTAAAGTCTGTTTGAATGTTTAAGGATACGTTAGCCATATTTGAGGCTAAGATCAACTTAAACGGGATCGTTTAGATCCGACAAAAGAGCATTTGGGAGCTCTATTGTTCCAGTTTAGGGACGTAGTGGTCCATAGGTAGTTTAGGGACATTGCGGTCCATTGGTAGTTTAAGTACATTGCGGTCCATATTCCAGTTTAGGGACATGGTGGTCCATGTTCCAGTTTAGAGACGTGGTGGTCCATCGCCAGTTTAAGGATGCAGAGGTCTTTTAGTTTAAGGACGTCTCGGTCCGATATTAGTTTAAGTACGTCTCGGTCCACGAGTTTAGGGACCCCGCAGTCCATATTAGTGTGTGATTGTTGGGACCCGTCACCTCTTTGACGTCGTTGAGGAATTACAACGATGAGTGTCAAAGGAGTTCGGAGATGTACACTCGAACCGGTTGTAAATTGATTTAAGTGAGTGATCTTGCTCTGTCGATTTAATTTGAGGACTTACGGCCAAATTTGGGCTAAGTCCAGTTAAAAAAGGTCAACATTTTATTTACTTTTGCGTTGCGTTTTTATTTGGGCTCTACCCGTAAAAGATGCAGAGCATCAATTTGTTTTGGGCTCTGCCCGTTTATAAATGATGCAAAGCATCTGCTTTATTTGGGCTCTGTTCCTTTTTGAAATGCATAGCATTGTTTTGTTTGGACTCTGCCCATTCATAAATGATGCAGAGCATCAATTTAATTAGGCCTGCTTGGACTTTTTGATTTGGGCCTGGCCCTTTTAGGAAATGCATTGCATTTATTCAGGCGCTTTGCGCCAATCAGGGAGCGCAAGCGCTTGTGGTGACGACACGTGTCATGCGAGCGCAGTGCGCTGCGCTGATGCGCTGCGTATGCGCTGCTGACACATGGCGCCAATCCAGGAGCGCAACAGCGCAAGTTGGAAGTGCAAAGCACTAAAAAATCTTTTAGATTCAAGAATCAGAAGTGCAAAACACTGTTTAATTTCTTGATCTCATTTAGATCAAAAGAAAAAAATAAGTTTTTCTTATCTCAAAGAACCAAGGGTTCATAAAAGTGCAAAGCACTGTTCTTTTATTTTGTTTTTACCTTGTTTTAAAGAACCAGTGGTTCATCAGAGGTGCAAAGAACTATTTATTATGGGAAGATCATTGATCTTGTTCTTAGATCAATGATCTTATTAGAAGAGAGACTTCTCTTTTCCTAAAGGTTTTTTTTACCTTTTTTGTTCTTTCTTGAGGAGTTCTTCAGAGTTCTCTCCTTTTTCTTAGAAAATGTTCATGCCTTTGAATTGAGGCTTAGGGTCCTTTTTATAGTGTCCATAAATTAGTTAATTTTGTTAAAGAGATCTTTCTGAGTGATTTGGGGAATTTTCCTCACCGTTGGATCTTTGATCCAAGGGCTTTTGTTTTACAGAAGAAAATCTTCTTGTTTTAACAAGAACAGAAAAAATTCTTAGAAATTTAATTCTGTTTGGCGCAGCTGCCCTAGCGCGTGACACGTGTCACGCAGCGCACAGAGTAGCGCAACTGCGCTGACACGTGTCGTGTGGCGTAAAGCGCAGCGCAACTGCGCTAGCGCATCTGTGCTGACACGTGTCGCGCAGCGCGGTGCTTGCGCAACTGAAGCGTTGCTTCATTTATTAAAGCTTAGATTTTTTGGGAAAATCGGAAGCGTCGCTTCGCCTGAAATATCTTTTCATCTCCTTTTTTCAAGTCAAACTTGTATTTCCAAAATTCTGATTTCCCGGGCCTTGGAAATGATTTCATCGTGCACAAAATTTTCTGTGCTTGGGTATATATATAACTCAAGGCTGAGCCTTTTCTTTTCTCATTTTCAGAGAACTTCTTCGATCATGGCTTGCAACCGCCCTCATACCCGCCGACAACCATGGGAGGTGCCGATTCGGGACATTGTTCCCCATTTTGCTGCGCGCCTGGTGGACCCTTCTCTCTCGGACGAGCAATGCGACGCCGCAATGCATGAGCTTTTGACTCGTGTGGGGTCTCCTCTCCCTCCGAATTCCATTTGGCTTCGGATGATCCTTGCCTCGGTGCTCGCCGACATTCCCCTTCCTCCAGCAGAGATGTCCTTGGCAATACTGGATGCCGCCGAAGATAAGATTGAGTGCTTTCTCGAAGCGCACTTGATCACCAAACCCTTGAGAGACTGCTCTTTCCACTTGCTGAGACAGATACGGGCTCGTCGGGTTGTCATCGCCACTTTTTCCCAGGAGTCCGGCGTCGACCGTTGGATGGCTACCCCTCGGGAGGATCGTCGTTTCGACATGACGGAGAAGATGGAGAGGGAGCTGAATAATCTCCTTTTTCTTTTTGCGAACCCCTGTCTCTCCGATCCCGTATTCGGTGATCCTTTTTAAATGTAATAACAATAATAATGGACAAGTATTTTTCTTTTTTAATCCAATATTTCATTATCTGTTAAAGGTTCTTTTATTTTAGTTCTCTGTTGTGCTTGTGCATCGTATAATTTTAATTTGTTATTATCAAGTGCATGTAATTTTGCAAGGGTAAATTGCCTTTAGCACTTAGCCTTTTCTCTTCTATGAAACGGTGCATCTGTGCGAGCGCGTCTGCGCTGACACGTGTCGCGCAGCGCAAAGCGCAACGCAACTGCGCAAGCGCGTCTGCGCTGATACGTGTCGCGCAGCGCAAAGCGCAACGCAACTGCGCAAGCGCGTCTGCGCTGACACGCGTCGCGCAGCGCAACGCTCGTGTAGCTGAAGCGTTGCTTCCTTTAACAGAGCTTTGCTCTGATTGAGCGCGCCTTTTTGGACGCCGCGCTAATGCATCTGCGCCAGACACGTGGCACGTTGCGCGCAGCGCAAAGGATCTGAAGCGCTGCTTCATTTATTGAAGTTTAAATTTTCAAAGCAAAGCTTTGCTTCTGATTGGGGGAAGATAAAGCGTTGCTTCATCTTCCGCCTCGGAATTTGAACAGAGCTTTGCTCTGATTGGGGTAAATAAGTGCCCCCCACCGTTGCGTTTACGTGGCCCCGAAACATGAGCGCAACGGTGACAGAATTCCAACCGTTGCAGTAACTTTTGGAAGTTGAAAGGGCATTTGATGCCTATAAATAGGACCTTTGGTCCTCAACAGATGATTATCATCTTTAAGATTTTCAAAATACTTTAGAGCTTTGCTCTTATTTAAGAACTTTTAGAGCCCTGCTCTTGTTTCTTTCTAAGAACTTTCAAAGTTCAAAACCCAGCACCCTTTTAGGTAAAATTTTAAATTAAATCAAATTCAGTTTAATTAACAGAGCCTTGCTCTCATAGATCTTTTGATCTAAAGAAAACCCTTTTGGGGTTTCACCAAATAGAGCTTTGCTCTCAAGAATCTGTTTCAGGGTTTCTCAACCCATGAACAGAAACTTGCATCTTTGGAAAAACATAGATCCCTTTGATCTAAAAGAACTCTTAAGAGTGTTTCATTGATCTTAGAGTTTGAAGATGGCATTTTATTCTTCAGTGCATTATATCGTTTTACTTAATCAGTCTTTCTGATAATTCTGTTGATCCTCTTTCGCAGGAACAATGGACGCCCACATGTATGCTCTTAACGAGATCATCTCTTACGGGGACATCCGCCGACTTGGCCGCTCTCAAAATCGAGAGTTCACAAACGAGGAGTGCGCTGAAATAATGAGTCGCTTCGACGCGTACAATGGTCCACTGCTCCCCCGACGTTCCTCCCTCCTTAAGCTTATCGTGGGAGCCATCTGGGAAGCGCTTCCCCTCTTCTGTTCCGGCGTGCCACTTAGGGCGTTGGATGCTGCTGAGGACAAGGTGCACTCGGTGTACCTGTTGAACTTTATCTCGAAGAGACGGCGAGACAATCTTATCGATCTCTTGCACGAGGTCTTTCAACAGTCCGCCATACTTGCTGCTTATCGGAGGGTGGAAGACATCAGGGGGGACCCTGACGCTTGTACTCGCGAAAGAAAGCATACTAGGATGGTCTCTGAGGCCTGGAAAGTCATAGATATAGTAGCTTTTGAGTTCCTCAATCCATACCCTGGGTTCGAGGTTATTCCCTTATAATAATGTTTTTAGTTTATTGCTTTCATGATTGTAAGAACTTCTGGCGATATTAATGAGAATTTTTGTTTTTCTTAGCCTGTCTTATTTTTTGTTCTGAATCTTTTCCATGAATGAATGTGTCTCGAACGCTTGATCAAATGTAGATCAGATGCACTTTCCGTCACTCCCTTATTATCAGCATGCTGTTACAAATAGCATATAATAGAGTAAGCATCTTGATTTCTTCACGAGATAGCGATGGCTTAGGCTGTAGGTTCAGATCTACCGCCTAAGACTTTTTCAACTCTATGAGCCGTGAGGGTCTCATAGAGACTTTTCTCCTTACGGATCGAGAGGATCTCGTAGGTGGTTTTCTCCTTAGGAATCGTGAGGATTCCTAAGTGTGGTTTTCTCTTATAAGTCGTAAGGATCCTATAAGATAATTTTTCCCTCTTATGAGTCGAGAGGACCCGTAAGCGGTTGTTTCCCTCCTTGTCGAAACTCGACTTTGGAGAGTGAGACCCGTGAATAGTATACAAGAGACCGTTTTTGGTCGACTTGTAGGGTCCCATTGTTCAAGAAGCAAGTTTTTTAATCCCTGCTGCCTGAGGCTTCATCTTGCAAGTTGAGACGAATCGGGAATTTCCCACGGAGACACTGGTTTCTCTGCGAGCCGACGCGAATCAGTAGGCTCTCGTCAAGGATTATTTGTCTCCTTGAGTTGAAGGGTTTGCTAAGGATTATTTGTTTCCTTAGCGCCAAGGATTATTTGTTTCCTTGGTGTTGACACGGATCGAGAATTTCCCGCGGAGATGCTGGTTGCTTTGCGAGTCGACGCGCATCAGGAGGCTCTCATCAAGGATTATTTGTCTCCTTGAGTTGAAGGGTTTGCTAAGGATTATTTGTTTCCTTAGTGCCAAGGATTATTTGTTTCCTTGGTGTTGACACGGATCGAGAATTTCCCGCGGAGACGCTGGTTGCTCTGCGAGTCGACACGCATCAGGAGGCTCTCGTCAAGGATTATTTGTCTCCTTGAGTTGAAGGGTTTGCTAAGGATTATTTGTTTCCTTAGCGCCAAAGATTATTTGTTTCCTTGGTGTTGACACGGATCGAGAATTTCCCGCGGAGACGCTGGTTGCTCTGGGAGTCGACGCGCATCAGAAGGCTCTCGTCAAGGATTATTTGTCTCCTTGAGTTGAAGGGTTTGCTAAGGATTATTTGTTTCCTTAGCGCCAAGGATTATTTGTTTCCTTGGTGTTGACACGGATCGAGAATTTCCCGCGGAGACGCTGGTTGCTCTGCGAGTCGACGCGCATCAGGAGGCTCTCGTCAAGGATTATTTGTCTCCTTGAGTTGAAGGGTTTGCTAAGGATTATTTGTTTCCTTAGCGCCAAGAATTATTTGTTTCCTTGGTGTTGACACGGATCGAGAATTTCCCGCGGAGACGCTGGTTGCTCTGCGAGTCGACGCGCATCAGGAGGCTCCCGTCAAGGATTATTTGTCTCCTTGAGTTGAAGGGTTTACTATGGATTATTTGTTTCCTTAGCGCCAAGGATTATTTGTTTCCTTGTTGTTGATACGGATCGAGAATTTCCCGCGGAGACGCTGGTTGCTCTGCGAGTCGACGCACATCAGGAGGCTCTTGTCAAGGATTATTTGTCTCCTTGAGTTGAAGGGTTTGCTAAGGATTATTTGTTTCCTTAGCGCCAAGGATTATTTGTTTCCTTGGTGTTGACACGGATCGAGAATTTCCCGCGGAGACGCTGGTTGCTCTGCGAGTCGATGCACGTCAGGTTTTTCTTCGGAGTTGAAATGGATCATCGAGATCTGGCTTCGTTTTCTGGGGGAGCCTGTTGGGAAAGTATGGTTCCCTCTTCGTTTTGCGCCCTTGGATTGTATACAGGGATCGATGTGATCTTAACTGTAGGGCCAAAGTTTTATCATTTCTTCTTTTTTTTTATTTATTTCCGCTATGCTCTATCATTTCAGCTTTTATATCGCGAAGGTCGCGATTGCCCAATCATTTCGGCTATTTTTCGCGGTGCCCAATCATTTCGGCTGTTTATTTTATTTTTACTCGCTGCTTTTTATTGCGAGTTGCCCAATCATTTCGGCTATTTTGCATGCATACATTCTACTTGCTGCTTTTTATTGCAAGTTGCCTCATCATTTCGGCTGTTTATTTATTTATTTATTTTACTCGCTGTTTTTATTGCGAGTTGCCCAATCATTTCGGCTATTTCGTATGCATGTGCGGCCTACTGGCTTTTCACCGTAAACATGAAATTGGACACCAATCTCGGCATCAGCATCGCTATAACTGGGATATTGCCAGGAGCGAATTATCATTTGCCTCTGTCATTGTCGAACAAAGGAGGCTTAGCGACCAAGGTTAGGGTCCTGTTGACTAAGGCTTTGACTTCATGAGCCGTAAGGGTCTTACAAAGTTATTTCTCCCTACAAGTCGTGAGGATCTTGTAGGTGTATTTTCTCCTTAGGAATCGTGAGGATTCCTAAGTGTTTTGTTCCTCTGTAAGTCGTAAGGATCCTACAGGAGGGTTTTCTCCTTGTAAATCGAGAGGATTTACAAGGGTTATTTACCATGCGAACATATCCCCAGTCAGGGATGAGACTTGATTAGGGAAATGTTTATTCGCGCCCGTGGATTGTATACAAGGGTCAGTATTGAGCCACTTGTAGGGCAATGTCTAAAATTGTGGGGGTTGCTTAAGCACAGGTTTAGGTCTCTGTAACTTAAGACTTTCAAATCTTATTAGCCGTGAGGGTCCCATAAGAGAGTTCTCCTTACGAGTCAAGAGGATTTCGCAAGTGTATTTTCTCCTTAGGAATCGTGGGGATCCCTAAGTGTGTTTTTTTTTAACGAAGTTGCGCCCTTTCGGGTTTTCACAAACACTCGCCGGTAGTCCTGCTGTTTTTACTCACGGAGCCCTTTCGGGTTTTCATCCGTGCCCATTTTGCTTATGGACATACCGTTTTTTTTATTCTTTTTTTTTTACGAGGTCGCGCCCTTTCGGGTTTTCACGAATACTAGCCGGTAGCCCTGCTGTTTTTACTCACGGAGCCCTTTCGGGTTTTCATCCGTGCCCTTTTGCTTATGGACATACCGTCTCTTTTCTTATTATTATTTTTATTTTTTATTTTTTATCTCGTCAGCCTAAGGATGCTGCGGTAGTAGTTTAAAGACGTTTCGGTCTGCTATTAGTTTATGAACATTTCGGTCCATTATTGAAGAAGGCCATTTACTACTTATAGAGTTTGGGCTTAAGAAGATAGCGAGCGGACATAGTCGTCGTCGTCTATCATTGACCTAGGCCGTGGCTCATTAAGCGTAGTATTTCTTTAGGAAACGACCGTTTATTCACCTGAAAGGCCTTTCACCGTGCATATCTATGAGTAGATAGGCCCCACCCTGGTAGACCTTATCTATGATGTACGGGCTTTCATAGTTTGGCTTGAATTTTCCCCGCTTGGCGCGATTGGGGATCATAGGCCTTTTGACTACTAGCACGAGTTCGCCTTGGCGGAACGTCCTTGGCCGGGTCAGTCTTTTATATGAGCGCGTCATCTTTGCTTTGTAAGCTTCCAGATTTTGTTGCGCTATGAGCCATGTTTCTTCAAGGGCGTCAAGCTCCTCAAGCCGAAGGTTGGCATTTTCTTCGTTCGTCAGCTCGTAGTGAACTGCCACTCGCAGAGAGGGTAACTCTATCTCGAGGGAGAGTACTGCTTCGGTACCGAATGCCAATGCGTACGGCGTTGTGTTCGTGGCTGTCTTGAACGTAGTTCGGTACGCCCAAAGAGCCTCTTGCAGTCTCTCATGCCAGTCTTTCTTATTTCGGGACACCGTTTTTTTATGATTTTCGTCAGGGTCTTGTTGAAGGCTTCGGCTAGACCATTAGCTCGCGGATTATAAACTGAGGAATATCTCCAGTCTATATTATGCTGCTGTGCGAAGCGATTGATCTTGTAGCTTCTGTAGGCTGGCCCGTTATCGGAGATGATCCGTCTCGGGGTTCCAAACCGATATATGACGTGCGTCTTGAAGAAATGGAGGATATTCTCCGTCTTCACTTCCCTCAACGGTACTGCTTCCGCCCATTTGGAGAAGTAATCAGTCGTTGCCAGGATGAAATGATGTCCCCTAGACGATGCTGGTTCGATGGGGCCGACTATGTCAGTTCCCCACATTGCGAACGGCCAGCTAGCCACGGTTGGATGTAGTGGATTTGGATGCTGATGGATGAAGTCCCCATGAATTTGGCATGAGTGACATTGCTTCACATATTCAAGGCAATCCTGAATCATCGTGGGCCAGTAGTAGCCCATCCGTTTGATCTTCAACTTCATCTTTGGGCCCGCTTGGTGAGAACCACAGATTCCGTCATGAACTTCCTGAACGACTCTTTCTGCTTCGTCAGGTCCTAAGCATCTCAGCCACAAAGAATCAAATGACCTCTTGTATAGAGTATCATTAACGAAGGCGAAAGACAGAGCTCGTTTCATGAGCTGATGTCTTGCGGACGCATCTTCGGGCATTCGGTGGGACTTAAAGTAGTCTATGAAGACTTCCCTCCAATCCTCAGCCTTTTCTCGTTCTTTTATTTGCAAGGTCATCTGCTCAGTCACTTCCTTTTCTTTGGATGATTCCAGAGATATTTCTGCTGGGGCGAGCACTCGACGGCTTTGTACCACGATTCTAACATCATCGAGGTTCTCGTCAGCCAATTCTTTAGCAAGTTTGGCCAACGCGTCTGCTTTGCTATTTTTCGCACGTGGTATACTTTCCAAAGTATAGGAGGGAATTTGGGTCAACAGTTGTTGCACCTTTTCACCGTACTTCACGAACTCCGGTTTGCATGTTTGGTAGTCGCCGTTTACTTGACTCACGACCAGTTGAGAATCTCCGTATATGAGGAGGTTTTCAATTCCCATGTCGATGGCGATCTCGAGGCCTGCTATCAAAGCTTCGTATTCAGCTTCGTTATTCGTCCTCGACTCTGTTAAGGAGAAAGCGAAGCGCATTATTCCTCCTTGTGGAGTCACGAAGATGAGGCCTACCCCCGATTTGATCAGTGGCGTACTTTGTTTGTGCTTTTTCATGGAGGATGCTCCATCGAAATAAAGCTCCCATCGGGTATCACCATTGTCGATCGCGTCAAACGCATGCTCGTCTGGCAGATCGCAATTCAGAGGAGAATCGGCGGGTATCGGGTGTTCAGCGAGAAAGTCGGCGATGGCCTGGCCTTTCACTGCTTTGAGAGGCTGATAGGTTAACGAGAACTCCATCAAGAGCAGAGCCCATTTAGCGAGCTGTCCTGTCAGTATGGACTTTGACATTAAATACTTAAGAGGGTCCACCTTCGAGATGAGACGGACCCCATGCGCCAACGCATAGTGCCTGAGCTTTGTTATCGCGAAGATCAACGCCAGGCAGTGTTTTTCAATGGGAGAGTAGTTGCTTTCTGCCCCCAGCAGAACTCGACTTAAGTAGTAGAATGCTCTTTCTTTTCCTGGATCATTCTCTTGTGCCCATAATGCGCCTAAGGAACCTTCGAGGGCGGTTGTATAAAGAATGGGGGGTTTTCCCTTGACCGGAGCAGCCAACACCGGCGGGTTCTGCAGGTATTGCTTGATCTCGTCTAGTGCGCTTTGGCATTTTTGGTCCCAGAAGAACGGGGTTCCCTTCTTCATCAGGTGGCTGTAAGAACGGCACTTTCCTAAAAGGTTGGCTATAAATCGCCGTATATACGAGAGCTTCCCTTGGAGAGACCGCAGCTGTTTGAGAGTCCTTGGCGGAGGCATTTCCATGATCGCCTTGATCTTGGACGGATCTATTTCGATACCCCGGTGTCGGACGATGAATCCCAGGAATTTGCCCGAGGAAACTCCGAATGCACATTTGAGAGGGTCCATCTTCAAGTTGTATTGCCGAAGGCGTTGAAATACAGTCTTTAAATGCTCGAGATGTTCCTCGTATGATTTGCTCTTAACCACGAGGTCGTCGATATAGCACTCGACGATTTCATGTATAAGGTCGTCGAAGATCTTTGTCATGGCCCTCTGATAGGTGGCACCGGCGTTCTTCAAATCGAAAGGCATCACCTTGTAACAAAATATCCCTAGAGGGGTCCTGAAAGCGGTATGCTTTTGGTCTTCGGGATGCATCTTTATCTGATTATACCTTGATGAGCCGTCCATAAAGGAGAAAACCTCATGAGTCGACGTGTTGTCTATCATCAGTTCGGTGACTGGCACTGGGAAGTCGTCTTTCGGGCAGGCTTTATTGAGATCCCGGAAGTCTACGCATATGCGCACTGTCCCATTTTTCTTCTTCACTGGAACAATGTTGGCGATCCATTCCGGATATTGAACCTCCTGTATAAAGCCAGAGTCGATTAGCTTTTTGACTTCGGCGTTGATGCTCATCTCAAGCTCGAGCCGCATTCTCCTCGGCGCCTGTTTGACTGGCTTGACGTCCGGGGATATCGCCAATTTATGCACGGCAACTTCTGGATCTAGTCCCGGCATTTCGGAATAGTTCCATGCGAAGCAATCTCTATGCTGTACAAGAACGTCTTTTAACGCAGCCACCCTTTCTTCAGATAGCAGCTCGCTGACAAATGTCGGTCGCGGGTCGTTTAGCGTCCCCAACTCAATTTTCTTGAGGTTATCTGCAGTGGTATGTATTCCATCCTCCAGTTCTTTCGGAGCTGGCGGAAATTCTGAGATCACCTCATCATTGCTGTTTTCGAAGCACCAGGGAAGATTATCCGTGTTCTCGGACCCATCTTTTAATATTGTTATCATGTGACAAGTGCGAATCCGCTTCCAATCCCAATGTGGCGTTGGTTCTGTTCTCTTGGCTTTGGGTTCGTGCTTCTGTGGCGGCGTTACCCTCCAGTTGTCAGACAGAGCGAACTTACCGAGCTGGTACTGATCTTCGACCAAATTCTTAAAGGTGAAGCAGTCTTTAAGCGGGTGCCCTATTACTCGATGGTAAGAGCAATAATTTGGGTCAGAGACTTCACCTGCTCGTTCGGGGTTTTTGGACTCCGGCAGTGTAAGAATTTGATGTTTTAGAGCAAGATCGAGTATCTTCTTCGTCTTGTCCCGAGGAAACGAGTATGCTCAACCCATTTTCTTCATGAGGGATAGATCAATAACGCTCGACTCCCGCTCGCGTGGCTTCTTAGCCCTGCTTTGTTGCTGTTGAGCGCCTTTTTGGCCTTTCGACTTATTTTTGCTTTTGCGCCGAGCCTTCTTTATAACAGGTTGACAAGGAGCGACATTTTCATCTTTCACGGCCTGTTGAAGGAGGCGTTGCGTTCTGGCTTTCTCGTAGATGGCCATTTCGCGGTTATGGTCGTCCCGGACTTTTTGACCAGCTTCCCTTATAAGCCTTTCCATTTGTTCTTCAAACGACGGACTGGGCACTCTCACATCAGGAACTTTTACCGGTTCAGAATTAGTGTCCTCCTATTGAGCCTCTGCTTCTTCATTGAAGTCTTGCACGACGTAACAGTCACGGAGCAACTCCCATTTCTTGGAGCGAACGCATCCTAGCCCGATCGTCTCCATCCTCCCATTAGGCAGCTTGTGCTGAGTTCCGGGAACGTTCCAGACCTTGTCATAGAATTTGGCCTTTCTAACGGTCTGTTTGAAGGGTATCCCTTGGCGCTTTAACAGCCGCTTCAAGCCTTCTGTATAATATCTGGGTAGACGAATGGGTTGAAGCCTGTCCAGCGTCGGGTCTGCCCCGTGCTAGATTTCTTTCTCCACCTTTTTTTCTTCAGAGCGGTAGAATAGAATTGCCCTTTCGCCTTTTCTCCTGGGAGGGATATAAAACGTCCGCAGCTCCTCTACACTGTCGGTATTGAGCGCATCCAGTTCTTTATAATGTTTAGGCGGCACCATGGTCACTTGTAGACTTTGCTCTTCATTAGCAGAAGCTCGTATTGAAGGCCGAGCAGGAAATACAGCATGGACTTCATCCTCCGAGTCACTACCAAAGGTCAACGAGGGAGCGGATGGTCCTGGCTTGGTGTATTGGGACGGACCCGAATAAACTATCTCCTCTTCCTCCTCGGTGTCACTGCCGAAGACAGGGATGGTAGCATTAGTTTTGTTCTCTGGCTTGTGACACCTTTCCGTGTCTTCGAAACTCGGTAAGAAGTATTTGGCATCTTCATATTTGCGAACTTCATTCACGGAAAACGGATTCAATTCTCCCGCCACAGTGTATTCGAGACCATCCCTACAATATTTCATACACGGATGCTGTGTAGAAGGGATGATATTGTACTCGTGTAACCACGGTCGGCCGAGCAGAGCATTGTAGCACGTCTTGGCATCTATGACATGGAATTTAATGTCTGTGACGAGTAGCCCGAAGCGTAGCATCAGTATCACAGATCCCAGAGTTTTTGATGATTGGGAATCGAACCCGGAGATGGTGATCTTGTCTCGGGCGAGGTGTTGGACACTCATGCAGATTTCCTTTAACACCCGCACATTGAGTAGATTAACAGATGACCCATTATCGACCAAGATTTTACTTATCTTTATGTCATGGCAGTATCCTGAGACATAAAGGGGACGATTGTGTTCGCACGTCCTAAGGAGAAGGTCTTCATCGCCAAAAGAAACATCGGCTGTGTGCACCTCTTCCAATTCATCCTTCATCTTTTCTTCGGCCAGGAAAGCTTGGAACTGCTCCGGATCCTGTAGTGCCTTTATTAACGAATCTCTCGCCTCTTTTGATAGCAAAAGGGTGTTAAGAATGCTGAGCTGCGAGGGTAGCTTTCTCAGATGCGCTAAGACGTTGTAATCCACCTTATTTCTCTTCGGCGGGTTTTTGGCGGTTAGCTCCTCCACAACTTGGTCATCGAGAGTAATATCCTCAGAAACCTTCTCTTTCCCTTTATCTTTCTTGTTTAAGGGTCCGAGATTCTTTTCAGGTAGCATCCGATTGCGCAGCTGGATATTTTCGCAAACCTTCGGTTCTTCTTCTTTTCCCGAAGTGGACTCTCTAAAGAGAGGGCCAAGCTCTAGCTCCTCGTCAGAATCGCTCCCGAATGTGGGCACTTGTGATCCTTTGGCGTCAACCATGCAATAATCACCGGTAGTTCCGTTAAGCCTTTTGATCGTTCCGTTCTGCTCTCGGCGAGTCTTGCGCTTTTCCCGCTTAAAATGCTGTCAATGAGCAACATACCCTTGCCACCATCTGTCGAAAGCTTTGCACTCTTCGGTGGGGTGCGAAATCTTCCGATGATACAAGCAATGGGAGGGGTGGTTTTCTATTTCACCAGCAACGCTTTCCTCAGAGGATGGTAGTTTCATACCCATTGAGACGGCTTTGGCAAACCTCTTCTTCATCTTGAATTTGATTTTATCCGCCGTGGGTGCACTTTGTTCCAGCGGGACTATCTCAATTCTTTGGTCAAGGCGCTTGGCCTTTTCGAATATAATCGCCTCGCGCTCCCGATCAACTTTGCTTTTCAAGAACGCTTCATTGAGGAATGCATCAATCAATTCATCTGATGGCTCCGGAATTTTTGGTTCAGGATTTGCCCCCAGCTTTTCAGTACAAGGAGTCTCCTCATCGTCTACGGGCGAATGGGAAATCACATGACAGCTTGCCACATATTCCTCGGATTCATCCGACGAACTATCTCCCTCATCTTCCTTTTGAAAGACGTGGTTGAGGAATTCTTGGAATGTAATGGGAGTCCGTGCCTTCTGGTTGTATTTCTCCAGCGCGTCAATTTGTTTTTGCAAGTCCGTGCGCTTGTCGCCAGGCTTCACGTGCTTCTTCGACTTCTTCTTTTTCTTTGAAGATTTCGACGGCTGGTTATGAATGTTTGGGCCACTTCCATCAATCTTTTGAGTCGGACGAGGCTTCAGCATTCCTTCAATGATCTGCAGCTCCAACGGGTTCTTCCACTTGATCGCTGGGCACGTTTGAAGATCATTTAGCATCCTCCTTGTCTTGGCTGATAATACAACCTCCCAAGGAGCTTCTTCAACGACTGAGCATGTTGCCCCCGGGGTATTCATTCCCTTGAAGGTGTGGGGCTGCGGTGGATTCACCTTCCATTTGTCGGATAATGCAAATTTGCCTTGTCGGTATTGGTCTTCAAGCCAATTCTTGAAGACGTAGCAATCCTCGATCGGGTGACCCAGTACCCGATGATAAGGACAGTAGTTGGGCTCATTGACGTCACTTGGTTGCGATGGACGTTTTAGCTCTGGCAGGTTTATCAGTTGGTTGCGTAACGCCAACTCGAATAACCTTCTCATTTTATATCGGGGGAACGAGTAAGAACGTCCCATCCTATCCTCCAGGGGTACGTATGGGCGCATATTATTTTGACGAATGACCGGCTTTGGGATGTTCGGCTGTTGCTGAGCATTAGCGACAACAATCGCTTTCCCCTTTCCCTTCTCGCTTCGGGAGTCCGGTTTTGGAAGAGGAGGTTTATGGCCCATTTGATCCATTTGCGCCAGCTTGTCGATTAACGCCTGGAAGGTGGTCGGCTTGAAGAACATCATAAATTGCGAGATGGTTGCTTGCGGGTCGAGGGTTCCCACAAATATTCCCACCGCAGCAGCTTCTTCTATACGCTGCTCGCATTTGACCATAAATTACGCCACCGTATTGCGTATTGGACTCATGTTTCGCCCGGCTTTACCCTGGCATTAATCAATGCCGTTATCGGGGTGCGCTCGCTGGCACTCGCGAAACGTTGGGTAAACAGCAATTCCATCTCTACGAAGGTCTTGATAGAGTCGTTCGGGAGCTCTGAGTACCACTCGAACGCCGTATCTGATAAACTTCCAACAAACTGGCGAAGCAAAAGCTTGTCATCACCGCCGGTGTTGCCGCAGAGTGCCCTGAACTGGGCAACATGCTGGTGAGGATTGCCCGTTCCCTTGTAGACATGGAACTTGGGAATTGTGTAACCCGGCGGGTACTTGATTTGGTCGTACCAACTTGGATATGGCCGCCCCGTTTTTACGATCTGGCCGGCTGCCTCAATCGCATGATGAACCCGTATTTGCTGGGCTATGTACTCGTCCAAATCAATTTTCAAGATTGTATCCTCTTTAGCCGTTGACAGAGCAGGCGGAGGATTTGATGTCTCTCCCCTATCATCTCCAAGGACGATCGGGGGCTCTTCAATCGGAGGATCTTGTTGTATCATCATCCCTATCATTGTTCACACCAGAATATTGCAATATTATATTCCCCATTCTTATTCTTTTTATAAATAAACAGGTGTTTTTGACGCATGTCTGCTACATATTACAGGTTACAGGTTCTTGGACAGAAAACAGTGAAAACAATGAAAAGACGATGCAAAAGTGTACTTTGACCAACAAAAAGAAGACTCTTGATCAAGCCTACATCAAAGATAAAATCCATAAAGTACAAGGCAATGCAAAGTCCAAGATTACAAAGCGAACGGTTAAAAGTCCACCGCAATTGTTCACTGGAGATCTGGAAGAAATAGAGAAGCCAAATTGAATAAAAATCCAAAGAAATAAAAAGCCCAAGAAGCCCAGAATTAGTTCCAAAATTTCCAGACATAAAATTTTACCAAAACTTGAAGTCTACTTTGACCAGGTCTTCCTAAGGATATTTTGGTAAATGCAGACGTGCGAATCAATTGTAACCTAGGGTTTCCTATCCTCTATAAATAGGAACTCTAAATCATTGTAAAGGCAATGCCTCCCTTCATTAATAAATTTCAGAATTCTTTTGGAGAGCATCAAGTTGTAAGTTCTTTATTTTCTGCCCTAGGTTAATTTTCTATTCTTGCCCTAGTTAAATTTAATTCCTTGCCCTAGTTAATTTTTTTATTCTCTGCCCTAGATAAATGTATTTTAATTCCCTAATGAGTGAGTAGTCTCCTCGCTTGTTAAGGTTAGATCTGGGGAAGGTTTGAGAGACGGAGATCTCTCATCCCCTTTCTTGCCCGTCATATATTTTCATAGGACTCTATGCATACATGCACATACCGCTCCCTACGGCACCCTATCCCTCGAGATAGCGGTGATACCGTAGTATAAAGGCCCGGTTGTGATGTTTTCCATGGAGGTTAGGGTAAAGATTAAGAAAGGAAGGACAAGGATCTAGAGGAAGAACAATCTTCCCAATCATCCTAATCCCTTTTATTAATATTTACCATAACACCTAATTAGACTATCCCTCGAGGTAGCGGTGATACCGTAGTATAAAGGCCCGGTTGTGATGTTTTCCATGGAGGTTAGGGTAAAGATTAAGAAATGAAGGACAAGGATCTAGAGGAAGAACAATCTTCCCAATCATCCTAATCCCTTTTATTAATATTTACCATAACACCTAATTAGATCTTCATATGGGTATAGAAAGTGGTGAGATTTATAGACTTTCCAAACTTAACCTAGATCTAATCCTAGCAAGACTTAGATATAGATAGATTTAGGTTTTTAGATTTAATAATCAATCCGAACACCCTTCGGAATTAACTCGTTAGCGCGATTAGGAGATTCACAACATCCCTGTGGACCGACCCGTACTCACCGGCTAGCTTCATGCGACGCCGTTCTTGATTGCGGTTATAGATAGTTTTTGAAGACAAATCAAATGGCGCCGTTGCCGGAGATGGCGTGTTATTTCCTTTTTGCAATTTAGGGTTAATCAAAATTAAAAAAAAAATCATAAAAATCTGAAAAATCACAAAAAATATAAAAATATATCATCTGTTATTTTTGGAAAGGGTACTTTGTTGTTTGAATCTTGCAGGATATACAATCGAGACGGATCTGGAAATTTCCAGAAAGCGAAACAAGAAGAACCGCGGAGATTTGGAGATCAAAAAAAAAAAAAAGCGCCGGCGGCCCCATTCCTGCCGCGGAACCGCCGCGGAACACCCCTTCTGGCCGCGGAACCGCCGCGGCCTGGTCGATTCAGCCAAAAAAAAAAAAAGCAGAAGCGCGGTTAAAAAAAAACAAAAACTGTAAGTATTCTGATCTTCTCCTCTGCAAATCTCCGATATCTCTTCTGAAAAATCTCCTGCAGGATTTCTTTGCGCTTAAAAATCTTCCCCCTTCCAAATAACAAATCTTATGCAGGATTCGTTGCGCTATGCTTAAAATAATAATTGATTGCAAGTAATATTTTTTGTTTTGTATATCTTTTATCGAAAATCTTTTTGCAAAATTTCCAAATAAAGAGTAAGCGGAAAAAGGAAAATTTTAATTAGAAAACTTGCAAACTTTGAAATTCACAAAAAAAAAGATTTGATTGCAAGTGATTTACTGTTTTGCATATCTTTAATCGGACTTTAAGGGGCTTTTGACCAATTCAGATTGGGTGGGGATTTCATCACCCTTCCCAGGACCCCAAAAATCACATAAAGCATTAGTAATGACCAATCTTTAATTAAAAAATACTAGACTCAGCCCTAAGAACTTTGAGCTCAATAGGACAGAGGCTAGTTATAGGCATCGACCGTTTATCCTAACCTAATTTTGCGGTGTCTAGGCAAGTGTGTCAAAGGCTAGTGGTTATTAATTAGGCCCACTACTGTGGTTCCTTCCTACTTACCTGGCACTTACCTGGCCGCAATTGGCGGTGAAGAGGCTGTTTGAGGTCCTATCCATAACCCTTTGGAACAGTTAGGAGCTGTCTAGCTGACCTAGGTGACCCTAGATCTAGGCCTGATTGTGCATTTTTGGATGATCGAAAGTGTGTCTTAGCCCTTTATCAAAATTTTTTTTTGCAAACAGTTCTAAATAAAAAAATAGAGGAAAAGGAAAAATCTTTTATAAATAACTTGCAAATTTTTGCCGCTAAGAAATCGTTGCACCATCCAACCTTCTTTCTTTTCAACTTTCTTCTAACATGGGTACCCCACATAATAAATCACTTGCCGAACTTTGGTATCCCGAACCTAATTTTGCGTCGTACGTTAATTTGTTTGGTCAATTTAAAGACGATCCCTCCTTGCCTAAAATATCTTTGAAAGATCAAATAGAGGCGTCTAGGAGAAACAGTTTGACTTTTCAACCCACTTCGTGTCAACCAAATCAACCTTTACCACTTCAATATATTGATACCACTTTTTCAAGTCCTTCTGTCACTCCTAAGCCGATGTCCATTGCTGAGCACATTGCTCAATCTCGCAGCCGATCTTTCACCCCTCTCCACACATCTAGTTCTAAGGATTCACACGACTATTCACCTTTTTATCCATATGTTGACCCTACCCCTGTCCAACCACCCACTTCCTACCAGTCCTACCCGACCTTCCCACCTACACTAGACATTGATTCTACACAGCCATTAGGGAGTTTCACATATTCAACCAATTTTGAATCTTTTACCGAAACTCCCTTACCACCCAAGTCTAGTTTGGAAGAGTCGTTGGAGGCATATATCGCGGCAACAAACAAAATTACTAGGAATGTGGAAGCGTCCGTGGCCGCCCTTATGCAACCTAGTGAAACGGTACCTAGTTTCCTGCTAGCTTGAAATTTTTTAATGTATAAGGAGGCGGTTAGACAGAGTGAGAATGAGAGAGGATTTCCAAATCAAACCTACCCTTACCCAATTGAAGCCCACAACTCCAGTTTTCCATCGAATGTCCTAAATGATTCACAAGTTCAAAATAAAAACGAGTTGGGTGATTTTGTAGTATTTGATTTGCCAAATTGTGAGGAACCCCTTTCGAGTGAAACCGCACCTAATCCTTTCGATCTTTACACCTCCCATCTAGAACCTAAATCGATAGATATCCATGCTTTTGATGAGGTGTCTAAGAAAATTGATTTTCACTTAATTGAGGATATAGACGCCGGGAATATTTTGGATGATGAACCTGTCGATTTAATTGAGATTTTATGTTCAAATCATCATCCCGAGTTATTAAATGTTTCTCCCGAATCTCATATGCGTCTTGATTTTGATGATAATGGTATGGATGAGTTGAATTTTGAGGAGAATTATAAGGATAGTATTGAGAAAAGTTGTGAGGATCATATTGAGGTTGAACCATTTTTATTTGATGTGTCTGATTTTCCAATTCATCCTCCTGAACCTTTGACTGTTATATCACCTTCCCTCCTTTCCATCGTTCCGACCCCGCTTAAAGACTGTGAGCTTGAAAATTTTTCCTTTGAATCTGACACAGTTCTCACAGACGATAACACCTACGAGTGTTTCACTTTTTCGGACGATGTTGATGTCTCCCCGCCCGAGTTTGAGTCCTTTACATTTTCAGATGAGTTAGTTGAACCATCAGACTCGGTTGCTTCCAGTTGTTTCGAACCATTAATGGAATCTTTCAAGTTCGAGACAGTTTACTACGGTGAGAATGATACTATCCCTAATTCACTCCCTTTCATCCTTCCTATTGTTCCGACCGTACAAGAGACCGTTACGCTTTCATCTTCAATACCAAGTTCGGCGTACCCATGTTTTCTTGCGAATCTTGAGGGATTTGATCCCATTTCTCGACGGGTTGATAGGTTAGCGCAATCGCTTTTAACACATCGGTCATCATAAATTGCGCTAATTTATTCACTTGATTTACACCCTCAAGATCGCGCTACACTTCTTTCTCTCTTTCGTCATTCTTCTCCTCCACCGAGACCATATTCTACCATTCTTCTTTCCACACGGTCTCGTGTGCTTCTCATCTCTTTTCTTTCCACCCCGTTCTTGCACCGACTATACCTTTACCACGATAAGATTTTTGAATGGTTGGTGCTAACCTTTGGCTTGTGTAAGGCCAAGCTTAAGTTTGGGGGGAACCTTGTTGTATATATGTATATATATTTTGTTTACTTTTTCTATAATAAAAATAAAAATAATAAAAATAAAAAACAATAAAAATAAAAAAATTGTAAATAAATAAACAGGGGAGTGCCGATATTTTGACCCTCTTGGTTTAGTATGACAGTGAGGACACTGTCAAGTTCAAGTTTGGGGCTATGCTCGGTACGTCTTCTTCCTTCGCATTCATTTGTACATATTTTTGTATTTGCATACTTATTTGAAAACCCATAAAAATTGAAAAATTTCAAAAATTATAAAAATTAATGTATTCAATTTTGGCTTATTTGATTTGAGTTTGACAAATAGGTTAACTGCCTAGGAACAACTAAATCTTAAACTTAGTAAATTAAAAACCCTAAAAATAACATTCCTTAAAGTTTAACGGTAGAAAGTATATGCCTTGTAGTTTATTTAGAAATAGGCAAATTTTGGATTCACTTCTTGGGCTAAGTCAAAATAAAAGAAGAGTATTGATGTTCTTATTAGAGTATAAGTTTGAAAAATAGTTCCTAACGTAAGTCTAGATTCTGAAAACGTATACCCTACAATTTGCACAATCACGCACCTTGAAACTTGGAATAGTAGAAGAGACCTTGAAATGCTCTTGTCTAAAGTCCTTAGTACAATGAAAATAAAAGAAGAAAAAAGTGAATAAAGAAAAAAAAAATGAACACTGGTTTTTGTGATTACTTAAGGCTAAAAAATAGAAAAATATTTAGCAAAGGGTGCTTCATAACCTAGTGCCTTAGACCAACTGGTTTGGGAGTCACTGCTAAAAAGCCTTGGGTGTTGTAAGACTAGGAATTACGCTTAAATGTGCAAACGCATTTTGTAATCGGTCGTTGGTACCTCAAGAAGTATTAACGGTCGCATGAAGGATGTGTAAGCAAAATTCAATTAAAAATTCACCTATTAAGAAGTGCTTTGGACAACGGACAAGGGCATGATTGCTTGATTTGAATTTCCAAGTGTAGGGGTGATTTATACACACACGTAGGGGTATGTGATTGGAGTTTAGATGTGAGAAAGGAGTGAAGAATAGAACTTGTATCTTTAGTAGAGTTGATAAAAATTCCTAAGTGGAGATGGAACCCTAGAAGGAAAACTTAAGAAATGCCGAAAGCTAAGTAAGTCTATAGAACATATATAATCTTAAGTTAAATAATGAGGAAGTGTGAAGAATATGGGTGGATAATTTACAAGTCGATGATTATAGAATTCCTTGCTAGAAAACCTAATTGGAGAACAAAAGTCAATGGGCTGAATTGATAGGATTTTGTGGGTAGTATCCGCTAAAAACCCTCAGGAGACAACACTCCTCCTACTAGGGACACCTAGAGGTTTAACGGCTTATTGCACGTGCTCAGTGCAATCGCGTTTCCCTGCGAAAGTGTGGTCAAGATTTTAGTGAATAAAAATAAGTTTGCTCGAGGACGAGCAAAAGATAAGTTTGGGGGTATTTGTTCACACCAGAATATTGCAATATTATATTCTCCATTCTTATTCTTTTTATAAATAAACAGGTGCTTTTGACGCATGTCTGCTACATATTACAGGTTATAGGTTCTTGGACAGAAAACAGTGAAAACAATGAAAAGACGATGCAAAAGTGGACTTTGACCAACAAAAAGAAGACTCTTGATCAATCCTACATCAAAGATAAAATCCACAAAGTACAAGGCAATGCAAGGTCCAAGATTACAAAGCGAACGGTTAAAAGTCCACCGCAATTGTTCACTGGAGATCTGGAAGAAATAGAGAAGCCAAATTGAATAAAGATCCAAAGAAATAAAAAGCCCAAGAAGCCCAGAATTAGTTCCAAAATTTCCAGACATAAAATTTTACCAAAGCTTGAAGTCTATTTTGACTAGGTCTTCCTAAGGATATTTTGGTAAATGTAGACGTGCGAATCAATTGTAACCTAGGGTTTCCTATCCTCTATAAATAGGAACTCTAAATCATTGTAAAGGCTATGCCTCCCTTCATTAATAAATTTCAGAATTCTTTTGGAGAGCATCAAGTTGTAAATTCTTTATTTTCTGCCCTAGGTTAATTTTCTATTCTTGCCCTAGTTAAATTTAATTCCTTGCCCTAGTTAATTTTTTTATTCTCTGCCCTAGATAAATGTATTTTAATTCCCTAATGAGTGAGTAGTCTCCTCGCTTGTTAGGGTTAGATCTGGGGAAGGTTTGAGAGACGAAGATCTCTCATCCCCTTTCTTGCCCGTCATATATTTTCATAGGACTCTATGCATACATGCACATACCGCTCCCTACGGCACCCTATCCCTCGAGATAGCGGTGATACCGTAGTATAAAGGCCCGGTTGTGATGTTTTCCATGGAGGTTAGGGTAAAGATTAAGAAAGGAAGGACAAGGATCTAGAGGAAGAAAAATCTTCCCAATCATCCTAATCCCTTTTATTAATATTTACCATAACACCTAATTAGATATTCATATGGGTATAGAAAGTGGTGAGATTTATAGACTTTCCAAACTTAACCTAGATCTAATCCTAGCAAGACTTAGATATAGATACATTTAGGTTTTTAGATTTAATAATCAATCCGAACACCCTTCGGAATTAACTCGTTAGCGCGATTAGGAGATTCACAACATCCCTGTGGACCGATCCGTACTCACCCGCTAGCTTCATGCGACGCCGTTCTTGATTGCGGTTATAGATAGTTTTTGAAGACAAATCAATCATATCTTAGAAGAGGAGGCCCATACGCTGTATGTTGGCTGCTTGTTCAGCAGCCTCTTTGTCCTTCTTCTCCAATATTCGGCGAAGGAATTTGGCGTCGGTTTCTTCCTCTTGGCGTTCATCCGAGGACGTTTCAGGGTTTTCTTTTGGCCCGGTAAGTGCGGCCATAGCGTTCATCATCTCTTGGAGCTTCTGCTATTGCTCCTGGGCTTTGGTTACCGACCGTGTAAGCGGCCTGTGACCTGTGGATGCACGGCTGTCTTCTTTTCCCGACGCCATGTAAACCGTATGAACTGTTATGCCCCCTGACTTGGGGCGTTTAGGTTCACGATTTTTAACATTTGTCGCTGACGCGGGAGTTTTCTCTGGCCTCCTTCTTTTATGGGCCGTTGAAGTTGAGGGGGCTGTTGAAGCGGGTACCCTAGCGACTGTTGCCCCCTGCCGTCTAATGGGATGGTCCTTTTCCATTTCCACCTTCGCCTTTTTCTGGCGACGAGAGTGGTCTGGGTCAATCACGGAGTCTTGAACCCTCCGCCAAACTTTATAAATTTTTGAAGACAGCCGCTGAGGGGGCTGTTCCTGTTTTGTTTCCGTAACTCTCTCCATAGGTGGAGGAGATCTTTTCAATGTAGCGGTTGGAGAGTTCTTTCGCACCCTCCTCAGCAATTCAAAGCTGTTCCCAGTTGGAACAGCAGCGTTGACTTCCACCACTGGAGCAAGTGGAGTTAGCCCCGAGGGGGAGTTGCCCCCTGCCTTCCTTACTCGCTGCCAATAGCGACGTCGAGCATGACGAGCCGCTGGGACTGGCTCGGAGATTGAAACAGTTTCTTTTTGCTCCCTGTTCGAGTGTGGGGCGGTTGCCGGGGTCAGCCTATTAAAGACTGATGTCTTCTGACCAGCAGGAGCAGGAGTGGGAATCGTCAGTCTTGAAAAGACTGACTCTTTGACGGGAGAAGCCGCCTTAACGACTTCCGGAGCAGCGGCTATTGCCCTCCTTGGGACAGCCATTTTAGAGTTCCTGGGCTTCTTAGTGGGCCCGCAGGAGTTTCGGCCCAATCTGGAGAAAACCGAGGCGATGGTATTGGGCGACCCGTTGAGAGGGGTCGCAGTAACTGAAAGTCGATCGAAGACCGACTTCTTAGGAGCTTCTTGTATGGGCACAGGAGTGCTGAAGCTTGTTGGTGGCAGCATAGTTCCAAAAAACAACCCCGTGGTGGCTTGAGTAATCTGCTCCACGGGCATGGTGAACAAAGAGGCTGCTTGGGGCCCGTAAGTTACGCCCCCAGTTGAGGCCGGACGCGAGCAGCAGCTGCAGTTGGAGCACTTCGAACAAGTTGAGGCCATCGACGCTTGATTTCTCTTCTGCACCAAGCAAGAGACCAAATCTTAGTAACCTGACAATCCGAAGGCAACCATTTAACAAACCGCGATTAGTTCGCGAAGACGACACACGAAGTGTGGAGTGGAAAGAGGAAAGGTCCTACCAGGCGTGCCAGAATCTGTTCCCCTCCGAATGGCGGATGAGACGACGTGAGGCGATGTCTGGCCTGAGATTCGGGGCAGATGCTATATGGTTTTATCCGTCTACCTCTCCGAAAGTGCCAAATTGATTTATGGCACCGCGTATCGGAGGTTTAGACGGATGCGGCCGATGTAGCAGACTTCGTCAGATTCCCCCTCGCTTGAGAGGTTTTTGATTGTGGGGACGCTCTTCCCTGCAGGCGCAAGCCCCTGCAGTTAATTACGCTACCGCATCGCGGTAACAACTTTCTCCTTCTCAAGAATTTCACTTCGTGTCGTAGGTGTTTGTTTTGTTTGTGGTTGCCCGTGGATTGTATACGGAGACTGAGTAATGCCGTCGCCCGTAGAACGTGGATTAGTCCAAATCCGTATTTACTTAGATTTGGGTTTGGTGTTTTTAGTTTAAGGATACGTTAGCCGCATTTGAGACTAAGATCAACTTAAACGTTCGTTAAGGATACGCTAGTCTGATTTGAGACTAAGATCAACCTAACGGGATCGTCTAGATCCATTTCCAGTTTAAGGACGTAGTGGTCCATTTAATGTATGGCCGTCGGGACCCGTCACCCCTCTGACGACGTTGAAGGATTACAACGACATGTGTCAGAGGAGTTCGGAGAGGTACCCTTGAACCAAAGTTGATTGGGGGTCTTATAGTCTAATTTGGGACAAAAGTCTGTTTGAATGTTTAAGGATACGTTGGCCATATTTGAGGCTAAGATCAACTTAAACGGGATCGTTTAGATCCGACAAAAGAGCATTTGGGAGCTCTATTGTTCCAGTTTAGGGACGTAGTGGTCCATAGGTAGTTTAGGGACATTGCGGTCCATTGGTAGTTTAAGGACATTGCGGTCCATATTCCAGTTTAGGGACATGGTGGTCCATGTTCCAGTTTAGGGACGTGGTGATCCATCGCCAGTTTAAAGACGTGGTGGTCCATTGCCAGTTTAGAGACGTAGTGGTCCATCACCAGTTTAGGGACGTAGTGGTCCATCGCCAGTTTAAGGACGTGGAGGTCTTTTAGTTTAAGGACGTCTCGGTCCGATATTAGTTTAAGGACGTCTCGGTCCACGAGTTTAGGGACCCCGCAGTCATATTAGTGTGTGGTTGTTGGGACCCGTCACCTCTTTGACGTCGTTGAGGAATTACAACGATGGGTGTCAAAGGAGTTTAGAGATGTACCCTCGAACCGGTTGTAAATTGATTTAAGTGAGCGATCTTGCTCTGTCGATTTAATTTGAGGACTTACGGCCAAATTTGGGCTAAGTCCAGTTAAAAAAGGTCAACATTTTATTTACTTTTGCGTTGGGTTTTTATTTGGGCTCTACCCGTAAAAGATGCAGAGCATCAATTTGTTTTGGGCTCTGCCCGTTTATAAATGATGCAAAGCATCTGCTTTATTTGGGCTCTGTCCCTTTTTGAAATGCATAGCATTGTTTTGTTTGGACTCTGCCCATTCATAAATGATGCAGAGCATCAATTTAATTAGGCCTGCTTGGTCTTTTTGATTTGGGCCTGGCCCTTTTAGGAAATGCATTGCATTTATTCAGGCGCTTTGCGCCAATCAGGGAGCGCAAGCGCTTGTGGTGACGACACGTGTCACGCGAGCGCAGTGCGCTGCGCTGATGCGCTGCGTATGCGATACTGACACGTGGCGCTAATCCAGGAGCGCAACAGCGCAAGTTGGAAGTGCAAAGCACTAAAAAATCTTTTAGATTCAAGAATCAGAAGTGCAAAGCACTGTTTAATTTCTTTATCTCATTTAGATCAAAAGAAAAAAATAAGTTTTTCTTATCTCAAAGAACCAAGGGTTCATAAAAAATGCAAAGCACTGTTCTTTTATTTTGTTTTTACCTTGTTTTAAAGAACCAGTGGTTCATCAGAAGTGCAAAGCACTATTTATTATGGGAAGATCATTGATCTTGTTCTTAGATCAATGATCTTATTAGAAGAGAGACTTCTCTTTTCCTAAAGTTTTTTTTTACCTTTTTTGTTCTTTCTTGAGGAGTTCTTCAGAGTTCTCTCCTTTTTCTTAGAAAATGTTCATGTCTTTGAATTGAGGCTTAGGGTCCTTTTTAGAGTGCCCATAAATTAGTTAATTTTGTTAAAGAGATCTTTCTGAGTGATTTGGGGAATTTTCCTCACCGTTGGATATTTGATCCAAGGGTTTTTGTTTTACAGAAGAAAATCTTCTTGTTTTAAAAAGAACAGAAAGATTTCTTAGAAATTTAATTCTGTTTGGCGCAGCTGCCCTAGCGCGTGACACGTGTCACGCAGCGCACAGAGTAGCGCAACTACGCTAGAGCATATGCGCTGACACGCGTCGCGCGGCGCAAAGTGCTGACACGTGTCGCGCGGCGCAAAGCGCAGCGCAACGGCGCTAGCGCATCTGCGCTGACACGTGTCGCGCGCCTGCGCAACTGAAGCGTTGCTTCATTTATTAAAGCTTAGATTTTTTGGGAAAATCGGAAGCGTCGCTTCGCCTGAAATATCTTTTTATCTCCTTTTTTCAAGTCAAACTTGTATTTCCAAAATTCTGATTTCCCGGGCTTTGGAAATGATTTCATCGTGCACAGAATTTTCTGTGCTTGGGTCTATATATATAACTCAAGGCTGAGCCTTTTCTTCTCTCATTTTCAGAGAACTTCTTCGATCATGGCTTGCAACTGCCCTCATGCCCGCTGACAACCATAGGAGGTGCCGATTCGGGACATTGTTTCCTGTTTTGCTGCGCGCCTGGTGGACCCTTCTCTCTCGGACGAGCAATGCGACGCCGCAATGCACGAGCTTTTGACTCGTGTGGGATCTCCTCTCCCTCCGAATTCCATTTGGCTTCGGATGATCCTTGCCTCGGTGCTCACCGACATTCCCCCTCCTCCAGCAGAAATGTCCTCGGCAATGCTGGATGCCACCGAAGATAAGATTGAGTGCTTTCTCGAAGCGCACTTGATCACCAAACCCTTGAGGGACTGCTCTTTCCACTTGCTGAGCTAGATACGAGCTCGTCGGGTTGTCATCGCCACTTTTTCCCAGGAGTCCGGCGTCGACCGTTGGATGGCTATCCCTCGGGAGGATCGTCGTTTCGACATGACGGAGAAGACGGAGAGGGAGCTGAATAATCTCCTTTTTCTTTTTGCGAACCCCTGTCTCTCCGATCCCGTATTCGGTGATCTTTTTTAAATGTAATAACAATAATAATGGACAAGTATTTTTCTTTTTTAATCCAATATTTCATTATCTGTTAAAGGTTCTTTTATTTTAGTTCTCTGTTGTGCTTGTGCATCGTATAATTTTAATCTGTTATTATCAAGTGCATGTAATTTTGCAAGGGTAAATTGCCTTTAGCACTTAGCCTTTTCTCTTCTATGAAACGGTGCATCTGCGCTAGCGCATCTGCGCTGACACGTGTCGCGCAGCGCAAAGCGCAACGTGACTGCGCAAGCGCGTCTGCGCTGACACGCGTCGCGTAGCGCAACGCTCGTGTAGCTGAAGCGTTGCTTCCTTTAACAGAGCTTTGCTCCGATTGAGCGCGCCTTTTTGGACGCCGCGCTAATGCATCTGCGCCAGACACGTGGCGCATTGCACGCAGCACAAAGGATCTGAAGTGCTGCTTCATTTATTGAAGTTTAAATTTTCAAAGCAAAGCTTTGCTTCTGATTGGGGGCTTCATCTTCCGCCTCGGAATTTGAACAGAGCTTTGCTCTGATTGGGGTAAACAACCTCGATGACGTAAGAATCGTGGTACAAGCCGTCGGGTTCTCACACCGGCAGAAATGTCTCCGGAGTTGTCCGACGAAAATGAGCGACCAAGCCAACGGCCCTACAAGTGAAAGATCAAGAAAAGGCTGAGGATTGGAGAGAAGTCTTTATAGACTACTTCAAATCCCGTCGTACGCCCGAAGATGCATCCTCAAGACATCAGCTTATGAAACGAGCTTTGTCTTTTGCCTTGGTCAATGATACGCTGTACAAGAGGTCATTCGATTCTCTGTGATTAAGATTCCTGGGACCTGAAGAAGCAAAGAGAGTCGTTCAAGAAAGTCACGACGGACTCTGTGGTTCTCACCAAGCCGGGCCGAAGATGAAGCTGAAGATCAAACGGATGGGTTATTATTGGCCTACGATGATTCAAGACTGTCTCGAGTATGCGAAGCAATGCCACTCGTGCCAGATCCATGGCGACTTTATCCACCAACATCCAAATCCACTACATCCAATGGTGGCTAGCTGGCCGTTCGAAATGTGGGGGACCGACATAATCGGCCCCATCGAACCAGCATCGTCCAGAGGACATCGATTCATTTTGGCGACAACTGATTACTTCTCCAAATGGGCAGAAGCAGTACCGCTGAGGGAAGTGAAGACGGAGAATATACTCCATTTCTTCAAGACGCACATCATTTATCGATTCGGCACTCCGCGACGGATTATCTCCGATAATGGGCCAGCCTACAGAAGCCACAAAATCAGTCGCTTCGCACAACAACACAAAATAGACTGGAGATACTTGATCAGTCGAAAATAATGTATTTTTAACACGTCAATTTCTCTATCATTTGCATTCATCTAAAGGTATTCAGGTTAAGTATAGCACATATTAGCAAAACACCTGTAAAATACCGAATTACTTGTGTTATACCTTAAAACTGACATTTCGAGGGAAATTGAGTGTTTATCATGGCATTGCATCATTCTTGTGTAGTGCAACACTTGTTTCGAAGTTTGTGCAGGAAATTTCAGGAACCGAGCCAAAATTGTCAAAGTGTTGATAAAAATTACGCCAACTCAAAGATCTGAGATCTGGCAATGATATAGAAGGAGTTGTGAGAATCAACATATCAGAACAATATCATGAAGTCATCATAAAGTCACACTGTGAAATTGACACAGAGATGCCCTCATGTGACCGCGGATCCGCGGCTTGAGCAGGCACGTGCCACGGATCCGCGGTTGATATGCCACATCATCACTTCTGCTTTGCTTCAGTATTCTCCTCTCAGCTTCAGAACTCCTTTATGCCACTGAAATTTCCAAAACATTCTACCAGATCAGCAAAGATCCTTGATCAAAGCTAAACACTCCAAGCTTCCAAAGCAAACTTCCCCCTTAACTACCTTAAAGCCTAGAAACTTCTCCCTAACCTCCAAGCTTATGAAGGAAGCTAACCCTAACTAACTAAGTCTAGAACCTTCCTCCTAACTACCAAGCTTTTGAGAGAAGCTAACCTAGACCAAGCTTATGAGAGAAGCTAACCTAATCCAAGCTTACAAAGGAAGCTAACCATTCTTAAGGCTATAAAAGGGACCCTAGGCTTCACTTCTAAAGGTTGTTCAACAATTCTTCCCACAAGTTGAGTGACACAACTTGTGCCTCAAAAACCCTAACCTTAATCTAATCAAAAAGCTAAAAGTTCAAGATCATTGAGTTCAATCAAAGCAAGAATCCTTCAAAGCCTTTAGAAGCGAAGCCGGACTTCATCGGAGCAAGAGATCCAAGCCGATCCGCGACTCAAGGAGCCGAGCGAAGCCAAAATCGACGATCAAGTTCCTGACTCTTGAAGATTTCGAGAGATTTGTAACGAAATTGTTGATAAATAAAGGTGAAATTCTTTTATCTTGATTATCTCTTTAATTCGAACATTATGATTCTATCTAGATTCTTGAATGTGTTCTTTGTGATAATGCTTGAGTAAAACTCCGCTCGTGGAGGAGTCGAAAAAATCAATAGATGATGAAGTTGACGAATCTTGAAACATTTCTTAAGTCCTATAACGTTTGTAAATTCTTGAAAATCAAATGATCGACGATCTAGTTTCGATGCGAAATGCTTTCTTGATTATTTGCGCACGGAACTAGAGATCAACAATTGATCATTTGATTTATTAGAACCTAGCTTGTGAATGAGATTCATCGAAAGAACAAAGGATGAGATGAGGAAACCCTAGTTTCTTTGCAAGATCCTTAAATCTCGATAAATTGTCATCGATCAAGCATCAATTCGTTAATGGATAAGAAAAAGTAATCGTTAGTCTTCTTCACGTCTATAGATTTAATCGACTCCTACGAGCTTCACTTCAATTCTTGAAACTTAAATCGATTGGAATTCTATCAATTCTTGATTCTTGATTTTTAATGCTTTCTTAATTTTAGACTAGATCTAGATAATTCTTGAAAATTCATTGATATAAATCTTGAATCGTTTTCTTTTCTTCTCTCTTAAATTTTCAATTCAAATAAAACAAATACGAATAAATCACATAATCCCTGTGGACGATCCGCACTTACTAACGCGCTATATACGACACCGTTATTGATTGCGGTCAAATATTTTTGGTTGTGATTTCTATACATTTTCTAAAACCACACAATCGAGGAAAAACATTCAATCAAATGGCGCCGTTGCCAGGGATCGTGTGCTAATTTGTTCGTTTTTGAAATTTGAGTTGAAAGATTTATTCCATCATAATTTTGAGATCAAAATTCGCGCAAAACACTAAAAGATTCGTTGTGATTTGTTGCAAGGAAATCTGGAGCTTACTGTGCAATTGGAAAAATATTTGGAATATTCCAGAAGACTCAGGAAGTGAACAGGAGTGTGTGGAAAAAGTTTTGTGCAGGGATCACACTGTAGCACCGCGTTTCCACGGCGAACGCCTACCTCCTGCGGCGGTTCCGCGGTCTCTTCAAAGCATCGCTGCACGAAATTTGCTCTGTAAAATCCTGACTTTCTTATCTCCTTCTCAATCTGCTCTAATTAACAATTTTCTGCAGGTTTCTTTACAAATAAATCGCAATGCCGCAAAAAGCAATAAAAATTGTGCGTGTTTTTGATTTTTGGTTGTTTGCATATTAATACGGAATTTAAGGGGCAAAGACCAAATCCAGATTAGGTGGGGAGTTCATTACCCTTCCTAAGCCCCAAAAATCACAAACTTGCATCCGCATTACCCTCATTAACTAAAAGAAATCTAGAGATGACTCTAAGGACCGTCGTGCTCACTTAGGACAAGAGAAGGCCGTGGGTAATTCATTGCTTATCTGCGTTTCTTTTGTGGTGTCTAAGGCAAGTATATCGAAGGCTAGTGGTTACTTAATTAGGCCCACTGCTTACGTAGTGGAGAATCTCCCACTTACCTGGCACTTGCCTGACCACAGGAGAGACAAAGAGGCAGTGGAGGATTGATCCTGCGACTTGTCTTTTGGCAGTTAGGAGCGGTCTAGAGTTTTAACCTAGGTGACCACTAGATTTTAGGGTTGCTTGTTGCGTTTGTTGTGATCGTATCATTTTTTCAAAAATCCGTATATTTTTCAAAACAAACACTAACACTTCATTCATTTCCCCTAATTATATTCACGCTGCCACTTGTACTAAGCCCTTTGAGTGCAAGATAGGATGGACATGGGATTCTAGTGCCCGTTTAGTCCGCGTTTCCCCGATCGACTCCGAAGTCGGTATTTCTACATTTACTTCTTCTTTACCCACCACCACACCCACATCGATGGATCCTTCTCCATCGAATTTCTTTCCCACTAATCTGCCGCCGTCCGTAGGTGCGCAGAATCCACCCCCCATCTCTCTCCAAGAGAGGTGCTGTCCTATGCGAGGTCCTCTTTTGACCTGCTTGTCCATTCCACCAGCCAACGGGGATAATTTTGAGATTAAACCCCAATACATCAACCTTCTACCAAAATACCACGGTCTCGAGACTGAAGATGCATATGTCTTTATTACCAAATTTGAAAATGTATGCGCAATGATGGGTACGTCACAACTTTCAGTGGATACTATGCGTCTACGTCTTCTTCCATTTACTTTGTGCGATATAGCCGAGAAGTGGCTGTATAACACTACCGCACATTCCATTACGAATTGGGAAGAATTCGTTGCAGCATTCCTTAAGAAATTCTACCCTAATCACAAGACAGCTCGAGTCCGTAGCGAAATAAATCAATTCACTCAGCTTCCAAATGAACCATTTTCAAAATGTCTTGACCGCTTCAAGGATCTTTTGGTTCAATGTCCACATCACGGCATCCCGAGATGGGAACTGTGCTGAATCATATATGAGGGCAGTAACCTTACAACTAAACAGAGCCTTGAAAACATGTGTCAAGGCAATTTTATGACCAAAGACGATGGGGAAGCTTGGAAATACTTAGAAGATTTCGCTGAAAAATCTTTACAGTGGGAGAGTCCATCGTTTAGGGGTGGCAATAACCAATCGGATGTTTGCATAGTAGTTAGAGCTGAAATTTCAGCTTTACACAAGAAATTCGACACTATGGAAAGAAAATTTTTAGCTGCCGCCCTAAATCAAATGTCACTCTCCAAAACTGTATGTGGATACTGTTCTGATCCTTCTCATTTGACGGAAGAATGTCCATTGAATTCTCCGTTTCAAGGTCACGAGCATACCAATGTTGCTTTTCAAAGACCTAGAAATGATCCGTATTCTTCCACATACAATCAGGGTTGGAGGAATCACCCTAACTTTGCTTGGAACCAACAACAAAATCAAAACACGATTCCAAACCAAAAAAATTTCCAAAGGGCTCTTCCACCACCACAACAACCACTCCAATTGAGTCAGCACCCCTACCAGTCACAAAATTTTCAAAACCAGGTCAACACTCCTGCACCTTCAAATCCTTTGCAATTGACTGGTACAGATAATACCTCTGCACTAGCACAAACCCTGGATACTTTCATGAAACAATCCATCCAAGGGACGGCAAAAATGCAATCTTCCTTCGATAATGTGATGAAGATCGTTGTCTCTCAAAATGAGAATATTAAATCGATGGAAGAACAAATTGCACATTTAAAAGCCGAAATAAGTGCGAGAGAAAAAGGGAAACTTCCGTCTCAACCCCTACCGAATCCTGGACATTACAATGTAAATGCCATCACAACGTTGAGATCAGGAAGAGTGCTGAATAACCATGTTGGGGAAGAGATTGATGATACTGAAAAATCTATCAATAACATCCCGGCTGAGACCTTTCCTCACACACACACTTGTACTTCTGATCCTTGTTCTTTTACCCCACCACCTTCTCACGAGCCTATTCTCCGTTTCTCTCAAGGCTCGCCACCTCAGCAACCCTCTTTTAGTCTACCACCGACGATCCCCACTCCTCTTTTGGGATCACGTCTACTCACACCACCTTCTCCTATGATGGACCCAGCGCTCATTGCTAAAGCACCTTATCCTAATCGGTTAAGGGCTAACAAATCGAGTCCACATATGGAGAAAATTATAGAAATGTTCAAACAGGTTAACATCAACATCTCTCTCCTAGATGCTATTCAACAAGTTCCCGCTTATTAGAAAATTCTTAAAGACTTATGCACTAGGAAGAGGAAGACTCAAGTGCCTAAGAAGGTCTTCATGTCTAATAATATTAGCACTGCTTTTATCCCACAGCTACCAAAGAAACGTAAGGACCCAGGATGTCCTACGATATCGATTTCTATTGGGGGTAAAAACATCAACCGTGCTCTTTTAGACCTTGGCGCAAGTGTTAACCTACTTCCATACTCTTTTTATGAGCAGCTAGGGATTGTAGAGTTGAAACCAGCTCACTGCACTCTCCAAATGGCAGACCGTTCAATCACCAAACCTAGAGGTGAACTAGAGGATGTGTTGATAAAAGTCGGGGAATTTGTATTCCCTGTGGACTTCATTGTTCTCGATACACAACCTGTAGCGAACCCCCGGAGTCAAATTCCGGTGATTTTGGGTCGACCATTCCTTGCCACTTCCAATGCTGTCATTAACTGTAGAAACGGTTCAATGAACTTATCCTTTGGAAATATGTCAATTGAACTAAACATCTACAAAATTGGAAGTCAGCCATCTGAACCCTCTGCTCATATTCTTGATGTGTGCTCTGTCCACGAGATTGCTCCCGAATGTTGCGGAGTTGATGAACTTTGCTTAGAAGATCTCGACGACACTACCACATCACCGTTTGATCTTGCACAACATCTTAGTGAGGACACCATTTCCACGCTTGAGTCCGACACTCCTGACTCATCACCATCCGAGTCTGTATCTTTCACAGGCTATGAGCTTCTTTGTGACTCCGAAAATCAGTCGATGATCCCACCTTCTATTATTTCTCCGCCAGCATTATATCTCAAATTTTTACCTTCTCATCTTAAATATGCATATTTAGGTGAGAATGAGTCTTTACCGGTTATCATATCCGCTTCTCTAGCATCAAAACAAGAGAATGCACTTTTGACGGTATTGAGATCTAATAGGGAGGCGTTTGGTTGGACCATGGCGGACATCAAAGGGATTAGTCCTTTGATTGTAGAACATCATATACACTTGATGGATGATGCCAAACCAACCCGAGAACCACAGAGACGGTTGAACCCCGTCATGAAGGATGCGGTGAAGAAAGAGATCGTCAAATGCCTTGACAATAGTATTATTTACCCAATCTCCGATAGCCAATGGGTGAGTCCAATACATGTCGTCCCTAAGAAATCTGGCATCACGGTCATTACAAATGAGGAAAATGAGTTAATTCAGACACGCACCCAAACTGGGTGGTGTGTATGTATTGATTAGAGAAAACTCAATGCCGCTACGAGGAAAGACCACTTTCCTCTACCTTTCATTGATCAGATGCTGGAACGCTTAGCTGGACGTGAGTATTATTGCTTTATGGACGGATACTCTGGCTATAATCAGGTCCCCATTGCCAAAAAGGATCAAGATAAAACCACATTTACTTGTCCTTTTGGTACCTTTGCTTATAGACGCATGCCCTTTGGGTTATGCAATGCTCCCGCTACATTTCAGCGGTGTATGATGGGGATATTCTCGGACATGGTCGAGAATTTTTTGGATATTTTCATGGACGATTTCTCGATTTTCGGAGACTCTTTTTCTGACTGCCTATCGAATCTTGACGCGGTTCTTACTCGTTGCAAAGAGAAGAACTTAACCTTGAATTGGGAAAAATGCCATTTCATGGTCCAAAAGGGAATTGTGCTTGGACATATTATTTCACGAAAAGGCATTGAGGTTGACAGAGCTAAGATAGATGTCATTCAAAACCTTCCTCATCCCAAAAGCGTCAAGGATATCCGTTCATTTCTTGGCCATGCAGGCTTTTACAGGAGATTCATTAAGGATTTTAGCAAAATTGCTAGACTTTTAACTCTTCGCTTGGCCAAGGATACGACCTTCCACTTTGACTCGGATTGTGAGGAAGCATTCGACTCACTCAAACACTCCCTCACTACAGCCCCCGTTCTATCGTCTCCAGATTGGGACCACCCTTTTGAGCTTATGTGTGATGCATCAGATTTTGCAGTTGGTGCAGTCTTAGGACAACACATTGAAAAGATGCCACACGTGATCTATTATGCAAGTAAGACCTTGAACGATGCTCAAATTAACTATACAACTACCGAAAAAGAACTTTTGGCGGTTGTATTTGCATTAGAAAAATTCAGGCCTTACTTGATTGGCTCACCAATAGTTGTGTACACTGACCACTCCGCTTTGAAACATCTTTTGGCGAAGAAAGATGCTAAAGGTAGGCTAATACGTTGGATCCTTCTATTACAAGAATTTGATCTTGTTATCAAAGATAAGAAAGGATGTGAAAACGTTGTAGCCGACCATCTTTCACGCATCTCTTCTTCACCTGTGACCCTGCCAATCAATGATTCGTTTCCGGAAGAACAACTCTTGAGCGTATCCGATGAACGTTGGTTTAGGGATATTGTGAACTATCTTGCCACGGGACTGATACCCAGCGATTGGTCAAAACAGGACAAACATCGTTTTCTATCCCAAGTAAAACACTTTTACTGGGATGAACCATATCTGTTTAAGTATTGTCCTGACCAGATCAGTCGCCGGTGTGTCTCGAATGAGGAGTTCAAGAGTGTTCTATCTTTTTGTCATGATCAGGCATGTGGGGGTCACTTCGGTCCTAAAAAGACAGTGGAGAAGGTTTTGCAATGCGGTTTTTATTGGCCGACTTTGTTCAAAGACGCATTTGATCATTGCAAAACCTGTACACAATGTCAACACACGGATAGGATTTCCAGGAGAAATGAGATTCCCCAGCAACCCATCTTAGTGGTTGAAATTTTCGATGTTTGGGGTATTGACTTTATGGGTCCTTTTCCCAACTCCTTTGGGAATTTGTACATACTGCTTACGGTTGATTACGTCTCAAAGTGGGTTGAAGCCATTCCATGTCGCACTAATGACAAAAAGGTTGTCATTAAATTCTTAAAAGAAAACATCTTTTCGCGATTTGGACACCCACGCGCTATTATTAGCGATAACGGGACACATTTCTGCAACAAGTCCTTCGAGACTTTGATGCGGAAATACGCAATCAACCACAAACTTTCTACACCCTATCATCCCCAAACGAGCGGGCAGGCTGAGATTTCGAATAGACAGATCAAAAAAATCCTGGAGAAGACTGTTGCGAAGAATAGAAAAGATTGGTCGATCAAATTGACGGATGCTCTTTGGGCATTCCGAACTGCATATAAAACCGATCTAGGGATGTCTCCATATAGGTTAGTGTTTGGGAAGGCTTGTCACTTGCCAGTCGAGATTGAGCATAAAGCATTGTGGGCTATTAGAGAAATTAACTTTGACTTAAACCAAGCCTGCAACTTTAGGAAGCTGCAATTAAATGAGCTAAGAGAACTCCGCGATGAAGCTTATGATAACGCTGTAATTGTAAAGAATCGGACTAAGGTATTTCACGATAAAAATATTTTGAGGAAAACGTTTACACCTGGTCAGCAAGTCCTTCTTTATGATTCACGACTACACCTTCACGCGGGTAAGCTACGATCTCGGTGGAAAGGACCTTTTATTGTGCGGTCTGTATACCCGCACGGGGCAGTTGAGGTAGAAAATATTAAAAACGGCACATTTTTCAAAGTGAATGGACATAGATTAAAGCCGTATTTTTCCACTGACCCCACGGAAGAGCTCCTGTTTTTACAGGAGCCATTTTATCTTGATTAAAATTCCTCCGTCTCACCTCCATGGCCTGTAAATTACCGCATCATCTTTTTGAATGGAGGTGAGTGAAAAAAAATAAGTTTGGGGGGAGGATCTTCACTTAAATATTTTGCCCCCACTAATAATTCCTCCCAGGCTTACAGGTTTTTGAGATATAGCGGATGGCAACAGTGAGGACACTGTTGAAAACAACTTTGGAGGAGGTTTGTGCTTATTTTCGCATCATTTGCATCATACTTTGCATAAGCAAAAAACATTTTCAAAAACCTATAAAAATTTAAAAAATAAAAATATAAAAAAATAAATAAAAAATATTTTGTACATAAATAAGATAATAAAAGATTAGATAGTGAAAAATTACATCCTAAAGATTGGAAAAATTTAAGAAAACCAAGAAAATTAGAAATTTTCTTATACGAACTAGTAATAAGTAGTTATGAGCCGTTGTCACAAGGGTTAGTAAGATGAAGGAAGTCACTAATCTGAGGATAAAAATAAGTCTGAAAAATAGTTTCTAAATATTTTGAACGTTGATACCCTGCTATTCGCACTTACACACGTCTTGAAACTCGGGATAGTAGAGGATACCTTGAAATGCTCTTGTCTAAAAGCCGATGTATGAAAGAAATAAAAAAATGAATAAAATATAAAATGGTGAGAAAAATGAACACTGGTTTTGTTATCGCCAAGAAAACAATAAAAAAATATAGCGAGGGTGCCTCTTCACCTAGTGCCCTAAGGACAACTGGTCTGGGAGTCATTGCTAAGCCTTAGGTGGTGCAAGACGAGGAAAAACACCTAATAAGCAAGCACATGAGTAATCGGTCGGTTAGTACCTCAAGAAGTATTAACGGTCGCATGAAAGTGTGTGAGCAAATTCATCTAAATATTCATTAATTAAAAAGTAGTGAGGCAGATGGACAAGAGTATGATAGCTTGAATTGAATTCTCCGGGTGTAGGGATGTATATTACACACACGTAGGGTTATATGATCGATGTTTGGAAGAAAAATAGGAATGAAGAATAAGAGAATGTTTTATTGAGGGGTTATGTGATTTCTAACATTTTTTTATGACTATTAAGATAGGGCTCATGACAACCGAAAAGCTAGCTTAGTTGGAAACCCTAATTTTCAAAGCTTTTCTTTTACAATTCTTATCTTTAAATGTAATATTCAAGGTCTTCCTTTTATTATTGGATTTTGTGGGTGCAATCCGCTGAAAACCCTCAGGAGACAACACTCCTCCTACTGGGGACACCTAGAGGTTTAAAGGCTTGTTGCACGTGCTCAGTGCAATCGTGTTGCCTACGAAAGTGTGCTAGTTAGTTTTTCTCTTTCTTTATTTTCTCCTTCTCTTTTTAATAAAACAATTCGCTCGAGACGATCGAAAATAAGTTTGGGGGAATTTGATCAATCGAAAATAATGTATTTTTAACACGTCAATTTCCCTATCATTTGCATTCATCTAAAGGTATTCAGGTTAAGTATAGCACATATTAGCAAAACACCTATAAAATACCGAATTACTTGTGTTATACCTTAAAACTGACATTTCGAGGGAAATTGAGTGTTTATCATGGCATTGCATCATTCTTGTGTAGCGCAACACTTGTTTCGAAGTCTGTGCAGGAAATTTCAGGAACTGAGCCAAAATTGTCAAAGTGCTGATAAAAAATACGCCAACTCAAAGATCTGAGATCTGGCAATGATATAGAAGGAGTTGTGAGAATCAACATATCAGAACAATATCATGAAGTCATCATAAAGTCACACTGTGAAATTGACACAGAGATGCCCACACGTGACCACGGATCCACGGCCTGAGCAGGCACGTGCCGCGGATCCGCGGTTGATATGCCACGTCATCACTTCTGCTTTGCTTCAGTATTCTCCTCTCAGCTTTAGAACTCCTTTATGCCACTGAAATTTCCAGAACACTCCAGAACATTCTGCCAGATCAGCAAAGCTCCTTGATCAAAGCTAAACACGTCAAGCTTTCAAAGCAAGCTTCCCCCTTAACTACCTTAAAACCTAGAAGCTTCTCCCTAACCTCCAAGCTTATGAAGGAAGCTAACCCTAACTAACTAAGTCTAGAACCTTCCTCCTAACTACCAAGCTTATGAGAGAAGCTAACCTAGACCAAGCTTATGAGAGAAGCTAACCTAATCTAAGCTTACAAAGGAAGCTAACCATTCTTAAGGCTATAAAAAGGACCCTAGGCTTCACTTCTAAAGGTTGTTCAACAATTCTTCCCACAAGTTGAGTGACATAACTTATGCCTCAAAAATCCTAACCCTAATCCAATCAAAAAGCCAAAAGTTCAAGATCATCGAGTTCAATCAAAGAAAGAATCCTTCAAAGCCTTTAGAAGCGAAGCCGGACTTCATCGGAGCAAGAGATCCAAGCCGATCCGCGACTCAAGGAGCCGAGCGAAGCCAAAATCGATGATCAAGTTCCTTACTCTTGTAGATTTCAAGAGATTTGTAACGAAATTGTTGATAAATAAAGGTGAAATTCTTTTATCTTGCTTATCTCTTTAATTCGAGCATTATGATTCAATCTAGATTCTTGAATGTGTTCTTTGTGATAATGCTTGAATAAAACTCCGCTCGTGGAGGAGTCAAAAAAATCAATAGATGATGAAGTTGACGAATCTTGAAACATTTCTTAAGTCCTATAACGTTTGTAAATTCTTGAAAATCAAATGATCGACGATCTAGTTTCGATGCGAAATACTTTCTTGATTATTTGCGCACGGAACTAGAGATCAACGATTGATCATTTGAGTTACTAGAAGCTAGCTTGTGAATGAGATTCATCGAAAGAACAAAGGATGAGATGAGGAAACCCTAGTTTCTTCGCAAGATCCTTAAATCTCGATAAATTGTCATCGATCCAGCATCAATTCGTTAATGAATAAGAAAAAGTAATCGTCAGTCTTCTTCACGTCTATAGATTTAATCGACTCCTACGAGCTTCACTTCAATTCTTGAAACTTAAATCGATTGGAATTCTATCAATTCTTGATTCTTGATTTTTAATGCTTTCTTGATTTTAGACTAGATCTAGATAATTCTTGAAAATTCATTGATATAAATCTTGAATCGTTTTCTTTTCTTCTCTCTTAAATTTTCAATTCAAATAAAATAAATACGAACAAATCACATAATCCCTGTGGATGATCCGCACTTACTAACGCGCTATATACGACACCGTTATTGACGGCGGTCAAATATTTTTGGTTGTGATTTCTATACATTTTCTAAAACCACACAATCGAGGATTTCATTCAATCAATACTCATCAGTCTATAATCCCCGAGCTAACGGTCTAGCTATGGCTTTCAACAAGACCTTGACAAAGATCGTGAAAAAGACGGTGTCACGAAATAAGAAAGACTGGCACGAGAGACTGCATGAAGTTCTTTAGGCGTATCGAACTACGTTCAAGACGGCCACGAACACAACTCCATACGCATTGGTATTCGGTACAGAGACGGTACTCCCCCTCGAGATAGAGCTACCCTCTCTACGAGTGGCAGTTCATTACGAGCTAACAGACGAGAGAACGCTCACTTTCGGCTTGAGGAGCTCGATGCTCTTGATGAAAACCGGCTGATAGCGCTGTAGGGTTCCTAGGCACTCTTGTGAAGGTTCATAAGGCATCAAACATGCCCGAATAAAATTTTAGACGTGCCGAACAACCCAAAGCCGGGATCTTTGCTAGATTATTAGGGTTTAGCATGTAAGTAAACATCTTTACTACTAAAAGTGAGGGATTACAACCTTTGTAGTCCGCCCCTTCGCTTCACAAGCTCCGAGTAGAAGTCCCTTTGCCGCGATCTACGATCTTCCGAACTCAAGAGAGGCTCCACGACTCGAACGATCCATGCTAGCTTGTAGTGTTCCGCTTCTCCGATGATCTACATCGAAATTGCTATAACTCAAGCTCTCTCACTCTAATGAGGTGAACACCCTAATCTAATGGGCTAGATTAGATGAAGATGATGGAGTAGTATTTATGCTTTCTTTTTATATCATTTTCTCACAAGAACTCATCACAAAAGAAATCACTAGTGAGCTCTTTGCAAAACTCAAGAGAGAAGAAGATGAAGAATAATGAGATAATTCCTTTTGTGATGAATAGTAGATAAGAATATATGATTGATTATGGAACCTGTAGGGTTCCTAGGCACACTAATGAGGTCTCACAAGGCATCAACCATGCCATTTTCAAATTTTACATGTGCCAGGAAACCCTAATACGGATCGTTGACTAGATTTTAGGCGAAAAATAAAACTAGTTAACAACTTAACTAAAAGAAAGAGGCTACAACCTTTGTAGATCCGGTTCTCCACCTCCGTGGCTCCGTGATGAAGTCCCCTCGCTGTCTATATCGGATCCCGGACTCTAGCGTCGGCTTCATCGGAGAAATGGGCGGGCTAGGTCGTCGACTTCGATGCCGAAGATGATCTACGTCGAGGCAACACAAGATCAAGCTCCAACTTCACCAAGTCATGAAACTTGTGAAGAAAACACCCTATACTACTTGGCAAGAGGTAGAGAATGAAGAAATAGTAAGTGGGTTCACTTTAGAATTGGATTTCTCACTCTTTTTCACTAGTTGCCATTGATGGAGGCAAGCTTTCTTCATGTTGAAGAAAGAGAAGAAGAAGAAGATAATATGATAAGTTATTTTCAAAATAGAAAATAATATCAATACTTATCATATGGCAACCATGATTAGGTGTAGAGAATAGACTATGGTTAGTGGGAATGGTTAGGGTTAAGCATGAGACAAATATGGTGGACTTGTTCAAACATGAAGCTTCAACAAGCAAACAAAGAAAGCCACCATATCATTTTCTTTTCCAAAATAAATAAATAAGTAAGTAAATAATCAAAACCCTAACCATTCGTATAACCATGGTTTAATTCTTTACACAAACCCAAGTGAGCTTGTATCATCAAACATGATACAAACAAGTGCACAAAAGTATATCACATATACAATGTGCATTTCAAGTGAGAAAATCCATTTAAAATGAACCAATACTAGTTAATGCAAAGTAATATATCAAATATATAATTATACATTAAATCATTAAATCAACACTTGATTAACGATCCGGTCATATCGCATATGACCGACTAATATCCAATGTATCGGCTTATCGAATCAATCCTCGATTCGATAACTAGGTTATATCGCATACAACCAATCGATACATTTATCGCGAGAATAAATACGGTATCACATACACGCATTATTCTCGGTCCCGCACATATCTCATATGCGCTCCTATTTCGTTTCGCTTGAGCCAGGAAACCTCTGTGTAGGACTCTAAAGACTCGTCAATACGCCGGCAGCAGGTGATGATCATATCAAACACCCACAAGCCGCAAGCGGTCTGCTAAACGTAACGGCCACCCGGGTATTGAGCGATCAGAAGATCGACGAGCAAGCCCGCTCACACTCCTGTGAATCCAACCAGTAACACTTACCGTACAGTCCGGTCTCGTCGTCTGATATGTCGCATATCTCGCCTAGGGGTGGTAAACGTCAGACCCCAATAGCTCGATAAGTTGTGTCGATATGAGGTCTATAACAGTTCGAGAAACTACAGGTAATACTTACCAGTAAATCTCAGCAACCCTGGCCAGGGATTTCCGGTTATAGCCAATCGAACACAGCGCAACATCAACTCCCTATACCGGGAGAGACGAATCCCCTCCTATCGCTCATTGCCTCCATATGATTCGGGACTGTACCCAAAAACCACCGTTTTGCACGCCCTCTTGGACGTGGTAAGGTGGAAATCAAAGCACAGTGGGAATCACACAAGACTCTATGACGATCTCGGGTCAACAGACTACTCTGTACCAGTGTCACCAAAGAACTGCCATCTGACGTAAGGTATAATACCATCTGGGAGTTCTCGGCGAGTCCGTCCAGTGTACCCAGTCTCCACTGAGCACCCGTATATCATCTCTGATGTCAAACACCAATGGATATGGGATCATCCATCGCCCATCTGTATGGGTCGAGAAGGTATACGCTAGTCTACTCTGGTATATCGATGCCCCATCTCGATACACCCACGACTAGGAACCTTGAAGGATGTACTTATGGACTACCATGTCCCCACTAGTATGATCTGCATCATAGTCCAGGTAGTCAAGTACACATCCTAAGGGCTTTACCAACATGTAACAGAGAGACAATCAGTATACACGTTAAGGTAAAGAGTAACCAGATAGCATACTATCATGTCGAGCAAGAAAGTCCTCCCTATATATGTCCAAGCATCGACTACAATATACATCCTATGTATTGTAATGGCCTCTAGGGCATACATATAACTAACAATCTCCCACTTGCACTAGGGCCATCTGATAGCAGTGATTGTAGTATCTCATACTCAACCATCCCATAATAATCTCCCACGTGATGTCCTCTGAGTCTACTCTCCTAACCTCGATCTCCTTGGAGATCAACCATCTCCATGATCAGGTGATACTGCCTTAGAATATATCTGGATCATTGATGGGACGGACGTTCCTTGGCATATGCCACAACTCCATTGTCACACAATGGGAGGAACTAAGTTCATCTCATGAACAAATATACATCCAGACTGCCTCTTTGGTAGCATCTTAAGTAGCGATGTATTGAGCCTTTATCGTCTAGTATGCCACGGTATCTAGCTTGGAACTCTTCCAACATACCGTCCCTTTACTGAGGGTAAAGACAATGCCTGCGACTGATTTTCAGTCGTCCTTATCACCCTGGAACCCTTCCAGTGATTCTCCCCAGGATCGGTTGATACCATCTCACTACAACTAGTGAGAATCCTAACATCTAATTAGATCTATCTCATAGTTACAAAACCCAGGATTTAGGAGGTATCACTTTGATCCTATATGGAGAATCATTGTGATAAGCGGAGATTGACCGAGCGTAGCATAGGAAACCCCTTCCCTATCAAGAGCATGTCATCCACGTACTCTACGAGGATCGTCACTATACTCCCTACTACCTTTTTGTTTATACAAGGTTCATCTACCATTTTGATGATGTCAAACTCTTTGACTAATCCATCAAAACAGATGTTCCAACACCGCGATGCCTGCTTTATCACATAAAACATCTTGCACACGTTTCCGTTGCTCCCACTGTTTACGAAGCCCTTTGGCTGTGTACTTATAGACGCCCTTTTCTAAAAGAGCATTTAGAAAAGCAGTCATGGCACCCAACCGCCAGATATCGTAGTCATGGTATGTAGCTGTGGCAAGTAGGATCTGGATGGACTTAAGCATAGCCACTTGAAAAGGTTTCATCATTATCCACGCTTGGTCGATGACGAAAAGCTTTAACAAGTCTAGCTTTGAAAGTCTCAACTTTTCCATCTACACCAAGTAATCTTCTCAAGATATACTTGCTCCTGATAGGGATTTAACCCTTCAGATATAGCAACCAAAGTCCATACTTTGTTGGTGTATAAGGATTCCATCTCAGATCGCTAAGAATCCAGCCATTCTTACAGAGTCGCACTCCTGATGGCCTGCTCGAAACTAGTTGGGTCATCATCTCATGATGCAATCCTCGCTCCCACTGTCATCGAGAAACCGAAGTATCTCTCAGGCAGATGAGGAACCCTACTAGATCGGCGGAGAGCCTGAGGTTCGTTGGTATCTATTGAATCCTTTGGTTGTACCAAATCATTAGCTGCAGTTTGTATAGCTGGAACATTTCCAGTTCTACATAGCAGATCTTGCCTCGAGCTTGTCCGGATTTTTCTTTTCAGACATAGGCTGGACAACCCCAAATCTTAACTAACTTAAGAGATGGGCTCTTCCCTTACCATATCACATATGAAGTGGTAGGCAACTGATTTGATTTGAACCCTATTCAATAGGTATGCAGCTTCTCAAGTGCATAACTCCCAAAAAGGAAACAGGTAACTCAGTAGTACTCATCATAGAGCGCACCATATCGAATAGGGTGCAACTGCTCCGCCCCGATATACCATCGTGCTATGGTGTATACGGAGGAGTAATGCTGAGAGAAATCTCATTCTCCTTTAGAATAGTCCAGGAATTCCGTACTCAAGTATTCTCCTCATTGATCTCATCAAAGGACATAATACTTATACCCGTGTTTTGGTTCTCTACTTCTAAATCATATTCTGTGAATATCTCAAAAGGTTCGGACTTGTGTTTCAACAGGAACATATGTCTGAATCTTGAGAGATCATCAGAGAATGTAATGAAGTACAAAGAACCGGTCTTGGCATGTGTAGACAGGGGACCTTTATACATCAACATGTATCATCCCAAGAGTTCACCAACTCTTTCTCTGTTTCCAGTAAACGGAGCTATGGTCATCTTATCTCTGTGACATGACTGGCAAGTTTCACAAGATGTAAATTCAAACTGATTTAAATATGCATCTAAAATGTAACTTCAGCCAGTCGAATCGCATTGATATGACCTAGTCTACAATGCCTCAAGAAGGATTCGTTCATTTCTGAACTCTTTCTCTTGTGTGTGTTCCGTATACTAAAGAACTGTAGTTTGATTTAGAACATCAATGCTTTTAGATAACGTGCCTGAACCGATCAACTTTTGATATAGGAAATGTTCAAAACATTATCCAACTATACAAAATTTTATCATTTCTTTACTAATAAAGAGATTGATATGATTTTGTATATCAGGTTCGGTATCTAATAACATTCGTTCAGAATCAATGTATTTGGAATACAGGGTGACAGTGACCAACAGACTTGGCTGCAACACTTGCCCCGTTTTCTGCCTCATGAAACTTATCACCCGATCTTAGTTTTTCTACCTTTTTGCAGCCCTATGTAACAGATTACATATCTGGGATCCTGATCCGGTATCATATACCCAGGATGCTGAGGATACTGAGAAACAGTTCTTTGTAACGAACACACCCGAAGATGATGCATCAGCATGCACTCTCTTCGTTTGGGCGGCACGGGAATTCTGGTAATCCCCAATTTCCTGCTCTGTCTTATAACAATTATAAGTTGGAGCGGGACCAACGTTCCCCAGCTCAGTATAACAAGCGGGTTCGGTCAAATATCCGTATTATTATCTTGATTAAGGCGTGATATGGTCGCTACCTAGAGAGAGAGAGAAGAAAACACTCAGCGTATGCTCTTGTAAGAATAGATTGGTTATTATTTTATCTAATCAGGATGGCTCCCACTGTTTTTTATCAAATCTTCCTTCAAACCCTAAAAGAAAGACTAGCCGGGATTAATTACACACTACAAGTTCGCTAACCTTTCAGCCAGGCCAGTGTCGGTACTTTGAGGGAGGTCCCCCGTGCTTTCGCACGGACCTAATTAATGTAAACCTCGTTTTCCCAGAGGCGTAACCCCGTTGACACCTTTCTAGACACCTACTTGATCGGCTAATTGTAATGTGTAAAACTTTCCCAGGAGTAACAATTACTCGCAGCGGGTATCGGGATCCAACTATCTCATAGAAGGTATGCAATCTCATTGCAAATTTCAACACTTGAAATTCCCGATAATATTTTGCCCCTAGCGTCCAATGACCTTGACGGAGGTCAACAAACCATAGGCTACTGGTCAAGTTCAACCCGTCATTTCTTGATCGAATTAAACCCACCCGCACGACCCTTGACGGAGGTCAACAAGGCCGCACGACTACCCTAATCCAATCTGCATCATATGCATAAGCAGATAAATACTAGTTAGCTACCGCACACTACGCCTTGACGGAGGTCAACACACGTAGCACGAATACTAAGTAGGATTTATCTGAAATGACGGAGGGCTACGACAGGTTTTTCTGAAAACCTATTGCGTAATGAACTTGATATCGTTGTAGAATCAAATGATTTTAAAATGGAGTGTTTTTGAGGCTTTTCTAGTTTTGCTAAAGGAGTCACTCCCGGTGAAGGGATCGTCGGTCCTTTTCTCATCGAATAAGGTGCAGGATATATCACATATACCTCTGTGGAAAGCAAGAACTCTTAAAAGCAATCAAAAGACAAACCGAGTGTGTAGCATCTGCCAGTTATTGCTAAAGGATTCACTCCCGGTGAAGGGATCTCGGTCCTTTCCTCATCGAATAAGGTGCAGGATATATCACATATACCTCTGTGCAAAGCAAGAACTGTAGCTACCTTTTTTATTTTGAAATTCGATTCTACAACATCTTTAGGTTTCTTTTACTTTCATTAATCACATTAATGAAGTCCCATCATTTAAGTACCTAAATATCACAGATAAATACGACGTACACTTATGCCATCCGCATTCGCCTCGATGTCCCCTCGTGCACCGTTAGGTTAGGTAACTAACGGCAGAGCGGGGCAGGGCTAGCGCGGGTGTAAAACATAAGTAACGCCTATATAATATATCATATATACTATATAAAGTATCCATCACAGAACATATCACATGATCACATCACAGATATCGCAGCAGAAGAATCATATGAAATATTGGATATACTAGGATGTCCGTGTTTTCAATACGAGCCAATATAAAACACGGATTCCACGGTCGCGATGAATAGCCAAACCCACACCCCTAGACCCCTACGAGAGCGGCAAGCAACCCTACCAATTCTAGAGTTAGGAGACCCGGACTCGACTCCTTGAGTTGGTCTCCCACTGGACTCCAGAACCCGGTTACTTGTGCTCCCCTCCTTGGGTCTATCCTAGTGCAGAAAAGTAAATAATATACAAAGGGTGACATCTTCCGCAACCTGGAAGTGCCCCAATAAAAGAATATTACATACAAGTTTTTACATGAATGAAAATGAAAAACACTCATCTCACATAAAAACCCCCGGCTATTCAAACATGACGATCCAATATAACATATCCAGTAACACATAACATCACATGTCATCAACGTAAGTAAACATGCGTATCCCAATTGTCGTTGACATATAGCAACGAAACCGGCGATATCACATATTACACTTACGGTCACAGAAAAGAAAGTGTAAAACTACAACAGTTGGAATCCGCAATCTCTTTAGATATCGCATGCCTAATCAAATGAAATACTTAGACATCACATGCCTAACAATTATAAACCCCACATTTTAGTCTCATTATCGAAAACTCTTTTCAATATCAAGTCGGGCAATTCAGCAAGATTCCCGACATCCTGATCGAATGCTCATCGCAAACTTTAGTAGGCGGCCGCACCCCCGATACCGTCGACAAAGTGCACCAAAGCGGAACACCGCTGCCGCGAGCACCCGAACGGATGCTTTCGGCGACGGGGTTCTCCTACAGTCACTTGGTCGGGGTTAAGGGATGTAGCTGTCTAATAAGTTTATCCGGCGAGTATCCGTGTACGCTACGTGATTGCGACGGACTTTTGATCACATCAAAATTCCGTGGCAACCGATCAAGTGAGACTAAACTGCTATGTTTATAACATTCATTCAGTTATCTCATAACTTCTTGTGAATTCCAATTGTTGTATCACATTCCAGATAAATAGAAAATGTTAAACTTTCCGATCGAACAGTCGAACACCCAAGTTTTCCCGATACAGCTCAACACATGAAATAAGTCTAAAAACATTCAGTTCATGCCTCAGTACCAATGGTCCAGCCGTAGAAGGGTCAAGCCAACGCCTCACATGTGGCACGCCGTACTGCCCCAAACCCTAAGGTTCAAAGGGCAGTTCAAGACGGTCACATAATCGAGTTAAGGTTTGTTGTCTTCTAGAGGGTTCATCGTGTTACTTGCACTACTTAGAACGTCTTTAAACCACGGAAAAATCCAACACTTTGAAATTTCCCGACAGGGGAAAAATTGGGTATTTATATCCGGTCAAACTTTTTAACATATTCAAAAATTATCCGGAAAGCCACACAGACAAAATTAGACAATCCGATCGATACACCGAGTCCCCAATACAACCCAGAAAACTCAACTCTTGAGTAAATATTAAAAATTCCCAGAAAACTCAGCATTTAAATATATAAATTACTGTGCAAGCCAGGTGTAAAGATTCATCAATTTGGCCACGGAACCGCCGCCTAAGTCAGGGTGGCGCCGCGGTTCCGCGGCACTTTAGACGACTTAGGGGACCCGTTTTGTACAGTAATTCTTATAAAACCCTGCTGAATTTTTTAGCAATTTTTAATTCACAAAAATCCAAATTTTCAGAAAATTTCCAGAGAGCATTTTGGAGTTAGGGTTTCGGGTCGATCGGACTTCTAACTCCGTCTACGCATAGCCTAAGGCTCTAGCTAGGCTCTGATACCACTGTAGGGTTCCTAGGCACACTAATAAGGTCTCACAAGGCATCAACCATGTCATTTTCAAATTTTACATATGCCGGGAAACCCTAATACGGATCGTTGACTAGAGTTTAGGCGAAAAATGAAACTAGTTAACAACTTAACTAAAAGAACGAGGCAACAACCTTTGTAGATCCGGTTCTCCACCTCCATGGCTCCGTGATGAAGTCCCCTCGCTGTCCATATCGGATCCCGGACTCTAGCTGTAGGGTTCCTAGGCACTCTAATGGAGTCTCACAAGTGATCAAACATGCACAAATCAAATTTTACGGGTGCCTACAAACCCTAATACGGATCGTCAACTAGATATATAGGCGAAGCAAGCATGTAATCGAATTAAATGCTAAGGGAAAGTGACTACAACCTTTGTAGATCTGGTCTACCACTTTCTAAGCTCCGCGATGATCTCCCTCCGCTGTCCAAATCGAACCCTGAACTCAAGCATCGGCTTCGTCGAAGAAATGGGCGGGCTTGATCGTCGGTTCGATGCCGAAGATGATCTACGTCGAGGCATCACAAGAACGAGCTCCGCCTTCGCCAAGTCAAGAAACTTGTGAAGACAACACACTCTACTACATGGCAAGTAGTAGAGGATGAAGAAATAGGAAGTGGGTAGACTTTAGATTTGGATTTCTCACTTGATTTGGCTAGTTGCCATTGAAGCTATCAACATCTTTCTTCTTGAGGATGAAGAAATAGGAAGTGGGTAGACTTTAGATTTGATAATATATGATAATAAGAAGATAATATATGATAAGTTATATTAGTCAAAATAAAAAACCATATGATACTTATCATGTCAACAACCATGGTTTAGTGTAGAGATTTAACTAGGGTTAGATGAGTGGTTAGGGTTAGACATGTGACAAGAATGGTGGACTTATTCAAGGCTTCAAGAAGCTTCAATGTAAAACAAAGAAAGCCACCATCCTTTTCTTTTGCCAAAAAGAATGAATAAATAAATAAATGGATAAAGAATTAAAAGAAAAGAAACCCTAACCATTCACTAATCATGGTTTAAGTCTTTACACAAACCCAAGGTTGCATGTATCATCAAACATGATACAAACAAGTGCACAAGAATATATCACATATACAATGTGCATCATCAAGTGAGAATATCCTCATAAAGTGAACCAATACTAGTTAATGTAAAGTAATATATCAAATATATAATTATGCATTAAATCATTAAATCAATACTTGATTTAACGATCCGGTCATATCGTATATAACCGACTAGTATCCAATGTATCGGCTTATCGAATCAATCCTTGATTCGATAACTAGGTTATATCGCATATAACCAATCGATACATTCATCGCGAGAATAGAATGCGGTATCACATACACGCATTATTCTCGGTCCCGCACATATCTCATATGCGCTCCTATTTCGTTTCGCTTGAGCCAGGAAACCTTTGTGTAGGACTCTAAAGACTCGGCAATACGCCGGCAGCAGATGATGATCATATCAAAAACCCACAAGCCGCAAGCGGTCTGCTAAACGTAACGGCCACCCGGGTATTGAGCGATCAGAAGATCGACGAGCAAGCCCGCTCACACTCCTGTGAATCCAACCAGTAACACTTACCGTACAGTCCGGTCTGTTCGTCTGATATGTCGCATATCTCGCCTAGGGGTGGTAAATGTCAGACCCCAGTAGCTCGATAAGTCATGCCGACTTGAGGTCCATAACATTCGTGAAACTACTGATAACTCTTACCAGTATATCACTGCAACCCTGGCCAGGGATTTCCTGTTATGGCCAGTCGAGCATAGCACAACATCAACCCCCAATACCGGGAGAGACGAATCCCCTCCTATCGCTCATTGCCTCCATGTGAATCGGGACTGTACCCAAAAACCACCTGTTTGCACGACGCAGTAGAGCCGTGGTAGGGTGGAAATCAAAGCACAGTGGGAGACACACAAGACTCTATGACGATCTCGGGTCAACAGACTAAGCTGTACCAGTGTCACCAGAGAACTGCCATCTGACGTGAGGTATAATACCATCTGGGAGTTCTTGGCGAGTCCGTTCAGTGTACCCAGTCTCCACTGAGCACCCGCATACCATCTTCGATGTCAAACACCAATGGATATGGGATCATCCATCGCCCATCGCATGGGTCGAGAAGATATGCGCTAGTCTACTCTGGAATATCGATGCCCCGTCTCGATATTCCCACGACTAGGAACAATGAAGGATGTACTCATTGACTACCCAGGCCCCACTAGTATGATCTGCATCATAGTCCTGGAAGTCGAGTACACATCCTAAGGGCTTTATCAATATGTAATCAGAGAGACAGAAAGTATACATGTTAAGACAAAGAGCAACCAGATAGCGTACTATCATGTTGAGCAAGAAAATCCTACCTATATATGTCCCAGCATCCACTACAATATACATCCAATGTACAGTAATGGCCTCTGTTCCCCTCCGAACGGCGGCCGGGACGTTGGGACGTCTGAGGCGTTAGGTTCGGGGAAGATGCTAATTGGTGCTATCCGCCCACCTCTCCGAAGATGCCAAGTTGATTTATGGCACCATGTATCGAAGGTTTAGACGGATGCGTCCGATGTAGCAGACTTCGTCAGATTCCCCCTCGTTTGAAGGGTTTTTGATTGTGGGGACGCTCTTCCCTGCAGGCGCAAGCCCCTGCAGTTAATTACGCTACCGCATTGCGGTAACAACTTTCTCCTTCTCCAGATGGTCACTTTGTGTCGTGGGTGTCTGTTTTGTATTTTGTTGCCCGTGGATTGTTTACGGAGACTGAGTTATGTCGTCGCCCGTAGGGCGTGGACTAGTCCAAATCCGTATTATCTTAGATTTGGGTTTGGGGGGGTTTGGTTTGAGGATACGTCAGCCATACTTGAGGCTAAGATCAACTCAAACGTTTGTTAAGGATACGTTAGTCTAACTTTGTGACTAAGATCAACTTAACGGGATCGTTTAGATCCGACAAAAGAGTGTTTGGACTCTAATGTTCCAGTTTAGGGACATAGTGGTCCATCGTCTGTATGGCTGTCGGGACCCATCACCTCTCTGACGACGTTGAAGGATTACAACGACAGATGTCAGAGGGGTTCAGAGATGTACCCTTGAGCCGGAGTTAATTTGGGGGATTCGTAGTCCAGTATGTTTGAGGGTTTAAGGACGCGTTAGCCATCTTCGAGGCTAAGATCAACTTAAACGGGACCGTTTAGGTCCGACAAAAGAGCATATGAAGGGCTCTATTGTTCTAGTTTAGGGACGTTGCGGTCCATGGATAGTTTAAGGACATTGCGGTCCGTGGGTAGTTTAAGGACATTGCGGTCCGTTGTTAGTTTTAAGACATCTCGGTCAAGGTTAAGGACGTCGTAGTCCATGGGTTTAAGGACCCCACAGTCCGGTATGTGCTCTGGATGCTTCACACGGGTTCACTGCCGTGCTTAGCGAGGACCAGGCTCCGCTCTGGACGTTTTCCGTGGGGTCAAAGAGTGACGTTATCCACGTTCCGCGTGACCAGGAATTTGTATGAGTTTAAGGACCCCACAGTCCATATCATGGGTGGTCGTCGGGACCCGTCACCTCTTTGAAGACATTAAGGGATTACAATGCCAAGTATCAAAGGAGTGAAGAGATGTACCCTAGAACCGGAGTGGCTTGAGCAGTCCCTGGCCCAATTTGAGGTCAGGACTGATTAATTATGTTATGAGCCCATTGGCCCAATTAGTCACGAATTGAGGACTTATGGCCAGCTTGGGCTAAGTCCCATCATGTCTGGAATATTGATTCCTTGTGAGTCCATCGAGGGAGAAGCTTTGCCTCTATCCCTTTAGCCAATTGGGCTATAGACTAGTGTTAAACACTTCAAAGCAATCAGTGTTGAACACTGGGAATGAGTTTGACAAGTTAGTGTTTAACACTAGAAGAATAATTGGTGTTAAACACCAGCAACAAGGCCTTGAAATGATCATAAGCACTAAAACAGCTCAGTGTTGAACACTGGCAATGGGGATCTCAAATTAGTGCCGAATATTAAAACAATTAGTATTGAACACTACGAACAAAATTCTTTAATTAGTGTTGAACACTAAGGCCCGATAGCATTTCAATACTGGATTCGAGGGTTTTAACTTAGTGTTAAACACTACAGCAAGAACGGTCACGTGGCCCCACGTGAGAGTGCCTTCCCTTCAATGATTCTGCCGAAATTACTGTGTCTTTGATAGCGTCACGTGTCAGCACGTGACGGGCATTCAAATGCCTATGTGTTAAGGCTTCTGCTGAAAGTCACGTGGGTCACGTGGGGTGCTGCCTCAAAGGGGCTTTCTGTAGGGCTTTTGGGGGGTCACGTGGTGACACGTGACCCTGCCTCAATGTTGTTTTTTTTTTTTGGAGGATCTGTTACTCCTCTTTCAGGAATTAAATTCCTCGAACTTTTAATTTCAGAGGAATTAAATTCCTATTTCCTTTTGAAGGCTTATATTCTGGAATAGAGTTTAAATCTGAGTTTTCTGTGGGAATTAAATTCCTTGTTTATGCGAAGAACCGAATAGGGTTAAACCCTAACAAAAGCTTTTAAGGAATTAAACTCCCCTTTTCTGAGGATTATGATTAAAGGAATTAAATTCCCACCGTTTCAACAGAACTATGTTCTTAATTAGGGTTCAACCCTGTTTCTTTTTGTTTTGAAGGAATTAAATTCCCATGATACAGGGTCGAACCCTAACTTTATCTTGGAGGAATTAAATTCCTATAGTTCTATGAGAGTTAAATTCTCATGCTTGCATTCCTTCTCTATGTTTTGGATCTGCATGGCAGGATCTCGACCCATTGAGAATTAAATTCTCAACCTTAAGGGGAGATGTGCACTTTGCAGATCCTCTATCAAAGAGGGAGGAGATATGCTCTCTCGTTTTATGCCTCAGAGTTAAACTCTGTTGAGAATTAAATTCTTTTTCTTTCCAAAAGGCTTTCCCTTTCTTACCTAGGGTTTTTTGGCAGAAGATCTGAGTCTTTTCAAAATATCAAAGCTCTTCTCCTTTCTCTTTTCTTCTCTGCGTATCCCCCTCTTTTTTGTGTCCCTTGGCTCCTATTTATAGGAGAAGCAGCCGAATCAATCAGTCTTTTGTGAATCTTCATTGAGAGATTTGATTTGCGTCCATCATTCATTTTGGGCCTTTGGATTATCAGGTGAATTTTATTCACCATTGGATTTTAAATCCAGAGATTTTCCTTTGTTATTTTGGTTAGATTTTTAAGGGGGAAATCTTTCCAAACCCGAGATTTTCCATAGATAGATGATATTTAATCATCTCTGGATCTTTAATTTGATTGGTCCCAAATAATTACTTTCCTTTGGAAAGATTCGAATTTCCTTCAGAATTTAATTCTGTCGTCAAAAATGGGTTTTGAAAGCCGGTCACGTGTGACCACGTGACCCATGGTCACGTGTAGACACGTGACCCTCTTTGGAATGAAGAATCCTCTTCCTTTCTGCGCTATCTTCCGGTTGCTGTTGTAGCCATCACGTGCTACCACGTGACGCCTGGTCACGTGTGAGCACGTGACCCCTGTCTGGCACTTCTTTCTTTGGTTCAATTGGAGAGCGAGTTTGCTGCCTTGAACGTCACGTGTCGACACGTGACCCTGGTCACGTGGGAGCACGTGACCTCTTCTGAAGCTCTTTTCCTTGACTTGATCAGCGAATCAAAGTGCGCTTTTTCTGTATTTTATAGGTCACGTGTCAACACGTGACTGCTGTCACGTGTAAGCACGTGGCCTCTTTTGAAGCTTTTCCCAGAAGCTTTCCTGATTTTAAATCAGGAAACAAATGCCCCCACAGCGTTGTTCTCACGTGTCAGCACGTGAGTGCAACGCTGTCACCTCTCGCGACCGTTGGATTCCTTTAGGGATCTGGGGAGATGAAACGTTTTCACTATCTTCTATAAATAGCTCTGTCTCTTCATAGGAGCCTTCACCTTGTTCGTCTTCTTCCTCTGAGAATTTCTTCTTTGAGAATTTAATTCTCACTTCCAGAGCTTAGTTCTCTGTCTTGATCATTTCCCAGAGTTTAACTCTGTTGACGGATCCTTTCCCTCAGGTAAGAATGTTAAATGGCCAAAGCGCCTTTGTCTTTAAAAGAACTCTTTGGATTTCAAATCTATATTAAGGGTTTCGCCAAGAACCCATTTTTCTTCACGTTTCTCCATAAGAACAGGGAGCCTTCGAACTGTAGATCTCTTAGGTTTTAGGTGACCTTTGGGGAGATGATGACAACGTTTCAACTCCATGGACTTTAATTCCATCAAAATTATTTCTGGGAATTTAATTCCCCTTTTTTTTCTAATAAGGAATTTAATTCCTATGAAGAACTCAATCTCTTCACACAGAGGCTCCTTGGGGTCTCTTGGCCCGAGGCTGTTCTTCTGCAATTAATGCGATGGGGATTTTGTAATGATGCTAGTGACTTTTATTTCAGGTATCATGGACGCCCATCTGTATCGTCTTGAAGAGATCATTTCCTATGGGAACATTCGTGCGCTGGGTCGCAGTCAGGACCAGGAGTTCACTGATGCCCAGTGCGCCGAGATCATGAGCCGCTTTGATGAGTACAACCATCGACTACTTCCCCGTCGCTCTTCTCTTCTGAGGCTGATCGTGCTGGCGATCCGGGAGGCCCTTCCTCTCTTTTGCGCCGGCATACCACTCGGGGACTTAGACGCTGCCGAGGATAAGGTGCATTCGGTGTACCTTATGGGCTTGATCTCAAAGAGGAGGCGGGATGATCTCATTGATCTTCTTCATCAGCTTTTTCAACAATCAGCCATACTGGGCGCCTATCGGAGGGTAGAGGACATCCGTGGGGACCCCGATGCTTGTGACCGTGAGCGAAAGCATACTCGGGAAGTTCTCAACGTTTGGAAGGTTTTGGATAAAGTTAATTTTGAGTTTCTCAACCCATGCCCCGCATCTGAAGTGTTTCCATTGTAAATGTGTCCTCGATATTTTGTATGAACCTCTTGAAGTATGAGTGGCGAGTTTTATTGTGTTCTCTCATGTTTGCACGCCTTTTTCCTGGAATTTTATCATTTCACTATTGTTGTTGCTGATGCCTTTAATATGCATGGTGCTATTCTATTTTCTAGTGCACGTCAAATTTGGGTCTCACACGTTCCGCACGTGGGACCATTTGATGGGGACTGTTCACAAAATTTTGCATGCCGCATTTCTAGCGCGCAGTATCGGATGCATAAAAAAAAAAACCTTGGAAATAGTTATTTCTCCTTGATTTTCGATGCCTTTCCTTTTTGAGCCTTGGAAACATCTTTCGCATGCAAGATTTTCCGCGCATGGCACTTAATGCACCTCTTTATATTCTTGAGGCCATAGCCTATTTTCTCCTTACAGAGAAATTCATTCCCATATCAACGTGATTTAATTTAAGGAGTATCTGAGCGTTATGGCCTGCAACCGTCCACACGCTCGTCGGCAGCCATGGGAAGTGCCCATCGAGGAGATGATCCCCCGCTTTGCCGCTCGGCTAGTGGATCCACTTCTTACTGATGACGAATGCGACTTAGCCATGCATGAACTCTCGATCCGTAGGGGGTCTCCCCTCCCGATGGGTTCTCTCTGGCTCCGGATGATCCTCTCGGCCGTGCTTGCCGATGTTCCTCCTCACCCGGCAGAGATGACCCTGGCGATGCTTGATGCGGCGGAGGAAAAACTCGAGGGCTTTCATGAAGCCTGCCTGATTACTCAGGCTCTGAGGGACTGCTCAATTCATCTACTGAGCGAGATAAAGGCCCAGCGAGCCATTATGTTTGCATTCGCGGACGAACACGGCACCAACCGATGGGGAGCGACTCCTCGCGAGAATCGTCGCTTCGATGTGCTGGAGAAAGCGGAGAGAGAGATGGAGAATCTTGTCCTTTGCTTCATCAACCCCTGTGCCGTTGATCCTGTGTTTGGTGATCTTTTTCGTTAGTGTAGAACCCCCTTTTTTTTTGTACATACTCATGAATAAGAGTATCTGCCTTTTTTTTTGTTTTGAATTGTATTTTGCATCCATTTTGGTTTATGAATAAAAGATACAATTTTCCTCTCAGTGATGTGTCCCCTTTTCATTGAATGCATTCTGCGGATATTCTATCTTAATCTTCTTGCAGGACGGCCGTGGCTTAGGATTCAGGGTTAGGATCTGTTTCCTGAGGCCTTTGCATCTTATGAGCCACGAGGGTCTCATAAGGAGTCTTTCTCCCTATAGGTCGAGAGGATCCCATAGGTGTGAGTTCTTCTTAAAGATCGTGAGGATCCTTAAGCGGGTTTTCCCTTGAGAGTCGTAAGGATCTCACAAGAGAGTTTTTCTTCCTTACAGGTCGTGAGGGCCTGCAAGTGCCGGGTGTGATCACCTCTTTCCGTGTTTCACGGGGTTAGGGATCTCTCAAGGTATCGTAGTTTAAAGACGTCGCGGTCAAGGTTAAGGACCTCATAGTCCGTGGATTTAAGGACTCCACAGTCCGATGTTAGTTTTAAGACATCACGGTCAAGGTTAAGGACCTCATAGTCCGTGGATTTAGGGACTCCACAGTCCGGTGTTTGGTTGCAGGGACCCGCCACCTCTTTGAAGACGTTGAGGAATTACAACGCCAGGTATCAAAGGAGTGAAGAGATGTACCCTTAAACCAAGGCGAAATCCGTAGGGAATCGGGGGGGTTGATCGTTAGTTTTAAGACATCACGGTCGAGGTTAAGGACGTCATAGTCCGTGGATTTTAAGGACTCCACAGTCCGGTGTTTGCTCTGGATGCTTCACACGGGTTCACTGCCGTGCTTGGCGAGGACCAGGCTCCGCTCTGGACGCTTTCCACGGGGTCAAAGAGTGACGTTATCCGCGTTCCACGTAACCAGGAAGTTTGCACTAGATGCTTCACACTGGTTCACTGCCGCGTTAGGCGAGGACTAGGCTCCGCTCTGGATGCTTCGCATGGGTTCACTGCCGTGCTCTGCGAGGACCAGGATCCGCTCTGGACGTTTTCCACGGGGTCAAAGAGTGACGTTATCCGCGTTCCACGTGACCAGGAAGTTTGCACTAGATGCTTCACACGGGTTCACTGCCGCGTTAGGCGAGGACTAGGCTCCGCTCTGGATGCTTCGCACGGGTTCACTGCCATGCTCTGCGAGGACCAGGATCCGCTCTGGACGTTTTCCACGGGGTCAAAGAGTGACGTTATCCGCGTTCCACGTGATCAGGAAGTTTGCACTAGATGCTTCACACGGGTTCACTGCCGCGTTAGGCAAGGACTAGGCTCCGCTCTGGATGCTTTGCACGGGTTCACTGCCATGCTCTGCGAGGACCAGGATCCGCTCTGGACGTTTTCCACGGGGTCAAAGAGTGACATTATCCGCGTTCCACGTGACCAGGAAGTTTGCACTAGATGCTTCACACGGGTTCACTGCCGCGTTAGGCGAGGACTAGGCTCCGCTCTGGATGCTTCGCACGGGTTCACTGCCATGCTCTGCGAGGACCAGGATCCGCTCTGGACGTTTTCCACGGGGTCAAAGAGTGACGTTATCCGCGTTCCACGTGACCAGGAAGTTTGCACTAGATGCTTCACACGGGTTCACTGCCGCGTTAGGCGAGGACTAGGCTCCGCTCTGGATGCTTCGCACGGGTTCACTGCCATACTCTGCGAGGACCAGGATCCGCTCTGGACGTTTTCCACGGGGTCAAAGAGTGACGTTATCCGCGTTCCACGTGACCAGGAATTTTTGTACTGATTGTATCCGCATTTCGCGGGATGGAGGCTTGACTGTTGGCGATGTGTATACCACCGAGCCATGGAACTGGGAGCTGCCGCTGCTCTGCTTTGTTTGAAGTCATGTCCGTTGTTACGAGACGAGTGTTTGGATGATCTCTAGGTCGCTTGTGGCCCGTCGAGACCTGGCTTCTTTTTCTGATGAAACCTGGGGGAGAAGTATGATCCCTTTTTTGTTTACGCCCTTGGATTGTGTACAGGGTGTGATGGAATATCACCTGTAGGGCATAAATTTTATTTTTATTTTATTTCTTCTTCCGCGATGCTCTATCATTTCAGCTTTTGTATCGCGAAAATCGCGATTGCCCAATCATTTCGGCTATTTTTCGCGGTGCCCAATCATTTCGGCTATTTATTTATTTTCTGCTCGCTGCTTTTTATTGCGAGTTGCCCCATCATTTCGGCTATTTTTCATGCCTTCATTTTTACTTGCTGCTTTTTATTGCAAGTTGCCCCATCATTTCGGCTATTTTGTAGGCATGTGTGGCTTGCTAGCTTTTCGTTACAAGCCTGGGTTTTAGGCACCGATTTTGGCATCAGCACCGCTACAACTGGAACGTTGCCAGGAGCGAATCATCATTTGCTTTTGTCGATGACGAACAAAGGTGGCTCAGCAAACAGGGTTAAGGGTCCTGTCGACCAAGGCTTTTGACTTCATGAGCCGTAAGGGTCTCACAAAGGTATTTCTTCCTACAAGTCGTGACGATCTTGCAGGTGTATTTTCTCCTTAGGGATCGTGAGGATTCCTAAGTGTGTGCTCCTCTGTAAATCGTAAGGATCCTACAAGAGGTCTTTCTCCTTATGGATCGAGAGGACCTACAAGGGTTGGACTTTGCTGGGGAAATGTTTATTCGCGCCCGTGGATTGTATACAAGGGTCAGTATGGAGCCGCTTGTAGGGCAGTATTGGAGGTTGTGGAGGATTTTGCTTAAGAACAGGTTCAGGTTTCTGTAACTTAAGACTTTCAAATCTTATGAGCCGGGAGGGTCCCATAAGAGAATTCTCCTTACGAGTCGTGAGGATCTCGTAAGTGTATTTTCTCCTTAGGAATCGTGAGGATCCCTAAGTGTGCTGCTCCTTTGTGAGTCGTAAGGATCTCACGCAGGTGGTTTCTCCTTACAAGGTCGAGAGGACTCTGTAAGTGTCCTTTAACGAGGTTGCGCCCTTTCGGGTTTTCACAAACACTCGCCGGTAGTCCTGCTGTTTTTACTCACGGAGCCCTTTCGGGTTTTCATCCGTGCCCATTTTGCTTATGGACATACCGTTTTTTTTTTATTCTTTTTCACTTTTTTTTTTACAAGGTCGCGCCCTTTCGGGTTTTCACGAACACTTGCCGGCAGCCCTGCTGTTTTTACTCACGGAGCCCTTTCGGGTTTTCCATCCGTGCCCATTTTGCTTATGGACATACCGTTTTTTTTTTTTTTTCATATATATATTTTTTCTTTTCTCTCTTTCCTTTTTTTTTTTGTCAGCCTAAAGATGCTGCGGTAGTAGTTTTAGGGACGTTTCGGTCCGTCGTTAGTTTAAGGACGTTTCGGTCCGCCGTTAGTTTAAGGACGTTTCGGTCCATTGTTAGTTTAAGGACGTTTCGGTCCGGCATTAGTTTAAGGACATTTCGGTCTGTAGATAGTTTAAGGACGTTTCGGTCCGTCGCTAGTTTAAGGACGTTTCGGTCCGTAGATAGTTTAAGGACGTTTCGGTCCGTCGCTAGTTTAAGGACGTTTCGGTCCGTCGTTATAGGAAGGCCGGCTGCTGCTTGTAAAGTCTGAGCCTGGGAAGATAGCGAGCGGACATAGTCGTCGTCATCTATCATTGACCTAGGCTGCAGCTTATTAAGCATGGTATTTCTTCAAGAAGCGGCCGTTTACTGGCCTGAAAGGCCTTTCACCGTGCATGTCCATGAGTAGATAGGCTCCACCCTGGTAGACCTTGTCTATGATGTACGGGCCTTCATAGTTTGGCTCAAATTTTCCTCGCTTGGCGCGATTGGGGATCATAGGTCTTTTGACCACTAGTACGAGTTCGCCTTGGCGGAATGTCCTCGGCCTGGTCAATCTTTCGTACGAGCGCGTCATTTTTGCTTTGTAGGCCTCTAGATGTTGTTGCGCTATGAGCCGGGTTTCGTCGAGGGCATCAAGCTCCTCAAGCCGAAGGTGAGCATTTTCTTCTTTCGTCAGCTCGTGGTGGACTGCTACTCGTAGAGAGGGTAACTCTATCTCGAGGGGGAGAACTGCTTCCGTCCCAAATACCAACGCGTACGGCGTTGTGTTCGTGGCCGTCTTGAATGTAGTTCGATAAGCCCAAAGGGCTTCTTGCAGCCTTTCGTGCCAGTCTCTCTTATTCCTGGAGACGGTCTTTTTTATGATCTTCGTCAAGGTCTTATTGAAAGCCTCGGCCAGACCGTTAGCTCGTGGGTTGTAAACTGAAGAATATCTCCAGTCTATATTGTGCTGCTGTGCGAAGCGGCTAATCTTATAGCTTCGGTAGGCCGGCCCATTATCGGAGATAATCCGTCGTGGAGTTCCGAACCGATAGATGACGTGCGTCTTGAAGAAATGGAGGATATTCTCCGTCTTCACTTCCTTCAGTGGTACTGCTTCTTCCCATTTGGAGAAGTAATCAGTTGTCGCCAGGATAAAGCGGTGTCCCCGGGATGATGCTGGCTCAATGGGGCCGACTATGTCAGTCCCCCACATTTCGAATGGCCAACTAGCCAGCGTCGGGTGCAGTGGATTCGGATGTTGGTGGATGAAGTCTCCATGGATCTGGCATGAGTGGCATTGCTTCGCATACTCGAGGCAGTCCTGGATCATCGTGGGCCAGTAGTAACCCATCCGTTTAATTTTTAACTTCATCTTTGGGCCCGCTTGATGAGAACCGAAAAGCCCGTCGTGAACTTCTTGAACGACTCTTTCTGCTTCGTCAGGTCCCAAGCATCTCAGCCATAGAAAATCAAACGATCTCTTGTACAGGGTATCGTTGACGAAAGCGAAGGATAGAGCTCGTTTCATAAGCTGATGTCTTGAGGACGCTTCTTCGGGCATTCGGTGGGACTTAAAGTAGTCTATGAAGACTTCCCTCCAGTCCTCAGCCTTCTCACGGTCTTTTATTTATAGGGTCGCTTGCTCAGTCGCTCCCTTTTCTTTATACAATTCCGGAGGTATTTCTGCCGGGGCGAGCACTCGACGGCTTTGTACCACGATTCTGACGTCATCGAGGTTCTCGTCGGCCAGTTCTTTAGCGAGTTTGGCCAACGCGTCTGCTTTGCTGTTCTCCGCGCGCGGTATGTTCTCTAGAATATAGAAGGGGATCTGGGCCAACAGTTGTTGCACCTTTTCGCCGTACTTCACCAATTCTGGTTTGCACGTTTGGTAGTCACCATTTACTTGGCTAACGACCAGCTGAGAATCCCCGTATATGAGGAGGTCTTCAATTCCCATGTTGATGGCGATTTCGAGGCCTGCTATCAGGGCTTCGTATTCGGCTTCATTGTTTGTCCTTGAATCTGTTAAGGAGAAGGAGAAGCGCATTATCCCTCCTTGTGGAGTTGCAAAGATAAGGCCTATCCCCGATTTGATGATCGGGCTACCCTGTTTCTGTTTCTTTATGGAGGACGCTCCATCGAAATAGAGTTCCCATCGTGTGCTTCCACCGCCAATTGCGTCAAATGCATGCTCGTCCGGCAAATCACAGTTCAGAGGAGAGTCGGCCGGTATCGGGTGTTCAGCGAGGAAGTCGGCAATGGCCTGGCCTTTCACTGCCTTGAGGGGTTGATATGTTATCGAGAACTCCATCAAGAGCAAGGCCCATTTAGCGAGTCGTCCCGTCAATATAGCCTTTGACATCAGGTATTTAAGGGGGTCCACCTTCGAAATGAGACGGACTTCATGCGCTAACGCATAGTGCCTGAGCTTCGTTATTGCAAAGATTAATGCCAAGCAATGTTTTTCGATGGGCGAGTAATTGCTTTCTGCCCCCAGCAGCACTCGACTTAAGTAGTAAAGTGCTCTTTCTTTCCCCTGATCGTTCTCCTGTGCCCATAATGCGCCCAAAGAACCTTCAAGGGCGGCCGTGTAAAGAATGAGAGGCTTTCCTTTCACTGGGGCAGCCAACACCGGAGGATTTTGCAAGTATTGTTTGATCTCGTCTAGTGCACCTTGACATTTGTGATTCCAAACGAACGGGGTTCCCTTTTTCATCAGGTGGCTGTAAGGACGGCATTTGCCCGAAAGATTAGCGATAAACCGCCGGATGTATGCGAGCTTCCCTTGGAGAGACCGCAACTGCTTGAGGGTTCTTGGCGGAGGCATTTCCATAATCGCTTTAATCTTTGACGGATCTATTTCAATACCTCGGTGTCGAACGATGAATCCCAGGAATTTACCCGAGGAGACTCCAAACGCGCACTTGAGGGGATTCATTTTCAAATTGTATTGCCGAAGGCGTTGAAATACGGTTTCGAGATGCTTTAAATGCTCTTCGTATGACATGCTCTTCACTACGAGGTCATCGATATAGCATTCGACGATGTCGTGTATGAGATCGTCGAAGATTTTTGTCATGGCCCTTTGATAGGTGGCGCCAGCGTTCTTTAGGCCAAAGGGCATAACCCTGTAGCAGAATATGCCCAAAGGAGTCCGGAAAGCGGTGTGCTTCTGGTCTTCGGGATGCATCTTTATTTGATTGTATCCTGATGAACCATCCATAAAGGAGAAGACCTCGTGAGTGGATGTGTTATCTATCATTAGCTCGGTTACCGGCACCGGGAAATCGTCCTTTGGGCATGCTTTATTGAGATCCCTGAAATCCACGCATATGCGCACCGTTCCATTCTTCTTCATTACCGGGACGATGTTGGCAATCCAGTCGGGATATTGGACTTCCTGGATAAATCCGGAATCGATCAACTTCTTGACTTCGGCGTTGATGCTCATCTCCAGCTCAAGTCGCATCCTCCTTGGCGCCTGCTTGACTGGCTTGATATCTGGGGATATTGCTAATCTATGCACCGCAATCTCCGGATCCAATCCTGGCATCTCGGAGTAGTTCCACGCGAAGCAGTCTTTATGCCGTAGGAGCACGTTCTTTAACGCGGCCACCTTTTCCTCGGATAACAGCTCGCTGACAAATGTCGGTCGCGGGTCGTCTTCCGATCCCAGCTCGATCTTCTTGAGGTTATCTGCGGTAGTATGTATACCGTCTTCCAGTTCTTTCGGAGCGGGCGGAAATTCCGAGATCAACTCATCATCGCTGTTCTCGAAGCACCGGGGAAGGTCATCTTCGTTCTCGGGCTCTTCTTTTAATATCGTAATCATATAACAGGTGCGAACCCGCTCCCAAGACTGAGGTGGATCCGGTTCTGCTCTCGTGGCTTTGGGCTCGTGCTTTTGCGGCGGCGTTACTTTCCAACCGTCGGATAAAGCGAATCTACCCCGTCGGTACTGGTCCTCGACCCAGTTTTTGAAGGTGAAGCAGTCTTCGGTAGGATGTCCTATGGCTCGGTGATAAGAGCAATAACTCGGATGAGAGACCTTGCTAGCTTGCTCAGGATGCCTAGAATCTGGAAGCATGATCATCTGATGTTTTAGGGCGAGCTTGAGCAACCGTTCCGTCTTGTCTCGGGGGAAGGAGTATGCTCGACTCATCTTTTCCACGAGGGACGAATCCGAGCCGCGCAGTACCCGTAACCCTCTAATCCTGCGTCGTTGTTGTCGGCTTCTTTTCCCGTTTCTTAATTTATTTCCGTCCCCGCATCGGGCCTTTCGTATGACGGGTTGACAATGGTGAACATCTTTATCTTTTGCAGCCTGTGCAGTCTGTTGGAATAGACGTTGCGTCCTGGCCTTCTCATAGATGGCCACTTCGTGGTTGTGGTCTTCCCGAATTTTCTGATCCGCTTTCGTGGTAGGCTTGCCCATTCGTCCTTTAAACAACGGGTTTGGCGCTTCGATCGCGGGGTTTAGTTTTGATGAGGGATTGGCCTCTCCTGACAGGGCGCCTTCTTCTTCATCAGAGGTATATATGGCGTAGCTGCCGTGGGCTCGCTCCCGTTTTCCGGTTCTCGCGTACCCAAGCCCAAGTGTTTCCATTTTCCCATTGGGCAATTTGCGCTGAATCCCGGGGACATCCCAAATCCTGTTGTAGAACCGAGCCTGCCGCACCGTCTGTTTTAAGGGTACTCCTTGGCGCTTCAATAACTTCTTCAATCCATTTGTATAGTATCTAGGCAGACGGATGGGTTGGAGCCTGTCAAGTGTAACATCCGTGCCGTGCCAGATCTCTTTCTCCACCTTCGACTCTGAGGATTGGTAGAATAGGATCACCTTCTCACCCCTTCGCCTGGGAGGGACGTAAAATGTTTGCAGGTCCTGCACGCTGTGAGCTTGAAGCGCGTCGAGATCCTTATAGTGTTCTTGCGGTACCATGGTGATTTGCAGACTATGGTCCTCGCAAAGGGATGCCTGTATTGACAGCCGACTGGAGAATACGGCGTTAACCTCGTCCTCCGAATCACTCCCGAAGACCGGTATGGGGGTGGGCGCCCCCAGGTTGTTGCGTTGGGATGGCCCTGTATACACTATTTCCTCCTCTTCTTCGGTATCGCTCCCAAAAACGGGAATGGTGGCGGCGGCTTTGTCCTCTGGGTCGCGACACCTTTCTGTATCTTCGAAATCTGGCAAAAAGTATTTCGCGTCTTCGTATTTGCGAACTTCGTTTACAGAAAACGGGTTCAACTCGCCTGTTACGGTGTACTCGAAACCATCCTTGAAGTACTTCATACACTGATGTTGCGTAGAAGGGATGATGTTGTACTCGTGTAGCCAAGGACGACCGAGCAAGGCGTTGTAGCAGGTCTTGGCGTCAATGACATGGAATTTGATGTCTGTGGCGAGAAGTCCGAAGCGTAACGTCAGTATTACAGATCCGAGAGTCCGTGACGATTGAGAGTCGAAACCGGAGATAGTAATTTTGTCACGAGCGAGGTTTTGCACACTCATGCAGATTTCCTTCAACACCCGAACATTAAGGAGGTTGACGGAGGATCCATTATCCACCAGGATCTTGCCTATCTTGATGTCATGGCAGTATCCAGAGACATATAGGGGGCGGTTGTGGTCGCATGTCCCGAGAAGGAGGTCTTCATCACCGAAAGTGACATCGGCCGTGTGCACTTCCTCCAGTTCATCCTTCATCCTTTCAGTGGCGAGAAAGGCTTGGAATTGTTCAGGCTCTTGCAACGCCTTAACTAGTGAGTCTCGTGCTTCCTTTGATAATAGAAGGGCATCAAGAATGCTAAGCTGAGAGGGAAGCTTCCTTAAGTGCGCGAGGATGTTATAGTCCACCTTACCCTTTTTGGGAGGGTCTTTGGTAGTTAGCTCTTTTGTGACCTGGTCATCTAAAGTGATATCTTCAATGACCTTTTCCTTTCCCTTATCTTTTCGGCCGACGGGCCCGAGATTCTTTTCTGGGAGTGTGCGATTGCGCAGCTGAATGTTCTCGCAGGCCTCCGATTCCTCCTCTTTCCCTAGAACGGATTCTGTAAAGAGAGGGCCCAGAGCCATTTCTTCATCAGAGTCGCTCCCGAAGGTGAGAACTTGTGACCCTCTGGCGTCAGCCATGTAACAGCTGCCAGTAGTCTTGTTGTGCCCTCCGACAGTACTTCTTCGCTCCCGACGGCTCTTGCGTTTCATGCGCTTAAAATGTTGCTGACGAATAACATATCCTTGCCACCATATTTTAAAGGCGTCGCACTCCTCCGTGGGGTGTGAGATCTTCCGGTGGTATGTGCAGTAGTCAGGGTGCCTCTCCGCCCCATTGTGCCTATTTCCTTCCGAAGGTGGTAGCTTCATTCCCATTGACATGGCTTTGGCGAACCTTTTCCTTGTCTTGAATATTTTCTTGTCTGCTTCGGATGCCTTATGTTCCGGCAGGGGTAGTTCAACTCTTTCGTTCGGTTGCCCGCATTTGGCTCCTTCCGATGTGGCCATCTCACGCTCCTGGTCCGCTTTACATTTTAGACAAATCTCGTCTAGAAAAGCGTCGATCATTTCATCTGTTGGCCATGCATGCTCTGGTACAGGCTCTGCCTCCAGCTTTTTAGTGCCATGAGTTTTCCCATCATCAGTAAACGAGTGGGAGATCACGTTACAACTCGCCACATATTCTTCGGATTCATCTGACGAGCTCTCTCCATCATCTTCCTCTTGAAAGATGTGGTTGAGGAACTCTTGCAGTGTGACAGGAGTTCGCGCCTTCTGGTTGTACTCTTCCAATGCGTCGATTTGCTTCTGCAAGTTTGTTCGCTCGTCTCCAAGCTTCGTGGGCTTCTTGGCTTTCTTCTTCTTTTTCTTTGAAGATTTTGACGGTTGGGCATGAGTATTTGGGCCCTTATCACGAGTCTTCGTAGTTGGGCGGGGCTTCAACATTCCTTTGATAATTTGAGGTTCAAGAGGGTCCTTCCATTCGATCGCAGGGCACGCATGAAGGTCTCTCAACATTCTCTTGGTTTTAATTGATAGCACGACCTCCCATGGAGCTTCTTCAATAAAAGAACATGTTGCCCCCGGTGTATCCGCTTTCCTCGGAGCATGCGGCTGTGGTGGGTTCACCTTCCACTTTTCGGACAGTACAAACTTCCCTTGGAGGTATTGGTCTTCGATCCATCCTTTGAAGACGAAGCAATCTTCAATCGGATGACTTACCGTCTGATGGTAAGGGCAGTAGTTGGAGTCATTCACCTCGGTGGGTTGTGGCGGTCGCCTTGGATTTGGTAGGTTTATAAGCCTGTTGCGTATCGCCAGCTCGAATAACCGCTTCGTCTTGTCTCGTGGGAATGAGTAGGGACGCTTCATTTTCTCATTATAGTACCGGCGTCTTTCCTCCAGTTGATCCGCCGATTTCGGGGCGTTAGGTTGCTGTTGGGCATTCGCGATGAAGGTTGCCCTTCCTTTACCCTTGTCATTCCGAGGTTCCGACTTCGGTGTAGGTGGTCTATGACCCATCTGGTCCATCTGAGCCAACTTGTCGATCAGGGCCTGGAATGTGGTTGGCTTAAAGAACATCATAAACTGGGAGATAGTTGCGTGGGGGTCTAGGGTTCCCACGAACATGCCCACCGCAGGTGCTTCCTCGATGCGTTGCTCACATCTCGACCACAAGTTCCGCCAGCGTATAGCGTACTGGACCCAAGTTTCGCCCGGTTTTACCCTGGCGTTAATAAGTGCGGTTATTGGAGTGCGTTCGCTGGCACTTGCAAATCGCTGAGTGAACAACAACTCCATTTCAGCGAACGTTTTGATGGAATCGTTCGGGAGTTCTGAATACCATTCGAACGCTGTTTCTGATAAGCTGCCCACGAACTGGCGAAGCAACAATTTATCGTCACCGCCGGTGTTACCGCAGAGGGCCCGGAACTGGGCAACATGTTGATGGGGATTGCCGGTCCCCTTATACACATGGAATTTCGGTATCGTATAGCCTTGCGGGTATTTGATTTGATCGTACCAGCTCGGATACGGCCGCCCCGTTTTCACGACTTGACCAGCTGCCTCAGTCGCATGATGAACTCGGATTTGCTGGGCTATGTAGTCAGCTAAGTCAGCCTTAGAGATTGCCTCCTCCTTGGCCGTTGAAAGGGCTGGTGGTGGATTTGACGTTTCTCCTCGGTCGTCTTCAAGAACGATCGGGGGATCCTCGGCGGGTGAATCCTGCTGGATCATCATTCCTATCACGTCTTGAAAGAGAAGGCCCATCCGTTGTATGTTGGATGCTTGTTCAGCAGCCTCTTTGTCCCTTCTCTCCAGTGTTCGGCGAAGGAATTCAGCGTCTGTTTCTTCCTCCCGGCGTGCGTCTGAGGACGTTTCTGGGTTTTCTTTTGGTCCGGTGAGCGCGGCCATAGCATTCATCATTTCTTGAAGCTTTTGTTGCTGCTCCTGGGCTTTCGTCACGGATCGGGTTAGGGGTCGGTGGCCCGTAGAAGTGCGGCTTTCCTCTTTCCCAAAGGCCATGTAAACAGTGTGCACCACCATGCCCCCAGACTTAGGGCGCCTGGGCTTAGTGCTTTCAGTCGTCGCTGCATGCTGTGAGGTCCTCTCTGGCCTCCTCCTTTTGTGAGCCAGTTGATCACCAGCTTTTTGGGGTTTAGCCTGGTGACCGGCTTCAGGTTGGATTTTCAGCTTCTTGTGCTGGCGGGAGAAGTTTGGATCGATGATCGAGTCTCGGGCCTGCCGCCAAGCCTTATAGATTTTGGAAGACAGCCGTTGAGGGGATTGGGGCCGTTCTGACTCCATTTCCACAACCTTCTTTAACGGGGGAGGAGACCTCTTCAGTACTGCAGTAGGAGAATTTCTTCGCACTTTATTTAGCATTTCGAAGCTGTTCCCAGTTGGAACAGCAGCGTTAACTTCTGCCACCGGGGCCGCTGGAGTCAACCCGGAGGGAGAGTTGCCCCCAGCCTTCCTTACTCGGCGCCAATGGCGACGTCGAGCGCGTCGAGCGGGCGGCGTTGGGTCAGCAGTAAGAATGGTTCCTTCTTGCCCCCTGTGTGGATGGGGGGTTGTTGTTGGCGTTAGCCTATCGAAGACCGATGTCCTCTGGGAAGCGGGAGCAAAGGCCGGAGCCGTCAATCTTGTAAAGACTGACTTTTTGGCTGGAGAGGTCGCCTTGGCGATTTCGGGAACGGGAACGGCCACTTTCTTAAAAGCAGCCTTCTCTGAGATTGTAGGCCCCGTGATGAGCTCGCAGGATTCCTGGCCCAATCTAGAGAAGACCGAGGCATCGACGTTGGGCGACTCGTTGAGAGGAGCCGCGGTAGGGGTAAGACGATCAAAGACCGACTTCCCGAGAGTTTTCTTTGTCAGCACTGGAGCGGTAAAGTTTGTCGGCGGGATCATAGTCCCAAAGAACAATCCTGTGGTGGCGCGAGTGACCTGTTCCACTGGCATTGTGAATAGCGAAGCAGCTTGGGGTCCATAGGCTATACCTCCTGGCGAGGCAGAGCGTCGGCTGCAATTGCCGTCTGAGCAGTTGGAGGATTTCGCAGGGGTGGAAGCCATCGATCCTTTGCTTTCTGCAATAAGCGAGATGCCAATTCTCAGTACCTTGAAACCCGAGGGCAACTATTAGCGAACCGCGATTGGTTCGCGAATCACGACACACGAAGTGTGGAGTGGAAAGAGGAAAAGGTCCCACCGGGCGTGCCAGAATCTGTTCCCCTCCGAACGGCGGCCGGGATGTTGGGACGTCTGAGGCGTTAGGTTCGGGGAAGATGCTAATTGGTGCTATCCGCCCACCTCTCCGAAGATGCCAAGTTGATTTATGGCACCATGTATCGAAGGTTTAGACGGATGCGTCCGATGTAGCAGACTTCGTCAGATTCCCCCTCGTTTGAGGGGTTTTTGATTGTGGGGACGCTCTTCCCTGCAGGCGCAAGCCCCTGCAGTTAATTACGCTACCGCATTGCGGTAACAACTTTCTCCTTCTCCAGATGGTCACTTCGTGTCGTGGGTGTCTGTTTTGTATTTTGTTGCCCGTGGATTGTTTACGGAGACTGAGTTATGTCGTCGCCCGTAGGGCGTGGACTAGTCCAAATCCGTATTATCTTAGATTTGGGTTTCGGGGGGGTTTGGTTTGAGGATACGTCAGCCATACTTGAGGCTAAGATCAACTCAAACGTTTGTTAAGGATACGTTAGTCTAACTTTGTGACTAAGATCAACTTAACGGGATCGTTTAGATCCGACAAAAGAGTGTTTGGACTCTAATGTTCCAGTTTAGGGACATAGTGGTCCATCGTCTGTATGGCTGTCGGGACCCATCACCTCTCTGACGACGTTGAAGGATTACAACGACAGATGTCAGAGGGGTTCAGAGATGTACCCTTGAGCCGGAGTTAATTTGGGGGATTCTTAGTCCAGTATGTTTGAGGGTTTAAGGACGCGTTAGCCATCTTCGAGGCTAAGATCAACTTAAACGGGACCGTTTAGGTCCGACAAAAGAGCATATGAAGGGCTCTATTGTTCTAGTTTAGGGACGTTGCGGTCCATGGATAGTTTAAGGACATTGCGGTCCGTGGGTAGTTTAAGGACATTGCGGTCCGTTGTTAGTTTTAAGACATCTCGGTCAAGGTTAAGGACGTCGTAGTCCATGGGTTTAAGGACCCCACAGTCCGGTATGTGCTCTGGATGCTTCACACGGGTTCACTGCCGTGCTTAGCGAGGACCAGGCTCCGCTCTGGACGTTTTCCGTGGGGTCAAAGAGTGACGTTATCCACGTTCCGCATGACCAGGAATTTGTATGAGTTTAAGGACCCCACAGTCCATATCATGGGTGGTCGTCGGGACCCGTCACCTCTTTGAAGACATTGAGGGATTACAATGCCAAGTATCAAAGGAGTGAAGAGATGTACCCTAGAACCGGAGTGGCTTGAGCAGTCCCTGGCCCAATTTGATGTCAGGACTGATTAATTATGTTATGAGCCCATTGGCCCAATTAGTCACGAATTGAGGACTTATGGCCAGCTTGGGCTAAGTCCCATCATGTCTGGAATATTGATTCCTTGTGAGTCCATCGAGGGAGAAGCTTTGCCTCTATCCCTTTAGCCAATTGGGCTATAGACTAGTGTTAAACACTTCAAAGCAATCAGTGTTGAACACTGGGAATGAGTTTGACAAGTTAGTGTTTAACACTAGAAGAATAATTGGTGTTAAACACCAGCAACAAGGCCTTGAAATGATCATAGGCACTAAAACAGCTCAGTGTTGAACACTGGCAATGGGGATCTCAAATTAGTGCCGAATATTAAAACAATTAGTATTGAACACTACGAACAAAATTCTTTAATTAGTGTTGAACACTAAGGCCCGATAGCATTTCAATACTGGATTCGAGGGTTTTAACTTAGTGTTAAACACTACAGCAAGAACGGTCACGTGGCCCCACGTGAGAGTGCCTTCCCTTCAATGATTCTGCCGAAATTACTGTGTCTTTGATAGCGTCACGTGTCAGCACGTGACGGGCATTCAAATGCCTATGTGTTAAGGCTTCTGCTGAAAGTCACGTGGGTCACGTGGGGTGCTGCCTCAAAGGGGCTTTCTGTAGGGCTTTTGGGGGGTCACGTGGTGACACGTGACCCTGCCTCAATGTTGTTGTTTTTTTTTGGAGGATCTGTTACTCCTCTTTCAGGAATTAAATTCCTCGAACTTTTAATTTCAGAGGAATTAAATTCCTATTTCCTTTTGAAGGCTTATATTCTGGAATAGAGTTTAAATCTGAGTTTTCTGTGGGAATTAAATTCCTTGTTTATGCGAAGAACCGAATAGGGTTAAACCCTAACAAAAGCTTTTAAGGAATTAAACTCCCCTTTTCTGAGGATTATGATTAAAGGAATTAAATTCCCACCGTTTCAACAGAACTATGTTCTTAATTAGGGTTCAACCCTGTTTCTTTTTGTTTTGAAGGAATTAAATTCCCATGATACAGGGTCGAACCCTAACTTTATCTTGGAGGAATTATATTCCTATAGTTCTATGAGAGTTAAATTCTCATGCTTGCATTCCTTCTCTATGTTTTGGATCTGCATGGCAGGATCTCGACCCATTGAGAATTAAATTCTCAACCTTAAGGGGAGATGTGCACTTTGCAGATCCTCTATCAAAGAGGGAGGAGATATGCTCTCTCGTTTTATGCCTCAGAGTTAAACTCTGTTGAGAATTAAATTCTTTTTCTTTCCAAAAGGCTTTCCCTTTCTTACCTAGGGTTTTTTGGCAGAAGATCTGAGTCTTTTCAAAATATCAAAGCTCTTCTCCTTTCTCTTTTCTTCTCTGCGTATCCCCCTCTTTTTTGTGTCCCTTGGCTCCTATTTATAGGAGAAGCAGCCGAATCAATCAGTCTTTTGTGAATCTTCATTGAGAGATTTGATTTGCGTCCATCATTCATTTTGGGCCTTTGGATTATCAGGTGAATTTTATTCACCATTGGATTTTAAATCCAGAGATTTTCCTTTGTTATTTTGGTTAGATTTTTAAGGGGGAAATCTTTCCAAACCCGAGATTTTCCATAGATAGATGATATTTAATCATCTCTGGATCTTTAATTTGATTGGTCCCAAATAATTACTTTCCTTTGGAAAGATTCGAATTTCCTTCAGAATTTAATTCTGTCGTCAAAAATGGGCTTTGAAAGCCGGTCACGTGTGACCACGTGACCCATGGTCACGTGTGACCACGTGACCCATGGTCACGTGTAGACACGTGACCCTCTTTGGAATGAAGAATCCTCTTCCTTTCTGCGCTATCTTCCGGTTGCTGTTGTAGCCATCACGTGCTACCACGTGACGCCTGGTCACGTGTGAGCACGTGACCCCTGTCTGGCACTTCTTTCTTTGGTTCAATTGGAGAGCGAGTTTGCTGCCTTGAACGTCACGTGTCGACACGTGACCCTGGTCACGTGGGAGCACGTGACCTCTTCTGAAGCTCTTTTCCTTGACTTGATCAGCGAATCAAAGTGCGCTTTTTCTGTATTTTATAGGTCACGTGTCAACACGTGACTGCTGTCACGTGTAAGCACGTGGCCTCTTTTGAAGCTTTTCCCAGAAGCTTTCCTGATTTTAAATCAGGAAACAGCCTCTAGGGCATACATATAACTAACAATCTCCCACTTGCACTAGGGCCATCTGTAGCAGTGGTTGTAGTATCTCATACTCAACCATCCCATATGAGTCTCTATCTGGGAAAAGGCCTTCGTGAGTGGATCCGCCGTGTTGTCCTCTGAGCCTACTCTCCTAACCTCGATCACCCTGGAGATCAGCTATCTCCATGATCAGGTGATGCTGCCTCAGAATATGTCTGGGTCACTGATGGGACCAGGGTTCCAGGGCCAAAGCCACACTTCCATTGTCATACAATGGCAGGAACCTAGTTCATCTTATGAACCAATATACACCCAAACTTCCTCTTTGGTAGTATCTTCAATAGCGATGTTACCAGCCTTTATCGTCTAGTTTGTCACGGTATCTAGCTTGGAAATCTTCCAACATACCGTCCCTTTACTGAGGGTAAAGACAATGCCTGTGACTGACATTCAGTCGTCTTTATCACTCTGGAACCTTTCCAGTGATTCTCCCCAGGATCGATTGATAGCATCTCACTTCAACTAGTGAGTATCCTAACATCCAATTAGATCTATCTCATAGATCCAAAGCTTAGGATTTAGTAGGTATCACTTTGATCCTATATGGAAAATGATTGTGATAAGCGGAGATTGATCGAGCGTAGCATAGGAAACTCCTTCCCTAACAAGAGTATGACATCCACGTACTCTACGAGGATCGTCACCATACTCCCTACTATCCTTTTGTTTATACAAGGTTCATCTACCATTTTGATGATGTCAACTTATTTGACTAATCCATCAAAACAGATGTTCCAACTCCGCGATGCCTGCTTTATCCTATAAAGCATCTTTCACACGTTTCCGCTGCTCCCACTGTGTACGAGGCCCTCTGGCTGTGTTCTTATAGACGTTCTCTTCTAAATCATTATTTAGAAAAGTAGTCATGGCACCCAACCACCAGATATCGTAGTCATGGTATGTAGCCGTGGCAAATAGGATCTGGATGGATTTAAACATAGTCCCTGGAAAAGGTTTCATCATTATCCGTGCCTGGTTGATGACGAAAACCTTTAACAAGTCTAGCTTTGAAAGTCTCAACCTTTCCATGTACACCAAGCAATCTTCTCAAGATATACTTGCTCCTGATGGGGATTTAACCCTTCAGATATAGCAGCTAAAGTCCATACTTTGCTGGTGTACATGGATTCCATCTCAGATCGCTAAGCATCCAGCCATTCTTACAGAGTCACTACTCTCGATGGCCTGCTCGAAACTGGTTGGGTCATCATCTCATGATGCAATCCTCGCTCCCACTGTCATCGAGAAACCGAGGTATCTCTCAGGTGGGTGAGGAACCCTACTAGATCGGCGGAGAGGCTAAGGTTCGTCGGAAAATATTGAATCCTTTGGTTCTGTCAAATCATCAACTGCAGTTTTGTATAGCTGGAACCTTTCCAGTTCTACAGAACTGATCCTGCCTCGATCTTGTCCGGATTTTGCTTTAAACATAGGCCGGACAACCCCAAATCTTAACTCGCTTAAGAGATAGGACCTTCCCACACCATATCTTATATGGAGTGGTAGGCAGTGATTTGATTCAAACCTAATTCAATAGGTATGCAGCTTCTCAAGTGCATAACCCCAAAAGGAAATGGGTAACTCAGTAATACTCATCATAGAGCACACCATATCTAATATTATGCAATTGCTCCGCCCTGATACACCGTTGTGCTGTGGTGTATTCAGAGGAGTAGCACTCAGAGAGAATCTCATTCTCCTTTAGAATAGTCCAGGAATTCTATGCACAAGTATTCTCCTCCCTGATCTTATCATAGGACATAATACTTATACCGGCATTTTGGTTCTCTACTTCCTACTTATATTCTGTGAATACCTCAAAAGGTTCGGACTTATATTTCAACAGGAATATATGACTGAATCTTGAGAGATCATCAGAGAATAAAATGAAGTATAAAGAACCAGTCCTGGCATGTGTAGACAGAAGACCTTACATACATCATCATGCATCAGTCCCAAGAGTTCATTAACTCTTTCTCTGTTTCCAATAAACAGAGCTATGGTCATATTATCTTTGTGACATGACTGGCAAGTTTCACAAGATGTAAATTCAAACTGATTTAAATATACATCTAAATGTAACTTCAGCCAGTCGGGTCGCATTGATATGACCTAGTCTACAATGCCTCAAGAAGAATTCGTTCATTTCTGAACTCTTCTTCTTGTGTGTGTTCGGTATACTAGGAACTGTAGTTTGATTTAGAACGTTAATGCTTTTAGATAGCGTGCCTGAACCGATCAACTTTTGATATAGAAAGTGTTCAAAACATTATCCATCAATACAAAATTATATCCTTTCTTTACTAATAAAGAGACTGATATGATTTTGTATATCAGGTTCGGTATCTAATAGCATTTGTTCAGAATCAATGTATTCGTAATACAGGGTGACAGTGACCAACAGACTTGGCTGCAACACTTGCCCTGTTTTCTGTCTCATGAAACTTATCACCCATTTTCAGTTTTTCTACCCTTTTGTAGCCCTATGTAACAGATTACATATCTGGGATCCTGATCCGGTATCATATACCCAGGATGCAGAGGATACTGAGAAACAGTTCTTTATAATGAACACACCCGAAGGAGATGCATCATATGCGCTTTCTTCGTTTGGGCGGCATAGGAATTCTGGTATTCCCCAATTTCCTGCTCTATCTTATAACAATTATAAGTTGGAGCGGGACCAACGTTCCCCAGCTCAGTATAACAAGCGGCTTCGGTCAATACATCCGTATTATTATCTTGATTAAGGCGTGATATGGTCGCTACCAGGAGAGAGAGAGAAGAAAACACTCTGCGTGCGCTCTTGCAAGATCAGATTGGTTATATATTTTATCTAATCAGGATGGCTCCCACTGTTTTTATCAAATCTTCCTTCAAACCTTAAAAGGAAAGACTAGCCAGGATTAATTACGCTCTACAAGTTCGCCAATCTTTCAGCCAGGCCAGTGTCGGTACTTTGAGGGAGGTTCCCCGTGCTTTCGTACGGACCTAATTACAGTAAACCTCGTTTTCCCAGAGGCGTAACCCCGTTGACACCTTTCTAGACACCTACTTGATCGGCTAATTGCAAAGTGCAAAACTCTCCCAGGAGTAACAATTACTCGCAGTGGATATCGGGATCCAACTATCATATAGAAGGTATGCAATCTTATTGCAAGTTTCAACACTTGAAACTCCCGATAATGGTCTTTACCCCTAGCACCTATGACCTTGGCTAAGGTCAATAAATCATAGGTACTAATCAAGTTCTACCCGTCATTTCGTGATTAATTAGACCCACCCACATGACCCTTGGCTAAGGTCAACAAAGCCATATGACTGTCCTAACTAATCGCATCATATGCGATGTAGGAAGACATCACTTAGCTACCGTACACTGTGCCTTGACTATGGTCAACAAACACAGCACGAATACTAAGTACTCTACTTCCTAAAATGACGGAGGGTTGCGAATGGTTTTTGTGAAAACCTTTAACGCTTTGAACTTGATCTCGTTGCGGAATCAAATGGTTTTTAAATGGAATGTTTTCGAGGCTTTTCTAGTTTTGCTAAAGGGGTCACTCCCGGTGAAGGGATCGTCGGCCCTTTCCTCGCCGAATGAGGTGCGGGATATATCATATATATCACTGTGCAAAGCAGAAACTATAGAAGCGATCAAAGACAAACCGAGTGTGTAGCATCTGCCAGTTATTGCTAAAGGAGTCACTCCCGGTGAAGGGATCTCGGTCCTTTCCTCATCGAATAAGGTGCAGGATGTTCTATAATGAACACCACGATGCAAAGCAAGAACTGTAGCTACCTGTTTTTATTTTGAAATTCGATTTCACAACATCAATTAGGTTTATTTTCTTTCATTAATCTCATTAATGAATATCCCATCATTTAAGTCCACCTAATCATCACAGATAAATATAACGTACGCTTAAGCCATCCGCATTCGCCTCGATGTCCCGTCTGCACCGTTAGGTTAGGTAACTAACGGCAGAGCGGGGCAGGGCTAGCGCGGGTGTAAAACATAAGTAACGTTTATATAATATATCATATATACTATATACTACATCTATCTGAACAGAGCACAGAACATCGCATGATCACATCACAGATAACGCAGCAGAAAGAATCATATGAAATATTGGAGATACTAGGACGTCCGTGTTTTCAATACGAGCCAGTATAAAACACGGATTCCACGGTCGTGATGAATAGCCAATCCCACACCCCTAGACCCCTACGAGAGCGGCAAGCAACCCTACCAATTCTAGGGTTAGGAGACCCGGACTCGACTCCTCGAGATGGTCTCCCACTGGACCCCAGAACTCAGTTACCTGTGCTCCCCTCCTTGGGTCTATCCTAATGCGGAAAAGTAAATAATATACATCAACGGTGACATCTTCCGCAACCTGGAAGTGCCCCAATAAAAGAATATTACATACAAGTTTTTACATGAATGAAAATGAAAAAACACTCATCTCACATAAAAAACCCCGGCTATTCAAACACGACGATCCAATATAACATATCCAGCAACACATAACATCTCATGTCATCAACGTAAGTAAATATGCGTATCCCAATTGTCGTTGACATATAGCAACGAAACCGGCGATATCACATATTACACTTACGGTCACAGAAAAGAAAGTGTAAAACTACAACAGTTGGAATCCGCAATCTCTTTAGACATCGCATGCCTAATCAAATGAATTCCTTAGACATCGCATGCCTAACAATTATAAACCCCGCATTTTAGTCTCATTGTCGAAAACACTTTTCAATATCAAGTCGGGCAATTCAACAAGATTCCCGAAAAACTGATCGAATGCTCGTCGCAAACTTTAGTAGGCGGCCGCACCCCTGATACCGTCGACGAAGTGCACCAAGGCGGAACATCGCTGCCGCGAGCACCCGAACGGATGCTTTCGGCGACGGGGTTCTCCTACAGTCACTTGGTCGGGGCTATGGGGTGAGGCTGTCTATTAAGTTTACCCGGCGAGTATCCGCGTACGCTACGTGATTGCGACGGACTTTTGATCACATCAAAACTCCGTGGCAACCGATCAAGTGAGACTAAACTGCTATGTTTATAATATTCATTCCGTTATCTCATAACAATTTGTGAATTCCAATTATTGTATCACATTCCGGATAAATAGAAAATGCTAAACTTTTCGATCGAACAATCGAACACCCAAGTTTTCCCGATACAGCTCAACACATGAAATAAGTCTAAGAACATTCAGTTCGTGCCTCAGTACCAACGGTCCAGCCGTAGAAGGGTCAAGCCAACGCCTCACATGTGGCACGCCGTACTGCCCCAAACCCGAAGGTTCAAAGGGCAGTTCAAGACAGTCACATAATCGAGTTAAGGTTTGTTGTCTTCTAGAGGGTCCATCGCGTTACTTGCACTACTTAGAACGTCGTTAAACTATGGAAAAATCCAACAATTGGAAATTTCCCGGCAGGGGAAAAAGTGGGTATTTATATCCGGTCGAACTTTTTAACATATTCTAAGATTTATCCGAAAAAACACACCGACAAAATTAGACAATCCGATCGATACACCAAGTTCCCAATACAACCCAGAAAATGCAACTCTAGAAAAATTATTAAAAATCCCCAGGAAAACCAGCACAGACAACTAAGAGTTACTGTGCAAAATAGGATGCACAAAAAGACAAAAGGGCCGCGGATCCGCCGCATGAGCCTCCTGTAAGGCCGCGGATCCGCGCCGCCTTTATGGAATCAAGCCCTCGAATTTTACAGTAACCCTTATATCTTCCTGCTGATTTTTCTGAATATTTTTAATTCACAAAAATCCACATTTTACAGAAAAGTCCAGAGAGCATTTTTCAAGTCGGGTTTTGGGTCGATCGGACTTCTGATTCCGTCGGGACTTCGCCTAAGGCTCTAGCTAGGCTCTGATACCACTGTAGGGTTCCTAGGCACTCTAATGGAGTCTCACAAGTGATCAAACATGCACAAATCAAATTTTATGGGTGCCTACAAACCCTAATACGGATCGTCAACTAGATATATAGGCGAAGCAAGCATGTAATCGAATTAAATGCTAAGGGAAAGTGACTACAACCTTTGTAGATCCGGTCCACCACTTTCTAAGCTCCGCGATGATCTCCCTCCGCTGTCCAAATTGAACCCTGAACTCAAGCATCGGCTTCGTCGAAGAAATGGGCGGGCTTGATCGTCGGTTCGATGCCGAAGATGATCTACGTCGAGGCATCACAAGAACGAGCTCCGCCTTCGCCAAGTCAAGAAACTTGTGAAGAAAACACACTCTACTACATGGCAAGTAGTAGAGGATGAAGAAATAGGAAGTGGGTAGACTTTAGATTTGGATTTCTCACTTGATTTGGCCAGTTGCCATTGAAGCTATCAACATCTTTCTTCTTGAAGAAGAAGAAGAAGAAGAAGATAATATATGATAAGTTATATTAGTTAAAATAAAAAACCATATGATACTTATCATGTCAACAACCATGGTTTAGTGTAGAGATTTAACTAGGGTTAGATGAGTGGTTAGGGTTAGACATGAGACAAGAATGGTGGACTTATTCAAAGCTTCAAGAAGCTTCAATATAAAACAAAGAAAGCCACCATCCTTTTCTTTTGCCAAAAAGAATGAATAAATAAATAAATGGATAAAGAATTAAAAGAAAATAAACCCTAACCATTCACTAATCATGGTTTAAGTCTTTACACAAACCCAAGGTTGCATGTATCATCAAACATGATACAAACAAGTGCACCAGAATATATCACATATACAATGTGCATCATCAAGTGAGAATATCCTCATAAAGTGAACCAATACTAGTTAATGTAAAGTAATATATCAAATATATAATTATACATTAAATCATTAAATCAATACTTGATTTAACGATCCGGTCATATCGTATATAACCGACTAGTATCCAATGTATCGGCTTATCGAATCAATCCTTGATTCGATAACTAGGTTATATCGCATATAACCAATCGATACATTCATCGCGAGAATAGAATGCGGTATCACATACACGCATTATTCTCGGTCCCGCACATATCTCATATGCGCTCCTATTTCGTTTCGCTTGAGCCAGGAAACCTTTGTGTAGGACTCTAAAGACTCGTCAATACGCCGGCAGCAGATGATGATCATATCAAACACCCACAAGCCGCAAGCGGTCTGCTAAACGTAACGGCCACCCGGGTATTGAGCGATCAGAAGATCGACGAGCAAGCCCGCTCACACTCCTGTGAATCCAACCAGTAACACTTACCGTACAGTCCGGTCTGTTCGTCTGATATGTCGCATATCTCGCCTAGGGGTGGTAAACGTCAGACCCCAGTAGCTCGATAAGTCATGCCGACTTGAGGTCCATAACATTCGTGAAACTACTGATAACTCTTACCAGTATATCACTGCAACCCTGGCTAGGGATTTCCTGTTATAGCCAGTCGAGCATAGCACAACATCAACCCCCAATACCGGGAGAGACGAATCCCCTCCTATCGCTCATTGCCTCCATGTGAATCGGGACTGTACCCAAAAACCACCTGTTTGCACGACTCAGTAGGGTGGAAATCAAAGCACAGTGGGAGACACACAAGACTCTATGACGATCTCGGGTCAACAGACTAAGCTGTACCAGTGTCACCAGAGAACTGCCATCTGACGTGAGGTATAATACCATCTGGGAGTTCTCGCCGAGTCCGTTCAGTGTACCCAGTCTCCACTGAGCACCCGCATACCATCTTCGATGTCAAACACCAATGGATATGGGATCATCCATCGCCCATCGCATGGGTCGAGAAGATATGCGCCAGTCTACTCTGGAATATCGATGCCCCGTCTCGATATTCCCACGACTAGGAACAATGAAGGATGTACTCATTGACTACCCAGGCCCCACTAATATGATCTGCATCATAGTCCTGAAAGTCGAGTACACATCCTAAGGGCTTTATCAACATGTAATCAGAGAGACAGAAAGTATACATGTTAAGACAAAGAGCAACCAGATAGCGTACTATCATGTCGAGCAAGAAAATCTTACCTATATATGTCCCAGCATCCACTACAATATACATCCAATGTACAGTAATGGCCTCTAGGGCATACATATAACTAACACTAGCGTCGGCTTCATCGGAGAAATGGGCGGGCTAGGTCGTCGACTTCGATGCCGAAGATGATCTACGTCGAGGCAACACAAGATCAAGCTCCAACTTCACCAAGTCATGAAACTTGTGAAGAAAACACCCTATACTACTTGGCAAGAGGTAGAGGATGAAGAAATAGTAAGCGGGTTCACTTTAGAATTCGATTTCTCACTCTTTTTCACTAGTTGCCATTGATGGAGGCAAGCTTTCTTCATGTTGAAGAAAGAGAAGAAGAAGAAGATAATATGATAAGTTATTTTCAAAATAGAAAATAATATCAATACTTATCATATGGCAACCATGATTAGGTGTAGAGAATAGACTATGGTTAGTGGGAATGGTTAGGGTTAAGCATGAGACAAATATGGTGGACTTGTTCAAAGCTTCATGAAGCTTCAACAAGCAAACAAAGAAAGCCACCATATCATTTTCTTTTCCAAAATAAATAAATAAGTAAGTAAATAATCAAAACCCTAACCATTCATATAACCATGGTTTAATTCTTTACACTAACCCAAGTGAGCTTGTATCATCAAACATGATACAAACAAGTGCACAAAAGTATATCACATATACAATGTGCATTTCAAGTGAGAAAATCAATTTAAAGTGAACCAATACTAGTTAATGCAAAGTAATATATCAAATATATAATTATACATTAAATCATTAAATCAACACTTGATTAACGATCCGGTCATATCGCATATGACCGACTAATATCCAATGTATCGGCTTATCGAATCAATCCTCGATTCGATAACTAGGTTATATCGCATACAACCAATCGATACATTTATCGCGAGAATAGAATACGGTATCACATACACGCATTATTCTCGGTCCCGCACATATCTCATATGCGCTCCTATTTCGTTTCGCTTGAGCCAGGAAACCTCTGTGTAGGACTCTAAAGACTCGTCAATACGCCGGCAGCAGGTGATGATCATATCAAACACCCACAAGCCGCAAGCGGTCTGCTAAACGTAACGGCCACCCGGGTATTGAGCGATCAGAAGATCGACGAGCAAGCCCGCTCACACTCCTGTGAATCCAACCAGTAACACTTACCGTACAGTCCGGTCTCGTCGTCTGATATATCGCATATCTCGCCTAGGGGTGGTAAACGTCAGACCCCAATAGCTCGATAAGTCGTGTCGATATGAGGTCTATAACAGTTCGAGAAACTACAGGTAACACTTACCAGTAAATCTCAGCAACCCTGGCCAGGGATTTCCGGTTATAGCCAATCGAACACAGCGCAACATCAACTCCCTATACCGGGAGAGACGAATCCCCTCCTATCGCTCATTACCTCCATGTGATTCAGGACTGTACCCAAAAACCACCGTTTTGCACGCCCTCTTGGACGTGGTAAGGTGGAAATCAAAGCACAGTGGGAATCACACAAGACTCTATGACGATCTCGGGTCAACAGACTACTCTGTACCAGTGTCACCAAAGAACTGCCATCTGACGTAAGGTATAATACCATCTGGGAGTTCTCGGCGAGTCCGTCCAGTGTACTCAGTCTCCACTGAGCACCCGTATATCATCTCTGATGTCAAACACCAATGGATATGGGATCATCCATCGCCCATCTGTATGGGTCGAGAAGGTATACGCTAGTCTACTCTGCTATATCGATGCCCCATCTCGATACACCCACGACTAGGGACCTTGAAGGATGTACTTATGGACTACCATGTCCCCACTAGTATGATCTGCATCATAGTCCAGGTAGTCAAGTACACATCCTAAGGGCTTTACCAACATGTAACAGAGAGACAATCAGTATACACGTTAAGATAAAGAGTAACCAGATAGCATACTATCATGTCGAGCAAGAAAGTCCTCCCTATATATGTCCAAGCATCCACTACAATATACATCCTATGTATAGTAATGGCCTCTAGGGCATACATATAACTAACAGAACCATGGTCAAGGATGAGAGGCTTGACCTTTGTAGAGAATAAACTAGAGCTAGGGTTTGGTTAGGTTAAGAATGAGTCATGGATAAGTATCAACCATAATATATTAACCAAGACAAAAGGAAATCCTTCTAGAATGAACAAGAAGGAGCTAACCCTAATCAAACCCTAATCTCTTTTTATTATCCTTAAACATGTTTCATAATAAATCATAACATGTCACAATAATATATATCACATATATATTATATATTTGCAACAAAAGAAAATAATACAATTAACATATATCGCATATATATCAATGTATTAATCCGGTGAGAAAATGAAATAATAAAGCGAGCCAATATTAGATAATGTAATAAAATATATCATATATATCATTATACATTAAATCATCGAATCAACACTTGATCCGACAATCCGGCTATATCGAATATAACCGACTAATATATCATGTACCGATTCATCGAATCAACACTTGATCCGATGATCCGGTTCATATCTAAATATCGTGAGAATATAATACGGTATATCATATCGCATTATTCTTGGTCCTGCACATATCACATATGTGCCTCTACTCCATTTTGCCTGAGCCAAGAAACCTCTGTGTAGGACTCTAAACAATCGTCAATACGCCGGTAGCAAGTGATGATCATATCAAACACTCACAAGTTGCAAGCGGTCAGCTAAACGTAACAGCCACCCAGGTATTGAGCGATTAGAAGATCAACAAGCTAGCCTATCCGTTCTCCTGTGATCCAATCAATAACACTCCCGTACAGTCCGGTCTGTCCGTCTGATATGTCGCATATCAAGTCTAGGGGTGGTATACGTCAGACCTCAGTAACCGATAAGTCGTGTCGAAGTGAGCCTCATAACAGGTCGAGAAACTACTAGTAACGCTTACCAGTAAATCTCTATATCAGCCCTGGCCAGGGACTTCCAGTTATAGCCAATCGAACACAGCACAACATCAACTCCCTATACCGGGAAAGACGAATCCCCTCCTATCGCTCCTTGCCTCCATATGATTCGGGACTGTACCCAAAAGCCACCGTTTTGCACGCCCTCTTGGACGTGGTAAGGTGGAAATCAAAGCATAGTGGGAATCACACAAGACTTTATGACGATCTCGGGTTTACAGACTACCCTGTACCAGTGTCACCGGAGAACTGCCATCTGACGTGTGGTATATTACCATCTGGGAGTTCTCGGCGAGTCCGTCCAGTGTACCCAGTCTCCACTGAGCACCCGTACACCATCCTTGATGTCAAACACCGATAGATATGGGATCATCCATCACCCATCATATGGGTCAAGATACGTATACGCTAGTCTACTCTGGTGTATCGATGCCCTGTCTCGATATACCCTCGACTAGGAACATTTATAGGATGTACTCATCGACTACCTAGGCCCCACTAGTATGATCTCATCATAGTCCCAGTAGTCCAGTACAGATCCTAAGGGCTTTATCAACATGTGAGAGAAAGACAATAAACCAATACAAGTCAACATGTTAAGATAAAGGAAAACCAAATAGCATACCATCATGACGAGCAAGAAAGTCCTCTCTATATATATCCAAGCATCCATCATAATATACATCATATGTACAACAATGGCCTCTAGGGCATATACATAACTAACAATCTCCCACTTGCACTAAGGCCAGCTGCTGTAGTATCTCATACCTAGCATCCCGAATAATCTCTCAAACTGTATCTGGGGAATGGCCTTCATGAGTGGATCCGCAGTGTTGTTCTTCGTATCTACTCTCCTGACCTCGATCTCCCGGCGATCAACTATCTCCCTGATCAGGTGATACCGCCTCAGAATATGTCTGGACTTCTGATGGGATCTGGGTTCTTTGGCCAAAGCCACAGCTCCATTGTTATCGCAATACAGAGTTATTGGATGCTCAATGGATGGAACCACACCAAGTTCACTAATGAACTTCTTCATCCAGACAGCTTCTTTGACAGCATCGTTGGCAGCGATGTATTCAGCCTCCATTGTCGAGTCTGCAACGGTATCCTGTTTGGAACTCTTCCAACATACCGCCCCTCCATTGAGGGTAAAGAAAAATCCCGACTGCGACTTAGAGTCGTCCTTATCACTTTGGAAGCTGGAATCGGTAAAGGACTCCACCCGGAGTTCTCCGTTACCATACACCAAGAACATATCTCTAGTCCTTCGCGAGTACTTGAGAATGTTCTTCACAGCAGTCCAGTGACTCTCTCCAGGATCTGCTTAATACCGACTACACTTAGTGAGTATGCAACATCGGGTCTGGTACATAGTATCGCATACATGATAGAGCCTACTGCCGAAGCATAGGGTATCTCTTGCATGCGAGCTCTCTCCAAATCAGTCTTGGGAGACATCTCTTTGGAGAGAGTGAGTCCAGAGATCGTGGGTTGGTTCCCACGCTTGGATTCTTCCATACTAAACCTCTTTAGTATGGTGTCAATATACCTGGATTGGGACATTCCCAGTATCCTTTTAGATCTATCTCTATAGATCATGATTCCCAATATGCAGGAGGCATCACTTAGATCTTTCATTGAGAATCTTTGTGATAAGAAGAGCTTGACTGATTGCAGCATAGGAATATCATTTCCTATCAAGAGTATGTCATCCACGTACAATACGAGGAAGACAAACTTACTCTCTGCTATCTTTTTATAGATACAAGGTTCATCTATATTTTTGATGAAGTCAAACTCTTTGACTACAACATCAAAACAGATGTTCCAACTCCGCGATTCTTGCTTTAACCCATAAATGGATTTAAGCAGTTTGCACACCTTTCCGCTGCTCCCACTATCTACGAAGCCCTCTGGCTGAGTCATGTACACGCACTCTTCTAAATCACCATTTAGAAAGGCGGTCTTAACATCCATTTGCCAGATTTCGTAGTCATGGTATGCAGTAATGGCAAGTAAGATCCGGATGGACTTAAGCATAGCCACTGGAGAAAAGGTTTCGTCATAATCCACACCTGGTCGTTGACGAAAACCCTTTGCTACAAGTCTAGCTTTGAAAGTCTAAACTTTTCCATCTACACCAAATTTCTTTTTAAAAATCCACTTGCTCCCAATGGGTTTTACCCCTTCAGGAGCATTTTCCAAAGTCCATACTTTATTAGTGTACATGGATTCCATCTCAGATCGCATTGCATCCAGCCATTTCACAGAGTCACCACTCGTGATGGCCTGCTCGAAACTAGTCGGGTCATCATCTTCCATGCTGCAATCCTCGCTTCCACCATCAATGAGAAAACCGTAGTATCTCTCAGGTGGACGAGAAACCCTACTAGATCGGCGGAGAGGCTGGGGTTCGTTGGGTACTACTGAATCCTCTGGTTCTACTAAATCTTCAGTTGCAGTTTGTGTTGCTGGAACCTCTTCCAGCTCTACCTCTTTGCCACTAATTTCTTTTGCAAGAAATTCCTTTTCCAAAAAGGTGGCATGTTGATCAACAAACACTTTTTGTTCCTCAGCGTGGTAGAAAAAATATCCTTGAGAATTCTTTGGATATCCTACAAACTTGCAAAGAACTGATCGTGCCTCGAGCTTGTCCGGATTTTGCCTTTTGACATAGGCCGGACAACCCCATATCTTAACTCGTTTAAAATATGGTCTTTTCCCACTCCATATCTCATATGGTGTGGTAGGTACAGATTTAGATGGAACGAGATTCAATAGATATATGGCTGTCTCAAGCGCATACCTCCAAAAGGAAATAGGTAACTCAGCATCGCTCATCATCGAGCGCACCATATCTAATACGGTGCGATTCCTCCGCTCCGATACACCGTTGTGCTGTGGTGTATAAGGAGGAGTAAGCTGAGAGAGAATCCCATTCTCTTTTAGATAATCTTGGAACTCATTGCTTAAGTATTCTCCTCCTCGATTAGATCGAAGGATCTTAATACTTTTGCCCGTTTGGTTCTCTACTTCGTGCTTATATTCTCTGAATTTCTCAAAAGTTTCAGACTTGTGTTTCAACAGGAACACATGCCCGTATCTAGAGAGATCGTCAGTGAATGTAATGAAGTAGGAAGAACCGTTCCTGGCGTGTGTAGACATAGGACCGCATACATCACTATGTACCAGTCCTAAGAGTTCAATAACTCTTTCTCCGTGTCCACTAAACGGAGTTTTGGTCATTTTTCCTTTGAGACATGAATGGCAAGTGTCATAAGATGATAATTCGAATGAATTCAAATATCCATTCTTATGTAACTTAGCTAGCCGTGTCTCATTGATATGGCCAAGTCTACAATGCCACAAGAAGAATTCGTTCATTTCTGAACTTTTCCTCTTGTGTGTGTTTTGTATATTGAGGACTGTATTTTGATTTAGAATGAATATGCCATTATGTAACGAGCCTGATGCAATCAGCTTTTGATTTAGGAATATGTTCATAACATTATCCTTTACTACAAAATTATATCTTTCTTTACTTAATAAAGAAACTGATATAATGTTGCACATCATGTTCGGTATATAATAGCACTCATTTAGAATCAGTGTATCACCACTTGGTAATACTAGGTGATATTCGCCAACTGCTTTGGCTGCAACATTTGCCCCATTCCCTACTTGAACGGAATGATCACCTTTTCCCGGTTCTCTACCTTTCCGTAGCCCATATAACAATTTACATATGTGGGATCCTGATCCGGTATCTAATACCCAGGACGTAGGGTGAACTGAGAAACAGTTCTCAATAACTAACACACCTGAAGAAGATGTATCAACATGCATGTTCTTTTGGGCGGCTTGAGAATCCAGATATTCTCCTATTCCCTGTTCAGTCTTATAACTCTTATAAGAAAGAACGGGTCCAATGTTCCCCTGCTCAGTATAATAAGAGGGTTCAGTCAATACATCCATATTATTATCTTGATTATGGCCTGACATGGTCGCTACCTGGAGAGAGAGAGAAGAAAACACTTTAGCGTATGCTCTTGCAAGATCAGATTGGTTATTATCTTATCTAATCAGGATATCTCCCACTGTTTTTATCAAATCTACCTTCAAACCCTAAAAGGTAAGATTAGCCGAAATTAATTACACCCTACAATTTCGTCAATCTTTCAGCCAGATCAGTGTCGGTACTTGAGGGAGGTTCCCCGTGCTTTCGCACGGACCTAATTAAAGTAAACCTCATTTTCCCAGAGGCGTAACCCCGTTAACACTTTTCTAGACACCTACTTGATCGGCTAATTGTCCTGTGTAAAACTCTCCCAGGAGTAACTCTTACTCGCAGTGGGTATCGGGATCCAACTATCTCATAGGAGGTATGCAATCTCATTGCAAATTTCAACACTTGAAATTCCCGATAATATTTTGCCCCTAGCGATCTATGACCTTGACTAAGTCAACAAACCATAAATCGCAAGTCAAGTTCAACCCGTACATTTCTCGATTGAATTAAACCCATCCGTACGACCCTTGACTGAGTCAACAAGGCCGTGCGAATACCCTAATCCAATCACATCTCATGTTTTAGCAGATAAACACTATTTAGCTACCGTACACTACGCCTTGACTAAGTCAACAAACATAGCACGAATACTAAATAATATCTATCTGAAATGACGGAGGGCTACGCAGGTTTTTCAAAAAACCATGAGCGTAATGAACTTGATATCGTCGTAGAATCATGTGAAATTTTGAAATGGAGTGTTTTTTAGGCTTTCATTAGTTTTGCTAAAGAGGTCACTCCCGGTGAAGGGATCTCGGCTCTTTCCTCATCGAATAAGGTGCAGGGTATATCATATATACCGCTATGCAAAGCAAAACTCTAAAAGCAATCAAAAGACGAACCGATTTTGTAGCATCTGCCAGTTTCGCTAAAGAGGTCACTCCCGGTGAAGGGATCTCGGCTCTTTCCTCATCGAATAAGGTGCAGGGTATATCATATATACCGCTATGCAAAGCAAAACTGTAGCTACCCTTTTTATAAAGTTTTGATTCTACAACATCTTTTAGGTTTCTTTTCTTTTTATTAATCTCATTAATAAAATCCCATCAGCTTATGCATCCTAAGCATCACAGAAGAAAGGAAAGCAGTAATATTTATATATCAGCATATATATACTATATAAGCATTCGTCTCAGGCAGTAATATGATCTCATCACAGAACATTGCAGCAGAAGAACATATATGAAATATTGGATATACTAGGACGTCCGTGTTTTCAATACGAGTCTGTATAAAACACGGATTCCACAGTCGCGATGAATAGCCAAACCCACATCCCTAGACCCCTACGAGAGCGGCAAGTAACACTGCCAATTCTACGGTTAGGAGACCCGGTCTCAACTCCTCGAGATGGCCTCCCACTGGACCCTAGAACCCGGTTACTTGTGCTCCCCTCCTTGGGTCTACCTAATGCGGAAAAGTAAATAATATACAAAGGTGACATCAACCTCATCCCGGAAGTGCCCCAATAAAAGAATATTACATACAAATGAATTTTACATGAATGAAAATAAAAACTCTCATCTCACATAAAAAACCCCGGCTATCCAGAACGCGACGATCCAATATAACATATCCAGCAACACAGAACATCACATGTCATCAACGTAAGTAAATATGCGCATCCCAATTGTCGTTGAAATATAGCAACGAAACCGGCGATATCACATATTACACTTACGGTCGCAGAAAAGAAAGTGTAAAACTACAATATTTGGAATCCACAATCTCCTTAGACATCGTAAATCCGAAATATCACATATTTCGCATTTCATGCCTAACTGTATGAATTCCACATATTGTATCACATTCCAGATAAATAGACAGTATTAAACTTTCCGAACAGATAATCAAATACCCAAAATTTCTTAAATAGCTCAACACTTGAGCGGAGTTTAAAACAATCCCAGAATATGTCACAGTACCAGTGATCCAGCCGTAGAAGGGTCAAGCCAACGCCTCACATGTGGCACGCCGTACTGCCCCAAACCCTAAGGTTTAGAGGCAGTTCAAGACGGTCACATAATCAAGTTAAGGTTTGTTGTCTTCTAGAGGGTCCATCGTGTTACTTGCACATTTTTCCGAAAGATTTAAACCCGATAAAAATTCAACACTTGAAAGTTTTTCGTGCCGGGAAAAAGTGAGTTAATGATATCCGTTCGAACTTTTTAACAGTTTCTAAATATCCGGAAATAATAACGAATTTAAATTTTCCGATCGAATCAACGATTACAAAATAAACCCCAGAAAACTCAACACTTGAGTCAGATTAAAAATACCCAGAAAATATAAAATACGGATATTGATATTACTGTAGAAAACCTAAGACCCAACTCCATATTCCCACCGCGGATCCGCGGCCCAAGCACGGTACGGCCGCGGTTCCACGGTGGTATGTACGGATTGGAGACACGTTTTTCACAATAATATTTATACTTGCCTGCTGAATTTTTTAGGAATTTTTAATTCAGAAAAAACCCAGATTTTAGAAAAAGTCCAGAGAGGGGTTCATTTTCGTCGTATCGGGTTTGATCGGAGTTTTAACTTCGTATACACGATGCCTAATACTCTAGCTAGGCTCTGATACCACTGTAGGGTTCCTAGGCACTCTTGTGAAGGTTCATAAGGCATCAAACATGCCCGAATAAAATTTTAGACGTACCGAACAACCCAAAGCCGGGATCTTTGCAAGATTAGTAGGGTTTAGCATGTAAGTAAACATCTTTACTACTAAAAGTGAGGGATTACAACCTTTGTAGTCCGCTCCTTCACTTCACAAGCTCCGAGTAGAAGTCCCTTTGCCGCGATCCACGATCTCCAGGACTCAAGAGAGGCTCTATGACTCGAACGATCCATGCTAGCTTGTAGTGTTCCGCTTCTCCGATGATCTACGTCGAAATTGCTATAACCCAAGCTCTCTCACTCTAATGAGGTGAACACCCTAATCTAATGGGCTAGATTAGATGAGGATGATGGAGTAGTATTTATGCTTTCTTTTTATATCATTTTCTCACAAGAACTCATCACAAAAGAAATCACTAGTGAGCTCTTTGCAAAACTCAAGAGAGAAGAAGATGAAGAATAATGAGATAATTCCTTCTGTGATGAATAGTAGATAAGAATATATGATTGATTATGGAACCATGGTCAAGGATTAGAGGCTTAACCTTTGTAGAGAATAAACTAGAGCTAGGGTTTGGTTAGGTTAAGAATGAGTCATGGATAAATATCAACCATAATATCTTAACCAAAACAAAATGAAATCCTTCTAGAATGAACAAGAAGGAGCTAACCCTAATCAAACCCTAATCTCTTTTTATTATCCTTAAACATGTTTCATAATAAATCATAACATGTCACAATAATATATATCACATATATATTATATATTTGCAACAAAAGAAAATAATACAATTAACATATATCGCATATATATCAATGTATTAATCCGGTGAGAAAATGAAATAATAAAGCGAGCCAATATTAGATAATGTAATAAAATATATCATATATATCATTATACATTAAATTATCGAATCAACACTTGATCCGACAATCCGGCTATATCGAATATAACCGACTAATATATTATGTACCGATTCATCGAATCAACACTTGATCCGATGATCCGGTTCATATCTAAATATCGCGAGAATATAATACGATATCTCATATCGCATTATTCTCGGTCCTGCACATATCACATATGTGCCTCTACTCCGTTTTGCCAGAGCCAAGAAACCTCTGTGTAGGACTCTAAAGAATCGTCAATACGCCGGTAGCAAGTGATGATCATATCAAACACCCACAAGCTGCAAGCGGTCAGCTAAACGTAACAGCCATCCAGGTATTGAGCGATTAGAAGATCAACAAGCTAGCCTGTCCGTTCTCCTGTGAATCCAATCAGTAACACTCCCGTACAGTCCGGTCTGTCCGTCTGATATGTCGCATATCAAGTCTAGGGGTGGTATACGTCAGACCCCAATAACCGATAAGTCGTGTCGATGTGAGCCTCATAACAGGTCAAGAAACTACTAGTAACACTTACCAGTAAATCTCTATATCAGCCCTGGCCAGGGACTTCCAGTTATAACCAATCGAACACAGCACAACATCAACTCCCTATACCGGGAAAGACGAATCCCCTCCTATCGCTCATTACTTCCATGTGATTCGGGACTGTACCCAAAATCCACCGTTTTGCACGCCCTCTTGGACGTGGTAAGGTGGAAATCAAAGTACAGTGGGAATCACACAAGACTCTATGACGATCTCGGGTCTATAGATTACCCTGTACCAGTGTCACCGGAGAATTGCCATCTGACGTGTGGTATATTACCATCTGGAAGTTCTCGGCGAGTCCGTACAGTGTACCCAGTCTCCACTGAGCACCCGTACACCATCCTTGATGTCAAACACCGATGGATATGGGATCATCCATCGCCCATCATATGGGTCAAGATGCGTATACGCTAGTCTACTCTGGTGTATCGATGCCCTGTCTCGATATACCCTCGACTAGGAACATTTATAGGATGTACTCATCGACTACATAGGCCCCACTAGTATGATCTCATCATAGTCCCAGTAGTCGAGTACAGATCCTAAGGGCTTTATCAACATGTGATAAAAAGATAGTAAACCAATACAAGTCAACATGTTAAGATAAAGGAAAACCAAATAGCATACTATCATGACGAGCAAGAAAGTCCTCTCTATATATATCCAAGCATCCATCATAATATACATCATATGTACAACAATGACCTCTAGGGCATATACATAACTAACGAGCGCAACAAAATCTGGAGGCTTATAAAGCTAAGATGACACGCTCATATGAAAGGTTGACTAGGCCGAGGACATTCCGCCAGGGCGAACTCGTGTTAGTGGTCAAAAGACCTATGATCCCTAATCACGCTAAACGAGGGAAATTCGTGCCGAACTATGAAGGCCCGTATATCATAAATAAGGTCTACTAGGGTGGGGCCTATCTACTCATGGACATGCATGGAGAAAGACCTTTCAGGCCAATAAACGGCCGCTTCCTGAAGAAGTACTACGCTTGACGAGTCACGGCCTAGGTCAATGATAGATGATGACGACTATGTCCACTCGCTATCTCTCTAAGCTCAGACTCTATAAATAGTAACCGGCTTCCTTTACGACGGACCGAAATGTCCTAAAACTGACAACGGACCGAAACGTCCTTAAACTAACGACGGACCGAAACGTCCTTAAAACTAACAACGGACCACTATGTCCTAAAACTAGCCGTTGACCGAGATGTCGATAAACTACGGTGAATTGCAGTATCCCAAAGCTGATACAAAAAAAGAATAAAAAAAAAGAGAAAAAAAGAAAACGGTATGTCCATAAGCAAAATGGGCACGGATGAAAACCCGAAAGGGCTCCGTGAGTAAAAACAGTAGGGCTACCGACGAGTTTTGTGAAAACCCGAAAGGGCGCAACCTCGTTAGAATAAAAGAAAAAGAAAAAGAAAACGGTATGTCCATAAGCAAAATGGGCACGGATGAAAACCCGAAAGGGCTCCGTGAGTAAAAACAGCAGGGCTACCGGCGAGTTTTGCGAAAACCCGAAAGGGCGCAATCTCGTTAAAAGACACTTGCAAGGTCCTCTCGACTTTGTAAGGAGAATCCACCTGCGTGAGATCCTTACGACTCACAAGGGAGCAACACACTTAGGGATCCCCACGATCGCTAAGGAGAAATTACACTTGCGAGATCCTCACGACTCGTAAGGAGAACCCTCTTATGAGACCCTCACGGCTCATAAGATTTGAAAGTCTTAAGCTACAGGGATCTGAACCTGTTCTTAAGCATCCCCCACAACCTTCAATACCGCCCTACAAGCGGCTCAGTGCTGACCCTTGTATACAATCCACGGGCGCGAATAAACATTTCCGTAACGAAGTCCCATCCGTGACTAGGGATATGTCTACATGGTGAACAACTTTTGTAAGTCCTCTCAACTTACAAGGAGAAAACCATCTTGTAAGATCCTTACGACTTATAGGAGAACATGCACTTAGGAATCCTCACGATTCCTAAGGAGAAAAAGAACCTACGAGATCCTCACGACTCGTAGGGAGAAACATCTTTATGAGACCCTTACGGCTCATGAAGTCAAAAGCCTTAGTCGATGGGATCCTAACCCTGTCTACTAAGCCACCTTTGCTCGACATCGACGAAGGCAAATGATGATTCGCTCTTGGCAATATCCCAGTTGTAGCGGTGCTGATGCCAAAATCAGTGTCTAATTCCAAGCTTGCAGCGAAAAGCCAGCAAGCCACACATGCATACGAAATAGCCGAAATGATGGGGCAACTTGCAAACAAAATCAGCAAGTAAAAACATATGGATGCAAAATGGCCGAAATGATTGGGCAACTCGCAATAAAAAGCAGTGAGAAAAAATAAAACAAATAACCGAAATGATTGGACACCGTGAAAAATAGACGAAATAATTGGGCAATCGCGACCTTCGCGATATAAAAGCTGAAGTGATAGAGCATCGTTGAAAGAAATTAAAAAAAATGAAATTTATTCCCTACAGGTGATATTACATCAATCCCTGTATACAATCCAGAGGCGCAAACAAAGAGGGAATCACCCCTTTCCTCCCCAGGTTTCATCAGAAGAAGAAGCTAAATCTCAACGGTTCACAGATGGCCTGGAGATCATCTCAACATCTGTTTCATTAAGACAAACACAACGTCAAGCAAAGTGGAACAGGGGCAACTCCCAGTTCCATGACTCGGCAGTGCACAAACGATCGAAAGTCAAACCCTAACTCCGTGAAATGCGGATAGAGCAAAATTCCTGGCTACGTGGAACGCGACTTCTGTCAATCCTGACCCTGTGGGAAACGTCCAGAGCGGATCCTGGTCCTCGCAAAGCACGGCAATGAACCCGTGTGAAGCATCCAGAGCAAATTCCTGGCTACGTGGAACGCGGCTTACGTCAATCCTGACCCCGTGGGAAACGTCCAGAGCGGATCCTGGTCCTCGCAGAGCACGACAATGAACCCGTGTGAAGCATCCAGAGCGGAGCCTAGTCCTCACCGAGCACGGCAGTGAACCCGTGGGAAGTATCTAGAGCAAAATTCCTGGCTACGTGGAACGCGGCTTATGTCAATCCTGATCCCGTGGGAAACGTCCAGAGCAGATCCTGGTCCTTACAGAGCACGGCAGTGAACCCGTATGAAGCATCCAGAGCGGAGCCTGGTCCTCGCTGAACACGGCAGTGAACCCGTGGGAAGCATCAAGAGCAAAATTCCTGGTTACGTGGAACGCGGCTTATGTCAATCCTGACCCCGTAGGAAACGTCCAGAGCGGATCCTGGTCCTCGCAGAGCACGGCAGTGAACCCGTGTGAAGCATCCAGAGCGGAGCCTGGTCCTCGCCGAACACAGCAGTGAACCCGTGGGAAGCATCCAGAGCAAAACTCCTGGTTACGTGGAGCGCGGCTTATGTCAATCCTGACCCCGTGGGAAACGTCCAGAGCGGATCCTGGTCCTCACAGAGCATGGCAGTGAACCCGTGTGAAGCATCCAGAGCGGAGCCTGGTCCTCGCCGAACACGGCAGTGAACCCGTGGGAAGCATCCAGAGCAAAACTCCTGGTTACGTGGAGCGCGGCTTATGTCAATCCTGACCCCGTGGGAAACGTCCAGAGCGGATCCTGGTCCTCACAGAGCATGGCAGTGAACCCGTGTGAAGCATCCAGAGCGGAGCCTGGTCCTCGCCGAACACGGCAGTGAACCCGTGGGAAGCATCCTTATGTCAATCCTGATCCCGTGGGAAACGTCCAGAGCGGATCCTGGTCCTCGCAGAGCACGGCAGTGAACCCGTGTGAAGCATCCAGAGCGGAGCCTAGTCCTCGCCGAACACGGCAGTGAACCCGTGGGAAGCATCTAGAGCAAAATTCCTGGTTACGTGGAACGCGGCTTATGTCAATCCTGACCCTATGGGAAACGTCCAGAGCGGATCCTGGTCCTCGCAGAGCACGGCAGTGAACCCGTGTGAAGCATCCAGAGCGGAGCCTAGTCCTCGCCGAACACGGCAGTGAACCCGTGGGAAGCATCTAGAGCAAAATTCTTGGTTACGTGGAACGCGGCTTATGTCAATCCTGACCCCATATGAAGCATCCAGAGCGGAGCCTGGTCCTCGCCGAACACGGCAGTGAACCCGTGGGAAGCATCCAGAGCAAAATTCCTGGTCACGTGGAACGCGGCTTATGTCAATCCTGACCCGGTGGGAAACATCCAGAGTGGAGCCTAGTCCTCGCCGAACACGGCAGTGAACCCATGGGAAGAATCTAGAGCAAAATTCTTGGTCACGTGGAACGCGGATAATGTCAACTCTGACCCCGTAAGAAACGTCCAGAGCGGATTCTGGTCCTCGTAGAACACGGCAGTGAACCTGTGGGAAGCATCCAGAGCAACCCCTGACCCCTTAAAATGCGGATAAGGGCAACTTCACCCATCACTTGCGGGTCCTCACGACTCGTAAGGGAGCAAATTCTCTTGTGAGATCTTTACGACTTTCAAGAGAAAACACACTTATGAATCCTCACGATTCTTAAGGAGAAATTACACCAACGGGATCCTCTCGACCGGTAGGGAGAAAATTCTTTATGAGACCCTCACGGCTCATAAAGTTGAAAAGTCTTAGGAGGCAGATCTTAACCCTGAATCCTAAGCCATCATTGTCCTGCAAAGGAACCGAGATAAACTATCCATAAAATACATTCAATAAGAAGGGACCCACCATTGTGAAGAAAAATATGTCTTTTATTCATGAATCAAAATGAATACAAAGTACAATTCGTGAAAGAAACAAAAAATATACTCTTATTCAGGAGTATGTACAAAGGAAGAGTAAAAAATATATATACAAGTCTTCAGGTCGGCGGGCGATTTAGCAGATTGGTCAGCTCATCCCACTTTCGCTGGGCCTCGCCTTCATGATTCAGTATCGCCAGAAGACGGGCCTCCGCCTGAGCTTGCTAAGCCTGGTATGAGGCGAGCCGGTCTTCGAGCTCTTTCTCAGTAGCCTTATGAGTCTCGACCCTTTCACGAGTGAACACGGCGGCTTTGTCGATGGCCACCACCTCCTTGATGGCCTTTTGAAACACTCGCCAAAGTTCATACGCTTTGTTGGCCTTGGCTGTAAGGTTGGCCTGAAGCTCTATCAGTGCTTCCGAAGCCAGCTCCCTCTCCGAAAATTTGCGGCCAAGCCTCTTCTCGCACGACACCATGTTCACCGCGCACCGCTCAATCAAACCCCGCAAGCCCGCCTTCGCAGCCAAAGCCTCCGAAGAAAGGCGGGTACACTCGAGCACGTGCAAGCAAGCCTCCACTTGCCGGCAAAACTCAACCCAAACTTGCACCACTGCTTCGCTATGATAGGTGGCAAGAAAGGGGAGAGAGCCGTTAGCTTCGGCAGCAAACGCTTCGGCCGTAATTACGTTGCCGGCACGAAGTTCCTCGATCAAAGATGACAGAGAGGCGAGGCTTAGCTTGGCCATCCGGTCCGAGGCTCACAGAGCATAGGGGGCAGGTAGCATAATGATGCGCGACTCCAACACAGTGAGAACTGGCAGAGCTGTTCAGATTTATAAACAGCCAGCTGAATGTGTAAGCAAAAGAACAAATGGAACAACGTTGGGACTTTACTTACCCACAGTCATGCAAGAAGAAGCTGAAGACTCCCCTGGCCCCTCAAGAACCTCAACCTCGTTGTCGGCCTCCAGAACTGTAAAAGACATCAATGTCATTTTATGAAATAGTGAAAATGCTGTGAAAAGAAGGCAGACAACACTAACCTTGCCCAGAAGAAAGGACGATGCGCTGAGGAGATATTGCTTGTGGAGCTGCCATCTCCAACAGGCGCTGAAAAGACTGCCTCGGAGACAAGTCGGCAATCGAAGCCGCCAACCCGCGCAATTCTGAAAAGACAAAAGAGTTCAGATAACGGAAAGATTACTAATTTAAAATGTAGAAGTTTACCTTCGACACTCCTCCCATTCTGAGCGGGATGGATAGCAGCTTCAACGGCCTCCGCAGCGACCTCGGGCACAATATCAGGGACGCGAGCCGGTGTAACGGCCTTTGAGGAAGGAGCAGCGGCTGCCGCTGCGGACTCCAACGAAAAGAGGGTAGCCTCGACTACCTCCATCCTAGCCTCTGGGCCACCCTCAGGTAGACCCATTGGAACGGCGACCACCAAAGGTGCCTCTCCCAAGGGAGCAAGTGCTTCGGGAGCAGGAACCACCGCCGGAGGCTCCATCGTGAGAGGGACAGTCTCATCAACCCCCTCGACACTGAGCAGTGTTTCACTGGGGTTATCAACAGGCTCTACGGTCAGTGAACCTGTGGGAACCTCCCCCATCACCGAAGTCTCTGCACAGTTCACACAAGGATAAGAATACATATATACGCGTGCAGACAATATGAAGTATTACAAAGAAATATAGGAACATACCAATGCGCAAGGAAGCTTTCAGTATAGCTTGCTTAAGCCGACGCTCCTTCTCAAGGAGGTGTGCTCACCGAGGTCCAAGGGTGGATTCGTGGCCGCCGGTCCACAGTGAAAGCGCATCCGCGGCATACTCCGAAGCAGCCTGTTTAAGGACCCGTTCACCCCATTCCTCCAGAGGGCCGATGAATCGTCGCCGGATCCACAGAGGGTCTTCATAAAACATGACGGCTGGGTAGGGCTTCTTCGGAATTCTTACGTTCTCCGACTCGTCTTGAGAATGTCTTATAGCCTCAGCCAATTGTGCGGCTTCCTCGACAGTTGAACTCGGAAAAAGTAAACCAGCGTCCGATTCTTGCAGAGCCAACGGTTCATCCTGAAGAATAGGCTCAGACTCTACTACAGAGTCGAGAAGATTAGTAGCCGTCCTCCTCCATTGCTTGGATCCAGAACCGACCGCCGAGGATGACCGTTTCCTCCCCCGTGGAGCCTTGGCGCAACGCCGACCCACTTCACCTTCAACGCCCTCACTCCCAATGCCCTCGTTTGGTGCTGCGACTGAAGACGACACGGCCATCGTCGACGCTACGGGCGGTGGTACTGCTACTGGCGCCCTTTTACCCCTCGACTGAGCCCGGGTATCCAATGGCATACCAATTGTGGGAGTGAGGTCCACCTCCGACTCTCCCGGAATAAGCGCAACACCGGTGTCCCTCAGGGAAAAGCGGACCGGTGCGCGCGGCCGCGGCGGAACTCCCGTGGCCTGAACTGGAGCAGGAGCACCATAGCCAAGAAGCACCCTCTTCTCCTCAGCAATAATAGGACTGACTCGATGAAGATACCAGCCCGTGAAGGACCCCACACATCGGGGAATATGGTCGGCTTCAGGAATCATGAAGCGGGAACCAGTGTTCAGCCTCACGAAATGATGAGCAGCATCACGAACAGTTTCGGGTGAAGGGACCGGCACGACTGTAAAAGCCTTGAAAGGAATGCCCTGATCATATCCAAGCTGCCGGGCGAAGCGGTACGGGTTATACCGCATAAAAAGGGCCGCACTGTTCTGACGGAATACCAGATAACCTGGTCTGATCGTGTACAAGTGCGTGGCCTCCTGGGGCTTCAGAGAAGGCACCTCATCTTTCGACTGGTCGCAGAGTTGTTGGATTGAACCTGAAGGAGAAGATAGGGCCCGGTCAACGAACACCAGTCCGCCCGCGCTAGCGTAAGGAGCGATCAATACACGAATGGCCCTGGACTGAGTTGGGTCAGGAGCATAAGCACCCACCAGCCGCATCAATCGCGAAAAAGTGTAGGCGTCGTAAAATTTGGGTCTTTGGTGTGCAGCAAAGGCCCCCAGCACGTGCATCTCAATCCAAGATGTGAACTAATGAAGAGAAAAGTTTACTACATCCACACCTGGAGTTGAGGTATTAGCCACGGCGCCTAACCCATGATAAAGATGTGACAGCGCTGGATGCCTACGGCCAACCGTGTTCCCTCAACAATACGATGAGCCGGGTAGATGACCGAAACTCTCATGAAGCGGCGGTGCATGGGGATGACAAACCAGCTGAGCTAGATGCTAATGAAGCTTACAAAGAAAGTCTCTTCATCCAGGCCAGGAGCTGCAATCGATTCAAAAGATATCGCCGACGTGATAGGAATGTAATGCTGCGGCAAATCCTCTTCCTTAGTCGGCCGCCTGTCCAAACCAAACTCAAAAGGGTCATTGATGTTCGCAAACTTCGAAGCCATCTTTGATAGGACACCCTCGCGAAGGAGGCAAGCGATGAAGCTCTTAAAAGTGACGCCCTGCTCCTCAGATTCTGTGAACAGTTTGTCAAAGATGCCCAGGGCCTTGATCAAACTCGGGCGCTTGTGGCGGACGACGTTCTTGGTAGACAAGCCGTCGAGTATTGCGGGCTCAGTCTCAAAGACGTACTCGTTGGAAGGCAGCAATTCCTCGTAAAGTGTCCCCCTAATTGGCAGCCCCGAGATCTCACGAAATTCTTCCAAAGAAATCGAAACTTCGCGGTCCCTTAGGAGAAAAGTGTTGATGGGGAGATTCCACTGATTCAAGGAAGCCTTAACCCACCAGACGTGAGGGGATTGGTAGTGGAAGAGCGAGGCATATATTGCCTGGTAAAGTCCGACCCTCTGCAGTCGTGCGCGATGGGCGGACAGGATGTAGAGAGCCCAAAGAAGATAGCCCGTGGGGTGTCGAGGGGTGAGCCCTATCTTGTAGATCTGCCCCTATGGTTGGGCCTCGCCCTAGCAAATGCGACGTCCCAGAATATCTATGGCCGGGATAGGATGATTTAGGATGCCAGTCGTCGAAGGCTAAGCCGTCCCATCGGGGTCCAATTCGGCATCTCCACGGCAAAGACTGTCCTTGGAGGATCCATCGGCAGAAACGGATAGGTAGGCTCTGTCGGTACTTCGCAAAGGAAACTCCTGCGACCACGGATGATGTGACCATACCAGGTCCCCCAAAAAAGCAAGTTGGTGCAGTTCGGGCCATGAGCCCTGATCATCGCCATCACTTCCTCGTCAGATGGCGACTGAGGGAAAGCGGCTCCCGAGCGAGTGAAAGGGAAATTCGGAACAGAAGTCATTGTACCTGAAATAAAATAAGGGGAAACTGTTAAAGCAAAGCCAACGGTATATATATATATGATTATAAATATATATATATATATATAAAGACAGTGATAGAGGACTCATTTTATGGGACCATTGGTTACAAAAACACATGGGTCCCACAAAATCAAGATGTCGGCTGACTAATGATGAGACAAAGCAATTATGATGAGACAAAAGGAAGATTCTCATTAAATAGACAGTGGATTTCAAATGACCCTACACATCCCCCTAAGAAAAATCCATCTGGGACTCTGTGACAAAATCAAACAGAATGAAGGGAATTAAATTCCCAGAAAAGCACCACTGCAAGCCTCTTCTTCTTGGTTACAGAAAGGCAACTCAGGGCAAAAAGACCCCAAGAAGTCCCCTGGGAAGAACTAAGTTCTTCATAGGAATTAAATTCCTTTTGAAGAAGGGAATTAAATTCCCAGAAACTTCTTTTTCCAGAGCCAGAGCTCTTTGAGGATGAAATTAAATTCCAGGGGAAAGACAAACAACAACATCAACCCCTGAAAATCAGAGAAACCCTAAAGGGCCTGTTGATTAAAGAGTGAATGAGTTTCTTGTTAAAGAACTTAAAAAACAAATGGGTTCTTGATTAAAAGGGAAAACCCTTGGTGTGGATTTAAAATCCAGTGAAGGTTTCTGTGAAAGTTCTTCGATCGTTCAAAGATCATTACTTGAAGAAAGAATCTTTCAGCAGAGTTAAACTCTGAAAATATTCAAGGCAGAGAACTAAGCTCTGAAAAGGAGAATTAATTTCTCAAAATGAAAAAGTTTGCAAGGAAGAAGATGAAAGAGTGGAGGCGCTTCTGAAGAGACCCCTGCATTTTATAGGATGTGATGGAAACGCTTCATCTCCCCGATTCCCTAGATGGATCCAACGGTCACAAAAGTGACAGCATTGCACTAACGTGCAGACACATGAGAGCAACGCTGTGGGGGCATTTGTTCCCTGATTAAAAATCAGGAAATACCTCAATAAGGTATCACGTGCTCACACGTGATCAATGGTCACGTGTTGACACGTGAGGGTTAAACCAGAGGCATAAATAAGTGGCTGAGAAAAGAGCTAATTGGGGGCCACGTGCTCACACGTGACCAAGGGTTACGTGCCAGCACGGGACAGACTTTGAAAGCCTTACAGTTTAATAGAATTAAATTCTAAATGTTTCTAAATCTTTCCAAATGGAAAAGGATTGTGGGGACCGTTGGATTAAAATCCAGGGGTGATTAAAAATCACCAATTTATGGAAAAATCTTAGACAAGGAAAGATTTCTCTAAATCTCATCGAAAATAACAAACAGAATATCTTTGGATTGAAAATCCAACGGTGAATAAAATTCACTGAATGATCTAAAGGATCATATTAATTATGAAAACAAACAAAATCTTTCAATGAAAGATTTATTAAACAAATTGATTCTTTTCCTTCTCCTATAAATAGGAGCCAAGAGGAGGAAAAGAGGGAGTTTTTTAGAGATATAGAATTTTGGAATCTTGAAATTTCAGAGAGAAAAGAAAGGAGAATTTAATTCTCAACAAAGAAAACCCTAGGTGAGAAAAGAAAGGGGATCAAAACTTCAAAAAGAGAATTTAATTCTCAAAATCTAAAAGTTTAACTCTTCTGCAAAAGAACTTAGTTCTTTTTCTAGTTGAAGATCTACAGAAGCAAATCTTCCCATAGGTTGAGATTTTAATTCTCATCGGGTTGAGATTTTGCCATGCAGATCCAAGACTTAGAGGGAGAATTGAGTTCTGAGAATTTAATTCTCCTAAAATTATAGGAATTTAATTCCTCCAAGATGAACAAAACCAGGATTTAACCCTAATTGAGAATTTAATTCTCTCAAATTCACAGGAATTTAATTTCTCTTAAAAAGAAATTAGGGTATAATCCTACATAAGAATTTAATTCCTTCATAAAAGGAATTTAATTCCTCCAGAATCATAATTAGGGTTTAACCCTATAGAGAATTTAATTCTTAAAGATCTAGAGATTTAAAAGATCTTCATACATGCAAAGGACTAAGGTCACGTGTCCCCACGTGACCCCTGGAAAGATCCCTAAAAATGAAAAGGAAAAAGCTCTAAGGCAACGCCTCACGTGCTCCTACATGACCTCCAAAACACAGAAAGAAAAAGCAAAAGAAATATAAGCTTTGGGCGCCCTTACGTGTTATCACGTGACTCCATAGCAAGTGCCTTAACAATCAATGCCTAAATCCCTATCACGTGTCAACACGTGATGCTCAAAAATAAAAATATAAAAGAAGTGTTTAACACTTATCTGCAAAGCAAAGTAAAAGGGGATCTGGTCCCACCTTTGGGCACCCTCACGTGGCCCCACGTGACCCATTCCTATTTAGTGTTTAAACACTAATTTAAAGGAATTATTTCCAGTGTTTAACACTGATTATTCTCTAGTGTTTAACACTAATTCGAGAGCTCTATTTCCAGTGTTTAACACTGATTGTTTGCTAGTGTTTAACACTAAATTGAGGATTATATTTCCAGTGTTTAACACTGGTTGTCTTTTAGTGTTTAACACTAATTTGAGAGATCTATCTCCAGTGTTTAACATTGTTGTTCTCTAGTATTTAACACCACTTTTAGCCAAATTGGCTAATTTTCCAGAGGCAAAAGTCTCTCCTCCAATTGAATCTCGAAATTGAGTAAAATTTAGAGCTATAATGTCCACTGCTCAATCAAAAATGTTACCAAAACCCTCAAACTCTTATTTAGCATTACTAAATAATGTGGGCTGAAACCAGACAAATGTCTAATGGCCCAACAGAGGGCCAACACTTCAAACTTAATTGGACTTAGCTCAAGTTGGCCATAAGTCTACAACTCAGACTTAACTGAGCCAATGTGCTTATAATATAATTAATTGATCTCAGTTCCAAATTGGACTTTAATCCATCCTGGTTCAAAAGTACATCTCTTCACTCCTTTGATATTTGTCCTTGTAATTCCTCAACGTCTTCAAAGAGGTGACGGGTCCCGACAACCACACATTTCATGGACTGTGGGGTCCTTAAACTCATGGACTATGACGTCCTTAACCTCGACCGTGATGTCTTAAAACTAAAAAAGGACTGTGGCGTCCTTAAACCCATGGACTATGATGTCCTTAACCTCGACCGTGATGTCTTAAAACTAACATTGGACTGTGGGGTCCTTAAACCCACGGACTATGATGTCCTTAACGTCGACCGTGATGTCTTAAAACTAACATTGGACTTTGGGGTCCTTAAGCCCATGGACTATGATGTCCTTAACCTCGACCGTGATGTCTTCAAACTAACATTGGACTGTGGGGTCCTTAAACCCACGGACTATGATGTTCTTAACCTCGACCGTGATGTCTTAAAACTAACATTGGACTGTGGGGTCCTTAAGCCCATGGACTGTGATATCCTTAACCTCGACCGTGATGTCTTTAAACTAACATTGGACTGTGGGGTCCTTAAGCCCATGGGCTATGATGTCCTTAACCTCGACCGTGATGTCTTAAAACTAACAACGGACTATGATGTCCTTAACCTCGACCGTGATGTCTTAAAACTAACATTGGACCGTGGGGTCCTTAAACCCATGGACTATGATGTCCTTAACCTCGACCGTGATGTCTTAAAACTAACATTAGACCGAGATGTCCTTAAACTAACAATAGACCGTAATGTCCTTAAACTAATCGACCGCAATGTCACTAAACTAAACAATAGAGCCCAATTTCTCTTTTGTCGGATCTAAACGATCCCGTTAAGTTGACCTTAGTCTAAAATGAGGCTAACGTATCCTTAACAAACGTTTAAGTTAATCTTAGCCTCAAAAGAGGCTAACGTATCCTTAAACCCAAACCCCTAAATCCAAATCTAAGAAAGATACGGATTTGGACTAGTCAACGCCCTACGGGCGACAACATAACTTAGTCTCCGTATACAATCCATGGGCAACCAAACACAAAACAAACACCCACGACACGATGCGGTAGCGTAATTAATGCAGGGGCTTATGCCTGCAGGGAAGAGCGTCCCCACAATCAAGAAAACTCCTCAAACGAGGGGGGATCTGATGAAGTCTGCTACATCGGCCGCATCCATTTAAACCTTCGATACATGGTTCCATAAATCAACTTGGCATCTTCGGAGAGGTGGATGGATAGCACCAATTAGCATCTGCCTCGAATTTCAGGCTAGACGGACCATACGCGGCCGCGTCTCTGTGTTCGGAAGGGAACACGGGCCAGGTTGCCTCTTGCGGGGGCTTTTGATCCTTGGCACAGGAGGGGTCGTAAGTGGCCTACCGATGACGGGGCCATGTAGGGTAGCTGCTCGGTGCCTCTTGGCAAGGGCTTTGATCCCTGGTTTATTGGGGTAAGGAGCTACCAGCCAGGGATAACCGAGCAAGGACGGGCCCGGTTGCCTCTTGCGAGGGTTTTGATCCTTAGCGCGGGAGGGGCCGTGAGTGGCCTACTAAGGACGGGGCCGAGCAGGGTAGCTTTTCGGTGCCTCTTGGCGAAGGCTTGGATCGTTGGTTTTTTGGGGTAGGGAGCTACCAGCCAGGGATAACCGAGCAAGGGAGGGCCCGGTTGCCTCTTGCAAGGGCTTTGATCCTTTAGGACGGGCTGAGCAGGGTTACTGCCCGGTGCTTCTTGGCGAGGGCTTTGATCCCTGGTTTGGTAGGGAGCTACCAGCCAGGGATAACCGAGCAAGGTCGGGCCCGGTTGCCTCTTGGCGAGGGCTTTGATCCCTGGTTTGTTGGGGTAGGGAGCTACCAGCCAGGGATAACCGAGCAAGGGTGGGTCCGGTTGCCTCTTTCGAGGGCTTTTCATCCTTAGCGCGGTAGGGGCCGTAAGTGGCCTACTAAGGATGGTGTTCAGACCATAATATTGCATTTATCATTCCCCTATTCTTATCCTTTTTATAAATAAACAGGTACTCTTGACGCACGTTTGTTGCATATTACAGGTTACAGGTTTCTGGAGCAATTACAGTGAAAAAGACACAAAACAACAGAAAAGGGACTTTTGACCAACAATTAGACGGATCCTAGTCAAGCCCAGTTCATATAGGTGCAAGACAACGCAAGTCAAGGTGAAACGGTTAAAAAGCCCAATACAAGTCTTCACTGAAAATCTGGAGAAGACTCAGAAGTCCAACAGAAGAAAGAAATATAAAAAGACAAAGCCCAAGAAGCCAAGAACATAACCCCAAAGTTTGACAACCCAACACCTCAGTTTGGCCGCGGAACCGCGGCCAAACCCATGCTGGAGCCGCGGTTCCGCGGCCGTTAGGAGCCCGTGTCGGTACATTTTTCTTCTGCTGGTGCGCTGTTGTGGGTGTTGTGATTTTAAGTGGGCAAATCAGTAATTGCGCATGTGCGAGAGTCTGTAACCCTAGGTTTCCTATTTTCCTATAAATTATAATTTTAGATCTAAAAATTGTATGCCTCTTTTCAATAAATAAAATTCAGAAATTCTGGACGTGACATTCAGATCTGTTCTTTATCGCTTGGAGGGAGCCATCACCATTAGTAAGTGTTTCTCTTTTATTCTTTTAATATTATTTCATCCCCTAATGAGCGAGTAGTCTCCTCGCTTGTTAGGGTTAACCTTAGGGAAAGGGTTGAGAGATGAGATCTCTCACCCCTTTCAATGCCTAACCCATTAAGAACTCCATGCATGCGCGCACAACCGCTCCCTGCGGCACCCTACCCCTCGAGGTAACGGTGAACCGCAGTATAAAGGGCCGGTTGCGCGCGTTTTCCATGGGGGTTAGGGTAATTAACGATAAAGGAAGGATACGAATCTAGAGGAAGAAAACATCTTCCCAAAAGAGTCGTATCCACTTTATCGATAATTACTATAACACCTAATGGATCTAGAATACGGCATTGAAAGCGGTGAAGGAAACATCAATCTCCAAAACTTCCTCTAAGCCTAACCCTAGCAAGAATTTAAATTAGATTAATTAAGTTTTAGATCTAGATTTTTATAAAACCAAAACGACAAATAGAATCAACTCGTTAAGGCACACTAAAGGAATTTACCCGTCTCTGTGGATCGACCCGCACTCACCGGCTAGCTGCGAAGCGACGCCGTTTCTGATTGCGGTATTAATATTTTCTCTCCAAGTCTAGCGACGAAGCTTAGCAGTTTCTTGAGGACCTAAGTGAGCAAACAATTCAATGGGAGAGTACCAAGACCACATCATCTTCTTCTAGTGGTCAATCTAGGGCAGGCATACATCAAATAGATATGTCGATAGCTATGAAGGCCGAGATGGCCTCACTTATGAAAAAGCTAGAAGCCATTGAGACAAAAATCTCATCGACTTCTCCTGCCCCTACTCTACCCATACGAACTGTTTGTGCTTGTTGTTCGAACCCGTCGCACCTAACCGAAGAGTGTCCTTATAATGCACCCATTCAAGGACAGGATCAAGTCAATGCTGCATTTCAGCAACGACAAAGAAATGATCCGTACTCTTCGACATACAATCAGGGGTGGAGGAGTCACCCAAATCAACAGTTCCAAGGGAATAACAATTTTCAGAGAGCTCCTCCACAACAACAACAAGCACCCTTACAAACTCAAAACCAGCAACCTTACCAACAACAACCTTATACAAATCAAACGAACAATTTGGTTCAACCTAATGATGATAAGGTTAGCTCGCTCGAGAAAAGTCTTGAAGCATTTCTCAAGCAAACTACAGAATCCGCAGCAAGATTTGAAAGTTATGTGCAATCTTTAATGAATAACAATGCCTCACACGATCAAAGTATCAAATCTATTGAGGCACAAATTGTACAATTAACTGCTGCGTTGAGCGAGAGAGAAAAGGGAAAGCTTCCATCTCAACCATTGCCCAATCCCGGTCACCCACAAAACGCATATCACAATCACAATGTAAATGCGGTGACCACGTTGAGATCCGGAAGAGAGTTGCAAAATAATGTGGAAACTAGTGATGACATCCCCGCCGGTGGTTCTTCTTCCCCTTCTTCATTTTCTTCACTTCCTTCTTCACCTTTTTCTTTAGAGCCTATTCTCCACCCTTCACACGGCTCTACTTCTTCTGACTCGAACGGACCCATTTCTAACAACACGAACACATCCACACTGGGATCCGTTCCTATTCCACATTCTACTCCACAGACTTTTGACTCAACAAATTTTCAGAATGCACCATTTCCAAACAGGTTGAGTCCTAATAAACCAAATACACAAGTGGAGAAGATTGTGGAGATATTTAAGCAGGTTAGCATAAATATACCTCTCTTGGATGCTATCCAACAAGTCCCTTCATACGCGAAAATCTTAAAGGGATTATGCACTTCAAAGAGAAAAGCATCTCAAGTACCCAAGAAAGTGCTAGTGGCTAGTGCAGTGAGCAATGCTATTAACCACCATCAAACCTTACCCCAAAAATGAAAGGACCCCGGCTGTCCTACGATTTCAATTACAATTGGGGATAAGAAAATTAATCAAGCACTTTTAGATCTTGGGGCTAGTGTTAACCTGATTCCCTACTCCGTGTACGAACAATTAGGGGTTGGAGAGTTGAAACCCACTCGTTGCACTCTCCAAATGGCTGATCGATCAATCACCTATCCAAGGGGTCAACTAGAGGATGTGTTGATCAAAGTTGGGGAGTTCATATTCCCCGTTGATTTTATTGTTATGGATACACAACCTGTTGCTAACCCAATAAACCAAATTCCGGTGATTCTCGGTCGACCATTTTTGGCCACTTCCAATGCCGTGATAAATTGCCGCAATGGCTCCATGACTCTATCCTTCGGGAAGAGGTCTAGTGAGTTCAATATTTATAAGATGGGAAGTCTGCCCCCCGTGCCTAAAAGTAGTACACGAGAAGTTTGCTCTATTCACGAAATCACGCAGGAGGACTGCGAGCTTGAAAAATTTCTATTTGATGAAAACAGTTTTGACGCCACTAGTGCGTCCCTCCTTGAGCCTACTACCGTTGACACAACCGATGTTGATTATGAATGTTTCACTTTTTTGGATGATGACGACTCACAGCCCGAATATGAGTCGTTTGAATTTTTGGATGAGTCAGTCGAACCATCCGAATCGGTTGCTTGCAGTGATTTCGAACCTGTGTTAGAGTCCTTTGAGTTCGAGGTAGATTCCGCAATGATTCCTTCGCCTCCGAAACTCGAACTCACGCCCTTACCACCTCACCTTAAATATGCTTACATAGGTGAGAATGAGACTTTTCCCATTATCATATCAGCCTCTCTAGCCTTCGAGCAAGAGAACGCTATTTTAAAAGTCTTACAAGATAGGCGGCAAATTTCCAGTTGGACTATGGCAGACATCGAGGAGATAAGTTCCCTCATAAGTGAATATCATACACAATTGATGGATGATGCCATGTCAATAGAGAACCCACAGGAACATCTTGGGGGTACTGTGGTGAGTCAACTTCCTCCCTTAGAAGTTGAAATACCCCCATTTCTTATAATAAGGTACGAGAATGCTAACACTCCACTGTTTGCTGATCATTTACATTCTCGTTTCGATGCATCACTATCACCTGTATATTCACCTCCACACCTCCCATTCCACTACTTCTATCTTCCCCAATTCCTTGCGGACCACCACAACTTATTTTTCCACCACCCAATATTCTTTACTGATAAATTTTTCAACTGGTTGGTGTTGACTTTTGGCCGATGGAAGGTTTGGCGGTATTGTCTAACATAGTTTAATTGAAGTTTGGGGGAGGGTCTTTTTGTATATATTTTTGTTTTTCTTAAAAATAAAAAAACTATAAATAAATAAACAGGGGAGTATCGGTATTTTGACCCTCTTGGTTTAGCATGACAGTGAGGACACTGTCAAGTTCAAGTTTGGGGGTATGCTCGGTACGTCTTCTTCCTTCGCATTCATTTGTACATATTTTTGCATTTGCATACTTACTTGAAAACCCATAAAAATTTGAAAAATTTCAAAAATTATAAAAATAAATGTATTCAATTTTGGCTAATTGACCTTAGTTTGACAAATAGGTCAACTGGTTAGGAACAACTAGATCTTAGACTTAGTAAATTAAAAACCCTAAAAATAACCTTCCTTAAGGTTTAACGGTAGAAAGTATATGCCTTGTAGTTTATTTAGAAATAGGCAAATTTTGGGTTCACTTCTTGGGCTAAGTCAAAATGAGGGAAGAGTATTGATGTTCTTATTAGAGTATAAGTTTGAAAAATAGTTCCTAGCTTAAGTCTAGATTCTGAAAACGTATACCCTACAAATTGCACAATCACACACCTTGAAACTTGGAATAGTAGAAGAGACCTTGAAAGGCTCTTGTCTAAAGTCCTTAGTATGAAAAAGTGTGAATAAAGAAAAAAATGGACACTGGTTTTTGTGATTACTTAAGGCTGCAAAAATAGAAAAATATTTAGCGAGGGTGCTTCATCACCTAGTGCCTTAGACCAACTGGTTTGGGAGTCACTGCTAAAGCCTTGGGTGTTGCAAAGACTAGGAAGTATGCTTTAAAGTGCAAACGCATTTTGTAATCGGTCATTGGTACCTCAAGAAGTATTAACGGTCGCATGAAGGATGTGTAAGCAAATTTCATTTAAATTCACTAACTAATTCGTACTTTGGACAACGGACAAGGGGTTGATTGCTTAATTTGAATTTCCAAGCGTAGGGGTGATCTTTACACACACGTAGGGGTATGTGATTGGAATTTAGATAAGAGAGAGGAATGAAGAATAGAACTTGTATCTTTAATAGAGTTGATAGAAATTCCTAAGTGGAGATGAAACCCTAGAAGGAAGACTTAAGAAATGCCGAAAGCTAAGTAAGTCTACATAACATATATAATCTTAAGTTAAATAATGAGGAAGCGTGAAGAATATGGGTGCATAATTTACAAGTAGAAGATAATAGAATTCCTTATCAGAAAACTTAATTGGAAAACAAAAGTCAATGGGCCGAGTTGATAGGATTTTGTGGGTGTAATCCGCTGAAAACCCTCAGGAGACAACACTCCTCCTACTAGGGACACCTAGAGGTTTAACGGCTTGTTGCACGTGCTCAGTGCAATCGCGTTTCCCTGCGAAAGTGCGGTTAGGAATTTAGTGAATAAAATAATAAGTTTGCTCGAGGACGAGCAAAAGGTAAGTTTGGGGGTATTTGTTCAGACCATAATATTGCATTTATCATTCCCCTATTCTTATCCTTTTTATAAATAAACAGGTACTCTTGACGCACGTTTGTTGCATATTACAGGTTACAGGTTTCTGGAGCAATTACAGTGAAAAAGACACAAAACAACAGAAAAGGGACTTTTGACCAACAATTAGACGGATCCTAGTCAAGCCCAGTTCATATAGGTGCAAGACAACGCAAGTCAAGGTGAAACGGTTAAAAAGCCCAATACAAGTCTTCAAATTACAGCACCGCAAGTCAAGGTGAAACAGTTAATAGTAAGTGTTTCTCTTTTATTCTTTATCCTAATTACAGCACCGCATCACACTCCATTAGAAATTGGGACGAGTTTGTAAGAGCTTTTCTAAAAAAATTCTATCCTCACCACAAAACTGCTAGAATCCGAAACGAGATTATACAATTTTCACAGCTTCCTTCCGAACCATTTTGGAAGTGCTTCGAGAGATTTAAGGACCTACTTGTTCAATGCCCTCATCATGGGATAGAAAATTGGCAACTTTGCCAAACTTTATACGAGGGATTGAACGCAGCAACGAAGCAGTTGCTAGAAACAATATGTCAAGGTCATTTTCTCTCCAAGTCTAGCGACGAAGCTTAGCAGTTTCTTGAGGACCTAAGTGAGCAAACAATTCAATGGGAGAGTACCAAGACCACATCATCTTCTTCTAGTGGTCAATCTAGGGCAGGCATACATCAAATAGATATGTCGATAGCTATGAAGGCCGAGATGGCCTCACTTATGAAAATGCTAGAAGCCATTGAGACAAAAATCTCATCGACTTCTCCTGCCCCTACTCTACCCACACGAACTGTTTGTGCTTGTTGTTCGAACCCATCGCATTTAACCGAAGAGTGTCCTTATAATGCACCTATTCAAGGACAGGATCAAGTCAATGCTGCATTTCAGCAACGACAAAGAAATGATCCTTACTCTTCGACATACAATCAGGGGTGGAGGAGTCACCCGAATTTTGCTTGGAACCAAAATCAACAAGTCCAAGGGAATAACAATTTTCAAAGAGCTCCTCCACAACAACAACAAGCACCCTTACAAACTCAAAACCAGCAACCTTTCCAACAACAACCTTATACAAATCAAACGAACAACTTAGTTCAACCAAATGATGATAAGGTTAGCTCGCTCGAGAAAAGTCTTGAAGCATTTCTCAAGCAAACTACAGAATCCGCAGCAAGATTTGAAAGTTATGTGCAATCTTTAATGAATAACAATGCCTCACACGATCAAAGTATCAAATCTATTGAGGCACAAATTGCACAATTAACTGCTGCGTTGAGCGAGAGAGAAAAGAGAAAGCTTCCATCTCAACCATTGCCCAATCCCGGCCACCCACAAAACGCATATCACAATCACAATGTAAATGCGGTGACCACGTTGAGATCCGGAAGAGAGTTGCAAAATAATGTGGAAACTAGTGATGACATCCCCGCCGGTGGTTCTTCTTCCCCTTCTTCATTTTCTTCACTTCCTTCTTCACCTTTTTCTTTAGAGCCTATTCTCCACCCTTCACACGGCTCTACTTCTTCTGACTCGAACGGACCCATTTCTAACAACACGAACACATCCACACTGGGATCCGTTCCTATTCCACATTCTGCTCCACAGACTTTTGACTCAACAAATTTTCAGAATGCACCATTTCCAAACAGGTTGAGTCCTAATAAACCAAATACACAAGTGGAGAAGATTGTGGAGATATTTAAGCAGGTTAGCATAAATATACCTCTCTTGGATGCTATCCAACAAGTCCCTTCATACGCGAAAATCTTAAAGGGATTATGCACTTCAAAGAGAAAAGCATCTCAAGTACCCAAGAAAGTGCTAGTGGCTAGTGCAGTGAGCAATGCTATTAACCACCATCAAACCTTACCCTAAAAACGAAAGGACCCCGGCTGTCCTACGATTTCAATTACAATTGGGGATAAGAAAATTAATCAAGCACTTTTAGATCTTGGGGCTAGTGTTAACCTGATTCCCTACTCCGTGTACGAACAATTAGGGGTTGGAGAGTTGAAACCCACTCGTTGCACTCTCCAAATGGCTGATCGATCAATCACCTATCCAAGGGGTCAACTAGAGGATGTGTTGATCAAAGTCGGGGAGTTCATATTCCCCGTTGATTTTATCGTTATGGATACACAACCTGTTGCCAACCCAATAAACCAAATTCCGGTGATTCTCGGTCGACCATTTTTAGCCACTTCCAATGCCGTGATAAATTGCCGCAATGGCTCCATGACCCTATCATTCGGGAAGAGGTCTAGTGAGTTCAATATTTATAAGATGGGAAGTCTGCCCCCCGTGCCTAAAACTAGTACACGAGAAGTTTGCTCTATTCATGAGATCACGCAGGAGGATTGCAAGCTTGAAAGATTTCTATTTGATGAAAACAGTTTTGACGCCACTAGTGCGTCCCTCCTTGAGCCTACCACCGTTGACACAACCGATGTTGATTATGAATGTTTCACTTTTTTGGATGATGACGACTCACAGCCCGAATATGAGTCGTTTGAATTTTTGGATGAGTCAGTCGAACCATCCGAATCGGTTGTTTGCAGTGATTTCGATCCTGTGTTAGAGTCCTTTGAGTTCGAGGTAGATTCCGCAATGATTCTTTCACCTCAGAAATTCGAACTCACGCCCTTGCCGTCTCACCTTAGACATGCCTACATAGGTGAGAATGAGACTTTTCCCATTATCATATCAGCCTCTCTAGCATTCGAGCAAGAGAACGCTATTTTAAAAGTCTTACAAGATAGGCGGCAAGTTTTCAGTTGGACTATGGCGGACGTCGAGGAGATAAGTTCCCTCATAAGTGAATATCATACACAATTGATGGATGATGCCATGTCAATAGAGGGCCCACAGGAACATCTTGGGGGTATTGTGGTGAGTCAACCTCCTCCTTTAGAAGTTGAAATACCCCCATTTCTTTTAATAAGGTACGAGAATGCTAACACTCCACTGATTGCTGATCATTTACATTCTCGTTTCGATGCATCACCATCACCTGTATATTTACCTCCACACCTCCCATTCCACTACTTCTATCTTCCCCAATTCTTTGCGGACCACCACAACTTATTTTTTCACCAATCAATATTCTTTACTGATAAATTTTTCAAATGGTTGGTGTTGACTTTTGGCCGATGCAAAGTTGGGCAGTATTATCTAACATAGTTTAATTGAAGTTTGGGGGAGGGTCTTTTTGTACATATTTTTGTTTTTCTTAACAATAAAAATTTTTATAAATAAATAAACAGGGGAGTATCGGTATTTTGACCCTCTTGGTTTAGCATGACAGTGAGGACACTGTCAAGTTCAAGTTTGGGGGTATGCTCGGTACGTCTTCTTCCTTCGCATTCATTTGTACATATTTTTGCATTTGCATACTTATTTGAAAACCCATAAAAATTTGAAAAATTTCAAAAATTATAAAAATTAATGTATTCAATTTTGGCTAATTGACTTGAGTTTGACTAATAGGTTAACTGGTTAGGAACAACTAGATCTTAGACTTAGTAAATTAAAAACCCTAAAAATAACCTTCTTTAAGGTTTAACGGTAGAAAGTATATGCCTTGTAGTTTATTTAGAAATAAGCAAATTTTGGGTTCACTTCTTGGGCTAAGTCAAAATGAGGGAAGAGTATTGATGTTCTTATTAGAGTATAAGTTTGAAAAATAGTTCCTAGCTTAAGTCTAGATTCTGAAAACGTATACCCTACAAATTGCACAATCACGCACCTTGAAACTTGGAATAGTAGAAGAGACTTTGAAAGGCTCTTGTCTAAAGTCCTTAGTATGAAAAAGTGTGAATAAAGAAAAAAATGGACACTGGTTTTTGTGATTACTTAAGGCTGCAAAAATAGAAAAATATTTAGCGAGGGTGCTTCATCACCTAGTGCCTTAGACCAACTGGTTTGGGAGTCACTGCTAAAGCCTTGGGTGTTGCAAAGACTAGGAAGTATGCTTTAAAGTGCAAACGCATTTTGTAATCGGTCATTGGTACCTCAAGAAGTATTAACGGTCGCATGAAGGATGTGTAAGCAAATTTCATTTAAATTCACTAACTAATTCGTACTTTGGACAACGGACAAGGGGTTGATTGCTTAATTTGAATTTCCAAGCGTAGGGGTGATCTTTACACACACGTAGGGATATGTGATTGGAATTTAGATAAGAGAGAGGAATGAAGAATAGAACTTGTATCTTTAATAGAGTTGATAGAAATTCCTAAGTGGAGATGAAACCCTAGAAGGAAGACTTAAGAAATGTCGAAAGCTAAGTAAGTCTACATAACATATATAATCTTAAGTTAAATAATGAGGAAGCGTGAAGAATATGGGTGGATAATTTACAAGTAGAAGATAATAGAATTCCTTATCAGAAAACTTAATTGGAAAACAAAAGTCAATGGGCCGAGTTGATAGGATTTTGTGGGTGTAATCCGCTGAAAACCCTCAGGAGACAACACTCCTCCTACTAGGGACACCTAGAGGTTTAACGGCTTGTTGCACGTGCTCAGTGCAATCGCGTTTCCCTGCGAAAGTGCGGTTAGGAATTTAGTGAATAAAATAATAAGTTTGCTCGAGGATGAGCAAAAGGTAAGTTTGGGGGTATTTGTTCAGACCATAATATTGCATTTATCATTCCCCTATTCTTATCCTTTTTATAAATAAACAGGTACAATTGACGCACGTTTGTTGCATATTACAGATTACAGGTTTCTGGAGCAATTACAGTGAAAAAGACACAAAACAACAGAAAAGGGACTTTTGACCAACAATTAGACGGATCCTAGTCAAGCCCAGTTCATATAGGTGCAAGACAACGCAAGTCAAGGTGAAACGGTTAAAAAGCCCAATACAAGTCTTCACTGAAAATCTGGAGAAGACTCAGAAGTCCAACAGAAGAAAGAAATATAAAAAGACAAAGCCCAAGAAGCCAAGAACATAACCCCAAAGTTTGACAACCCAACACCTCAGTTTGGCCGCGGAACCGCGGCCAAACCCATGCTGGAGCCGCGGTTCCGCGGCCGTTAGGAGCCCGTGTCGGTACATTTTTCTTCTGCTGGTGCGCTGTTGTGGGTGTTGTGATTTTAAGTGGGCAAATCAGTAATTGCGCATGTGCGAGAGTCTGTAACCCTAGGTTTCCTATTTTCCTATAAATTGTAATTTTAGATCTAAAAATTGTATGCCTCTTTTCAATAAATAAAATTCAGAAATTCTGGACATGACATTCAGATCTGTTCTTTATCGCTTGGAGGTAGCCATCACCATTAGTAAGTGTTTCTCTTTTATTCTTTTAATATTATTTCATCCCCTAATGAGCGAGTAGTCTCCTCGCTTGTTAGGGTTAGCCTTAGGGAAAGGGTTGAGAGATGAGATCTCTCATCCCTTTCAATGCCTAACCCATTAAGAACTCCATGCATGCACGCACAACCGCTCCCTGCGGCACCCTACCCCTCGAGGTAACGGTGAACCGCAGTATAAAGGGCCAGTTGCGCGCGTTTTCCATGGGGGTTAGAGTAATTAACGATAAAGGAAGGATACGAATCTAGAGGAAGAAAACATCTTCCCAAAAGAGTCGTATCCACTTTATCGATAATTACTATAACACCTAATGGATCTAGAATACAGCATTGAAAGCGGTGAAGGAAACATCAATCTCCAAAACTTCCTCTAAGCCTAACCCTAGCAAGAATTTAAATTAGATTAATTAAGTTTTAGATCTAGATTTTTATAAAACCAAAACGACAAATAGAATCAACTCGTTAAGGCACACTAAAGGAATTTACCCGTCTCTGTGGATCGACCCGCACTCACCGGCTAGCTGCGAAGCGACGCCGTTTCTGATTGCGGTATTAATATTTTTGATCGTAAAATCTACCTATAATCAGATGGCCGAGCAGGGTTACTGCCCGGTGCCTCTTGGCGAGGGCTTTTTGTCCTTAAGGATGGCCGAGCAGGGTTACTTCCCGGTGCCTCTTGGCGAGGGCTTTGATCCCTGGCGTTGTGTGGTAGGGAAGCTACCGGCCAGGGATAGCCGAGCAGGGTAGTTGCAGGGCTGCCTCTTGGTGGGGGTTTGGATCCCTGGCGTTGTGGGGTAGGGAAGCTACCAACCAGGGATAACCGAGCAAGGGCTGTCCTGGTTTCCTCTTGCGAGGGCTTAGATCCCTGGCGTTGCGAGGTAGGGAAGCTACCGGCCAGGGATAGCCGAGCAGGGTAGCTGCAGGGCTGCCTCTTGGTGAGGGCATGGATCCCTGGCGTTGTGGGGTAGGGAAGCTACCAGCAAGGGATAACCGAGCAAGGGCGGGCCCGGTTACCTCTTGCGAGGGCTTAGATCCCTGGCGTTGCGAGGTAGGGAAGCTACCGGCCAGGGATAGCCGAGCATGGTAGCTGCAGCGCTGCCTCTTGGTGAGGGCTTCGATCCCTGGCTTTATGGGGTAGGGAAGCTACCAGCCAGGGATAGCCGAGCAGGGTAGCTGCAGGGCTGCCTCTTGGTGAGGGCTTCGATCCCTGGCGTTGTGGGGTAGGGAAGCTACCATCCAGGGATAGCCGAGCAGGGTAGCCGCTCGGCTGCCTCTTGGTGAGGTCTTTGACTTTGATAGCCAGCCGGCGCGCCGGGAAGAGGTACGGTCGCTGGCGACACATGCCATGACTGTGTGTGGAATGCGAAGCGACGGAGTGTCATTTCGGTTTCGCATCGAGAGGCACGGCTTCTGCTACGTGGCGACACTGTCGTGGGTGAAAAGGGCGACTGTTGAACTCCGAAGGGCGTTTGGGGGCTATAAAACTTAGGGGGTTTTGTTTACTTCTTCCTCACACCCGAAATGCAAAAATGCAGGACTTCCCCTTCACCATTGAAGACATCGTAAACTTCGAGGATGTCTACCTTTATGACCCATACTGCACCGAGGACACGGTGCAGTTGGTTATAGGCAGGATCAAGGACCACTTCGGCCGACTGCTCCCCCGGCGTTCCTCCCTCCTCCAGCTGCTGATATACTCTATCTGGAGGGTATCGCCGGGGCTCTACAACCCCTTATCCAAGCAGCTGTGTCACGCCCCGCTTCCAGGTATACGGCAAAGGGAACGCGACTGGTCCGCTACATATTTACTGTGAAGTAAATACGCTAAGCGTATCTAAGCAATATAAAAGTAATCACAAGAGACAAGAGATATAAAAATAACAGCAACTTTATTTATTAACATTCTTTTGTACAATACATGAAAAGGAAATACAACTGAAGTAAAAATGATGCCTAAACAATGTCTAGAGCTCGGGGTCTTCGAGGAACTGATCCAAGTCTTCACTGGTGGGCTTGATCTCTGCTGTGTCCAGATCACCTGACGACATTCAAAGAAGAAAGAAATAGAATGTCGTCAGCGAACAAGTCGCTCGGTAAGTCCCAAAGTTAAGGGAGAAATAGAAAAGACAGAATAAGAATGTATCTTTTAAAGTTGTATAGTATTGTAGAATATTGTGTTAACGCTGTTGTTTGTAGCTTGGTACAGAAGGATGCCAGTGTATACGAGAGGGGTCTCTATATGCTAGAGACCAGGGCAAACTGAAAGTACAAGGAACCGTTATACCACGATACAAAAGCAACAGGATTCATGTTAGGTGTCTTAATCTTACTGTCTCGTGCCACTTTTAACACCTTCCGTACCAATCTACCCCTTAAACCCCGTAGTGTTTTGATTGTATTGTTATATTGTATTGTATAAGTTGTATAGTTGGATGACTGACCGAAACCATGATATCAGTAATGGATGTAATGGATGTAAACTGGAATCATGTCAATGGAAAGTATATCCATGGTTTGGTTCAGTCAAGTTGAATAGATTGATAACTGGATTCATAGATTCGTGTGTTCATATTGAATTGTAATATTATAGATTTATATGGTACTTGAATCATATTCAAGTCGGATTATAATCACACTCAAACCCGAGTCAGACAGTAGAGATGTAAATCGAAGTCTTATATTTACTAGGGTCCTTAGGGTAATTTATAAAACTTGAGGGGGGTTTATGTAAAATACTTTTATATAATTTTCAAGATACACCCCCAAGTATTTATTATTCGTCTTTATAGTTGTGATGAGTGTAATTATATTTTGTGATATTTCTAGTGAAAATATCCTAATTCCATAAATAAAGGTATTTATGTGTAAACGGTGATTATATTGAATTCATGGTATTTTAATGTAAACCGATTCTTGTGACATTTTTTGAAAAAGGTTGAACATTCATATCATAACAAAATGATATTTTAATGATAAATATACAAAAATAATTTTTATAAATATTTTATATTCTAAAAATCTCATTTTCTTAAGATATCGTATTTTAAATCTTTCGAGACCGAATGTTTCTTGCGGAGGTCTGAATCTCACACTACTAAGCCCGAGAATGTGCGATAATCCGCACCATCCCGAACGGGTTCCCCAAAATGGGTTGTAGCGGCGCTTTGAAAAGATTTTATAAATACTAATCCTTTAGAATACGGTTTTATTAATTAAATGATATTTATTTGTAAAGATGTCATTTTCTCGTATTTTATGTTCTAGTGACAAGTTCAAATTGCCTCTTCACCGCCAATTGTGGCCAGGTAAGTACAAGTGAAGAAATGAGGGACCCGCTCATGAATCACCGTGAGACAGGCCTTTTAAAGTTACCTTTCTCACTTGTCTAGCCTAGACACCACAAAGTCAGGTTTAGATAAACGACTGAAAGTTCATGACTTTTCCTAATGAATGTGACAGTCCTTAATTGAATGAGTCTAGATATATTTTATTATTTCAAAAGTTATGTATTTATGAAAATGTATCAATACTAACAGTTTTATTAAGTAAAAGGTATTTTAATGAAAAGGTTTGTTTTCTCGTATTCTAAATTTCCAAGATTATACTACTATGTTTAGATGGGAGTGTGTGAGGAGGTAGGTCATTACCTCGTGCTCTACTTATAGTTATAGCAAGGTTAAAGGGTTAAATGTGAAATCGAAACATTGTGATATTTAAGTGAAAAATACGATAAATTGAAAAGGCTATCATTTCATGTGAGGAAACTTGTTCAAATTATTTGTTAAGTGTTTAATAGTCAACAATAAAATGTTTAAGCATGATTGAATTGGTGAGAAGTGAAATTTATAAGAAAGCCGAATCGGAAATTGGTTTTGTTCCGATTCCGTCGGGTTTTGTAATTTCGTATTTTTTTTAAAAGAAAAGAAAATCTAGAAAGGGACTTACGGGTTTGGACAACACTAGAGAGTGAGAGGGAAGTAGAGGGTTTGCCGGCGAGTCGATTCGTCGCCGAGAGTGCCTAGTACGATCACCGTAAGTTCGCCATCGATTTCATCAGCGCTTCGCCTTTCGCTCGTTTCCAAAGTACACAAGGTTTTCTTGAGATTTTGAGAGAGTGGGCTCAGAATTTTGGGATGAGAGGGTAGGAGGTAGGGGTGTATTTATAGGGTTAGGTTAGGGTTAGGGTAGGTGTAGGGTTTTTAATTTTAAAAAATAGGAAAATAATAGGAAAATGTATTAAAAATGTAGTAAATAGGTGTTAATGGGTTCTCTGGAATTGATCTGCAGAATTAAAGTATGCAGTGGAGGTGGGGAGGTGAAGAGCCAACTTTTTCAAGTTGACGACTCGGCGGTCCGGCCGAGTTGAGGTGGCGGGAGATGGGGGGTCGCCTGAATAAGCCTCTGGTGCTTCTAACTTTTCATGTGTAGTGGGAAAATTTGGATTTAACACGTGTTGGCTATTGGGCTTCTAAATAATTTAAAACAAAAATAATCTAAAAATAATGTAGGGCAGGGGATTTGAACTCGGGTGGCTTGGTTCAGCAGTGCAAGGTATTACCAATGAGCCACAAGCTCCTTCTTGTAATTATGGTGTGAAATAAATACTTAAAGAGATATCAGCAACATTAAATACTCTAAGTATACTTTGAATTTAAATCAATTCTTTGTACATTAAAAATGGAGTTGTTACAGTCTACCCTCCTTACAAAAATTTCGTCCTCGAAATTTACAACTTTTATTTGAGGACTAGTTTATAAAGAGGTGTGGATATCTAGTACGCATTTCATCCTCCCTTTCCCAAGTGGACTCTCCTGGAGTGTCTTTCCTCCACATCACTCGGACCAAGTTAACTTCCTTGTTCCAAAGTGTCTTCACTTTCCTGTCCAGGATCTCTACATGTTGTTCCTCACAAGACAAATCAGGCTGTATAGTGATCTCGGAATGATCAAGAATATTGCTGAGGTAACTCACATACCTTCTGAGTTGGGATATGTGGAACACGTTATGCACTCCTTCCAATGAAGGTGGAAGCGCTAAGCGGTATGCCACTTCACCGACTCGTTCGAGTATGTCGAACGGTCCAATATATCTCGGACTTAGCTTACCCCATCTTCCAAATCGGATCACTCTGCGGTTCGGAGATATCTTCAAGAACACATGATCTCCTGGCTGGAACTCCAGATGACGTCTCTTTGCATCAGCCCAGTGCTTCTGTCGATCTTGGGCTATGCGCATCTTTTCCCTGATAGTACGAACCACATCAACAGTCGCTACTATCATCTATGGTCTAAGAAGTTCCTTATCTCCGATGTTTTCCCAACTTAATGGCGATCGACACTTCCTTCCATACAATGCTGCAAAAGGTGCCATTCCTATGCTTGCCTGGTAGCTGTTGTTGTACGAAAACTCCACAAGATGTAAATGATCTTCCCACGATCCTTTGAAGTCTAACATACATGCTCTGAGCATATCCTCCAAGATCTGAATAGTTCGCTCAGACTAACCATCTGTTTGTGGATGATAAGCCGTGCTGAAGTTCAGACTGGTTCCCAAGCTTGCTTGCAGACTCTGCCAAAATTGCGATCGAAACCTGGTGTCATGCTCGGATACAATGCAGACCGGCACTCCATGAAGTCTCACAATTTCCTGTATGAGTTCATGGGTATCAGAGATAGTACATTATGAAGAGTTTAAATCTTTAAATAGATTATTACCTCCATGTACTTCTTTTCTAGTGTCTCAGTTGATTGGCCAACTCGAAATGGGATGAAGTGAGCCGACTTTGTGAGTCGATCCACAATGACCCATACGGCATCGTTACCCTTTCTGCTGCGAGGAAGAGCAGTCACAAAATCTATCGTGATGTGTTGCCACTTCCATTCTGGGATTGGTAACGGTTGAAGTAATCCAGCAATCCTGTGATGTTCAGCCTTTACTTGCTGACACACCAAGCACTTTGCGACGCTTCTGGCTACTTCACGCTTCATTCCATGCCACCAATAATTCTGACGTAGATCTTTGTACATTTTGGTACCTCCAGGGTGTACTGAGTAGGGAGAGCTGTGAGTTTTTTTCATTAACTCATCCCGAACAGGACCTTTTGGTACACACAATCTGCTGCCGTATCTCAAAGATCCGTCTTCATGGATGATGAAATCTGTTCTGAGTCCATTCTCCACTTGTTCTCTGATCTTTTGCAACTTAGCATCACTTGCTTGAGCTGCTTTGATCTGATTGACAATGGTTTATTGAACTTGTAAATTCATCAAACTTGAAGCATTACCTGGCATGACTACTTCGATCTCCATCTGATGCAAGTCTTGTTGAAGCTTCCACTGAGCGGTGAGATTCATTGCTAATGGTTGGCGGCTAAGTACATCAGGTACCACATTCACCTTCCCTGGGTGATATTGCAAGTTGATGTCAAAGTCCGCCATGAGTTCTAACCATCTTCTCTGCCGCATATTCAACTCTTTCTGAGTAAACACGTACTTCAGACTCTTATGATCTGTGTAGATGTTCACTCGTTCACCAAGTAGATAATGGCGCCAAATCTTGAGAGCAAAGATGACGGCTGCCAATTCCAAATCATGTGTCGGATAATTGCGCTCATGAATCTTCAGCTATCTTGAAGTATAAGCCATAACTTTACCGTGCTGATGTAGAACACATCCTAATCACTTACCGGATGCATCGCAATGCACTTCGAATCCTCCAGATTGATCCGATATAACGAGAATAGGTGATGATGTCAACCTTGACTTGAGTTCTACGAAAGCTTGTTAGCATGCTTCTGACCACACAAAATCTTCATCTTTACGTGTGAGCTTGGTCAAGGGTGTTGCTATCTTCGAAAATCCTTCAATGAATCTTCTGTAATATCCAGCTAGACCCAAGAAACTCCGAATGTCCTTCACCGACTTTGGTGTAGGCCATTCGCTAACTGCTGAAACTTTTGCTGGATCCACCGAGATTCCTTCTCCTGATACGATATGTCCAAGAAAACCAACTTGCTTTAGCCAAAAATCGCACTTGCTGTACTTGGCATAGAGCTAATGTTGTCGAAGAGTTTCCAGAACAATTCATAGATGTTCTGCATGCTCTTTCCGATTCTTAGAATACACCAGGACTATCCCGGTGCATACCTTCGATCTTCTTCTCGAGGGCGGCGAGTCAGCCGTGGTACCCCGACGACTCGGCGCATTCTGATCCTAGGCCTCTGCTGTTGGAAGCCTGCGTCTGGCCGCGGCTCCGGTTCCTCTCAATGAGGTCTCTTAGATCCCCCGGTGAGCTAGTCTTCGAGCCGCCGTGGTGAGTCTCGTCCGCGCGACCCTGTCGAGGGAAGGGGTGTCGGTCAAGCCTGGTAACAGGCGAGCTAACAGATATCTCCTCGGGAGGGACAGGTGCATGGAGGATCTCGGGACGAGGCGCTCTGGCGACGGACCTCGGTGTTGAACTGCGAGGCGTCCAGCGGGCCTCAGAACGTATTGGCTCGGGAGATCTGCGACCGTGGGAGGTAGCGACTCGGTGGTTGGCAGTGCCGACGCGGACGGAGTCTTCTCTCCCCCTGTAGGGGTCCTGGTCCCGAGGCGCGGGACCGGCAACTTGGTGATCTTGCGCGTCCACGATGGACGCGGACGAGTGCTTCCACGATGGACGCGAGTCAGTCTATCCGGCCGGCGAGGGCGTTGATGGCATTCGGCGGAGGAGGTTCGTTCGCGCCTCCGTTAAGGGGGAGGCGGCTGCTGGTGCTTGGATCATCGTGATGGTCGCTCGCCATTAGGTTGAGATCTGAAGGCGAACTTTCATTTTTTATGAAATCAAGGATTTCCCACAGACGGCACCAACTGATGGAGGCGTATATCTCCTTCAGATGTTGCCTTCTGTTGATTTGCAGATGGCGGCGATGGGTGGCTAAGATTGGATCTGGAAGCTGTCGCTCCTGAAGCATGTGGATCTCAATGGGTTTGAGGTTGTGGTTGCCGAGATACCTACAAGGAAGTCCCGTGGTGGTTGTACCACCGAGGACCCTCCGACGATCAAGTTAGACTAGAGATCCGAGCAGAGTAACGGCTTAGTGGAGTAAAAATGGCTTACTTGAACCATCTGAAGAAGGGGTTTATATAGCGGTGGCAGCAGGCGAGGCAGGCGTGAGAATCACGCCGGCCGTTACACTCCCGACGTCACGCCCGCGTGATGAGCGGGACCTCCCATTAATGGCGAGACAGGCTCGTTAATGGGGGATCGTGGTGGCGTAGAACGTGGGATATGGCTGGCGGAGATCTTGCGCATGGCGAGATTCGCGGGATGGCGGTTACGCCTGCAAGCGGTGCTGTTGGTCGGTCAATGAGACCGAGGAAGATGACCTCGGCGGGAGAGCTCGCGGACGAGCAGGAGAGCTGAGGTATCTTGGTTCTGCTGTAGCTCGGTGTTCAGTTGATAAAACTGCACATCTAATATGACATTTTCCTACTATTTCTATATAATAAAAGGTGTTTATATAATATATGACACATATGAAGGTTTATCTGTAAAAATACTATTTTCATGTGTTTATATATTATAATTATCATTATGTAGGAAAAAGTAAGCATATAATATGCATGTAACATTTGGCCCATTTAAATATACTTACCTTATTAAATACCTTTAACCAATTCTTAAAACTATAATATCATGACAAATGGTTAAGTTAATATCTCAATTAAAACAAACTCTACTAATATTATTTATTGAGTTATTGTGCAGAATTTTCAGGACTGAAATCAAGGAAATCAAAGTTGGCGAAACAAACCTGCCTAAATAAGAAAGTAAACTAAAGAAATCAATTCTGGCAATAACGTAGAAAAGATTTTCAGTTTTCAGATATTCAAAAGATCAACACGTGTCATCAAGATGAAGCCCCAGAACAACAAACCAGGGATCTTAACCACTGGTTTCCATATTAGGAAACTAGGGTAGTTAGGGCATGGGTATTTTTCTATTGGGATCTTAACCACTGGTTTCCATATTAGGAAACTAGGGTAGTTAGGGCATGAGATTTTTTCTGTTGGGATCTTAATCACTAGTTTCCATATTAGGAAACTAGGGTTCTGACTCTGGGACTATAAATAAGGACCGAGAGCCTCTTGGAAAATTTATCAAGCTGAAGAGATCACGAAGTCCACGACAGGCTCACGCATCCAGGCTGATCATCAACGGTTCATCTACCTCCTTAGAAGAGATCGAGAAGCAAATTAGTATTTTGTAATCATTTTCTAAGGGAACAAAGTGTAAATGAATTTTGTTGATTAATAAAATTAGTTGTTTTCTTATTCTATCTTTGTAGTTTTAATATGATTTCCCTCTCTATCTTTTCTTTTCCCAACATGTACGAGTAATTCTCCGCTTGTTAGGATTCGTAGGATTATGGTAGATTAATGGATGATGAAGATCCTTAAACTCTTTTTACGTCCTATAAAATTATAAACTTTACCAACATAATCATTAACATCCTAATCGGGCGCGCTACCAATTTATTGCTAGTCTCGACCGCGATTAGAGATTAGATTAACGATTATTTTGGTAAAGGCTAGACATGAACGAAGATCCATGTCAAGATAGAGGTTAAGAGTGGAAACCCTTTTCCCTTCAGAAACCCTAATCTACATGCATCACTGTCGATCTAGTTTTAAATCTATTAAAGGATAAAAAGAATAATCTTTAATTAATCATCCATGACTAATAAATCTTAATGAACCCTACAAGCCCCCTTTTTATATTAAACTTACCTCCACAGTTAATCTAGATCTATATTTTGCATACGTGTTTAACATGGATCTACATCCTACAACCATTCTTCACCATTCTTTATTCTTCCTCCTTTCCTAATCAACACGCCTAAAGTAAGATTAAAAGGTTCAACGTTTCTCTGATGACGACCCGTACTCATCTCGGTCTAGCTACACGCGACACCGTTATTGATTGCGGTTAACTACTACACATAAATCAGATCAATCAAATGGCGTCGTTGCCGGGGATACGTGCGTAATTTTTTATTCTTACTAAGTGTGTTGAATTTTTATTCGATCTATATCATAATTAAAACAAAACTGCAAATTGTATATTTAACGATTTGTGTGTGAATTTTGCAAGGAGATCTGAAGTCACAAACTTGAGGAAATAGAGAGCCAGAGACATTCATCAAGGTTCAGAAGAGTACAGGAGGCCATGTAGCAAAATTCTACACCTGATCCATCTTTCTTGCGGCGGAACCGCGGCAGAGGGAGCTTATTGGCGGCAGAAGCGCGGCTGATTTGAGGGATTAGGGGTCGTAACTTCTCTGGTAAATTTCTCAACTTTTTCTCTCTTCTCTGAAATCCAATAAAATATCTTTTCTGCATGATTCTTTGCAAAATATTTCCGCTCAAAAATCTTTTTGCAAAGTTTTGTAATTGGTTTGATTATTCATATTTTAGTACGGATTTTTAAGGGGCAAAGACCAAATTCAGATTAGGTAGGGATTTTATCACCCTTCCTAAGCCTCACAAATCACAAAACAAGCATCCGTATCAACCCTATATTAATTTAAAATATATCTAGACCAAGACTCTAAGGACTGTCGCGCTCAATAAGGACAGAGAAAGGTCGTGGGTAATCTATCGCTTATCCGCATTACTTTTGTGGTGCCTAGGAAAGTGTGTCTAGGTAAGTGGTTACTTAATTAGCCCCGCTATTTTCGGTAATTCGTATAGCGGATACCTCCTACTTACCTGGCACTTACCTGGCCACAAGAGTAGTAAAGAGGTGGTAAAGGATTGATCCTGCGGCTTGTCCTTTGGAAGTCTAGGAGCGGTCCAGAGACTTGACCTAGGTAACCTTAGTTTTAGGGTTATTTGTGCATTTTTGTGTGATTTGTCTTAAGTCCCACTTTATCAAAACAAACCAATTTTAAATCACACACACTCTGCCACTTGCGCTAAACCCGCTTAGTGCATGCTCGGCTGGACACGGGATTCTAGTGCCCGTCTTCTCCGCATTTCTTCTATCGACTCCGAAATCGGTACTTCTTCGTTTTCTTTTGCCCCACCGCCCACCACATCGACCGAGATGGATGGTACTCCATCAAATTATAATAACACCCTGCCACCGCCCGTAGGTGAGCAGAATACACCGCGCATCTCTCTCCAAGAAAGATGTTATCCTATACGTGGTCCACTTCCTACTTGTCTATCTATTCCACCAGCCAACGGGGATAATTTTGAAATTAAACCCCGCTACATCAATCTTTTACCAAAATATCACGGTCTCGAGTCTGAAGACGCATACGTCTTTATTACCAAATTTGAAAATGTATGCGTTATGATGGGTACTTCACAGCTTTCTGTGGATGCTATGAGATTACGTCTTCTCGCATTCACTTTGTGCGATATAGCCGAGAAGTGGCTTTATAACACAGCCGCACATTCTATTTCAAACTGGGGAGAATTCGTCACAGCTTTCCTAAAGAAATTCTACCCTATAAGACAGCTCGAGTCCGTAGTGAAATAAATCAATTTACCCAGCTTCCCAATGAACCATTTTCGAAGTGTTTTGAACGCTTCAAGTTATCTGTTAGTTCAATGTTCTCATCACGGAATCCCTAGATGGGACCTGTGCAGAATCGTATATGAGGGTATTAATCTTACAAAAAAACAGATACTTGAATCCATGTGTCAAGGCACCTTCATGAATAAAGATGATGGTGAAGTCTGAAGATTTTTAGAAGATTTCGCTGAGAAAACTTTACAGTAGGAGAGTGTAAACCAACCATCGTCTAGGTTCACCAATCTGATGTTTCCATAGGAGTTAGAGCTGAAATGGCAGCAATGCAAAAGAAACTCGAAACTATGGAACATAAATTTTTAGTAGCCTCCCTAAATCAGATGACACTCCCTAAAACTGTCTGTGGATGTTGTTCTGATCCATCACATCTTACGGAAGAATGTCCTTTGAATTCTCCGTTTCAAGGTCAAGAGCATACCAATGCTGCTTTTCAACAAGGACCTAGAAACGATCCGTATTCTTCCACTTATAATCAGGGTTGGAGGAATCACCCTAATTTTGCTTGGAACCAACAACAAACTCAGAACACGGTTCCAAACCAAAATAATTATCAAAGGGTCCCTCCACCATAACAGCAACCACTACAATTGAGTCAGCACCCATATCAATCACAAAACTTTCAAAATCCGGTCAACACTTCTGCACCGTATAACAATTCTTTGCAATTGACTGGTACTGATAACTCCTCTTCACTCGAACAAACCATGAATTTGCTTCTGACAAAATTCATGCAAGTTTCGGCTGAGATGAAGTCTTCCATCGATGACATAAAAAAGAACTCTGCCTTCCAAGGTGAGAGTATTAAATCGATAGAAGCACAAATTGCATAATTAAAAGCCGAAATAAGTGCTAGAGAGAGGAGGAAACTTCCAGCTCAACCTGTACCAAATCCTGGCCACTCACAAAGTTATAATGTGAGTGTCGTTACTACGTTGAGATCGGGAAGAGTGCTGGATAACCAAGTGGGTGAACAAGTTGATGATGTTAGTGATACCAATGATACCCCGGCTTCTACTTCTTTCCCTAATTCATCTAGTCTCCCACCTACTTCCGAGCCTATTCTACGCTTCCCACAAGGCTCGAACCCTCAGTCCACTTCCATAAATCTATCTAAAACGATCCCTACTCCAATTCTGGGATCCATTCCATCCCCACAATCCTCTCCAATGTTGGACCTAACCCTTACTGATAAAGCACCTAATCCAAACAGGTTAAAGGGCAACAGACCAAGTGCACAAATGGAGAAGATTATGGAAATTTTTAAGAAAGTTAACATAAACATTCCTCTCCTAGATGCTATTCAACAAGTTCCGTCTTATGCGAAAATCCTAAAGGACTTGTTATCACGCCCCTCTTCCCAGAGTACGCTAAGATAGGCATGTGACATAGCCAACCATGCTACCTGTGGATAGGAAATATCCTTCCACAGTCACATTACGGCTGTAGAGATATCAAGAACAATAATAAACTATCTAATGCATGTCCATAAGCCAGAATAAAACGAGTCAAAAATAAAATAATGCGGAAGCAAAAGATCCAATACAAGAATAAACTGGAATGTACGTCCCATAATGCGGGCTCACATCAGGAATGAAAATACCAAAAGTAAAATGAACTAACTACTAGCAAGTCCTCACTGCTCAGCCTGCTGACTGAAAAACTCCTGCTCGGCCTGCAGCAAGGGTAATGAATCAGGGCCATGCAAAACCCAGACGTCGGTGCGTCATAATATCAAGCAATACTATAAACAGGGGTAGCAATACATGCAGGTATGAGTATAAATGGTAAAATAGGTATAACAGTGATATAAGTGAGGACAGTGAGGATAATGTGTAGTGAGTAATCTAAACTGTCTATTGGGTTAACTACTCTCAATGTCTTTGAAATCAATTTGATGAATCATCGATGTAACTCAATAGTATCCCGTGCATACCCGGGACCACGGTCAAGATTCTCAGGCTGAATCCGAGACATGCCGCTAGGCACTAAAACAGGAAATATGTACAAATGAATGATGTCAGCAGCATCATCCCAAGGCTGGCCTAGCCTCTAAAACTGATCAGTATGAGCAAGCTAACTGTCGAGTTACAAGTCAGGTTTCATCATTGATTTCCCCATACCCCCAAGTTATATGTTTAAGTCAGGTATTAATAATTTGGAGTTAATGCCAACACAGGATCAAGCAGGTACAGGTTTGTCTGGATAGACAACAGGAAATGTCCGTAGGGACAACATGTCAAAGTTGTTGGCATTTGTAACAAGATCAGGTAACAGGTTAAGATATGGTACACCAGGTCATGTCAAGTAGTGTAAATAAATCCAATCATGTCAAGAAGTGCACGGTATCAAGTCGTGCCAAGTAGTAGGTATATCAAGTCATATCAGGAGTGCACAAAATGTCACATGGGTGCTCATAATCAAACTAAAATAAGCATGGGTATACAAAAAAAGTATGGGGTACTAATGAAACAATAAAAATGGAAAATTATGATGTGGTATGCAAATAGGTACAGATTAAAGCATATCGATGCACAGTTTTCGATTAGGGTTAAGGTTATAGTTCCAACATTAATTAAAATACACTTTATCAAATATGGAATGTTAAAATATCATTATTATGTATTAAATGATCTAGGAATGCAATTGTATATATAATAAGCTAAATGGATGCAGACGGTGTCCAAAGGGTTATAAACTATTAAAAAGGTACTACGGGCTGTACAAATAGGCATTATGTGATTCAATTATGGATATGGGTACCGTGTATCGTAATCTAATATGCAACATGATATGTTTCAAGTTCTAAATCTAAAATGATATAATGGACATCGAAATGTTAAAAATGGAACATGTGGCATTAGGTTTAATCTGCAGGTTTAATATGCATATAAATAAGTAAAATATTATGAATAGCATGTAACAAGTTTTACTTGCCTAGACGGATCAAGAAACGGGTATACGGAACGTCACACGTCGGCGGGAAAAGTCGCGACGCGCGCACGATGCACGAAACGGATCCAAATAACGTACAAGGGGATCACACGGGTCAGATACGCTTGCTGGGTCGTCGGGATCGTCGACGGCACGACCGGATTCCGGCGATCTAGAAAAACAGTGAACGTTTTTAATGGGAAAATGCATGGAGGGAAAGAAAAGAGAAGAATGGAAGGAGGAAGGAGAAGAGTGAGAAAAGGAAACTCACTGTGGTCTGCGAAACGGCCGCGAGGGTGTCGACGACGTCGACGGAGCTCCGGCGAAAAGATCTGCAGAGGACAGTGACCATCAAAAGAAAACAGAAGAAAGAAAGAAAAGAAAGGAAGAAGGAAAGAAAGAAGAAGAGGAGAGGGAGTGCAGGGCTTACTGGGGTGCACAGAGTCGGGGAAACGAGACGAGATCACCGGCGGCGATCAACTCCGACGGTGCAAGGCGTGAAGGGGTGCTCGGGTTTGGTCTCGGGTGCAAGCACAGGGCTCGGGGAAGGAGAGATGGAGGCGGAGGCGGAGGCGATAAGGGTGAAGAGGCGACGAGGTCGGGAAGGCGTCGTCGGTGTTTTGGGCGACGGCGATGAGGAGGTAGGCGGCTAGGGTTTCGGTTATGGGTTCGTTTTAAAGAAGGAAGGAGAAAGGAAATAATATATAGAGAGGGAGAGAAAGATTATACGAGAGGAGAGAGAGAGGGATTCTGAGAGAGGAGATCGAGAGGTGAGAGAGAGAGAGATGAATTTGTTTTTATATGGAGGAGAGAGAAAGAGATAGCGGTGAGGGGGAGAGAGAGGAAGAGAGAGAAAGAGAAGAGGAAAGAAGAGAGAGGGGAATTGAGTGGGGCCCGGCGCCAGTGAGAGAGAGGCTGGGGTTTGTTTAGGGAAAGAATTTAGGAAAAATTTAAAAAGATTTTATATTTTAAAGAAAATATTTTTGGTTGGCTGAGAAAAATCTTAGGCTGTTAAAATATTATGTTTAAATTTTAAAATTTAAATAATTGAATTTTAGCGGGATACAAAAGTATTTCAAAACGCGTCCGGGTCAGGTCTAAAAATTCAGATTTTAAGTACGAAAAATAAATGCGACTTCCAAATTTTAAAATGAATGATTAGGTAACCAAAATGCATACCCCCAAGAACGAACGCACGTACGTGCGCGTAGCTATCCAAACACGTCCGTTTCACTGAACGGGACGAGAACAAGATGCGCGGATGCTACCACGGGATTAGGGGTATCATGCAGGCTATGAAATGAAATTTTAATTTATTTTATATGACCTAAAATGTTATATGATAAAATGTGCGATATCAGATAAAAAGTCAATATGCAGTCCATAATAAATGCATGTGTCTATTTAACAAGTCTGGGTAGTTTATAAATATGAATTAACAAGTTCAAGCAAGCAGGTCGGGTCGAATGCAATGTAAAATGAATAATACCATTCGCACGCAAACACGATAAATCAATAAAATATCACAGCTAAATAAATACGGGAATAGAATTGGTATAAATGAACTCGGTTGTTACACTTGTGCACTAGGAAGAGAAAAGTTCAAGTACCTAAAAAAGTTTTCCTTGCGAGTAATGTGAGCACTACTTTTACCCAACAATTACCCAAGAAACGAAAGGACCCCGGAAGTCGTACAATTTCTATTTCTATTGGGGGTAAAAATATCAATCGTGCTCTACTCGATTTAGGTGCTAGTGTTAACTTGCTTACGTATTCTGTTTATGAGCAATTAAGGATCAGAGAGTTAAAACCGGCGCATTGCACTCTTCAGATGGCCGATCGATCTATCACCCAATCTAGGGGTGAGCTAGAGGATGTGTTAATCAAAGTCGGGGAATTTATATTTCCTGTGAACTTTATCTTTATAGATACACAACCTGTAGTGAACCCACGAAACCAAATTCCGGTGATTTTAGGTCGACCTTTTCTTGCAACTTCCAACGCAGTAATCAATTGTAGAAACGGCTCTATGAACCTATATTTCGGGAAGATGTCAATTGAGCTTAACATTTACAAGTTGGGAAGTAAACCCTCCGAACTCTATGCTCATGTGTGTTCTGTCGAAACAATAGATTCCGAAAGCAGCGAAATTGAAGAGCTTCACGATACTGATCTCGACTCCGCTATTACGTTATTTTCCGGGTCAACATCTAATGCTAAATGTGAACCTTTTAAGGAGACCGAGTATCATCCCATTCTTTCCGATGAGATTATTATTCGGGATATCGATGAAAATTTTGAAGAAATCTTCGCTGAAGAACTCACATTCTTAGAAGACATGGGTGTTATGATGAATCAACCCCAACCCAAAGAAGTTGAACCGCCACATCTTCTTCTTATCAAGACTGAGAATGCGAGTAATCGATCATCATTGTTTTGTCTCTATAAACCGAGACGTAAACCTTTTCCATTACACCTATTATCTTCTCCCCACTTCTTCACGTCAATAGGCGATATGTTCTTCCACCAACCTTGGTGCTTCATCGATAAAATTTTTGAATAGTTGGTGTTGACTTTTGGTCTTTGTAAGGCTTTATTTTGACCAATAAATTTAACCCCCCTCATAATTTAAAATGCTTAATACGATTTTACTCAAGTTTAGGGGGGGGATATTTTGGCTCTTGAAAGAAAATTTTTACAAAATTACGAGCCAGAAATAAGTTTGGGGGAGGATTTCACTGTCATTATTTTTGTTGCCCCTGTTAATAACCTTTCATCCCAAGTCTACAGGTTTTTGAGATTTAAAAGAAACAACAGTAAGGACACTGCTGCAAACAGGTTTGGGAGAGGTTTGTGCTTATTTACGCATTACTTTGCATTATACTATATATAAGCACACAAAAAAAAATTGATAATAAAAGTTTGAAAGTGAAAATTTACATATGAAAGATAGGAATAGTTTGAGAAAAACAAGAAAGTTAGAGGTTTTCTTAAACAAAACTAGTAATAAGTAGTTATGAGCTGTTGTCCCAAGGGTTAGTAAGATGAAGGAAATTGCCAATCTGAGGATAAAAATAAGTCTGAAAAATAGTCCCTATTCTAGAAGCCAAACATCTGAATGTTGATACCCTACTATACGCACTTGGGATGGTAGAGGATACCTTGAAATGCTCTTATCTAAAAGCCTTAGTATGAAGGAAAATAAAATAAAATATATGTGGTGAAGAAAAAAAATGAACACTGGTTTTGTTATCACCAAGGCAGCAATAAAAAATATAGCGAGGGTGCTTCATCACCTAGTGCCTTAGACCAACTGGTTTGGGAGTCACTGCTAAGCCTTAAATGTTGCAAGACGAGAAAAATACTACTTACGCCTAATCAGCAAGCACATGAGTAATCGATTGGTTAGTACCTCAAGAAGTATTAACGATCGCATGAAAAATGTGTGAGCTTATTCCATCTAAATATTCACCGACTAAAAAGTACTAAGGTAGATGGACAAGAGTAAGATTGCTTGAATTGAATTCTCCGAGTGTAGGGATGTCCAGTTCACACACGTAGGGGTATATGATCAATATTTGGAAGAAAGATAGGGAGGAAAACTAAAGGCGATGTTTTATTGAGGGATGGTGTGATTTCTAACATTTTTTCACGACCATTAAGATAGGGCTCATAGCAACTGAAAAACTGGTGTAGTTGAAAACTCTTATTTTCAAGTTTTTTCTTTCATAATTCTTATCTTTGTATGTAAATTTCACTATCTTTCTTTTATTATAGGATTTTGTGTTAGTGTATATGCCCTAGAGGCCATTACTGTATCATACTAGTTTGTATATTACTTGATGGAAGCTTGGGATATTCACAGTTGTATAGACAATCTTGCTCAAAATGGTAGTATGCTACTTGGTTTGTTTCTACTTTAATATGTGCATGTGTTTCTTTTAGTATATCGCTTATACATATTAGTAGAGCCCTTAGGATCTTTGCTTGATTACCAGCGTTGTGATGGCAGTCACACTTGTGGGGGCTGGGTAATCTATAAGCACATCCTTATACAGGTCCCTAGTTGTAGGATTATCGAGACGGGGCATCGATACTCCGGAGTAGACTAGCGTATGCACTTCTCATCCCAGCAGGGGAGATGGTCTGTCCCACAGCCATCAGTACGTCGTACTAGAGATAGTATGCGGGTGCTCGTTAGGTTATGAGTACACTGGACAGGACTCGTCGGGAACTGTTGGTTGGTACTATACCTATCGTCAGTTATCAGTTCCCAGGTGACATGAGTACAGCTTAGTCCATTGACTTGACACTGTCACTTCGCCTCGAGTGTGTTCCCACTGTTCTTTAATTACTATCCTACCACGGCTCAAAGGAGTCGTGCAAACAGGTAGTAGTTGGGTGCAGTCCCGAAGCACTTGGAGGCAGTGACAGTTAGACAGGATTCTTCTCTCCCGGTATTGTGGGTTTATATCGCGCTGTGTCTAGGAGAGCCATTACACAAAGTCCCTGTCCAGGGCAAGCGAGATATACCGGTAGGTTTTCCAGTGTTATCTCAGGGTGTTCTGGGCTACACTCCGACACAACTTGTACCGCTATTAGGGGACTGACGTTTACCGCCCCCCAGGCCCGCCATGCAATATTCTCAGACGAACAGACCGGACTGTTGTTCAGACCATAATATTGCATTTATCATTCCCCTATTCTTATCCTTTTTATAAATAAACAGGTACTCTTGACGCACGTTTGTTGCATATTACAGGTTACAGGTTTCTGGAGCAAATACAGTGAGAAAGACACAAAACAACAGAAAAAGGGGACTTTTGACCAACAATTAGACGGATCTCAGTCGAGCCTAGTCGAAGAACAGTGCAAGGTCCAAAAAGTCAAGTGAAACGGTTAAAAAGCCCAATACAAGTCTTCACTAAAAATCTGGAGAAGATCCAGAAGTCCAACAGAGAAAAGAAGAGTAAAAACAGAAGCCCAAAGAGCCAAGGAAAAAGCCCCAAAAACAACAAAGCCCAATTCCCTAGTTTGGCCGCGGATCCGCGGCCAAACCCTACCTGGCGCCGCGGATCCGCGGCCGTCTGATGCACGTGGCGGTGGATTCTTCTTCTGTTGCTGCGACGGTTCTGGTGTTGGGATTCTAAGGGGTCAAATCTGTAAATTCACATGCGCGAGAGTCTGTAGCCCTAGATTTCCTATTTTCCTATAAATTGTAATCTTAGATCTAAAAATTGTATGCCTCTTTTCAATAAATAAAATTCAGAAATTCTGGAAGTGACATTCAGATCTGTTCTTTATCGCTTGGAGGGAGCCATCACCATTAGTAAGTGTTTTTCTTTTATTCTTTTAATGTTATTTCATCCCCTAATGAGCGAGTAGTCTCCTCGCTTGTTAGGGTTAGCCTTAGGGAAAGGGTTGAAAGATGAGATCTCTCACCCCTTTCAATGCCTAACCCATTAAGAACTCCATGCATGCGCGCACAACCGCTCCCTGCGGCACCCTACCCCTCGAGGTAACGGTGAACCGCAGTATAAAGGGCCGGTTGCGTGCGTTTTCCATGGGGGTTAGGGTAATTAACGATAAAGGAAGGATACGAATCTAGAGGAAGAAAACATCTTCCTAAAAGAGTCGTATCCACTTTATCGATAATTACTATAACACCTAATGGATCTAAAATACGGCATTGAAAGCGGTGAGGAAACATCAATCTCCAAAACTTCCTCTAAGCCTAACCCTAGCAAGAATTTAAATTAGATTAATTAAGTTTTAGATCTAGATTTTTATAAAACCAAAACGACAAATAGAATCAACTCGTTAAAACACATAAAAGGAATTTACCCGTCTCTGTGGATCGACCCGCACTCACCGGCTAGCTGCGAAGCGACGCCGTTTCTGATTGCGGTAATTACAGTTTTTGAGAACAATCAAATGGCGCCGTTGCCGGGGACGGCGTAATTTTTCTTTTTTGTGAATTTTCGGGTTGATATAAATTTTAAAAATTATAAAAATCTGAAAATATAAAAAAATAAAAAAAAAATTCAAACTTGATCTGTTTGAAGGGTGTATTGTTTGAATCTTGCAGAACAGCGAAGAATCGTGGATCTAAAAATTTACAGAGTGTAAAACAGAGAACATCATATCAGAACAGAAGGGAAATTGAATAACAGAGCAGCCAAAATTTTTTCAGGGAGTGATTCCCTCAACTGACCGCGCTTCCGCCGCAAAAAGGTGCACTGTGCCGCGGATCCGCGCTCTTCTTGCCACGTCAGCGCATCGTTTTTGCATGGTTTGCTCTCTTTTCTTCCCCTCTGCAACCTAAAATATATCTCTCTGTAAAAAAGTTTTCTGCAGGAATTCTTTGCGTAAAGAGTCTTTCTTCCCCTTCTAAATAACAGATCTCTGCAGGTTTCTTTGCGCCGCGCTAAAATTGATTGCAAGTGAAATTTTATCTGTTTTGCATAATTTAACCGGACTCTAAGGGGCTATTTGACCAAACTTAGATTGGGTGGGGATTTCATCACCCTTCCCAGGACCCCAGAAAACACCTAAAGCATTTTGCATCGACCACCTTTAATTAAAAAAGATTAGACTCAGACCTAAGGACAGCGAGCTCAATAGGAAAAGGACTAGGGTAGGCATCGGCCGTTTATCCTAACCGACATTGCGGTGTCTAGGCTAGTGGTTTTTAATTAGGCCCACTGTAGTGGTAGTTCCTTCCCACTTACCTGGCCGTATTTGTCCGTGAAGAGGTGGTTTGAGGTCTACTTCTAGCCCTAGTAAGGAGCTGTCTAGTAGACCTAGGAAACCCTAGATCTAGGCCTGATTGTGCATGTGTGGTTGATACATTGGTGTCACGAGTCCCATTTTCTAAAACCTTATTGCAAAACTCTCCAATAAAAAATTAAAGAAAAATCTTTTTAAAACTTGCAAAAATTTTGTCGCTAAGAAATCCTTGCATTCTTCTATCATGGGTACCCCATATCATAAATCTCTTGCCGAATCTTGGTATCCCGAACCTAACTTTGCGTCGTTCGTCAATTGTTTCGGTCAATTTAAAAACGATCCTTCCTTGCCAAAAATTTCGTTGAAAGATCAAATAGAGGCGTCTAGGAGAAATAGTTTGACTTTTCAACCCACTTTGTGTCAACCGAGTCAACCCTTACAACCTACATATGTTGATACCACTTCTTCAAGTCCTTCTGTCACTCCTAGGCCGATGTCCATTGCTGAGCATATTGCTCAATCTCGCAGTCGATCTTTCACCCCTCTCCGCTCATCTAGTTTTAGGGATCCACACGATTATTCACCTTCTTATCCATATGTTGACCCTACTCCTGTCTTACCACCCACTTCCTACCAGTCATACCCGACCTTTCCACCTTCACTAGACGCTGTTTCGACACAGCCATTAGGGAGTTTCACATATCCAACTAATTTTGAATCTTTTACTGAAACCCCCTCACCTCCTAAGTCTAGTTTGGAAGAGTCGTTGGAAGCATATATTGCTGTAACAAATAAAATAATGAGGAATGTGGAAGCATCCATGGCCGCCCTTATGCAACCTAGTGAACCGGTAGCTAGTGTCCCGCTAGCTCCGAATTTTTCAATGTATAAGGCGGCAGTTGGACAGAGTGAGAATGAGAGAGGATTTTCAAATCAAACCTACCCTTACCCAATTGAAACCCACAACTCCGGTTTTCCATCGATTGTTCCAAATGATTCACCAGTTGAAAATAAAAATGAGTTGTGCGATTTTGTAGTGTTTGATTTGCCAAATTGTGAGGAACCCCTTTCAAGTGAAACCGCACCTAATCCTTTCGATCTTTACACCTCCACTCTAGAACCTACATTGATAAATATCCATGCGGTGGATGAAGTGTCTAAAGAAATTGATTTTCACTTGATTGAGGATATAGACGCCGGGAATATTTCGGATGATGAACCTGTCGATTTAATAGAAATTTTATGTTCAAATCATCATCCTGAGTTATTAAATGTTTCTCCCGAATCTCATATGCGTCTAGATTTTGATGATAATGGCATAGATGGATTAAATATTGAGGAGAGTCTTGAGGATAATATCGAGGTTGAAGCGTTTTTAATTGATGTGTCGGATATTCCAATTCAGCCTCCTGAACCTTTGACTGTTATATCACCCTCCCTCCTTCCTATTGTTCCGACCGAACAAATGACCGTTACGCTTTCATCTCCTATACCAAGTTCGGCGTACCCATGTTTTCTTGCGAATCTTGAGGTATTTGACCCCATTGCACGACGAGTTGATAGGTTAGCGCAATCGCTTTTAACACATCGGTCATCACAAATTGCGCTAACTTATTCACTCAATTTACACCCTCAAGATCGCACTCCACCTCTTTTTTCTTTCCGTCTTTCTTCTCCCCCACCGAGACCATATTCTACCATTCTTCTTTCCACACGGTCTCGCGTGCTTTTCATCTCTTTTCTTTCCATCCCATTCTTGCACCAACTCTACCATTACAATGATAAGATTTTTGAATGGTTGGTGCTAACATTTGGCTTGTGTAAGGCCAAGCTTAACTTTGGGGGGAATCTTGTTATATATATGTATATATCCTTTTGTTTTCTTTTTCTATAAAAAAAAAAAATTCAAAACATAAAAAAAATAAATAAATAAACAGGGGAGTATCGGTGTTTTGACCCTCTTGGTTTAGCATGACAGTGAGGACACTGTCAAGTTCAAGTTTGGGGGTACGCTCGGTACGTCTTCTTCCTTCGCATTCATTTGTACATTTATTTGCATTTGCATACTTATTTGAAAACTCATAAAAATTTGAAAAATTTCAAAAATTATAAAAATATTTGTATTCAATTTTGGCTAATTAACTAGAGTTTGACAAATAGGTTAACTAGCTAGGAAAAACTACATCTTAGACTTAGTGAATTAAAAACCCTAAAAATAACATTCCTTAAAGTTTAACGGTAGAAAGTATATGCTTTGTAGCTTATTTAGAAATAGGCAAATTTTGAGTTCACTTCTTGGGCTAAGTCAAAATGAGGGAAGAGTATTGATGTTCTTATTAGAGTATAAGTTTGAAAAATAGTTCCTAGCTTAAGTCTAGATTCTGAAAATGTATACCCTACAAAATTGCACAATCACGCACCTTGAAACTTGGAATAGTAGAAGAGACCTTGAAAGGCTCTTGTCTAAAGTCCTTAGTATGAAAAAGTGTGAATAAACAAAAAAAATGGACACTGGTTTTTGTGATTACTTAAGGCTGCAAAAATAGAAAAATATTTAGCGAGGGTGCTTCATCACCTAGTGCCTTAGACCAACTGGTTTGGGAGTCACTGCTAAAGCCTTGGGTGTTGCAAAGACTAGGAAGTACGCTTTAAAGTGCAAACGCATTTTGTAATCGGTCGTTGGTACCTCAAGAAGTATTAACGGTCGCATGAAGGATGTGTAAGCAAATTTCATTTAAATTCACTAACTAATTAGTACTTTGGACAACGGACAAGGGGTTGATTGCTTAATTTGAATTTCCAAGTGTAGGGGTGATCTATACACACACGTAGGGGTATGTGATTGGAATCTAGATAAGAGAAAGGAATGAAGAATAGAACTTGTATCTTTAATAGAGTTGATAGAAATTCCTAAGTGGAGATGAAACCCTAGAAGGAAGACTTAAGAGATGCCGAAAGCTAAGAAGGTCTACATAACATATATAATCTTAAGTTAAATAATGAGGAAGCGTGAAGAATATGGGTGGATAATTTACAAGTAGAAGATAATAGAATTCCTTATTAGAAGACCTAATTGGAGAACAAAAGTTAATGGGCTGAATTGATAGGATTTTGTGGGTAGTATCCGCTGAAAACCCTCAGGAGACAACACTCCTCCTACTAGGGACACCTAGAGGTTTAACGGCTTGTTGCACATGCTCAGTGCAATCGCGTTTCCCTGCGAAAGTGCGGTTAGGAATTTAGTGAATAAAATAATAAGTTTGCTCGAGGACGAGCAAAAGGTAAGTTTGGGGGTATTTGTTCAGACCATAATATTGCATTTATCATTCCCCTATTCTTATCCTTTTTATAAATAAACAGGTACTCTTGACGCACGTTTGTTGCATATTACAGGTTACAGGTTTCTGGAGCAAATACAGTGAGAAAGACACAAAACAACAGAAAAAGGGGACTTTTGACCAACAATTAGACGGATCTCAATCGAGCCTAGTCGAAGAACAGTGCAAGGTCCACAAAGTCAAGTGAAACGGTTAAAAAGCCCAATACAAGTCTTCACTAAAAATCTGGAGAAGATCCAGAAGTCCAACAGAGAAAAGAAGAGTAAAAACAGAAGCCCAAAGAGCCAAGGAAAAAGCCCCAAAAACAACAAAGCCCAATTCCCTAGTTTGGCCGCGGATCCGCGGCCGTCTGATGCACGTGGCGGTGGATTCTTCTTCTGTTGCTGCGACGGTTCTGGTGTTGGGATTCTAAGGGGTCAAATCTGTAAATTCACATGCGCGAGAGTCTTTAGCCCTAGGTTTCCTATTTTCCTATAAATTGTAATCTTAGATCTAAAAATTGTATGCCTCTTTTCAATAAATAAAATTCAGAAATTCTGGAAGTGACATTCAGATCTGTTCTTTATCGCTTGGAGGGAGCCATCACCATTAGTAAGTGTTTTTCTTTTATTCTTTTAATGTTATTTTATCCCCTAATGAGCGAGTAGTCTCCTCGCTTGTTAGGGTTAGCCTTAGGGAAAGGGTTGAGAGATGAGATCTCTCACCCCTTTCAATGCCTAACCCATTACGAACTCCATGCATGCGCGCACAACCGCTCCCTGCGGCACCCTACCCCTCGAGGTAACGGTGAACCGCAGTATAAAGGGCCGGTTGCGCGCGTTTTCCATGGGGGTTAGGGTAATTAACGATAAAGGAAGGATACGAATCTAGAGGAAGAAAATATCTTCCCAAAAGAGTCGTATCCACTTTATCGATAATTACTATAACACCTAATGGATCTAAAATACGGCATTGAAAGCGGTGAGGAAACATCAATCTCCAAAACTTCCTCTAAGCCTAACCCTAGCAAGAATTTAAATTAGATTAATTAAGTTTTAGATCTAGATTTTTATAAAACCAAAACGACAAATAGAATCAACTCGTTAAAACACATAAAAGGAATTTACCCGTCTCTGTGGATCGACCCGCACTCACCGGCTAGCTGCGAAGCGACGCCGTTTCTGATTGCGGTAATTACAGTTTTTGAGAACAATCAACTGTACGGAGATTGTCACATTCAGGCTCAGTAGGAGTTCGGATGGGTTCACCTCATCAGTCTTCTTATCGGTATCTACCTGGGGACCGTTATGTACAGCTAGTACCGCTTGCGGCCTGTGGTTAAACTCACTGCCAGCGTAGTGTCGAGTCTTTAGAGTCCCACACAGAGGGTTATTCGCCTTTGGGCAAAACAGAGTAGAGGTCGCATGGTTTTGCGACGGGGTTCGTTCACATCAGCGCACTTGTGCACGTTTGGTGTCCGGACAGTTATTACTAGCGGGCTTTGATTTAAGCCAGATCCCAGTATATGTTTTGGGATTGGTTTTATCTCATTGTATTCGTGTTCCTTGGAACATGGATGCGGGTGTGTATGCACAGTTGCCAGAGGCAGAGGCAGAGGATTTTCATTAGGGTTGATGACCGTTGTCTTTTTCCAAACCCTAATGAATATGTGAAATATGATTAATGATATTAATTAAAGATAATTGTGTTATGGTTAGCGTTGTTGACCATTTGACTTTGGTTGACTTGTTGACCCATGTTGACATATTGACCATCATCATTTCACATGAAAGATACTCTTTGATTCTTGCAAAATTCATTAAATGTGAAATGATAATGGTCATTTCAAATGAACCATCACAATTTCCTTTTAATTATTATTGTTAATTCATAATTCACATATATGAGAGTATGGTTGATAATTATCCTCATTCTCTCTTGCTCATTCTCTCTCATCCAAAACTCATCCTCTTCCTCTCTCTCAAAGCGCTCATCTCTCATGTGTTGAGAACCATTTGCTATTGTGATAAAATCACCAAAACTCCTCTCTACTCATTCTAGGGTTCTAGGTTTAGCAAGCCAAGCACTTTAGTTACCTCTAGGTTGAGGTAGGAGCTCAAGGTAGAGGCCTTCGGGTGGATCTTTCTTCGGCAAGAGAAGGCGACGAGGAGGAACCGTTCAAACCACTCCAAGGAGCAAGAAGAGAAGGAGTTCAAGACCTAGGTATAACCCTCTAACCGAGTAGGTAAAACTTGTAGTTAGTTTGCTAGGTTTTTGTTTAGCAAAGATCCTCTTTTTAGTCCATGTTGCCTTGTGTCAAAAATCGTTTTTTATCGTTTCCGCCTCCCCGTAGGAACCGGAGTGGGCAACGTGGACTTACAGTGGTATCAGAGCCTAGCTAAAAACAAACTAGCATATTAGCAAAGTATTTAGAATTTCGATCCGAGAAAAAATCGCAAAACACGTCCGAAAACTTATGTAACACCCGAGCCCAATAATACTATTTATATTACTAGTTGAGGGTTATATTTTGCTCATTCCAATTTTCCTGTTTTTCTGGTGTTTATTGCTAAATTTTACCCGGTTAAGTCATTTTGGCACATAACAAATTTTAACTCCTAAAATGAAATTTAAGATGTCCATGTTGGCCTACTCGTCGCCACTAGTCGCGTGGTAGCGTCCGCGTGTCGAGATTCCGTTCCGTTTGGCTAAAACGGGCAAGTTCGGACGACTACGTGCGCGTGCAAGTGTCCGACTTGGGGGCATGCATTTTAATCATTAAACACCTCTTTTAGAAATTTGGAACCCGCTTAAAATCCTATAATTTGAATTTGGAACATTTTGGCGCAACCCGGGCGCGATTTGGAAATGTTTCATTTCGCGCCAAAAGGGGCCCGTTTAATTAAATATCTAAAACTAATATAAATATATATATACGAGTTATCCTTAACCACTAAATCTCTCCAGGATCATCTCAAATTTTCATATATTTAATCTCGTGGCCAATCACGATCTCCTATTGAGCTCGTGGGCCCCGCCTCCCTTTCCTCATCTCTGTCTCTCTCTACTCATTCTCTCTCCCTCAATCTCTTTCAAATCTCCCTCTCTCTCTATCTCATCAACTTCTCTCTCTCTTCCTCTACTTATTGTTTCCCATGCAACAGCCGCCCCTCACCATTCCCCTTCTTCGCGAGGAAAACCCTAACCCTAACCCTAGTCTCGCGATCCCACCGCCGACTTCCCCGCGACCTCGCCGTCGCCGCCGGCAACGCCTCCTCGACCGCCGCGCCTTCCTCCTCCCGTTTCCCGACGACTCCCGCGCCTGCAGGCCTCGCCTCCACCATCGCAAACCTCGCCGTCGACGCCACCCATCGTCGTCGACGACCCCCGCGACCCCCTTTCACCCTACTCGACCCGACCTCGTCGTCGTTTCCCTCCTCCCCTCGCCGGAACAGTAAACCCGAGCCTTCATCCATCGCCTAACCTCCGCTGTTCGCCGGAGAAGCGCGCCGGCGACCTCGTCGACGCCACCTCCGACCACCTATTTCTTCCCCTCGGCCACCAGAGCCGACCCCCTCTCCTCCAGCTCGCCACAGCACCCTATCCCGCGCACCCCGAAGCCTTCAACCCCCGCTACAGCCGCTGCCGTCGCTTCGCCGGCGTTCCAGCGCCGTCGAGCTCGCCGGGGTCACCTGGTATACCTCTCTGTAAGTGCCCCATTTCCTTCCTTTGTGCAAATCATTCCCCTTGCTGGTCGTAGTCGCTTGTATCCTATCGTTTTTCTAACTTCGCTCCCTTTTGTCGTTGCCGGAACCCGACCGTGCCGTCTGACGAACCCGACGCTCCAGCGAGGTCCCCTGGTCCGTGTGATCCCGTTGACCTCTGTTGGGACTCGATCCGTGGCCCGTGCTTTCATATCGCGTTTCTGCCGACATCGCATCCGTATTCCAGTTTGCAGACCGTCGAGGCAAGTATCTGAATACTTGCTTGAACATGCTAGCGTGCGAGATCTAGTCTTGCCACGCCAATTAATTCACACTATTTAATCCCGTAGCTTAATGATGGTAATGAATATCATATTATTGCAGTTATCTTAACCTGGAATCGTTACAACAGTTCCTAGTAATTAACTAACCCACATCACTCCATGCTTTAACTAAATAAAACAACTGAATCAGATCTGCTTGAACTGTTAAACTATTCTTGAGACAATTATTATACTTAGTATAATTTCATGTAGTTCCTTAACTTATAATTGTGAATATTGCTTTACCTTGTGGCTATTACACCCTAAAGATGATTGAACATGTTAATGAGAGAATATAAACATCACTGTAGTTATATGGAATATTGTGGTTAAATACTGTTTCCTGCTGATATTCATAATTGATTGTATACCTGTTGTGAGCACTTACCCGATTGCACGACATATTGACCTGACCTTGCTACACCTGACATATACATACATACCGACTCATCCTGTTGTACCATGACTTACTTGTCTCACGATTTCATGCCTAATGCCGACAAACCTAACCATTCCTGCTGTCGATCCAGACAGACCTACCTTTACTTGACTTTGTGTTGGCATTGGTCCTTGATTACTGAATACCTGACTGACATACATAGTTTGGGGGTATGGGGAAATCAAAGGTGAAACCGACTTGTAACTCAACAGTTCGATACATTGTTCTGATCAGTCTTACGGGCTTGGCCAGCTCCGGAGTGTTGTTGCTGACATCACTCATCCATCCTACTACCTTTTACTGCTTAGCGGCACGTCTCGGATTCAGCCCCGAGGATCATGACCGTGGTCCCGGGCACGCACGGGATACTATTGAGTTACATCGACGATTCATCAATTGGTTTCAAAGACTATAGAATAGAAAACCTGATAGGACAGTTTAGTCACCACTGCACATTACCCTGTTTATTACTTCTTATTGCTGCTTTATTCATGTTCATGCTTGCATTGTTTATTACCATGTTTATGCTATATACTTGATATCATGACGCGCTGACGTCTGGGTTTTGCATGGCCCAGATTCCGTACCTTTGTCGTCGACCGAGCAGGAGTACTTCAGCCAGCAGGCTGAACTGTGAGTTCCTTAGAGTTTAGTTTATTTACGTCATTTCATTTCCAGATGTGAGCCCGCATTATGGGACATACTGTTTATTCATTGTATTGGATCATTAGCTTCCGCATTTATTGTTTATTGATTCTTGTTATTATGGATTTGGACATGTATTAGATTAGCTTTTTATCTTGTTCTTGATAACCTTACAACCGTAATGTGACTGTTGACGGATACGTCCTACCCACAGGTAGCATGGTTGGCTATGTCACGTGCCCAAATCTTGCGTACTCTGGGAAGCGGGGCGTGACAACTTAACTTTCTGCCGATTTTTAAAACTGCTCCAAAAATAATTCCACATACATTAAAAATCGGCTCAGGGTTTTTTAAGAACAGTCAGCAAAAACGAGCCACTGACTCGGTCAACGCGCCGCGGAACCGCGGCGAGAACATGCTTCTTGCCGCGGATCTGCGGCCGAGTTGACTCGGCCGCAACTCGTCTTTGCTGCAGTTTAATCAGTGTTCTGTTTTGGGATTTTTAGGATATGTTGTTTCTGCCCAGAATTTCCAGAGAACAAAGTTGTGTTTGGGGTAGATGCAAATCCGTATTTTTTATCGAAGTTCTGTAGACTTTAGCTATATGCACTGAACGTCAACTAATCGCTATACGTCGATTAGTGGGGGTTGTGTATATCTGTGATCTGTAATGAAGATATTTTCCAACGTCAACTAATCTGGTAGGATTCCTTCAGTTTTATCACACGATGATATTTGGATCCCAATCCTACTGTGAGTATATGCTACTCCTCGGGAACTTTCTCACTTAACGATCAATACTATAAACCGAGTAGGTGTCTAGAAAGGTGTTAGAGGGGCTACGCCCACAGGGAAAAGAGGTTATTTAATTAAGGAACTTCGCGAAAGCGTCATAAAACCTCCCTCGAAGTACCAACACTGGCCTGGCTGAACGGTTAAGCAAGTATTGTACGGTGAGATTGATCTCGACTAGTTCTTCTTTTATGGTTTGAGGAAGGATTCGAGAAACAGTGGGAGCCATCATGTTTAGATAAACTAAAAACCAATCTAAACTTGCAAGAGCATCATGCAGAGTGTTTTCTTCTCTCTCTCTTAATTGCAGCGACCCAGTGACCAGACATAGGTTACATCTAGATAATAAAATGACTGAATCTGACTGTTATGACTGGCAAAGGTCTGTCCAGATGTCCATTGCCCATGACATGCTGGGACACCTCCTAACTAATCAAACCCCTGCCGTCTCAGGACCAGTTTCCCCTGTCACGAATATTGATATTCGTAAGACATCGGAAAAAGACTGTGCGAATGCCAAGTGGCTCAGTTGATGGTGCATACCAGAGGCAGCACGAGAAGATGGACTCAGTTTCTATCTTCCTCCATAACAAAGTTTTATATGGAGAGCAATCTCGTATCGCAAGATATGAGATCTCGAACGAATTGCTTCAAGCGAGGTTGGCTTTCAGGTCATCTGTAGGGGACAACGTCCTTACAGATACTAGCTATTTTGATCAGCTCATGGACCTGAAGACCACGTTGAAGAACGGGTCGAGTACTGACTTGATTCTACAGTCTCTGCCCTCTACTTACACCCTGAAGGAAACCAGGGAAGAAAGGGGAAAGGGAAGGGCAAAAGTTTTGGGACTAGATATAGTAAAGAAGGGACGTTCCTATTGTTACGGGAATGAACATTGGCAGAAGGATTGCAGGGCTAGCAAAGCCAGTAGCCAGGATTCGAAGCATATTGTGTCTTCGGTTTCGGGTGTGTTTGTAATTGAAAACTGTATGTCAATTAACCCTACTTCCTGGGTATTGGATACCGGATCAGGATCTCACATCTGTAATTTATTGCAGGCTCTGAGAAATCGTAGAGTTATCAGGATAGGTGATATGACTCTCAGGGTTGCCAACGGAATGAGCGTGGACGCTGAATCCGTAGGGGAATATCACCTTAGATTGACAACTGGGCAGATATTGATTCTGCGTAACTGTTTGTATGTATCTAGTATGGCTTGTAATATCATATCTGTATCCTTACTTTCTAAGGAAGGATATGATTTTACTTTTGTAAGCGATGTGGTCCACATCCACCTAAATCAAGTTCTGATTGGGTCAGGTACATTAGAAAACGGAATATACGTATTGAATCAAGCTCAGGTTTTCAATGTCCAGAACACACTTAAAAGAAAATCTCCGGAATTAAATCAGGCTTTCTTATGGCATTGTAGACTGGGTCACATCAATGAGACACGGTTAACAAAGTTACATAAAGAGAGATACTTGAATCCGTTCGAGTATCAGTCTTATGATACTTGTGAATCATGTCTCATGGGAAAGATGACAAAGAATCCGTTCACTGGACACGGAGTAAAGCGAGCGAGCTCTTGGGACTCATACACAGTGACATGTGTAGTCCGATGTCTACACATGCGCGAAATGGTTATTCATACTTCATTACTTTTACGGATGATTTCTCTAGGTATGGACATGTCTTCCTGATGAAGCATAAATCCGAGGCCTTTGAGAAATTTCGAGAATACAAGAATGAAGTTGAAAAACAAACAGGAAAGAGTATAAAGACACTGAGATCTGATCGAGGTGGTGAATACTTGAGTGCCGAGTTTCTGGAATACTTAAAAGAGAATGGAATTCTCTCTGATCTTACTCCTCCATACATGCCACAACACAACGGTGTATCTGAAAGGCGGAATTGAACCCTATTGGATATGGTTTGTTCCATGATGAGTAAGGCTGAGTTACCGCGATCCTTCTGGGGTTATGCACTAGAATCAGCTGCATATCTTTTGAACAAGGTTCCCTCCAAGACTGTGCCTACCACACCAGATCAGATGTTGTCTGGGAAGAAACCCCATCTTCAATATCTGAAGATATGGGGATGTCCAGCTTTTGTTAAAAAGCAGTATGCGGACAAACTCGAGGCACGCTCAGTACTGTGTAAGTTTGTGGGATACCCAAAGATCTCCAGGGGGTATCTTTTCTATTACGCAGAGGAACAAAAGGTTTTTGTTTCTCGTCATGCCCACTTTCTGGAACATCGGTTTTTAGAAAAAGAAACAAGTGGGAGCGCAGTAGAACTGGAAGAAATTCCAGAACCACAAGCTATTACTGAAAGCTTGGTAGAACCAAAAGCTTCAGAAGAACCGGACATCCCAGTGCCACTCTGCAGGAGTAGTAGGCAGTCTCATCCGCCCGAGAGATACTATGGTTTTCTCATAGACGGGGATAGAGAGGATTGCACCATTGATTGTGATGAGCCTACTAGCTTCCATCAAGCCATTCAGAGCGGTGACTCAGTAAAATGGCTGGATGCAATGCGAACTGAGATGGAGTCCATGTACACCAACAAAGTTTGGACTTTGGACTTTGCTCCAGAAGGGGTAAAACCCGTAGGCTGCAAATGGATCTTCAGAAAGAAGATTGGTGTAGATGGGCAGGTTGAAACCTATAAAGCTAGACTTGTTGCAAAGGGTTTTCGTCAAAGACCTGGTTTGGACTATGACGAAACCTTTTCTTCAGTGGCTATGCTCAAATCCATTCGGATCCTTCTTGCCATTGCTGCCTTCCACGATTATGAGATCTGGAAGATGGACGTAAAGACGACTTTCCTAAATGGAAATTTGGAAGAGTGTGTCTATATGGATCAGCCGGAGGGATTCATTCAGAGTGGGAGCAGCGGTAAAGTATGCAAGTTGTTTAAGTCCAACTATAGACTGAAGCAGGCATCGTGGAGTTGGAACATCTGCTTTGATGATACTGTCAAGGAATTCGACTTTATCAAAAACCCAGATGAACCATGCATTTACAGTAAAATTGTAGGGAGAACTGTGGTATTTCTCATCTTGTACGTGGATGACATTCTCCTAATAGGAAATGATATTCATATACTGCAGTCAGTCAAAGGATTCTTGTCAAAGAGGTTCTCCATGAAGGACCTGGGCGATGCCAACTACATTCTGGGGATCCAGATTTATCGTGATAGATCTAAGAGGATGTTGGGACTTTCGCAGTCCAGGTACATCGACACCATACTGAAACGATTTAGTATGGAAGTTTCAAAGCGCGGTAATCTACCGGCTTGTCACGGAATCACCCTCTCCAAAGATATGTCTCCCAAGACTGATTTGGAAAGGGCTCGCATGTCATCTATACCCTACGCATCTGCGGTAGGCTCTATAATGTATGCGATGTTGTGTACCAGACCAGATGTAGCATACGCATTGAGCGTTGTAAGCCGGTATCAGTCGGACCCAGGGGAGAAACACTGGATAGCAGTAAAGAACATTCTCAAGTACCTGAGAAGGACTAAGGAGATGTTCTTGGTGTATGGCGGAAAAGACCTCCAGATCGAGGCCTTTGCTGACTCCAGCTTCCAGAGTGACAAGGATGACTCCAAGTCCGTGTCGGGTTATGTCTTTACCCTCAATGGAGGGGCGGTTTGCTGGAAGAGCTCCAAGCAGGAGACCGTTGCTGACTCAACTATGGAAGCGGAGTACATAGCTGCTTGCGATGCCGCAAAGGAAGCTGTCTGGATGAAGAAGTTCCTCACGGAGCTTCAGGTGGTTCCTACCATTGTTGATCCAATACCGCTGTATTGTGACAACAACGGCGCTATAGCTTTAGCGAAGGAACCCAGGTCCCATCAGAAGTCCAGGCACATTTTGAGGCGTACCACCTGATCAGGGAGATTGTAGATCGCCAGGAGATCGAGATGAAGAGAGTAAATTCGGAGAATAACACTGCAGATCCATTCACGAAGGCCATACCCCAGACTCAGTTCGAGCGGCTGATCGAGATGATAGGTCTTCGATACGCCAGTACATGGCCTTAGTGTAAGTGGGAGATTGTCAGTGTATATGCCCTAGAGGCCATTACTGTATCATACTAGTTTGTATATTACTTGATGGAAGCTTGGGATATTCACAGCTGTATAGACAATCTTGCTCAAAATGGTAGTATGCTACTTGGTTTGTTTCTACTTTAATATGTGCATGTGTTTCTTTTAGCATATCGCTTATACATATTAGTAGAGCCCTTAGGATCTTTGCTTGATTACCAGCGTTGTGATGGCAATCACACTTGTGGGGACTGGGTAATCTATAAGCACATCCTTATACAGGTCCCTAGTCGTAGGATTATCGAGACGGGGCATCGATACTCCGGAGTAGACTAGCGTATGCGCTTCTCATCCCAGCAGTGGAGATGGTCTATCCCACAGCCATCAGTACGTCGTACTAGAGATAGTATGCGGGTGCTCGTTAGGTTACGAGTACACTGGACAGGACTCGTCGGGAACTGTTATTTGGTACTATACCTATCGTCAGTTATCAGTTCCCAAGTGACATGAGTACAGCTTAGTCCATTGACTTGACACTGTCACTTTGCCTCGAGTGTGTTCCCACTGTTCTTTGATTACTACCCTACCATGGCTCAAAGGAGTCATGCAAATAGGTAGTAGTTGGGTGCAGTCCCGAAGCACTTGGAGGCAGTGACGGTTAGACAGGATTCGTCTCTCCCGGTATTGGGGGTTGATATCGCGCTGTGTCTAGGAGAGCCATTACACAAAGTCCCTGGCCTTTGCAAGCGAGATATACTGGTAGGTTTTCCAGTGTTATCTCAGGGTATTCTGGGCTACACTCCGACACGACTTGTACCGCTATTAGGGAACTGACGTTTACCGCCCCCCTGGCCCGCCATGCAATATTCTCAGACGAACAGACCGAACTGTACGGAGATTGTCACATTCAGGCTCAGTAGAAGTTCGGATGGGTTCACATCATCAGTCTTCTTATCGGCATCTACCTAGGGACCGTTACGTACAGCTAGTACTGCTTGCAGCCTGTGGTTAAACCCACTGCCAGCGTGGTGTCGAGTCTTTAGAGTCCCACACTGAGGGTTATTCGTCTTTGGGCAAAACAGAGTAGAGGTCGCATGGTTTTGCGACGGGGTTCGTTCACATTCGCGCACTAGTGCACGTTTGGTGTCCGGACAGTTATTACTAGTGGGCTTTGGTTTAAGCCAGATCCTAGTATATGTTTTGGGATTGGTTTTATCTCATTATATGCATGTTCCTCGGAACATGGATGTGGGTGTGTATGCACAGTTGACAGAGACAGAGGCAGAGGATTCTCATTAGGGTTGATGACCGTTGTCTTTTTCCAAACCCTAATGAATATGTGAAATATGATTAATGATATTAATTAAAGATAATTGTGTTATGGTTAGGGTTGTTGACCATTTGACTTTAGTTGACTTGTTGACCCATGTTGACATATTGACCATCATCATTTCACATGAAAGATGCTCTTTGATTCTTGCAAAATTCATTAAATGTGAAATGATAATGGTCATTTCAAATGAACCATCACAATTTCCTTTTAATTATTATTGTTAATTCATAATTCACATATATGAGAGTATGGTTGATAATTATCCTCATTCTCTCTTGCTCATTCTCTCTCATCCAAAGCTCATCCTCTTCCTCTCTCTCAAAGCACTCATCTCTCATGTGTTGAGAACTATTTGCTATTGAGATAAAATCACCAAAACTCCTCTCTACTCATTCTAGGGTTCTAGGTTTATCAAACCAAGCACTTTAGTTACCTCTAGGTTGAGGTAGGAGCTCAAGGTAGAGGCCTTCGAGTGGATCTTTCTTCGGCAAGAGAAGGCGACAAGGAGGAACCGTTCAAACCACTCCAAGGAGCAAGAAGAGAAGGAGTTCAAGACCTAGGTATAACCCTCTAACCGAGTAGGTAAAACTTGTAGTTGGTTTGCTAGGTTTTTGTTTAGCAAAGATCCTCTTTTTAGTCCATGTTGCCTTGTGTCAAAAATCGTTTTTTATCATTTCCGCCTCCCCGTAGGAACCGGGGTGGGCAACGTGGACTTACATTTTGTGCGTGTAATCCGCTGAAAACCCTCAGGAGACAACACTCCTCCTATTAGGGACACCTAGAGGTTTAACGGCTTGTTGCACGTCCTTAGTGCAATCGTGTTGTCTACGAAAGTGTGCTACTTAGGATTTTTCTTTTTTCTTCTTTCTCCTTCTCTTGAATAACTAGTTTGCTCGGGACGATCAAAGATAAATTTGGGGGTATTTTTTCAGTTGATAAAACTGCACATCTAATATGACATTTTTCCTACTATTTCTATATAATAAAAGGTGTTTATATAATATATGACACATATGAAGGTTTATCTGTAAAAATACTATTTTCATGTGTTTATATATTATAATTATCATTATGTAGGAAAAAGTAAGCATATAATATCCATGTAACATTTGGCCCATTTAAATATGCTTACCTTATTAAATACCTTTGACCAATTCTTAAAACTATAATATCATGACAAATGGTTAAGTTAATATCTCAATTAAAACAAATTCTACTAATATTATTTATTGAGTTATTGTGCAGAATTTTCAGGACTGAAATCAAGGAAATCAAAGTTGGCGAAAGAAACCTGCCTAAATAAGAAAGTAAACTAAAGAAATCAATTCTGGCAATAACGTAGAAAAGATTTTCAGTTTTCAGATATTCAAAAGATCAACACGTGTCATCAAGATGAAGCCCTAGAACAATGAACCAGGGATCTTAACCACTGGTTTCCATATTAAGAAACTAGGGTAGTTAGGGCATGAGATTTTTTCTGTTGGGATCTTAACCACTGGTTTCCATATTAGAAAACTAGGGTAGTTAAGGCATGAGATTTTTTCTGTTGGGGTCTTAACCACTGGTTTCCATATTAGGAAACTAGGGTTCTGACTCTGGGACTATAAATAAGGACCGAGAGCCTCTTGGAAAATTTATCAAGCTGAAGAGATCAAGAAGTCCACAACAGGCTCACGCATCCAGGCTGATCATCAATGGTTCATCTACCTCCTTAGAAGAGATCGAGAAGCAAACTAGCATTTTGTAATCATTTTCTAAGGGAACAAAGTGTAAATGAATTTTGTTGATTAATAAAGATAGTTGTTTTCTTATTCTATCTCTTTTTAGTTTTAATATGATTTCCCTCTCTATCTTTTCTTTTCCCAACATGCACGAGTAAATCTCCGCTTGTTAGGGTTCGTAGGATTATGGTAGATTAATGGATGATGAAGATCTTTAAACTCTTTTTACGTCCTATAAAGTTTATAAACTTTACCAACAGAATTATTAACATCCTAATCGGGCGCGCTACCAATTTATTGTTAGTCTCGACGGCAATTAGAGATTAGATTAACGATTATTTTGGTAAAGGCTAGACATGAACGGAGATCCATGTCAAGATAGGGGTTAAGAGTGGGAACCCTTTTCCCTTCAGAAACCCTAATCTACATGCATCACTGTCGATCTAGTTTTAAATCTATTAAAGGATAAAAAGAGTAATTTTTAATTAATCATCCATGACTACTAAATCTTAATGAACCCTACAAGCCCCGTTTTTAATATTAAACTTACCTCTATAGTTAATCTAGATTTATATTTTGTATCCGTGTTTAACATGGATCTAGATCCTACAACCATTCTTCACCATTCTTTATTCTTCCTCCTTTCCTAATCAACACGCCTAAAGTAAGATTAAAAGGTTCAACGTTTCCCTGAGGAAGACCCGTACTCATCTCGGTCTAGCTACACGCGGCACCTTTATTTATTGCGGTTAACTACTACACATAAATCAGATCAATCACTCGGAGACGAGTTGTGAGGCCGAGGAGGCCAGTTGTGCAAGGGGCTCGGAGGCGAGCTAGCGGGCGCTCAGTAGGACGAGTGTAGGTGTGGTCTGGTCGGGCACTGTAAGTCCTTTCTTGCATGCTCTGGGACACGTCATCTGCCACGTGTCCTGGTCTGGGAGACCACCGATATCGAGCATCATCATCATATGTTTGTGGGCCCAAGAACTTAAGGGTTTGGAACTACACCTATAAATAGGACTTGCCTCTTAACTTAAAAAACCCTAAGTGATCTCCATTGAAATTCTTCAAGCACCGGGATATTCGAGATTTAATATTTCAAGAGGTAGCCAAAGACGAGACAACATTCAAGGACACAAGCTTGAAACAACATTCAAGGACTCAAGCTTCAAGCAACGGATCTCATCTTCTCCAATAACAAAATTGAGAAATCTCTAAACTCAAATTTATTTAGTTTGTTGGAAAATTGTATTTTTGTTTTTATTTTTTGAACTCTAGAATGGTTGAGTATTGAGTTGCGGTTTGTAACTCAAGGGTTTGCTAGTCACTTGGCTTAGGTGATTAGTGGGGTTGAGGGCTATTAGTTTAGTGTTAGTTTTCATAGGTTTATCTCGGCTTGTTCCTAGGGTTGGAATTGGCGACTGGGGTAGACACTTGTACTAGGGTTGCATGGGTTTTTAAGAATAACACTATTGGTAGTTCTTGGGGTGCAGTGGTAGGCAGGGGCCGAAGCTGGGTAAAATCCTTGTGTGCTTTTACTTTCCGCATTTACTTTTCAGCATTATTATCTGCCGGTGTTTATTGTGTTTGTGATTCGCCAAAAGTAGTTTTAAAATTCCGCAAATTGATCTCATTACCCTATTCACCCCCCTCCTCATAGATTCTGATCCTACAATTGGTATCAGAGCCTAGGTTGAGACATCTAGGTTAGAAATGGCGAATTTTTCTGCTAGTGCATTCCCCAAGAGTCAGTCGACTGTTAGACCTCCTAAGTTTAGTTGCGATGACTATGCCTATTGGAACTCTAGGATGACCATGTACATCAAAGACGTGGGCTATAATTTGTGGCTTATGGTTAAGAATGGATATAATGATCTCATAATGAAACTAGGAGATGTAGAAGTCATTAAACCTGATGATAAATGGGATACCGAGGAAAAGAAGAGGGCTTCTTTGAATACTAGGGCTATCAGTGCGATTGTGTGTGCTTTAGATAAAATAGAATTTAATCTTATCTCATATTGTTTAACTGCGCAGGAAATATGGCATACATTGGAGGTGACACACGAAGGAACGTCACAAGTAAAAAAGCAAAGGCTAACCCTCCTTAGCAACGAATTTGAAAATTTTGCAATGTTAGCGCATGAGGGAGTCAAGCATCTCCAGTAGGGGCCCAAGAAGTTGGAGCGGGACTACCGAGTTTCCTGAAAGGAATCGAAAGGAGATGTATGCTCGATTCAGCATAATAGTGTACAACTCACGTGCACTAGGTAAACACTACTCTGAGTTGGAACTTGTGAGGAAGATCCTTCGAACCTTGCTTAAGAGTTTTGAGGCAAAGGTTATAGCGATTCATGAATCAAAAAATTTGAGCAAGTTGAAGATGGAAGACCTCATAGGTAATCTAATGACCTATGAGATGGTGATGAAGGCAAGGAACATTCGAGAGGAAACTGAGACAAAAAGGAAATCTCTTGCCTGGAAGAGTAGTGTTGAAGCTAAAGATGATTTTGATGAGGAGATGGCGATGGTTATTAGGGGATTCTCAAAGCTGATGGGATCCCACCACTGGAAAAACTTTTCTAATAACTTTTAATACAATCGTCGTAAGTCTAAACCTGCTAAGAGTGATTCAGATGAATTTGATAATGATCTTACATGTTTCAGGTATAAGAAGCCCGGGCATTTCAAAGCAAATTGCCCACTTTTGCAGAATGACAAGGGCAAGAAAAAGAAGAAAGCCATGGTTGTAACTTGGGATACAATGGATAAGGAGGTTGGTTCAAGTAATGAAGAGGATACAGCCAACTTGTGTTATATGGGACATGGCAGCGAAGAAACCGGTAACAATGATAAAATACTGGATGAAGTAAAGAACTTGACTTTTAAAGACTTAGCTATTATAGTTCAAAATTTGTTTGATTAAAATGAAAAACTTGAGGCTAAAGATAAAAAGTTTAAAAGTGAGAAATTTGAGGCACTTTGTCTACACGATTCACTTAATGATACTCACGAGGAACTTAAGGAAAATTTTGAAACGCTTAAGGAAAATTTTAAGTCGCTTAAAGGAAAATTACGTGAGTTGAAATCTGCTAGTGGTGAAAACAACAAAGATTGTGTAACATGTGCTTTGCTAAAAGAAGATAATTTGAGTCTCAAGAAAAAGATAGATGAACTTGAGGATTCCAATGAGGACATTAAAGATGAATGTGATGAACTCAAGGTAGAATTAGGTGAACTTAAAGATAAGCACGTTAAACTAGAAACTCCCTTAGTGCAAGTTAAGGAATGTGATAAATATTCTAGTGTTGAAAAAGAAGTTGATAGCTTCAAGCAAGAAATAGCTGAGATGAAGCTAGAACAAGCTAAATTGAAGAAAAGTGAAACTGGCTATGAAAATGCGTTTATTACTCATAGTTCTATGCTTGTGAATGAAAATTTGTTTTTAAAATCAAAAGTGAGTGACCTTGAATTTACAATATAAAAATTTAGCGTAGCTAACAAAAATTTGAACATGTTGTTGGGAAACCAAATGTACGCTGATAATAGAAAAGGTCTTAGATTCGATAATCAATACTTTGAAAAAAAGACACAAGTTAAGAATAAAGCGGCTAGGGGGAAAGGTGTGTTTCCTAAATGTTTAGGATATGGGTTTGTAAGACACACCTATAATAATTGTTTCACACGAACCGTAATGTCAAGTACAAACAAGTTTGGGTTCCAAAGAGCGCACTCGCTAACAAACATGGATCTATTTGTATTAGTAGGTCACATCTTTCTTCTTTCATGTAGGTGTGCTATCAGGCTAAGGAATAAGAGTGCGAGTGGTATTTGGACTCTGGCTGCTCAAGGCACAAGAAAGGAGATAGTAGAATGTTCCTTAGTCTTAAGAAAAAGAGTCGAGATAGTGTTACAATGGGCAACAACGGAAAGTGCAAGATTTTAGGAATGGGTATTACAGGTACTATCACTTTTCAGCTACAGGATGTGTTTCTAGTTGAGAATTTGAGACACAACCTTATTTCGATTAGCCAGCTATACGACAAAGGTATGAATGTAGTCTTTGAGTCTGATTTGTGTAAGATAATTGGCAAATCTACGGGTACTATTGTTATGATCGGAAAACATTTTAATAATGTTTACACTATTTCTTTCAAAGAACTCACACTCGCTAAATGTTTGATTGCGAGGAACGAGGAAGCAACTCTGTGGCATAGAAGATTGGCGCATATGAATTTTAGGTTGGTTTAAAAGTTAGAAAGAAAGAAATTGGTGAGAGGACTACCGCATGCGAAACGAAAGTGACCGTATATGTGATGCTTGCACAAGAGGCAAAATGACTAAGTCGCCATTCCAGTTGAAGAATGTTGTGAGCACAAGTCGAGTTTTAGAGTTGGTTCACATGGACCTTTTCGGATCCAATGATGTTACAAGTTATGGAGGTAAAAAGTTTTGTTATGTATTAGTTGATGATTATTCACGTTTTACATGGGTTTATTTTCTAGCCAAAAAGTCTGAGTCCTTTGATTACTTTATTAATTTTGCAAAAAGAGTTTGCAACGAAAAAGGTCTATCAATTGTTAAAATAAGAAGTGATCGCGGTGGTGAATTTGAAAGCATCAGATTTGAAAAATTTTGTTTGGAAAATGGCTTTAAACATGAATTCTCTTCTCCTAGGACACCCCAACAAAATATAGTGGTCGAGAGAAAGAATCGTACATTACAAGAGTTGGTTAGAACTATTCTTAATGAGTATGTGTTTCCTCAATCCTTTTGGGCTGAGGCAGTTAATACCGCATGCCATGTAATTAATAGAGCACTCCTTCGACCTATACTTAACAAAACTTGTTTTGAGCTTTGGTTTAATCGAACTCCTAACATATCATATTTTCGAGTATTTGAGTGTAGGTGTTTTGTTTTGAATACAGGTGATCAACTCGGGAAAATTCGAAAAGAAAACAGATGATGGCATATTTCTAGGTTATTCAGAGAGAGGAGTAATGCCTACAGAATCTACAACAAGCGCACACAAACAATTGTTGAGTTGATAAATATGAAGTTCGTTGAAACAGATGAAGAAGAAGTTGTAGAAGGTGAGAAGGGAGAAGACTTGGATGAAGTGACAAAGGAAAATCATGGAGGTGAAGATGAAAGTCAAAAAGTGCCGAAGGAGATTGAAGAGAAAGAAGATGACACACAAGATCCTCCATTAGAAATCAATGAAAAGAATCTCAAATTCAACCCAAACTATCCGCCAGAATTGATTATAGGTAATCCAACTTCAGGTATTACTGCTCGCTCTAAATCTAATCTTTGTGCATTTTGTATTCATGGGGACTTTATGAGTGAAATAGAGCCAAAGAGTGTTGATATTGCCATGAGTGAGGAGAGTTGGGTTATGGCCACGCATGAGGAATTAAATCAGTTTGAGAGAAATAGAGTGTGGAAACTAGTTCTGTCACACCTCGCTTCCTGGTATACGGCGGAGGGGACGCGACGATGCCGCTATGTATTTACTGTGAAGTAAATACGCTAAGTGTATCTAAGCAATATAAAAGTAAATGCACAAGAGACAAAATATAATAAAACAGCAACTTTATTTATTCATATTATTTTTGTACAATGCATGGAAAAGTAAATATATGAGATAAAGCGATGCCTAAACAGTGGTATAACATAAAAGGAAAAGTACTGAAATGAAAGTGTACAATGTAGCTAGAGCTATGGGTCTTCAATGAAGTGGTCTAAGTCTTCACTAGTGGGCTCGGTTTCCGGAGTGTCCAGATCACCTGACGACATTCAAAGAAGAAATAAAAAGAATGTCGTCAGCGAACAAATCGCTCGGTAAGTCCCAAAAATAAGGGAGAAATAGAATAGACAGAATAAGAAGGTAGCTTTTAAAGTTGTATTATATTATTATAAAGTGGTGTTAACGCTGTTGTTTGTAGCTTGGTACAGAAGGATGCCGGTATATACGAGAGGAGTCTCTATATGCTAGAGACTAATGCAAATGGAAGTACAACGCTTCGTCGATAATACCACGGAACAACGGCATGGATGTAATTACGTCTTAATCTTGCAGTCTCGTGCCACTTTTAACACCTTCCGTACCAATCTACCCCTTAAACCCTGCGATGTCTTGGTTGTATTGTTTGTATTGTAACTTGTATTGTGAATTGTAATATAGATTGTATATTTGGATGACTTGCCGAAACCATGATATCAGTAAAATGGATGTACTGGAGAATCATGGATGTAACTGGAGAATCATGTAAATGGAAGTATATCCATGGTTCGGTTCGATCAATATAGATTTGAATAGTTTGATCCGATTGATTATATGGATTCATGGATTCATATTGAATTGTAGATTGTAGGCTGTACTTGAATCATATTCAAGTTGGATTATTTAATGAGACTCGGTCTGAGTCAGAACAATTAGAAAAGAAATTGAAGTCCTGAATTAGCTTTTGATGTTATCGGTAACCGCTACACATGGGCGGCAGGATTTGTGTCTTTTTCAAAGACGATTACCGTATTGATAACACCGTTGTTAAGTTGTCTACCTTAGATAGGCAAGCACCCACTTCTCCGGCTCCCTGAGGCTCAAGAGATTGGTCCCGCTTAAACCTATATTTACTAAGGTCCTTAGGGTAATTTATAGAACTTGAGGGGGTTTTATGTAAAAATACTTTTGTATACTTTTCAAAATACTCCCCATGTATTTAGTTATCGTCTTTAAAGTTATCATGAATGTAGATTTTATAATTGTGATATTTCTGGTGAAAATATCCTAAATTCATAATAAAGGGTATTTATTTGTAATATTGACTTGTATGGAATTCATGATATATTAATGTAAAGTGATTTTTGTGATTTTTGAAAAGAGTTGGAATATTTATATTATTTCAAAATAGATATTTTAATGTTACATATATACATAATTATATAAAAATAATTTTAATATATATTTTATATTTCTAAAAATCTCATTTTCTTAAGATGTCGTAATTTAAATCTCTCGAGACCGAATGCTCCTTGCGGAGGTCTGCATCTCGCACTACTAAGCCCAGGGATGTGCGATAATCCGCACCATCCCAGTCGGGTTCCCCAAAATGGGTTGTAGCGGCGCTTTGCAAAGATTTGTTTAAAAATACTAAATCTTGTAAAAATGGTTTTATTAGTAAATGGTATTTATTTGAAATGTTTCGTTTTCCCGTATTCTATGTTCCCGAAAGGTATTGTGCTATGTTGCATATGAGTGTTGTGAGAAGGTAGGTTATTATCTCGTGATCTACTTAAAGGTATAGTAAGTTTGTGATGTTCAAATGTCGAAAATGAAACTATATGGTATTTTAATGAAAAAGTATGGTAAATGGAAATAGCAATTTCTTTTGATATGGAACTTGTTCAATATGATTAGTTAGTGTTTAATAGTCAACATATAATGGTTTAACAAGATTGTATTAAAGGAAAAGTGAGATTTTAGGAAGAGCCGAATCGGAAATCGGATTTGTTCCGATTCCGTCGTGTATTAGAATTTTGTATTTTCAGAAAGAGTAGTGAAGGGGGAATGTGAAACTTATTGGTTAACAAGAAAGAGGGAGGATAGAGGTAGAGAGGGGAATCGTCGGTGTATCGTTTCGTCGTCGGAAACTCCTCGTATCGCCTTCGGAAATTCGCCCCTTTGCTCACTTCAAATGCACACTAGGGTTTCTAGGAATTTTTTGAGAGTTTGCTCAGAATTTTAGGGTGAGGGGGTAGTGTTTAGGGGTGGTATTTATACGGTTAGGCTAGAATTATGGTAGATGAAGAGTTTAATTGAAAAATGTATTAAAATATATTAAAATGTAATAAAAGTGGAGTAAATGGGAATTTAAAAGGTCTCTGGAAATTGTCTGAAGATTTAAAATATACAAGGGGGTAGGGGAGACAAAAAGCCATATCTTCTCTGTTGACGAATCGGCGGTCCGGCCGAGTCCGGCCGGCGGCGCCTGCCCGAGTCGGTCGGTCGGAGGGTGCGCCGTCTTCTCACTAACTCTCTGGTGCATTTAAGTTTTCATGTGTAGTGGGTTTTTTGTGAGATATGCACGTGTAAACTGTTTGTATTCTAAAAATTCAAAATAAAACAATATTAAAAATAATGTGGGGTATGGGATTTGAACTCTGGTGGCTTGGTTCAGCAGTGCAAGGTATTACCAATGAGCCACGAGCTCCTTCTTACTATTAATTAACAAAACAAATATTTAACTTGTGCTCAGGCAAAAGTAACTCTTTCTTTAAATTTTGAAAAAATTGCATAGAAAGTTGTACAGGAAATTTATAGTTGTTACAAGTTCCAAGGCCGAGTGTCTATCCAGTAGTGGGAACTAAGTGGGTTTTTAAGAACAAACTAGATGAGGATGGGAATGTAATAAGAAACAAGGCTAGGTTAGTGGAAAAGGGGTACAACCAAATAGAAGGCATAGATTTTGATGAGACATTCACTCCAGTTGCTAGGTTAGAAGCCATTAGGATTTTGCTTGCATTTGCAGGTTTTAAAGGTTTTTAACTTAAACAAATGGACGTAAAAAGTGATTTTCTAAATGGTTATTTAAAAGAAAAAGTTTTTGTAGAACGACCACCAGATTTTGAAAGTCATGAATTTCCAAATCACGTTTTTATACTTGAAAAGGTTTTGTACGGTCTTAAGCAAGCTCCTCGAGCTTGGTATGATCGTATTTGCACACATCTTTTGGAAAATGGTTTTAAAAGGGATAGTGTAGACACGACCTTGTTTCTTTTGCATGAGGGTCATGATTTCCTCATTGTTCAGATTTATGTTGATGATATTATTTATGGTGCTATTGTCACGACTCGAAATATTAGCTCGTGACCAGCACTTGAATCATGCAACGTCTAAAAACGTAACGGAATTCAAGTAAGCTGAAACCCAGAAATCTAAACCTTTTAAGTAAAATAAAGGAGGTGAAGTTTTGAAATAAAGGTATAATGAAATCGAGTTTTCTTAATGCATAGGAAAAGAACATGAATGATGCAAGTGAAATTTACTAGTTTGAAAACATGTTTCGTCTTTTAAAAATTTTGGCAGCACCTCCTTTGTATATTTTGACCCAAAACCATAAATACATAATAAGAATAATGGCATCCCCAAGCGGGAGCTAGCTCTTCTCCAAACGGCGGATCACAACCACGCAAGACAATATAAATAAGTATACGACGCCCAACGGCGAAGATCACCACAAAGAGATAAAGAAAAGCAAGACATATAACTCACAAGTAGCAGAAACCCCTCGTTTTAAGTCTCGCAACCACAGTCTTACTAAGTCTCATTACTTATACAAATCACTAATTTTGATTTATTGATGGGGTTAACTAGATACAATATGAAATGTAATACAAGAGTGGGTAAGATACAAATGTCCCACCTACCACTGCAAAACACCCAGAAGAAACTGTGTGCCAGCGATGCCGCTACTGATCCACGCGGTCAACCTGCTAGAACTGTGGCACAACGGGGGTGAGTTGCCAACTCGTGAATAGAAATATATCTCCAAGTAGAAATCAAATAAACAACGACTCCTAGGTCAACTATATCAAAAGGTAATACTATGATATCTAGGTTGACCGGGTCGTATTTGTGCCAATAAGGTAGTCAATACCTATATGCATGCGGATAACATCCAACAGTAATAATCAATGTATGCAGATATATGGATCCCGTCCACCCATAAATCAGTGTCTATAAGCATGTGTATAATCTCCAATAGTAGAATCAGTGTATGTATGTATGTATGTATGTATGTGGATCTAGTCCACCCATATAATCAATGTTTGTATGCACGTAAATATCATAAAGGAGTGTGCATGAAAGTATGAGGATATATATATCAACGGTATCTCTCGTGACACATCAAAATCATGGAACCTGAGTGCCTAGTATCGACACTCGAAAACATCATGAAAACCATGCCCAGTATCGGCATGTAAATCCTCATATATCGGGCTCCGTCGGTCCGGATTGGCCTACGGGCTCCGTCAGTCCGGATCGGCCCATATCATCTCTCGACTCTGGTCGGTATCCTCCGGATATCCGCCGAGCCCAAATACTATCACCGGTAGGTAGTAGTCCCTCTGCCAGGCTCACCGTCTGTATACACAGCATCCCTTTCTTGCCCCGGGGTACCATACCGGGTCCACCATGTACCCGCAATCGGCCTCATCCGTCTCCTCGAATCGGGTTTAACATGTCGCTCTCAGAACCGAGAAAACACATGGTGGACGCACTGAAATATCATATCAGGAGAAACCGGGTTTTTAAAACAACACATAATCTCTTTTAAAATGTCCACGGTTCTTAAATCCAGAAATCTCATGAAAACAGCATATCTCAATGCGCAAAATCATAAAGCATGATGCATGCGACATATAATAGAAATGTAAGCATATCGTGTATCATGCAACATGGAATAGTGATATGACATATTAAGGGAAAACCGCTCTTTTAAATTGATTCCAGTTTTTAAAATATAACATGTGGTTCCCAATTTTGCAATAAAACCAGTTATCTATATAGGTACAATATGAATATGCGTAAGTGTAGATGTACCAATGTATGTGTGCACCAAAATGGATATACCAGTGTATATGTGCACAATATGAATATACAGTGTGCATGTGCGCAAGTATGGAGATATCAATATATGTTTGCACTAGTATGAATATACAGTATGCATGTGCGCAAGTATGGAGATATCAATATATATGTGCAAGCAGGTTATGCGAAGAGTCATATCATGATGCAGCAATCATACTGTGTAGTGACATGGCAATTATCAATGATGAAGTGTGTGAGCCTACAAACTGTGTACGTGTAACATACGCATCATCGTTAATGGTGCAGGTGTACTATCACAGGTATATGCGATACAATAATAATATCATGAATGCAGCACAAGGTAAATTATCAGCTAAAAGGTATAAGGTATACGTAACTATCATATGTCCGAGTCGGTGAATCTATCAATCGACATCTAGCCCAGTAACATCGCGTACGGTATAATCCATCGTACGGCAACCTCTAGTCAGGGGTAAGAATCAATCATTAAGTCGAACTCATCACGCACGGAAAATCATCGTACGGCGGCATTAAACTAATAGAGATCCTATCATCCTATACAATAAAAGAAGGTACGGCCTAATATCACAAACGGCCTGTCATCCATGATTCACAACATTCTATAAATGTATGTATATCTATGTGCCTATGTCCCAGTTCACATCCGCAATAATCTCATATTAGGGGACCAACAGGGTATAAATCATCATGATCGACTCGCACCCGTATACCAACATATCATCGTATCATCATCTCGTCATATCATCATATCCTTCTTATATCCTTTCATCGCATTTATAATACACATCAAATCGAATTTACATCAACATTCTATCTCTACTAAACATAAGTATCTAATCTAACATACACACCTGAACCATACAATCAGATTTTTAAAGAAGCGAATCGTAGTTTTGAAAGTAGGGGTTACGGTGTTTTTAGGAAAAAGATATCATTTGAAAATCCATAACATCCCTTAAGGTATACATTTAAAAGATACATACGATTTTTCGGTTTAGAAAAAGGTATGGTTCGGATGACGCGTCTATATCGACTATCTAGTCTTACAGTACCCTAAACGGCAATATCGCTAAACGTCATCCTCAGATTCCGTCATCACATATTAGCCGTATTATATCACTTCTAACTATCCTTAGTTTCTAATATGGTTTTACTAACTATCATTTGACTCTAACCCTAGTTTCCTAATCTAGCTTTCCTTAACCATATTTTATAAATCAGTCTCCATCAAAACTTTGCGGGGGTGCTATACGTCATCCACCCGACTTTCCCGGTAGATATAGATCTACTCACCGTAGTCCTCGCTCGCCGAAGTCAATGATGCCTCGCTCCGTCGCTTCGGAATCCACGCGAAGGTACCTACAATAACAACACATATCGTAACGATATTAAAATCAAGCTCAAAAATCCAAAATGGCACGCCCATTTCTCGTAGGTTAGAACCTATAGCATATGCGTACAAAATCAATCAAACAACCCTTGTTGTCGATGTACAAACATGCGACAACCAAAAACGAATCCAATTATCAAAACTCATCATTCAAAATACGGAAAACATATCCTAAATCACACACAAGTGTTCCCAGATTTTGACTCAGGTCAAATAAATCCAAGCAAACAAGTTTAGGGTGATGTATATAGTATATGTGAGCTACTGGACCAACCTAGGCCCCTACCCTCACCAATTGGCCGGCCACTATGCCCAAAATTCCGAGCTCGCCGGCCAGGGTGTCTCTGTTTGGGATCATCAGGTCAGAGTGGTCTTCTAGTAGTATATTTAGGCCCCTAGTATTGTTTGGTTGTCTCAGATATTCCCTGGGTTGCTCCAGATACCCTATAGGCACACAATAAGTCACAAAACTGATATGGGTCAATTCCTGAGTTCGTGCAACGGGTTCAGCTCTATGGCTCAGGTCATGAATCGTGTTACCATGGTCAAGCAAATACTCACAACAGCCCCCAGATTTTACCCATAGTCATTACATAAAAATTCAGCAGGACCAAACACCTCTAAACACCATCAGGTAACCACCCTACAAAATCCAAACCCTAACTATCCTATTCACCCGGGGTCGCCGGATTTTCTTCACTAGCCGCCGGCCAAAACCGGTGGGAAGGGTCTCGTTCTTCAGGTGGTCACTTAGGGTTACAGGTACAACACTATCTTACTGTTTGTTTTCCCATTGATACTCGGGGTCACAGCAGGTCAGCAACATCATAAAACGACATCCAAAACACGATATCACACAAAACTAATCTAAAGGGAAGAAATTATACCTCATCTAGTCCACTCAAGGCAGCACTAACTTTCCAACGTCGTCAAAATCCCACTTTGCTCGGTTCATCGTGTAGAGGAGGAGATGGGGATTAAGTTTTATGAAGGGAGTGTAGGGTTTTGGGGATTGTTTGGAGATAGATCTAGGGTTCTTTGAGGAGAGTTGTGGGGTTGAGGAGATGAAGAGGGAGTTGAAAATGGTGGGGGATTGAAATGAGGCAGCAGCCACCTCCCTCTCTCTCACTAATCACACACACTCTCTCTCCCAAAAGCCCACCTAATCTAATAATTATGTCCCCTTTGACTTTTCCTTTTTCCCATTTCTTTTTCTTACCAAAAAAAAACACATGCACCCATATAAAACCATAAATGAAATAACATGTAACCAAATGAAACATGTCATGGTGTACTAATCATGAAAACTGTAGAAACACGGATTTAGCTTAATCGCGATTAGCAATGCACTAATCGGGTTTTTATCAAAACTGCGTATAATAAATTTTAAAAATGCCAAATCCTATAAATATATTATTAAATGAATAGATCATTTTAATTTTCATTTATTTCGCATTTATTGGTATATATTTATACCCTTTTTCGAAAACCCAAATTTCGCAAATCGGGCAGTTTTCAGGAAAAATATTATTTTAATATTAAATTCCAAAAATAATATTTTATGTTTTCTGAAATGTTACAGCTACTAATGATTAGTTGTGTAGCAAGTTTAAGAAAGCTATCCAGGATGAGTTTGAGATGAGCTTGGTAGGCAAGTTAAAATACTTCCTGGGGCTTCAAGTGAGACAAGAGAGAGATGGAATTTTCATATCCCAAGCAAAATATGTGAAGGAGTTGATGAAGAAATTTAGGATGGAGAGCTCGAAGCCAATAAGAACTCCGATGAGTACGACAGCAAAGTTGGACAAGGATGAGTATGGTATTGCATTTGATCAGAAGAAATATAGAGGTATGATTAGTTTTTTATTATATTTGACTACCTCTAGACCAGATATCATGTTTGTTGTTTGTTTATGTGCACGGTTTCAAGATAGTCCTAAGGAATCGCACTTTAAAGCTGTTAAGAGGATTTTTAAGTATTTGTTAGGCACACAAAATTTTGGGTTATGGTACCCCTCTTGTGATGGGTTTGATCTAATAGGGTTTTCAGATGCTGATTATGCGGGTAGTCATGTGGATAGGAAGAGCACTAGCGAGACTTGTTTCATGTTAGGATATTCATTGGTTTCATGGTAGTCAAGTAGAAAACATAATGGTGTAGCATTGTCAACAACTGAGGCTGGGTGTATTACATTAGATAGTTGTTGTGCACAAGTGTTATGGATGGTACAAACACTTTCTGATTTTGGTTTGGTTCTTAGGAATGTACATCTCATGTGTGATAGTAAGAGTGCAATTGATTTGTCGAATAATCCCGTTCATCATTCTTGTACTAAACATATAGACGTTAGACACCACTTTTTGCGAGATCATGTAGCTAGGAAGGATGTTTGCATTAAATATATTTCGACCAATGAACAACTTGCTGATATTTTCACTAAGCCCTTATCTAATGATAGGTTTTGTCTTCTTCGTCTTGAATTGGGAATTTTTGAAAAATAATTTAGTACGGAGATTTTTGTGACATTATGTATATAATTTCTTTTCATGAATTTTATTTTCCTTTAATTATTGAAAAACCCCAAAAACCAAAAATACTATTTTTTTTTGCTTTCTTTTGCTTTTTTGCATTTTTTTGTTTTTTCGCATCTTTCTTTCCTTTAAATTTTTATTGTGGATTTCCTTTGGTTGGACGGTGGTTTGGATGGGAAAGAAGGTGGATTGTCTACTCGAATGTGATTTTTAATTATTATCCTTTGTGCATGAGTTTTTAGTATTATGCCCATGATCATTGATTTATATTGATATCTTTATATGATTTTTGAGCACATTATATGATTTTAATGTTTATACATCTCCTCCGCACACTCATTCGCACTATATAATTCATGTGGTGGGAGTAGTTAATGTATTAACAAAAGATTGGTGGTAAATGTAATTGGTTGAGAACTTTATGATAAACTGTAAAAAATGTTTGTGGCCCTATATATGAAAATGATTAAAAGATGTGCCAATGTGCGCCATGCATAAGCAACACATGTATTAAAAAAGTAACTTGTGAGAGTTATATGACGCATGAAAAATGGATGTGATTTATAGGGTGGCTAAGCTCAAGGGTATTCAACCTATACTAAAACGAAAATGTTTTAGAGTCGATATCATGTTCACTAAGCAATGCTTTTCTCACACTTACAAATCCTAATTATTAGGTTGTGCTTGAGTTAAGTATCTTGATCTCATGATTCCATGGGTTGAACGACTACATCTCATAGTCTCATGATTTTTAGTATAGTGGCTTGAATTGGCGAGTGTTTTTATATTAATTAAACCTCATTGTTTTATATTCACGCTTACACGCACACAAGGAGATGTTTTATGAAATATTGAAGTTGCATACCTTGTTCAATGTTTGCATTGTGCTTAACATTTGTTATTCTTCATCATGTTGTATAATGCTTTAATCTTGTGTGTCTAGCAATTTTTGATTGTGTATTGCTTTTGATGAAAACAAAAGGGGGAGAAAGATAAGTTAAAATGGCTTGGGTTTGTGATAAGTTAAAATGGCTTGGGTTTGTGGTTTGAAGGAAAATTTTAAAATTGTTGCTCCAAATGAAAAGATTTTACTTAAATGGTATTACATGGACCGTTAGCATCACTTTGATTTGAAAAGTTAAAATGATTTCCTCAGGCATCAATATTTATATGTTTTTGATTGAATATTATTTTTGTATCATCAAGGGTGTTTTCTTTGGAAAGGTAAATAACATGGTTTGATATTTTAATCTTTTCATTTCCTTATGCTCACATTTGGTATACATTGGTATCTAGAACACTTAGTGTGGTATTGTTTACTTTTGGTAGTTGTTTCAGGGGAGCATAAAGATAGGGGAGCATGATTCCTTTGCTGTTACACTGATATATAAACATGCTCTCTTTACACTTCACAACACATCGTATTTATTGGTTGATTTTAACTTAGGTTTGTTATTATCAAAAGGGGGAGATTGTTAAGTATATAACGTCGATGATCTTTTGTTTGATGTTAACAAACCCATAAGAGCCGTTGTCATGTGTTTGATGAAGTGTGCATGTCTTTTAATGAGTAACACGTTTATACGATGTCAATCGATGAGAGCAAGTGGAAGTTCGCAAAGCAAAATAGACGGCTATGGGAGCATGCTTATCCGGCTATATCAAACAGGATAAGAAGTCTGTACACAGGGAGCTACAGAAATATAGCTGGCCATATAAAGGAAGAGAGAGTTTACATCAAGCAAAATAAAAAATTAGCAAGTTATGCATTAAAATTAATGCGCATATGTTTGTGGCTGCATTGAAATTCATGCATGTGCAGATAGTCGTGGGCTGCATTGAATTCATGGGCATATGTTTGTGGCCCCCAGAACTTAAGGGTTTGGAACTACACGTATAGATAGGACTTGCCTCTTAACATTAAAAACCCTAAGCGCTGCCATCCTAGACGAGATCTCCATTGAAATTCTTCAAGATCTGGGATATTCAAGATTTAATATTTCAAGAGGTAGCCAAAGGCGAGACAACATTCAAGGACACAAGTTTGAAACAACATTCAAGGACTCAAGCTTCAAGCAACCGATCTCCTCTTCTCCAACAACACAATTGAGAAATCTCTAAACTCAAATTTATTTAGTTCTTTGGAAAATTGTATTTTTGTTTTTATTTGTTGAACTCTAGAATGATTGAGTATTGAGTTGCGGTTTGTAACTCAAGGTTTGTTCGTCACTTGGCTTGGGTGATTAGTAGGATTGAGGGCTATCACTACTATAATAATGGGTTGCTCCTGCGGATTTAGCCGTAGGGGCAAACCACTGCCCCTGCGGATACATCCGTAGGGACATAAAATTCCCCCATAGGTCTAAAGACCGCAGTTACAAGTTTTCGTTCTGACCATGCCTTTACGGAGTAATAATTGCCCTTACGCCTTATTCCGTAGGGACATTTAACCCTACGGATTACTCCGTAAGAACATAATCTTTATTTAATTTATTGGTTTATAAAATAAAATACTTGTCCCTACGGATTTATCTGTTGGGCCTGATAGAATCCCCTACGGATTAATCCGTAGGTGCAAGTTTTACCCTGTTACTGAGTCCATAAGGGCAAAATATCAGGTATCCTGATATTTTGTCCCTACGGGTAACTGTGTAGGGGCAAACATTGCACCTACGGATTAATCCGTAGGTGCAATAGATGGCCCTACGGATTAATCCGTAAAGACAAAATATTAGGGTTTTTTTTAAAACGGGCTTCTTGTTGTTTTCCCGCCCTGTGCACAATAATGTATACATCATATAACCGAATACATAAATATTCATGATCAATATCTCATGCATAATTTATAAAAGAAATAAAGAAACAGAATACGATATCAATCTAAATCATCGTGAACAAGCAAACAACCACCAATATCGTTCAAAATATATACAATATGTATCAAATAAGTACATACATCCTCCAAAATATATATAAAAAGCTACCCTGGCTCGGTCCAGCTCCTCCACCTCTGATAAACGCCGTAATCTGGCGCATCTGCTTTTTGGTGCAGCCCTGAGTCGTCAAAAACTAGACTAATGAAGGAGCGGACTGTGCGGAAGTCTGAGCGGGCTGTGGAACTGCAGGAGTGGTCTGCGCAACCGCAGCCGAGGTAGTGGTTGCGGAGCTGCAGCCGAAAGAGATGCATGTGGAGCCGCAGCCGATATAGCCTGTTGCATCTGTTAAATTTTGTGTGTAATAAACGAGTAAGAACGGTGTATTAGATTTTAGTCGAATTCGCATCATTATCAGGTTATTGCGAAACTCAAATCTAAGAATACTTATGGACGTAGGCCTCGTTTGGATATCTAGTTTGGAAAACCGTAGTTAATTTTAATTAGATAGTTTTATGTAAGTATGATTAATCAAAGCTAAGTCTACAACCAAATAAGCCTAGGCTGCTAATATTGCATATGTTACTATCTATAATGTGATATAATATTTTACTATTAAATAGTATACGTACCAACATCTCCTTCAACTCCTCGACGGTGGTCTTCAAGGTGACAATATCATGCTCCAGATGTCGCTCACGGGGGTAGAGGAAGTAACCGCCGGAGTAGAGACCAACCTCATATGGGCCCTATTAGGACCCAATCCCTGGCCTCTCCCAACCTCCGTGGTGCCTTCCATGTGCGGCGTCTAGGACTGAGATCAGTAGCATCGGATTGATCTGTCCACTAAAATCGATCCCCGATTCCTCCGCTTGCTCTACCACCCGCTCCTACACTCACATTAACTATTAAAATATAAGTATATCATTTAAATTTGAACTTATCAAAACAAAATTTTCATTCGAATTAGAATAAATATTGACACTTACGCAATACTCCAGGGTAGCGGTGTCGGGGAATCAAAGCTCGTCCGTGGCGGGATCGGTCGAGGTGCCGTAGACAGCAAGATACGTGATCAGCACGCTCAGTGTATCACCATGCGCCAGGGTCTGACCTCTTTGCAATTCGCCAAAAATTTACATATATTATAAAATAACTCTTAATATTATATTATATCAAAATAGATATATTGTAATTTACCGATACCTCCATGGCACGAGTAATGTTTCTCAAACCGCCTATATAAGTGGGGCAACCCTCTTCGCCAACTTCCTATTCTCTTTATTTTGATCGGTATGTTTCTGCACAACACATTCAAATTTAGTTTTCTAATTAAGCAACACAAAAAAATAAATTATATACTAAACAATGAATTGCATTTAAATTACAAACATTTTTGTGCTAAGAGTTGTAATATTGGTACAAGAGAGGCCATATATCTACGTCGACTCTCGCAAAGGCCGGAGTATGTAGGAGAATCACTCTCTCTGCCTCGGGGGTCGCCATCCATTCCAAATAGCAGTCGATCCTCAGCTCGTTCCTATTGTATCGGACCTTTGATTGCATGTTCTTCATCAGGCCTTGCTACAGAGCGTGAAGATCGAGCACTCTCTTAGGGTGATCAGGGTCGGGTACAGGCTGAAAGTCGTAATCCAACTGCAAATACAAAAAAATAATGTATTTAAATTGCAAATGTTAAATAATAATAAATATATTGGATAAGTAAAATGAAAATATATATTATTACCCGAATCTGATCCCAGAAGAGGGCAAATGAGCGCCGGTGCTGATCGCCCCACTTAATATGAAGTGGATACTTCTTTTGGATGCGGCTCTCATCCCCCATATATAGGCCGAACCTCTCGGCATAATCTCCAGTATAGCGATAATAGGGGGTAAAGAAGAGGGGGAATGGTGCCTCCCCTTCCTCTATCGAGCCTCAGCCTGTGAGATTCATTCGGCCCTCGAGTCCCCCTCTCGGGATGGGGCTGTCTTGCATTTACAAGAAATATAAAGACAAGCAATATTAAGACAAAGTGATATTAAGAAATCAAGGATTAACAAAAATTGAAGTGCGATATATACCTCCGGCGACAGCAGCACGAACCTGGGCCCGGGCAGCAGCACGAGCGGGACAATAGTTCCTCCGGTGAGGAACAGCCGGTGACCCGGACGTGGACGCATCCCCTCCAACTAGAATAATAAATATTGACGATAAAATTACATAAAGTTCATGTTTATTCTTAGAGGATATGTAAAATGAATAAATATTTTATATTTATTCATACTAATCTGCAGACTGAGCGGAGGGTACAGAATTGGCCTCTGAGCCAGATGTGGATGCACCACCTATAATTAGACAATTAAAAATAGATTATATAAGTAATTGCAAAAAGAATGTGTATATCAATAATATAATATTCTAAATCAATATGCATGCACTATAGGATATATAAACATACCCGCAGGTACGGTGGTGGCCTCTGCCCGAGATGTGGAGGCACCACCTACAGCTAGACAATCAAAAAATGATTATCTAAGTAAGAGCAAAAAGAATGTGTGTATATTTATGATATAACATTTTAAATCAATATGCATGCACTATAAAATATATAAACATATCTGCAGGTGCGGTAGTGGCATCTGCCTCTGATGTGGATGCACCACCAACAGTTAGACAATTAAACATTGACTATATAAGTAATTTTGAAATAAATATGCGTGTATATTTATAATATTACATTCAAAATGAATGTGCGTGCAATATACCTGGAGGTATGACAAAGTCCACATGGAAGGAGTCATTCGAAGGGGATACCGATCGAGGTGCAAGACCAGCCCTCTAAAGCTCCCTACGCAGCTCTCCGGGTGGCAGAACTGCTCTGCCTCTGCCGTTGCCGCGGCTGGTGCTCCTGCTGCCTCTCGCTGCTTCGGTCATCGTCATCAAACCTAGATAAGAATACAATCATTACATATGCATGTAATATATGTATAGATCGTAGAAATGTGAAGTGATAATATAATATTATTAATAAGTGATCGCACGCTTTTGGCGTGTCGGAGTTCAAAGTTCTAAAGTTATAACCGCGATCAGGACGGTGTCGCTATGCAGCTAGCCGATTGAGCACGGGTCGATCCGCAGGGAGATGGTTGTATGTCCGTTCGAGTTTTAGACGAGTCAATAAAGAACGTGTATATGTATGTTCAAGTCTATCCTAAGTGTTCGTATTTATGTTCAAGTAAGTTTGTTAAGGTTAAGGTCGGTTAGTAGAGTTAGGATTAGTCTTGTGCTGGTCTTTTGCCATTCTTAAAACGGTGTTGGGATAATCGAAAGTAGCGGGGATTAGGAGGACATAGAAATAGGATTTGCGAGTCTAAGCGAGCTTTCCAACGCTAAATCCATTCCTAGTGCCCCTTGTCCGTCCGCTAAATACGCTTATTTCCAACCCTCTGCCAAACACCCGCAACCATATATCCAATTAAGTCGCAACTACATGTCACGTTGTAGTGCGCTTAAAGGACTTCTCGACTTAGGTCGCGGCTACATGTCACGTATAGCGCGCCTAAGCGAGGGGGTTGCGTTTGTTTGGTCGGGGTTTGCTTCAAGATGTTTGGCGAAAAGAAGCACAAGGGATTTCTCCGTCTCTCATACCATCTTCCTTAGCCTTAACAAGGAGGAAATTATTCACACATCATAAAAGAAAAGAAAACAAAACAAGAAGGAAGAAAAGAGAAAAAATACGGTTTTATAAGTGAAGCAAGCTAACTCTTGGGTCCTCACCTTAGCAAGGAACTCCGTCGAGTATCATCGCTTGGAAATAATACGGATAAGAAAAAGAAAAGAAAAGAAAACAAGAAAAGAAATAACAACAACTAGTTAACAACAAATAATAAAGTTACACTAGAAATTAAATTACAATGCAATGAAATAAAAATACAAGATAAGAAAAATAACCCTCATCTTCATTTCATCATCCACTCAAAAAGCTCTCACTACAATTTTCATGGAGGAAAGAATGAAGAAGAAGAAGAAGCTAAACTAAATCCTAAGAAAAAGAGATGGAAAAGAAGACATGAAGAAGACCTTGGCTTGGCACAAAACTGGGCTATTTATAGGCTGCATGCTGAAACCCTAGGGCAACATTCTGGCCCTAAATGGAATGTCCAAACTGCCCCCAGAAATTCAGCTTCCACCGAGTTAACTCGGCCGCGGATCCGCGGCTGAGTCGCCATGTTGGCCGCGGATCCGCGGCCGTTCTGGGGAGCTGGGATGTCGAATTTTTTTGGTTTCCCTGTGTTGCTATCTTCTATTGTTCTACATGTACCAAATTGCAAATTGCTTCCACAATTGCTTCTGATCTGCAATGATCCAAAATGGCATCAAAAATAATACTTTTGACCTTTTCTCCCTCGAGCTCCGCGCACCCATTGATTCTTGTGCTGCCCCCCCTCGTGCTCTGTGCTTGTCCCAGACACGAATGACCACTGTCATATGTCTTTTCTCTGGAACTGGTACGCGGCACTGGACGGATACGGATGACCGGAACCCGGCTTTTATCTGTCGTCAACAGATGTTCTGGATTTTGGCGTAACAGTGGAGATTTTGTACGATTTGCGTTATTTTGGACTAGGAACCTGTAGCCTATAAATATATAGCAAACACGGATTAAAAGCACCTGCCTATAAATAAACGAGTATAAGAATGGACGGTATTAAATGCAATATTCTGGTATGAACAAATACCCCCAAACTTAACTTTTCCTCGTCCCGAGAAAAACTAATTATTCACAAAAAAGTCCTAACCTCACTTTCGCAGGGAACGCGATTGCACTGAGCGTGTGCAACAAGCCGTTAAACCTCTAGGTGTCCCTAGTAGGAGGAGTGTTGTCTCCTGAGGGTTTTCAGCAGATTACACCCACAAAATCCCGTCAAGCTAGTGTCATAAGTTAACATCGAATCTACTCCTACAGTTTAGTATCTACGTTAGAAACTCTATTATCCTAAGTTAGAAATATTCAACCCTTATGTTTCACACCTCCTATCTATTTAACCTTAGGTCCTATACGTTCCAAAAAAGTTTAGAAAGATGTTGGTTCTCTTGAGTTTTCCTTCTAAAGTGCGGCCTCAAATCAGAGATTTTTATCAACTTTACAGAAAACACAAGTCTTATTCTTTATTTCTATCTCTCCTCGAAATATCGATTGTATACCCCTACGTGTGTGTAAATTTGCACCCCTATACTCAAGAATTCAATTCAATCTATAGTACCCTTACCCTAATACCTAATACTACTTCTTTTTATTAATGATGGACGGTGTTGCTCACACACCTTTCATACGACTATTAATGCTTCTTGAGGCACTAACAGCTGATTACTGAATGTGTGAGCTTAAAGCGTAAATAGCAGTTTCCGGGTCTTGACTTTATTTATTTTTCTTTTTCTTTTTCCTTTTCTTTTTCTTTTTCAAGACCGGTTATATTTTTCAATGATGCTCTTTTGGTGTTTAGCTTGAGTTACCGTTTTTTTCTTTCATACTAGGTTTTCAGGCAAGAGTATTTCTAGGTATCCTCTACTATCCCCGGTTTCAAGGTGCATGTAAGTGCAGTTGTAGGGTATATACTTTCTAAATTTGGATTCAAGAATAAAAACTATTTTTCAGACTTATCCTTCAGTAAAGCTTCAATACTTTCCCTTCATCTTGACTTAACTCAAGAACTGAACTCAAGATTACATATTTCTCAAAAAAAAACTGTAAGGACGTATACTTACCAAAGTTAGACAGAATGAGGGTTATTTTTAGGGTTTTCAACCCTAGTGGAGCGTCTGCAAAAGTTGGGAAAGCATCTCTTGTCCGGACCTCGGAGTTGAACAAGAGAGTGGTAAGCCTAGGATTTAGTTATTTCTAACATATCAACTAAGCTTTCAGAATAAAAATCTAAGTTACCCTCTTAGCTAACTTGACGACAAAGTTTTTATATTTTTGGAAAACTTTTCGATTTTTTATGGGTTTTTAATAAGGTATGCAAATGCAAAATATACAAATGAATGCGAAGGAAGAAAGCTTACCGAGCACACCCCCAAACTTAAACTTGACAGTGCCCTCACTGTCAGGCTACACCAAGAGGGTCAAAATTGTCGGCACTCCCTAAAAAAATTTTTTTTTTATACAAAACAAAAAAACAAAACAAAAATATATACACAAAAAGGTTCCTCCCCAAACTTAAGTAAAACAGTGTTTCCACTGTTAAGCGTTGAAGTTCAGGATCGGGGGGAAAGAACAGTATCAAGCTATACAAGGCCTTACATAGGCCAAAAGTGAGCACCAACCATTCAAAGATTTTATCGCTATAATGTACAGGTTGGTGGAAGAAGGCGTACAGAAAAGAGATAGAGAATACGCGAGACCGTATGGAGATAGAAGCGGGATACGGTCTCGGTATATGAGAAGAAGAATGGCGGAAGGGAGAAAGAAGTGGAATACGAACTTGAGGGTGGAAATAGATTGAATAAATTAGTGCAATCTGTAATGATTGATGTTAAAAAATGGATTGTACTAATCTATCAATATGGCGAGAAATTGGGTCAAATCCCTCAAGATTCATGAGAAACCGTGGGTACGCCGAACTTGGTAAACCAGACAATGGAAATGGAAGTGATACGGTTACTTGCAAGGTTGGAACGATGGAAAGGATGGAGGTAGGTGATTGAGGAAGGTTATCGGTTAAAGGTTCGGGAGGGTGTACACAGTCAACGAAAGGAACATGATGAATTGGAAAATCCGACTCATCAAAAACTGGTTCATCCTCAGTACTATCCTCAATAGTCTCCTCAAAATTCAGCTTATCCATGCAAATTTCATCAAAATCAAAACGCATATGAAGTTCGGGAAAAACAGTTAAAGACTCGGGATGATGAATTGGAGAGAAAAACTCATCCAAAACTGCGGGTTCATCATCCGAAATATTCCCGGCGTCAATATTCTCAATCAAGTGAAAATCAATTTTTTCAGACACCTCATCAAAAACATGGATTTCAATCGATTCTGGTTCTAAGATGGAGGTGTAGAGGTCAAAAGGATTGGGTGTGGTTTCACTCAAAAGGGACCCTTCATATTCGGGTAAATCAAACACTACAAGGTCGCACAACTCATTAATCATTCTATCTTCAATTGATAAATCATTTGGGACACTTGATAGACTTTCAAAACAGGAGTTGTGGGATTCAATTTGGTACGGGTTGGTTTGATTTGGAAGGGGGTACAACTCACTCTCACTACTCAAATTCTCAGCCTGTCCTACCGCCTCATCATACATTGGAAAATTTAGAGTTAGTTGAAAACTAGCTACCGGATCATTAGGTTGTATGAGGGCAGCCATGGACGCATTCAAATCCATCATCTGTTGGTACGACGCTACCCGAAAGTCTTCCAACGACTGTTCCAGACTAGACATAGGTTGTGAAGGGGTTTCAGTTGAAAATTCGAAGTTGTTTGGATACTGGAAACCCCCAAAAGTCTGTGTAGAAGCGATGTCTAGGGAAGGTGCAAAAGTTGGGTAGGAAGTATAGGAATTGAATGGTTGGACAGGATGATGATCAACGTTTGGATAAGAAGGTGAATGGTATTGTTGATCAAAAGAAGTTGTAGTGGTGAAAGGAATGAAAAATCAGCTACGAGATTGTTCAATATGTTCAGCAATAGACAATGGTTTCGGAGTTTCAACCGGACTTGAAAAATGAGTATCAACGTAAGAAGGGGTGAATGTTTGAAATAGTTGATACGAAGTGGATTGCGGAGTCAAATTGTTCGTCCTAGACGCGTCTATCCGATCTTTCAAAGAGATTTTGGGCATGGAGGGGTCGTTCGAAGTTCGGCCAAAGCAAGAACCGTATGAGGTAATGTCTGGTTGTGGGTACCAAAGTTCGGCAAGAGTTTTTCTAGGTGGGGTACCCATGATATGAAGAGAGAGAGAAAGAAAGGAAGAGAAAAGGAGGGGAAAAAGAATGTGGATTTTTAATTTTTTTTATTAAAAGAAAAAAATGTTTTTTTAGAGTTTTGAAATTGTTTGTTTGAAAGAATACGGAATTATGGGACTAAAATTTACAAGCACAATCATAATCCCAAAATGCACAAACACTCCTAGAGCTAGGGTCACCTAGGTCGGCTAGACAGCTCCTAACTGTTCCAAAAGGCTAGAAATAGGACCTCAAACCGCCTCTTCACCACCAATTGCGGCCAGGTAAGTGCCAGGTGAGTGGAAGGCTCTCCACTACAAGTAGTGGCCCTAATTAAGTAACCACTCGCCTTAGACACACTTGCCTGGACACCGCAAAGTCAGGTTAGGATCAACGGCCGATGCCTACAACTAGTCCTCTGTCCTATTGAGCGTGACGTCCTTAGGGCTGAGTCTAGTATTTTTTATTAGCTCAAGATAATACGTATGCAATTAGTGATTTGTGGGGTCTTAGGAAGGATGATGGAATCCCCACCCAATCTGAATTAGTGTTATAGCCCCTTAAAGTCCTTATTAATATGCAAAGCGCGTAAACAAACAAAAATCTAAAACAACAAAAATTTATTTTGCGGCGGAGCAATTCTGTGCAAAGATACCTGCAGAAAATACAGTAAAGTGGAATTCAGAGAAGGAACTAGAGGAAAGAGAAAGGGCAGAAAAAATTTGGGGCTCAGAAGCCTCAATATGACCGCGGAACCGCCGCCGTATCCCCTCTTTGACCGCGGTTCCGCAGTCAAATTGATGAGCTGGCGCCTGAACCTTAGGTCAATACACGTGCACTTCTCTGTACACCCTAATAAAAACATCTGTTTCTTGATTAGATTACTATACTTGCTCCAGATTAGCCTGCACACTTGCACACAAAAATTATCAAAAATAACAAAAAGATTTTATTATATATATATATATATATATATATATACGAAAAGAATATTAACCCGAATAACAAGAAAGAAAATACGTTACCGTCTCCCCGGCAACGGCGCTATTTGATCACACGCTTTTGGCGTGTCGGAGTTCAAAGTTCTAAAGTTATAAGTGCGATCAGGACGGTGTCGCTATGCAGCTAGCCGGTTGAGCACGGGTCGATCCGCAGGGAGATGGTTGTATGTCCGTTCGAGTTTTAGACGAGTCAATAAAGAACGTGTATATGTATGTTCAAGTCTATCCTAAGTGTTCGTATTTATGTTCAAGTAAGTTTGTTAAGGTTAAGGTCGGTTAGTAGAGTTAGGATTAGTCTTGTGCTAGTCTTTTACCATTCTTAAAACGGTGTTGGGATAATCGAAAGTAGCGGGGATTAGGAGGACATAGGAATGGGATTTGCGAGTCTAAGCGAGCTTTCCAATGCTAAATCCATTCCTAGTGCCCCTTGTCCGTCCGCTAAATACGTTTATTTCCAACCCTCGGCCAAACACCCGCAACTATGTATCCAATTAAGTCACAACTACATGTCACGTTGTAGTGCGCTTAAAAGACTTCTCGACTTAGGTCGCGGCTACATGTCACGTATAGCGCGCCTAAGCAAGGGGGTTGCGTTTGTTTGGTCGGGGTTCGTTTCAAGATGTTTGGCGAAGAGAAGCACAAGGGATTTCTCCGTCCCTCATAGCATCTTCCTTAGCCTTAATAAGGAGGAAATTATTCACACATCATAAAAGAAAAGAAAACAAAACAAGAAGGAAGAAAAGAGAAAAAATACGGTTTTACAAGTGAAGCAAGCTAACTCTTGGGTCCTCACCTTAGCAAGGAACTCCGTCAAGTATCATCGCTTGGAAATAATACGGATAAGAAGAAGAAAAGAAAAGAGAACAAGAAAAGAAATAACAACAACTAGTTAACAACAAATAATAAAGTTACACTAGAAATTAAATTACAATGCAATGAAATAAAAATACAAGACAAGAAAAATAACCCTCATTTTCATTTCATCATCCACTCAAAAACCTCTCACTACAATTTTCATAGAGGAAAGAATGAAGAAGAAGAAGAAGTTAAACTAAATCCTAACAAAAAGAGATGGAAAAGAAGACATGAAGAAGACCCTGGCTTGGCACAAAACTGGGCTATTTATAGACTGCGTGCTGAAACCCTAGGGCAACATTCTGGCCCTAAATGGAATGTCCAAACTGCCCCCAGAAATTCAGTTTCCACCGAGTTAACTCGGCCGCGGATCCGCGGCTGAGTCGCCATGTTGGCCGCGGATCCGTGGCCGTTCTGGGGAGTTAGGATGTCGTATTTTTTTGGTTTCCCTGTGTTGCTATCTTCTATTGTTCTACATGTACCAAATTGCAAATTGCTTCCACAATTGCTTCCCATTGATTCTTGTGCTGCCCCCCTCGTGCTCTGTGCTTGTCCCAGACACGAATGACCACTGTCATATGTCTTGTCTCTGGAACTGGTACGCGGCACTGGACGGATACGGATGACCGGAACCCGGCTTTTATCTGTCGTCAACAGATGTTCTGGATTTTGGCGTAACAGTGGAGATTTTGTACGATTTGCGTTATTTTGGACTAGGAACCTGTAGCCTATAAATATGTAGCAAACACGGATTAAAAGCACCTGCCTATAAACAAACGAGCATAAGAATGGGCGGTATTAAATGCAATATTCTGGTATGAACAATAAGCTTTTTCGTTTCGTGGATGCATTAGACATATCTACTTGGATTTCATCATCGATATTATAGGGTGTTTTTCGTCACCCCATTGAGATGGGAATATGCGCGCTTGTCAGGTGCATTACAGATTCCCCCTGCCTAGGGTAGGCTGGGGTTTATTGATTATGGGGATCCGAATCTTCGGCAGCCGCGAACTAAGGTGACGTTAATTACCCCTCGCCTTTGGAGCGAGAAAACCTCCGATTGAAGGGTCAAACAGGTCATGCGAACTCAATGTGCAATGTTGTGTTTTGAAGGGGTTTTAGATATATCGGGGGCCCTGTAGAGTTTTTACGGGGGTCCCGCAACCCAGATAGTTACAAAAGTCAAAGCTTCATGAAGCTTCAACTTAAAACAAAAAAAGCCACCATTCTCATCATAATCCTTTTCAAATAAATAAATAAATGAATATGCAAAACCCTAATCAACACTTAACCATGGTTTTAATTCTTTACACTTAACAAAAAGATCAAGTATCATCAAACATGATATAAATATGTGCACAAAAGTATATCACATATACTTCTTACACATCAAGTGAGAAAATCCATATAAAGTGAACCATTACTAGTTAATGCAAAATAATATATCAAATATATAATTTTACATTAAATCATTAAATCAACATTTGATTCAATGATCCGGTTATGTCGCATATAACCGACTAGAATCCAATGTATCGATTTATCGAATCAATGATTCGATAACTAGGTCATATCAAATATAACCAATCGAAACATATATCGCGAGAATGAAATGCGGTATCACATACACGCATTATTCTCGGTCCTGCACATATCTCATATGCGCTCCTATTTCGTTTCGCTTGAGCCAGGAAACCTCTGTGTAGGACTCTAAAGACTCGTCAATACGCCGGTAGCAGATGATGATCATATCAAGCACCCACAAGCCGCAAGCGGTCTGCTAAACGTAACGGCCATCCAGGTATTGAGCGATCAGAAGATCGACGAGTTAGCCCGCTCACACTCCTGTGAATCCAACCAGTAACACTTACCGTACAGTCCGGTCTATTCGTCTGATATGTCGCATATCAAGTCTAGGGGTGGTATACGTCAGACCCCAATAACCGATAAGTCGTGCCGATGTGAGGCTCATAACGGGTCAAGAAACTACTGGTAACACTTACCAGCAAATCTCTGATCAGCCCTGGCCAGGGACTTCCCTGTTACGGCCAATCGAGCACAGCGCAACATCAACCCCCAATACCGGGAGAGACGAAACCCCTCCTATCGCTCATTGCCTCCATGTGACTCGGGACTGTACCCAAAGACCACCGTTTTGCACGCCCTCATGGACGTGGTAAGGTGGAGATCAAAGCACAGTGGGAATCACATAAGACTCTATGACGATCTCGGGTCTACAGACTAACCTGTACAAGTGTCACCTGAGAACTGCCATCTGTCGTGAGGTATAATACCATCTGGGAGTTCTCGGCGAGTCTGTCCAGTGTACCCAGTCTCCACTGAGCACCCGTATACCATCTCTGATGTCAAACACTAATGGATGTGGGATCATCCATCGCCCATCTCATGGGTCGAGAAGCGTATACGCTAGTCTACTCTGGTATATCGATGCCCCGTCTTGATACACCCACGACTAGGGACCTTAAAGGATGTACTTATGGACTACCATGTCCCCACTAGTATGATCTCCATCACAGTCCAGGTAGTCAAGTACATATCCTAAGGGCTTTACCAACATGTAACTATAAGACAGTATAAAGAGACTAGTGTACATGTTAAGATAAAGAGTAACCAGATAGCATACTATCATATCGAGCAAGAAAGTCATCTCTATATATGTCCAAGCATCCAATATAATATACATCATCTGTACAATACTGGCCTCTAGGGCATACATACAACTAACAATCTCCCACTTGCACTAGGGCCGGCTGCTGTAGTATCGCATACCGAGCATCCCGAAGAGTCTCTCAAACTGTATCTGGGGAATGGCCTTCGTGAGTGGATCCGCGGTGTTGTTCTTCGTGTCAACCCTCCTGACCTCGATCTCCCGGCGATCAACTATCTCCCGGATCAGGTGATATCGCCTCAGAATATGCCTGGATCGCTGATGGGACCTGGGTTCCTTGGCCAAAGCCACCGCTCCATTGTTATCGCAATACAAAGGTATTGGATGCTCAATGGATGGAACCACACCAAGTTCAGTAATGAACTTCTTGATCCAGACAGCCTCTTTGGCAGCATCGTTGGCAGCGATGTATTCAGCCTCCATCGTCGAGTCTGCCACGGTTTCCTGCTTGGAACTCTTCCAGCTAACCGCCCCTCCGTAAAGGGTAAAGACAAATCCCGACTGCGACTTAGAGTCGTCCTTATCACTCTGGAAGCTCGAATCGGTAAAGGACTCCACTTGGAGTTCTCCGTTACCATACACCAAGAACATATCTCTAGTCCTTCGCAAGTACTTGAGAATGCTCTTCACAGCTGTCCAGTGACTCTCTCCAGGATCAGCTTGATACCTGCTCACTACACTTAGTGAGTATGCTACATCGGGTCTGGTACATAGCATCGCATACATGATAGAGCCTACTGCCGAAGCATAGGGTATCCCTTGCATGCGAGCTCTCTCCAAATCAGTCTTGGGAGATATCTCTTTGGAGAGAGTGACTCCAGAGATCGTGGGCAAGTTCCCACGCTTGGATTCTTCCATACTAAACCTCTTTAGTATGGTGTCAATGTACCTGGATTGGGACAATCCCAGTATCCGTTTGGATCTATCTCTATAGATCCTGATTCCCAATATGCAGGAGGCATCACCAAGATCTTTCATCGAGAATCTTTGTGATAAGAAGAGCTTGACCGATTGCAGCATAGGAATATCATTTCCTATCAAGAGTATGTCGTCCACGTACAATACGAGGAAGACAACCTTACTCTCTGCCACCTTCTTGTAGATACAAGGTTCATCTGGATTTTTGACAAAATCAAACTCTTTGATAACGACGTCAAAGCAGATGTTCCAACTCCGCGATGCTTGCTTTAATCCATAAATGGATTTAAGCAGCTTGCACACCTTCCCGCTGCTCCCACTGTCTACGAAGCCCTCTGGCTGAGTCATGTACACGCACTCTTCTAAATCACCATTTAGAAAGGCGGTCTTAACATCCATTTGCCAGATTTCGTAATCATGATATGCAGCGATGGCAAGCATGATCCGGATGGATTTAAGCATAGCCACTGGAGAAAAGGTTTCGTCATAGTCCACACCTGGTCTTTGACGAAAACCCTTTGCTACAAGTCTAGCTTTGAAAGTCTCCACTTTCCCATCTACACCAAGTTTCTTCTTGAAGATCCACTTGCTCCCAATGGGTTTTACCCCTTCAGGAGCAACTTCCAAAGTCCATACTTTGTTGGTGTACATGGATTCCATCTCGGACCGCATAGCATCCAGCCATTTCACTGAGTCCCTACTCGTGATGGCCTGCTCGAAGCTAGTTGGGTCATCATCCTCCATGATGCAATCCTCGCTCCCACCATCCATGAGAAAACCGTAGTGTCTCTCAGGTTGGCGAGGAACCCTACTAGATCGGCGGAGTGGCTGAGGTTCATTGGGAGCTACTGAATCCTCTGGTTCCACTAAATCTTCTGTTGTGTTTTGTTCAGCTGGAACCTCTTCCAGTTCTACCTCAGAGCCACTAATTTCTTTTGCAAGAAATTCCTTTTCTAAAAAGGTGGCATGTTGAGCAACAAATACTCTTTGTTCCTCACTGTGGTAGAAGATATACCCTCGCGAATGTTTGGGATATCCAACAAATTTACACAAAACAGACCTTGCCTCGAGTTTGTCCGGTTTTTGTCTTTTCACATAGGCCGGGCAACCCCATATCTTAATAAAATTAAGATATGGTCTCTTCCCTTCCCATATCTCATATGGTGTGGTAGGCACAGATTTGGTGGGAACCCTATTCAGTAGGTATGCTGCTGTTTCCAGTGCATATCCCCAGAAGGAAACAGGTAACTCAGCTACACTCATCATAGAGCGCACCATATCCAATAGGGTGCGGTTCCTCCGTTCTGATACACCGTTGTGCTGTGGTGTATATGGAGGAGTTAGCTGAGAGAGAATCCCATTCTCTTTTAGGAAGTCCAGGAATTCAATGCTCAAGTATTCACCTCCTCGATCAGATCGTAGGATTTTAATACTTTTTCCGGTTTGCTTCTCAACTTCTTGTTTATATTCTCTAAATTTCTCAAAAGCTTCTGATTTGTGTTTCATTAAGAACACATACCCGAATCTAGAGAGATCGTCAGTGAATGTAATGAAGTATGAAGAACCATCCCTGGCATGTGTAGACATGGGACCACATACATCACTATGTATCAGTCCCAAGAGTTCGGTAACTCTTTCCCCGTGTCCCGTAAACGGAGTTTTGGTCATCTTGCCTTTGAGACATGACTGGCAAGTGTCATAAGATGAAAATTCAAACGGATTTAAATATCCATCCTTATGCAACTTAGCCAGTCGTGTCACATTGATGTGACCCAGTCTACAATGCCACAAGAAGGATTCGTTCAGTTCTGAACTCTTCCTCTTGTGTGTGTTTGTTATGCTCAGAACTGTTGATTGATTTAGAACATAAATGCCATTGCACAACGTGCCTGATCCAACCAACTTTTGGTTACGGAAAATGTTCATAACATTATCCTGTAATACAAAATTATATCCCTCTTTACTCAATAAAGAAACCGATATAATGTTGCATATCAGGTTCGGCATGTAATAGCATTCGTTCAGAACCAATGTATTACCAGTTGGTAATACAAGGTGATATTCCCCGACAGTCTTAGCTGCAACAATTGCACCATTTCCAACTCTAATGTCTTTATCACCTTCTCCAAGTTCTCTACCTTTTCTAAGCCCATGTAACTGATTACATATATGGGATCCTGACCCGGTATCTAATACCCAGGACGTAGAGCAAATGGAGAAACAGTTCTCTGTAACGAACACACCCGAAGAAAATGCATCAACATGTACTTTCTTCAATCGGGTGGCATGGGAATCCTGGTATTCCCCTATTTCCTGTTCATTCCTATAACTCTTATAAGATAGAACAGAACCAACGTTCCCCAGCACAGTATAACATGCGGGTTCGGTCAATACATCCATATTATTATCTTTATTAAGGCATGAAATGGTCGCTACCTGGAGAGAGAGAGAGAAGAAAACACTTTAGCGTAAGCTCGTGCAAGATCAGATTGGTTATTATCTTATCTAATCAGGCTGGCTCCCACTGGTTTTTATCAAATCTTCCTTCAAACCCTAAAAGGAAAGACTAGCCGGGATTAATTACACACTACAAGTTCGCCAATCTTTCAGCCAGGCCAATGTCGGTACTTTGAGGGAGGTCCCCCGTGCTTTCGCACGAACCTAATTAATGTAAACCTCGTTTTCCCAGAGGCTTAACCTCGTTAACACCTTTCTAGACACCTACTTGATCGGCTAATTGTAATGTGTAAAACTCTCCCAGGAGTAACTCTTACTCGCAATGGGTATCGGGATCCAACTATCTCATAGAAGGTATGCAATCTCATTGCAAATTTCAACACTTGAAATTCCCGATAATATTTTGCCCCAAGCATCCTATGACCTTGACGGAGCTCAACAAACCACAGGGTGCAAGTCAAGTTCAACCCGTCATTTCTTGATTGAATCAAACCCACCCGCACGACCCTTGACGGAGGTCAACAAGGTCGTACGACTACCCTAATCCAATCTGCATCATATGCATAAGCAGACAAATACTAGTTAGCTACCGCACACTACGTCTTGACGGAGGTCAACAAACGTAGCACGAATACTAAGTAGGATTTATCTGAAATGACGGAGGGCTACGTCAGGTTTTTCTGAAAACCTATTGCGTAATGAACTTGATATCGTTGTAGAATCAAATGAAGTTTTTTAAAAATGGAGTGATTTTGAGGCTTTTCTAGTTTTGCTAAAGGGGTCACTCCCGGTGAAGGGATCGTCGGCCCTTTCCTCGTCGAATGAGGTGCGGGATATATCATATATATCACTGTGCAAAGCATAAACTATAGAAGCAATCAAAAGCAAACCGAGTGTGTAGCATCTGCCAGTTATTGCTAAAGGAGTCACTCCCGGTGAAGGGATCTCGGTCCTTTCCTCATCGAATAAGGTGCAGGATATATCATATATACCGCTGTGCAAAGCAAGAACTGTAGCTACCTGTTTTATTTTAAAATTCGATTCCACAACATCTTAGGTTTCTTATCTTTCATTAATCACATTAATGAAGTCCCATCATTTAAATACCTAAACATCACAGATAGATATGACGTACACTTATGCCATCCGCATTCGCCTCGATGTCCCCTCGTGCACCGTTAGGTTAGGTAACTAACGACAAAGCAGGGCAGGGCTAGCGCAGGTGTAAAACATAAGTAACGTCTATATAATATATCATATATACTATATACTATATCCATCACAGAATCACAACACAGAGATCGCAGCATAAGAAACATATGAAATATTGGATATACTAGGACGTCCGTGTTTTCAATACGAGCCAGTATAAAACACGGATTCCACGGTCGTGATGAATAGCCAATCCCACACCCCTAGACCCCTACGAGAGCTGCAAGCAACCCTGCCAATTCTAGGGTTAGGAGACCCGGACTCGACTCCTCGAGATGGTCTCCCAATGGACCCCAGAACCCGGTTACTTGTGCTCCCCTCCTTGGGTCTATCCTAATGCGGAAAAGTAAATAATATACAAAGGGTGACAACTTCCGCTACCTGGAAGTGCCCCAAATAAAAGAATATTACATACAAGTTTTTACATGAATGAAAATGAAAAACACTCATCTCACATAAAAACCCCCGGCTATTCAAACACGACGATCCAATATAACATATCCAGCAACACATAACATCACATGTCATCAACGTAAGTAAGTATGCATACCCCAATTGTCGTTGACGTATAGCAACGAAACCGGCGATATGAACATACTACACTTACGGTCACAGAAAAGAAAGTGTAAAACTACAACAATTGGAATCCGCAACTTCTTTAGACATCACATGCCTAACAGTTACAAACCCCGCATTTTAGTCTCATTATCGAAAACTCTTTTCAATATCATATGGGACTAAACTGCTAGATTTATAACATTCATCCAGTTATCTCATAACTGTTTGTGAATTCCAATTATTGTATCACATTCCAGATAAACAGAAAATGTTAAACTTTCCGATCGAACAGTCGAATACCCAAGTTTTCCCGATACGGCTCAACACATGAAATAAGTCTAACAACATTCAGTTCGTGCCTCAGTACCAACGGTCCAGCCGTAGAAGGGTCAAGCCAACGCCTCACATGTGGCACGCCGTACTGCCCCAAACCCGAAGGTTCAAAGGGCAGTTCAAGACGGTCACATAATCGAGTTAAGGTTTGTTGTCTTCTAGAGGGTCCATCGCGTTACTTGCACTACTTAGAACGTCGTTAAACTACGGAAAAATCCAACACTTGGAATTTTTCCGGCAGGGGAAAAGTTGGGTATTTAAATCCAGTCGAACTTTTTAACATATTCTAAAGTTATCCGGAAAGCCACATAGACAAAATCTGATAACCCAAACGAATAATTGAATCCCCAAAGCAACCCCAAAATACTCTTCTGTAGAGTCACAATAAAAATACCCAGAAAATATAATATCTGAATTCATGAATTACTGTGAAAAAATCACCAGACAAGGGGACAGTACGGCCGCGGAACCGCCGCGCATGCAAAGCTCATGCCGCGGTTCCACGGTGGAAAAGTTGAATCAGGCCCTCGTATTTCACAGTATTTCATATAAGACCCTGCATAATTTTCTGCATATTTTTAATTGACAAAAATCCAAAATTTCAGAAAATTTCCAGAGAGCACCTTGGAATTAGTGTTTCGGGTTCGTTCGGACTTCAAACTCCGTCTACACTTCGCCTAAGGCTCTAGCTAGGCTCTGATACCACTGTAGGGTTCCTAGGCATCCTAATGAAGTCTCACAAGGCATCAACCATGCCAATTTCAAAAATTATTGGTGCCGAGAAACCCTAACACGGATCGTTGACTAGATGTTTAGGCGAAATGAGAATCTAGTTAACTACTTAACTAAAAGTTAGATGCTACAACCTTTGTAGATCCGGTTCCCCACTTCCTTAGCTCCACGTGGGTGTGCTCTCGCTGTCCATCATGAATCCTAGACTTATTCGTCGACTTCATCGGAAAAACGGGCGAGCAAGGTCGTCGGCTTCGTGTCAAAGACGATCTACGTCGAGGCATCACAAGTTCAAGCTCCGACTTCACAAAGTTGTGAAACTTGTGAAGAAAACACCCAAAACCACTTGGCAAGAGGTAGAGGATGAAGAAATAGGATGTGGGTTCACTTTAGATTTGGATTTCTCACTCTAGAAATGAAGTTGCCATTGATGGCATCAAGCTTTTCCTTTTTGAAGTTGAAGATGAAGAAGCAAATAGAATATGATAAGTATTGTGAAAAAGAATATTAAAATCAAATACTTATCATGTTCTAACCTAGGTTAAGTGTAGAGAATAAACCATGGTCACTTGGATGGGTTAGGGTTAAGTATGAAGATAAGGATGGTTACAAAAGTCAAAGCTTCATGAAGCTTCAACTTAAAACAAAAAAAGCCACCATTCTCATCATAATCCTTTTCAAATAAATAAATAAATGAATATGCAAAACCCTAATCAATACTTAACCATGGTTTTAATTCTTTACACTTAACAAAAAGATCAAGTATCATCAAACATGATATAAATATGTGCACAAAAGTATATCACATATACTTCTTGCACATCAAGTGAGAAAATCCATATAAAGTGAACCATTACTAGTTAATGCAAAATAATATATCAAATATATAATTTTACATTAAATCATTAAATCAACATTTGATTCAATGATCTGGTTATGTCGCACATAACCGACTAGAATCCAATGTATCGATTTATCGAATCAATGATTCGATAACTAGGTCATATCGAATATAACCAATCGAAACATATATCGCGAGAATGAAATGCGGTATCACATACACGCATTATTCTCGGTCCTGCACATATCTCATATGCGCTCCTATTTCGTTTCGCTTGAGCCAGGAAACCTCTGTGTAGGACTTTAAAGACTCGTCAATACGCCGGTAGCAGATGATGATCATATCAAGCACCCACAAGCCGCAAGCGGTCTGCTAAACATAACGGCCATCCGGGTATTGAGAGATCAGAAGATCGACGAGCTATCCCGCTCACACTCCTGTGAATCCAACCAGTAACACTTACCGTACAGTCCGGTCTATTCGTCTGATATGTCGCATATCAAGTCTAGGGGTGGTATACGTCAGACCCCAATAACCGATAAGTCGTGCCGATGTGAGGCTCATAACGGGTCGAGAAACTACTGGTAACACTTACCAGCAAATCTCTGATCAGCCCTGGCCAGGGACTTCCCTGTTACGGCCAATCGAGCACAGCGCAACATCAACCCCCAATACCGGGAGAGACGGAACCCCTCCTATCGCTCATTGCCTCCATGTGACTCGGGACTGTACCCAAAGACCACCGTTTTGCACGCCCTCATGGACGTGGTAAGGTGGAGATCAAAGCACAGTGGGAATCACACAAGACTCTATGACGATCTCGGGTCTACAGACTAACCTGTACAAGTGTCACCTGAGAACTGCCATCTGTCGTGAGGTATAATACCATCTGGGAGTTCTCGGCGAGTCCGTCCAGTGTACCCAGTCTCCACTGAGCACCCGTATACCATCTCTGATGTCAAACACTAATGGATGTGGGATCATCCATCGCCCATCTCATGGGTCGAGAAGCGTATACGCTAGTCTACTCTGGTATATCGATGCCCCGTCTCGATACACCCACGACTAGGGATCTTGAAGGATGTACTTATGGACTACCATGTCCCCACTAGTATGATCTGCATCACAGTCCAGGTAGTCAAGTACATATCCTAAGGGCTTTACCAACATGTAACTATAAGACAGTATAAAGAGACTAGTGTACATGTTAAGATAAAGAGTAACCAGATAGCATACTATCATATCGAGCAAGAAAGTCATCTCTATATATGTCCAAGCATCCAATATAATATACATCATCTGTACAATACTGGCCTCTAGGGCATACATACAACTAACACGGCCGACTCGGGCCGCCGCCGCCAACCGGACTCGACCGGACCCCCGAGTCATCAACACCAATGTTTTGTCTTTTCAGCTCCCCTGCACCCTTGTATGGTTTAAATTCTCAGACCAGTACCTGGATCCTTTAAAACCCCTATTTACTCCATTTTAATACATTTTATCACATTTTATTACATTTTTTCAATTAAACCTTTCACCTACCCTAACCCTAGTCTTACCCTATAAATACAACCCCTACAAACACACACCGTCACTCCAAAATTCTGAACAAAACTCTCAAGAAAATTCCTAGAAGCTTAGTGTACTTTTGGAGTAGCGAAGGGCGAAAGCTTCGGCGATTTTCCGACGACGACCCTAGGAGCTCCCGGCGACGAAACGACACACCGGAAGCTACGTTCACTTCTTCTTCCTCATCCCTAACTTCTCAGGCAGTAAGTCCCACCTTCCTCTTCTCTTTTATTTTCTAAAAATACGAAATTCCAAAACCCGACGGAATCGGAATTAATCCGATTTCCGATTCGGTTCTTTCTAAAAATTCAACCTTTTCTTAAATACAAATCATATCAAACCATTACATGTTGAATATTAAACATTAATAAACATATTGAACAAGTCTCATGACAATCTATTTCATTTTGTAACTTTTACCGCTCTTTTTCAGTAAAATACCATGTAGTTTCATTTCGATATTAAAATATCACAATCTTGCTATACCTTTAAGTAGATCACGAGATAATGACCTACCTCCTCACAACACTCATATGCAATATAGCACAATACCTTTCGGGAATATAGAATACGGGAAAACGAAACCTTTCAAATAAATACTATTTACTAATAAAACCGTTTTCTAAAAGATTAAGTATTTTACAGATCATTGCAAAGCGCCGTTACAACCCACTTTGGGGAACCCGACTGGGATGGTGCGGATTATCGCACATCCAAGGGCTTAGTACTGCGAGATTCAGACCTCCCTAAGGAGCATTCGGTCTCGAAGATTTAAAATACGAATATCTTAAGAAAATGAGATTTCTAGAAATATAATATATATTAAAATTTATTTTTATATAAATATATATATATATATATGTATCATTAAAATATCTATTTTTGTGGTAATATAAATATTCCAACTTTTTCTAAAATCACAAAAATCATTTTACAATAAAATACCATGAATTCCATACAAGTTCAATATTACAAATAAATACTATGTATTATGAAAAAATAGGTTATTTTCATTAGAAATATCACAAATATAAAATCTATATCTATGACAACTCTAAAGACGATAATTAAATACTTGGGGTGTATTTTGAAAATTATACAAAAGTATTTTTACATAAAACCCCCTCAAGTTCTATAAATTACCCTAAGGACCCTAGTAAATATAGGTTTAAGCGGGACCAATCTCTTGAGCCTCAGGGATCCGAAGAAGTGGGTGCTTGCCTATTTAAGGTAGACAACTTAACAACGGTGTTATCAACACGGTAATCATCTTTGAAAAAGACACAAATCCTGCCGCCCATGTGCAGCGGTTACCGATAACATCAAAACAATCAGGACTTCAATTTCTATTCTAATTGTCTGACTCAGACTGAGTCTTCTCATTAATAGTCTGACTTGAATATGATTCAAGTACAATCTACAATCTACAATTCAACATGAATCCATGAATACATATATTCAATCTATTCAATATATATTGACTGAACCGAACCATGGATATACTTCCATTTACATATTATCCAGTTACATCCATTTACTGATATCATGGTTTTGGAAAGTCATCCAATTATACAATCTATATTACAAGACAACACAATACAACTATACAACAAGACATCTCGGGGTTAAAGGGGTAGATTGGTACGAAAGGTGTTAAAGGTGGCACGAGACTATAAGATTAAGACACCTAACCTGAATCCAATTGCCGTTGTTCCGGGTTGTATAATGGAGTCTTGTATTCCATTTGCCGTAGTCTCTAGCATATAGGGACTCCTCTCGTATACACTGGCATTCTTCTGTACCAAGCTACAAACAACAGCGTTAACACTAAATACAACATTATAACAATATAATACCACTTTAAAAGCTATACACTCTCTCTCTCTCTCTTACTCTCTATCTATTCTATTTCTCCCTTATTTTTGGGACTTACCGAGCGATTGTTCGCTGACGACATTCCTTATCTTTCTTCTTTAGAATGTCGTCAGGTGATCTGGACACTCCGGAGATCGAGCCCACTAGTGAAGACTTGAACCACTTCATTGAATACCCAGAGCTTTAGTTCATTGTACACTTTTATTTCAGTACTTTTGCTTTTCTGTTATGCCATTGTTTAGGTATTGCTTTCATTCAGTTGTATTTACTTTTCCATGCATTGTACAGAAAGAATGTGAATAAATAAAGTTGATGTTTTATTATATCTTGTCTCTTGTGCATTTATTTTTATATTGCTTAGATACGCTTAGCGTGTTTGCTTCAGAGTAAACACGTAGCGGCCTCGTCGCGCCCCTTTCGCCGTACACCGGGAAGCGGGGCGTGACAGGTTTTGTTGGTGGCCCGTGCAGGTCAGAGCTGTATGGAACACTACCATGCAGTTCTGTTCTGCGTGAACAACCTAAGAAATATAACATAAGAACCAGCAACTAAAATATTCTTTACAATCCATGTTCTTTGAATCCTATCATATACTTTGAATCTGTCCTAACCCAAATTTTTCTTCAAGCTTATGGATTCTCCAAAGAACACCAGCACCAACTTCAACAACACACCTCCACTACTACCACTCACACCTGCCGTCCCTGCTCCGCTCAACGAGCAGACGGTTCTGCTTGAGGCAATCCGCAACCTCCTAGAGGGACAGCAGCAGCTCTTGAACCGTCCCGAGGCTGAAGCACCTGGGGTGAAGCAATTCAGAGCTTTACATCCCAAACAGTTTGCAGGAAAGGAGATCCCACTGGAAGCTGAGGAATGGGCTCAGAGTATCGAAGATGATCTGGCAACGGCATAAGTGCCAGAACTAGCTTGGGTTCGTGTTACAAAATTACAGCTCACGGACAATGCACGGAACTAGTGGAAGGCGGAAGAAAGCCGTCTTGATCAACCTATCGAATGGAATACTTTCCGCGACATGTTCGACGCTAAGTACTTCCCTGAGACTGCCAGGTTCGACACGGAACAGCAGTTCATACATCTGCAACAAGGTTCAATGTGGACCAAATCAGTAGATGAGTATGATGCTGAATTCACCATGCTCAGTCGGTAAGTTATGTCTCGATAAATTCGATTTTCAAAATATCACATACTACACAGATAATACAAGACCATAACAGGTTTGCTGCCTATCTCATACCGACTGCTGAGATCAGAGCAAGAAGATTTCAGCAAGGGTTGGACCCGGAAATCCAATCTGCTTTAGCTACAGGGGATTTCCCAACCCATGATTTGGCTTTGAAGGCTGCCCGAAGATATGAGGCAGTAGTAAAGAGAAAGGGCAGACCTCAATCTGCCAGAGTGAAGCGCCCTGCCAATCAGATGGCAGGAGGAGCCTCTTCAAGGCCAACTGTTGAACCCAGAAGATCAGAAGAAATTAATAACCAGCCGAGTCCAGACTTTTACTACTACTGCCATAGAAAGGGACACTTGTGGAAGGACTGTAGGCGCGCAAAAGACTTGTGTCTAATTTGTGGCGCATCCAACCACGGAATTGGAAACTGTCCTTATAATAGCAATCCAAATCACACACCCACCAATTACCCACAGCGGCCAGCTATCCAGGCTCCTGCAACTCGTCCTGCACTCCCAACACCACCTCCACGTAGAACTCATGCACAGCCAAATCGCCAATTCCATCAGGCACTGAGGAACATGTCTCGAGAACAGAGGAATGTGCCTCCATCTAGGAGGAACGTGCCACGGCGACAGGCTTACACATTAGCAGCTGTAGAAACCGAGACTATAGGTCAAGGTAACACTGGTAAGTCTCTTTCACATTCTCAAACCCTTGTATCACTTTGTTATTTTTATACACTATCAATACTCCAGTCACCAACTTTCCTTAAATCTGTTACACTTTCCTTTTACAAATTTCGAGGATGAAATTTTTATAAGGAGGGTATAATGTAACAACCCTAAATTTCATGTACAACTTTCTGTACAATTTTTTCTAAAATTACACAAAGGGGTATTTTTGCCTGAGCACAAGTTATAAGTTTGTTTTGCTTTTTAATAGCAAGAAGGAGCTTGTAGCTCATTGGTAAGACTTTGCACTGCTGAACTAAGCCACCAGAGTTAAAATCCCACACCCCACATTATTTTTAATATTGTTTATTTTGAATTTTTTTAATACCAAGGGTTTCCACGTGCATAACTCACAAAAACCCCACTACACATGAAAAGATAACTGTACCAGGGGACTATTGAACTGACAGCGAGAATTCCGGCCGCCTGACTCGGCCGGGATCGGCCGAATTGGCCGGCTGACCGGCCGACTCGGGCCGCCGCCGCCGGCCGGACTCGGCCGGACGCCGAGTCATCAACACCAATGTTTTGTCTTTTCAGCTCCCATGCACCCCTGTATGGTTTAAATCCTCATACCAGTACCTGAACCCTTTAAAACCCCTCTTTACTCCATTTTAATACATTTTATCACATTTTATTACATTTTTTCAATTAAACCTTTCACCTACCCTAACCCTAGCCTTACCCTATAAATACAACCCCTACACACACACCCTCACTCCAAAATTCTGAACAAAACTCTCAAGAAAATTCCTAGAAACTTAATGTACTTTTGGAGTAGCGAAGGGCGAAAGCTTCGGCGATTTTCCGACGACGACTCTAGGAGCTCCCGGCGACGAAACGACACACCGGAAGCTACGTTCACTTCTTCTTCCTCGTCCCTAACTTCTAAGCCAGTAAATCCTACCTCCCTCTTCTCTTTTCTTTTCTAAACACATGAAATTCCAAAACCCGACGGAATCAGAATTAATCCGATTTCCGATTCGGTTCTTTCTAAAAATTCAACCTTTTCTTAAGTACAAATCATATCAAATCATTACATGTTGACTATTAAACATTAATAAACATATTGAACAAATCTCATGACAATCTATTTCATTTTGTAACTTATACCGCTCTTTTTCAGTAAAATACCATGTAGCTTCATTTCGACATTAAAATATCACAATCTTGCTATACTTTTAAGTAGATCATGAGGTAATGACCTACCTCCTCACAACACTCTTATGCAACATAGCACAATACCTTTCAGGAACATAGAATACGGGAAAACGAAACTTTTCAAATAAATACCATTTACAAATAAAATCGTTTTCTAAAAGATTAAGTATTTTACAAATCTTTGTAAAGCGCCGCTACAACCCACTTGGGGAACCCGACTGGGATGGTGCGGATTATCGCACATCCCTGGGTTTAGTAGTGCGAGATTCAGACCTCCACAAGGAGCATTCGGTCTCGAAGATTTAAAATACGAATATCTTAAGAAAATGAGATTTCTAGAAATATAATATATATTAAAATTTATTTATATATGTGTGTGTGTGTGTGTGTATCATTGAAATATCTATTTTTGTGGTAATATAAATATTCCAACTTTTTCTAAAATCACAAGAATTATTTTACAATAAAATACCATGAATTCCATACAAGTTCAATATTACAAATAAATACCATGTATTATGAAAAAATATGTTATTTTCACTAGAAATATCACAAATATAAAATCTACATCTATGACAACTCTAAATACGATAATTAAATACTTGGGGTGTATTTTGAAAATTATACAAAAGTATTTTTATATAAAACCCCCTCAAGTTCTATAAATTACCCTAAGGACCCTAGTAAATATAGGTTTAATCGGGACCAATCTCTTGAGCCTCAGAGAGCCGAAGAAGTGGGTGCTTGCCTATTTAAGGTAGACAACTTAACAACGGTATTATCAACACGGTAATCGTCTTTGAAAAAGACATAAATCCTGCCGCCCATGTGCAGCGGTTACCGATAACATCAAAACAATCAGGACTTCAATTTCTTTTCTAATTGTCTGACTCAGACTGAGTCTTCTCATTAATAGTCTGACTTGAATATGATTCAAGTACAATCTACAATCTACAATTCAACATGAATCCATGAATACATATATCCAATCTATTCAATCTATATTGACTGAACCGAACTATGGATATACTTCCATTTACATGATTATCCAGTTACATCCATGATTCTCCAGTTATATCCATTTACTGATATCATGGTTTCGGCAAGTCATCCAATTATACAATCTATATTACAAGGCAACACAATACAACTATACAACAAGACATCTCGGGGTTTAAGGGGTAGATTGGCACGGAAGGTGTTAAAAGTGGCACGAGACTGCAAGATTAAGACACCTAACCTGAATCCAATTACCGTTGTTCCGGGTTATATAACGATTATTCGCTGACGACAGCGTTAACACTGGCATTCTTCTGTACCAAGCTACAAACAAGAGCGTTAACACTAAATACAACATTATAACAATATAATACCACTTTAAAAGCTAAACTCTCTCTCTTACTCTCTGTCTATTCTTTTTCTCCCTTATCTTTGGGACTTACCGAGCGATTGTTCGCTGACGACATTCCTTCTCTTTCTTCTTTGGAATGCCGTCAGGTGATCTGGACACTCTGGAGATCGAGCCCACTAGTGAAGACTTGAACCACTTCATTGAAGACCCAGAGCTTTAGTTCATTGTACACTTTTATTTCAGTACTTTTCCTTTTCTGTTATGACATTGTTTAGGCATTGCTTTCATTCAGTTGTATTTACTTTTCCATGCATTGTACAGAAATAATGTGAATAAATAAAGTTGTTGTTTTATTATATCTTGTCTCTTGTGCATTTATTTTTATATTGCTTAGATACGCTTAGCGTGTTTACTTCAGAGTAAATACGTAGCGGCCTCGTTGCGCCCCCTTCGCCGTACACCGGGAAGCGGGGCGTGACAGTTCTCCTTTCCCTCCTCGTTGTTTTGGGCAAGGAGTGCACCAAGTGACTCATTTAGCGCGGCAGTATAAAGAATCAACGGTTTATTTAGAATAGGGGCAGCAAGCACTAGAGGGTGCAACAGGTATTGTTTGATGCTTTCGAAGGCTTCTTGACATTCGGCATCCCAAACAAAAAGAGCTCCTTTCTTCATGAGCTTCGAGAAGGGCCTACATCTCCCTGATAATTTTGAGATAAACCTTCGTATATAAGCGAGCTTTCCTTAAAAAGATCTTAGCTGCGTCAGACTCTTTGGAGGGGGCAACTCCATGATGGCCTTTATCTTAGATGGGTCAACTTCGATCCCCCGATGTCGGACTATAAAGCCCAGGAATTTTCCCAATGACACGCCAAAAGCGCACTTCAGAGGATTCATCTTCTGATCGTATTCCCTCGGTCTAGTGAAAACGGTCCAGAGATCTTGGATGTGATCGGCCTTGGTTTTAGTCTTGACGACCAAATCATCAACATAACATTCGACGACTTTATGGATTAGGTCATCAAAGATATTGGTCATTGCCCTTTGGTATGTATCACCTGCGTTCTTCAGTCCGAATGGCATCACCTTGTAGCAGTATATTCCGATCGGGGTTTGAAATGCTGTGTGTTTCTTATCCTCAGGCGACATCTTGGTCTGATTATATCCATACGAGCCATCCATGAAGGTGAACATCTCGTAATTTGAGGTTTCATCGACCATCATTTCCATGACCGGTAGCGGGAAGTCATCTTTAGGGCATGCCTTGTTGAGGTCCCTGAAATCGACACAAACTCGGATCTGCCCATTTTTCTTCTTCACTGGGAATATGCATGCGATCTAGTCCACATATTTCTCTTCTCTGATGAAGCCAGCATCGATAAGTTTCTTAGTTTCCTCGATGACCTTTTCTTCTAGCTCCCTTCTCATTCTTCGGGGAGCTTGTTTGACTGGCTTGATATCTGGAGAAATAGCCAGCTTATGCACGGTTACCTCAGGGGAGAGGTCAGGCATTTCTTTATACGTCCATGCGAAGCAATCAGCGAATTCATGCAGCAGGGCTACTATCTGCTCTTTCATTTCCTCTGACAAGAGTGAGCTGATATAGGTCGGCCTTGGATTATCGGGCGTTCCCAAATCAATCTCGGTTAGCTCATCGAAGGTTGCTTGTCCACCATCTTCGAGCTCTTGAGGAGCTTCTTCTGGCTCGGCTATCTCGTCGTCATCATTTGATCTTTCGCTGGCTTCACCAACATGGATCATGTAGCATGCCTTGGAATCAGATTGAATGAAACCTATGCCCCGTCTATCTGGAATTCGTCCATCGATGAGTGCCCGGACCTGAGGAGGATGCCATAGCCCTTCGTAAAAATTCGCTTCAGAGTCCATTTGATATAGGCAACACCCGCACTTTTTAAAGTATTCCCGCATCTCGGGCGCATAGTATCTGGGATTTAGGACGGCTCTTATGCCTCTATCATAAGGAAGGCACGCGACAGACAAATCTTCCGGGTGCACAACGGGATTTGACCCATAAAACAGAATGCCCTTCTGTCCACTTTTCCTTCCGGGAACGTAGAAAGTTTTCAACTGGTCCACGGTGGAGACTGACAATGCATCGAGCTCTTTGCAGATCTGCTCTGGCACCCTTCTGACAACTAGGGACCCTTCTGCAATTTCGAAGGTCTCTCGTAGTTTCGCTTGTTGCGTGGGGGCCCATTCTGCACAGCTGTTGCAAGGCGGGTCCTCTTCCTCCGACTCTTCAGTGTCGCTGCCTAAACGAGGGTGAATTTTGTTGTCGGATGGGCTTTCAGTATCGGACTCGTCCGTATCGCTACCGAAACGAAGGCGGGTTTTACGGAAGGACAGGCTTCCAGCGTCGGACTCATCAGTGTCACTGCCGAAACGCGGACGCACATGGGGGTTTCGGACTCATCAGTGTCACTGCCGAAACGCGGACGCACATGGGGGTTTCTGCTTTTGAAAGTGACAGCCGACTCAGACTTGCTTTTGAGTTTCGGGGTTGTTCTGTCTTTGGTCAGCTGTGGCTCAACACCTTGGAGGTTCACGAAGTACCGAGAATCTTCATATCGGACTTCATGCACACCAAACGGCTGAATGTCTCCGTCGATGCGTCTTTCTTCTCCATTTTTAGTATACTTCATGCATTGATGGAGAGTTGACGGAACGATACCGTAATCGTGGAGCCACGGCCATCCCAAGATAATTTTATAAGACATGTCAACGTCGATCACGTATATCTTAGCTTCGGTCTGCATATCCCCAAATTTGATTGGCAGGGTTATGGATCCCAGAACTTGCTGGCAATTTTGATTGAAACCTTGAATGACAATCCTTTCCCTTAACAGGTGTCGGACGTCCATTGACAAACTCTTCAGAGTTCGCAAGTTCATGATGTTCACTGAGGGCCCTGGATCAATCAATATGTGAATAATCCGGTCTCCGTCATTGTACCCTGTCACGTAAAGTGGTCGGTTATGCTCAGCCGTTCCCAGTAGCAGGTCTTCGTCCTTAAACGTGACTGTGGCGGCATGCAGAGTGTACTGGGCTTCTTTCATATTAATTTCCGCAAAGCGAGCCTGATACCGCTCAGGGTTTTGTAGAGCGTGAATAAGAACATCTCTAAGCTCTTTAGATAGGACTAAGGCATCATAGATGCTCAGGAGAGACGGAAGCTTCCGGAGATGAGCCAAGACATTGTAGTCCACTGGGGAAGGACTCGAATCTTCATGAGCAAGTTCTCTGCCATCTTCTTCATTAGCGACTTGTTTTTTCTTCCCTTTTGGGGCGTTGCCCTGATTTGGCGATAGAGCCCTGCCGCTTCTGAGCTGGATTTGGTTGGCCTTTGTAGCGATCTCCTCGTCCTCTTTGGGAAAACAGAGCTCCTCCTCAGAGTCGTTGCCAAGATGGATGGCGTAGCAGGTCACTATAGGGATCTCTTCATTGGAGTCTTCTTCTAACTCCTCCCGAATTTCAGCCGCTTCTACAGGGAAGAAATCTTTCAATTGAATTAGAGTTCTTTCCTTTTGTTCATAGTCTTCGAGGGAATCGATATATTTTTGAATGGTCGATCTCCCTGCAGACACTTTTTTGCGTCAAGCTGCACTTTTCTTCTTCTTGAGCATTTTGGATTTTGAGCCTGATGGAACCGCATTGGCAGCTGGAATGGTAGACTTCTTCTGCCCTTCCCATTCCATCGTGGGCTTTTTCTGAAGTAGCATTAGCATCTTCTTCATCTTATTAGATATGTGCTTACTCCAAGGAGGCTGCGGTGAGTCGGTTTCATTTCTCAGGGCAGCGGGTTCAGCTGTCTACTCCTAGAAGGCTTTAGCTTCTGTCTGTATAAAGTTGGTAGTTGCAACTTGATTGTTCACCAACACACTCTTGGATAGATCGATCTCTCCAGCCTTGTACTGCTTCTCGACCCAGTCTTTGAAGATATAGCAATCCTCGATCGCATGACTCACTACTCGGTGGTACGGGCAATATAGAGGATTGTCGGTCATTTTTGCTTCATGAGGTCTTTTCGACTCCGGCAATTGTACACCGTTGTTCAGGGCATCTTTGAATATCTTTCGGACCTTGTCCCTCCTGAAAGAGTAAACCTTGTTCTTTTTCTCCTCTAGGGAAGGCCCTTCTCCTCCCAGCACTGGCTTTCGAGACCGGATGGTTTTGGATTCGTCTGCCCTTCACTTTTCTTCATTGTCAGACGCATTGAGGACATTGGTATTGCTGGAATTCCCGCTTTTACGGTTGTCGTCCCTCTTGCTTTTCTAAGTCTTGTCTTTCTGAGAGTCCGGGGTGGACTCTTGCTTCGAGCATTCCAGCATTTGGACTTTCTTGGTTAGCTCCTGAAATGTCTTGAGACCTGCTGTACATAAGAACGGGACCATCCAATTGCTGAGATTCCTAATGAGGAGGCTGACGGACTGGTCCTGCTCCAGCGGCGGTTCACACTTGACCGTGAGATTACGCCATCGGGCGATAAAGTCGGTATTGCTTTCATTCTTCCCCGGCTTGGTCCTCACAAGGTCAGCAATGGAGATTTTATCACTGACACTCATGAACCTTTGCCTAAACAGAGACTCCATTTGGGCAAAGGTAATGACGGCCCCGTCTGGTATACTCGCGTACCAGTCGAAAGCGAAACCGGTCAGGCTGTTAACAAACTGACGAAGAATGAGCGCATCATTGCCCCCTGTATTTCCGCACGATGATTTAAAGTGGGCGAAGTGCTGATTTGCATTCCCCGTCCCGTCAAATCTTTCGAACTTAGGAATGACGTAGCCGCTCGGGAACTCGATCAGATCATACTATGTGGGATATGGCCGCCCACTACTGCCAATTTCATTCTGAGCTTCAGCTTCGGCCACCAATTTTTAACCTTGCTAGTGACCAAATCCATTATCCGATCTTGTGTTAGCGGGATAGTGCTATCTGGGGCCAAGACGTCCCCAGAAGCGGAATGTGGCCGGCTTTCGTGCGACTCGACCAATCTTGGACCCAAAGGGACAGGCATCGGCTGCTTTGGATTGTCATCACCCGGCTCATGAGTAGAGACTTGTGCTTGATTGGGAGGCGCTCGAGCAATTTAAGCCGTAAGCTGCATCACAACGTTCGTTAGGTCGTCAATTTTCGAATAGATCTTGGCCATCTCTTTATCTTTGCTCCTGAGCTGTTTTCGAAGCTCTTAAAGCAGCTCTTGCTCCGCGGTCCTAGGGCGGAAAGTCGGCTCTTCCTCGCTGTTCGAGCTTGACTCTACATGGATTGAGGGGTCTTTCTTCCTATCATCCTCATCGAGAGGGTTTTCATCATCCAGCGGAGGCGGCTGTTCTTGGGAAACGACAACCACATTCAAGCCAGATTGGGCTTAGGATATGGTGGCCCCATCCTTGCTTTTGCTGCGAAGGTTGTCGCTGGGGCGCCCGCCTGCCATATAGATCGTATGGATAACATATCCAGCCGTCTTTTTATTATCGGCGACTGATTTCACGAATCGCTGTCTTGACCCTCCTGTTTCGGTAACGGGCATTCGACTGAAGGCGGGTGGCCTGGCCGGATTCTTGAATGGTGCTGACGCTTCCTTTTTGGTTTTGCCCCGTTGTTTTCACGCGGCACAGAGTGCCTGATAGACTCTTGAAGAGACAGTGTCATACTTTTTCTGTTGGGGCCGGGACACGTCTCTTTGTAGCAACGTTCGAACCGTTGTCTTCTTGATTCTGGCGGTCATGGCATTTTTCTGAACCCATTTCAGAGGTTCGAAGGAATTGCTGATTTTTACGGCCGACTCAGCCGTCGTCGCGGAGTAACCCTGCTCTTGGAACCTCACAAGATTCCACATAGCCGAAGTCCTGGCCCTCTTGTTGGCTCGATACCTGAGCCGCTTCTGTCTTAACTTTTCTGTTTTAAGCACTTGGCAGACTTCGGCTCTTCGGGAAGATGCCGTAGACCGATTGATAGAGAGGCCAGAGAAGATACCCGTTCGCGCGATTGTCAAGGGCACCATCTGAGCTTGCTTGAGCTGCTTTGTGGCCCCATTAGTGTTGACGCCTTTCCCCCAGTTGAAGCAGTGGAGAGCCGTTCGAATACAGATTTGCATCTGGGGTGGGATGCTTTGGCGACCACAACGTTCGGCCTCCTTCCCCTTGAGGTCGGTTTGGCCGCTTGGTTTGCCGTGACCTCCACCAGATGAGCGCTTCCAGCAGGGTAGATGATGACGGAACTAAATTGACGGGATGGCTCCTCCCATTGCCGGCTGAGACTGGCAGGGAGAACCACGCGGGCATTGATCTTGACCACGTACGAGATTGGGGTCGCGTCGGAAGCTGAATTCATCTTAGGAGACATTGTCGTTGAAAGTTGATTGCTGCATGAAAAAAAACATTATTTCAGCACAAACATCGGCATGTATGTTAAATGAGTTCGCATAAACACTTGACCCGAAATATAGGAGGAAAGAAAGGTCCCACCGGGTGTGCCAGAATCTGTAGGGTGTTTTTCGTCACCCTATTGAGATGAGAACATGCGCACGCTTGTCAGGCACATTACAGATTCCTCCTTCCTAGGGTAGGCTGGGGTCTATTGATTGTAGGGATCCGAATCTCCGGCAGCAGCGAACTAAGCTGTCGTTAATTACCCCTCGCCTTTGAAGCGAGAGAACCTCCGATTGACGGGTCAAACAGGTCATGCGAACTCAATGTGCAGTGTTGTGTTTTGAAGGGTTTTTGGATATATCGGGGGCCCCGCGGAGTTTTTACGGAGGTCCCGCTACCCGGATAGCGGACTGGGGGTCAAGTGGGCTAGCAGCCCCTTACGGGGTGCGAGACAGCGCCCCGTTAGAAATTTTTCCTAATGGGGGCAGTGTTGTGGAGTGTGTGTGTCTCTCTCTATATATACACATATATACGTATAGGTAAAAAGGGGAAAAAAGCGTCCAAAGGACGCGTGGGGGCCAGCGCCTCACGTGTGGGGCACGCGGGCGCTGGGCGCCATCAAGAGAATGGGGCTTAGCCCCTGCACAGAGAGTTGTACTCCCGATTGACTTTTGGAGTTGAACTTCTAGAAAAAAAGACTTTTTATATGGAGTTAAACTCCCAGAAGCTTTGATTTGTGGAGTTAAACTCCAAGAAATCCTTGTAAATGCTCAAAAGGGGACCCCTTTCTTCTCCCCTAAGTCTTGGATCTTTCCCAAAATGGGGTCTTTGGAAATGGGTCTCCTTCGTCCTCTTCTCTGTTGGCCGGATCTTGGAGAAAAGGGGACAAGATTTAAAAATCTCCCCTTTTTGAGATCCGATGGAAGATCCGGGTTCCCTTTTGTGGGTTTTGTGTGAAAAACTATTTATTTTTAGAAGAGGAAAAGTTAAACTCTTGATTTTATTCAAAAAAAGGGGGAAGGTTTAGAATCTTGAGGAAGGAGCAGGAGGCACAAAAAACCCTAGAGTTTTAAAGAAATGAAAAGGTTGTTATAGATATTTTCATCATGTTTGCCTTTATTGGCTACAAACTTTACATATAGCCCATTGAGCTTTACAAAATGGCATTTTGCCCATCCCATACCTCATGTGCTCATTTCTTTTTCACATGAGCCGTGGGTTTTACAAAAATTTGGCTTTATGCCCATTTTTCTTACATTTATTCATAAAATAAAATAAAAGAAATACACAAAAATTATTTATTATAAAATTTTTATTTTGGCATGGGGGAGCCGACGGCTTCATATTCGGGCTCGACCCGGGCATTGGCCCACTTGACCTGGGCTCGGGCCCACTTGGCTTAGGGTTGACTTTGATTTTGACTTGGTCAATCGGGGTGTAAATTTTGACCCCAACAGATATCATTTCTAACCCACGTAACTTCACGATCAGCCGAAGACAACCCGTCTTTTGAAACAAACGGTCGGAGCACTCTAGGTCTTCTCTCTTCTTCATCCCCATCGCTGTCCTCCATACGATCCTCGAATTCTGGGACATCGTAAATATCCATGGGTTTCCAACGGCATACGACACTCCATCCTGGATGCTTCAAGCACTGCGAGTAGTATACTTGGAACGCTTGATTCGGAAAGATAAATGGATCGTCCTGACCGTAAAATCGAAGTTTGTTCACACTAGTCAATCCGTATTCATCTTTCCAAATCCCAGGATTGTTTCTTCACTTATCCGTATCGGTTCATGTATCGTACCAAGTACACTGAAATATATAAAACGGTTCTGATCGTCCGGGATATTGGATGCCAAGTATGCAATTTAAGTATCCATAATAAATCACACCATCCGATCTTACCGTCGCAATCCCATTATTCTGAGTGGTTCGAGATGTTACTATGTCCTTAATTTCATATTTGTATCCAAGGACATCGAATCCTTTATAATATGCAACCTCCATACTAGGAAACTGAGCTAAATATCTTGAATCTCTCTCTAATGATGCAAACAAGTTCGGATCGTGGATCTGACAAAACAAATTTTACGGCAAATACATAACGATATAAGTTTAGATTAAGACTGGTAGCAATAACTTGTTATTCGAACAATTTACATGATCTGCAACCCAATCGCAAAAATTATCCTGATGATATTTTTTCAATCGTTCATCATTCCAATCAGGATGCCCCTCACGTACCTCATGAATATGAATTACCTTCTCAACAATAAATTATGATATTAATATTATATCATTTCATACACACATAAACACAAATATAACAATTAATCCAAAAAAACTTACTCTCTAATTTCTTCAAGACATACGCTATTAAGGAGGATAAATCGATATATCTTGTTGATAAACATAGTGTCTACTATCTTATAATCAGTTTTACCATATGGCCTGTCCTGAATTCTCCGAGGCCGGTTAAACTTCGTCTCAATGTTCTCATCCAGATAGCGGGAATAAAATATGGTTACTTCATCTAGAAAATAACCTTGCATAATAGAACCCTCTGGTCGATTTCTATTGCGTATATACTTTTTTAGAGTATGGAGGTACCTAAAGAAAAATATGTTAAATAAATAAATATGGGCATATAAGACAACAATAATTTTACAAATTGCGTGAAACAAAAATTTCTACGTACTTTTCGACGGGATACATCCATCGATATTGCACCGGTCCGGCTAACTTAGCCTCGGTTGCAAGATGAACCGTCAGGTGTACTATAATATCGAAGAATGACGGTAGGAAAATACGCTCAAGCTTGTAAAGTATCAAGGAAATAGAATTTTCTAAATTCTCCAGCGTTACAACATCCAGGGTTTTAGCGCACAATTCTTTAAAAAAGCAACAAAGGTCATTGATTACTAGACCAACCGATTCGGGAAGGGAAGTCCTGAGAACTAATAGGAGAAGGTACTCCATAATAATATGGTGATCATGACTTTTCAGCCCATTGATCTTTCCTTTCACAATTTTTATCTTCTTGCTAAATGATCCTGAGAAACCCGTGGGAACTTTCAAATTATGCAACACCTGCAGGAAGCTTTTCTTCTCCGGTTGTGACATATGATACATGGCATTGGGAAGTACAAACTTGCCTGATTTTCCCGCTATCGGTTTAGGATGCAATTCACTTCTAATTTTCCAATCCTGAAAATCCATCCGAGCACGGAGGTTGTCTTCCGATTTTCCGTCTTTACAAAGAAGCAAGTTGAGTATGTGCTCGGATACTCCTTTCTCTATATGCATGACGTCCAGACAATGACGCACTAAATTTGTTGACCAGTACGGAAGCTCGTAGAAAATACTTAATTTGTTCCAGTAGGTTGGTTTGACCTGCTTTGCCGGATTTATCCCGAAGGTCACATTATTATAAACATCCCACTGAGCAGTCACGTCCTCTCCGGAAAATGAGGCTGGAGGCCCAAGAAGCTCCTGATGACCATTAAAGTGAGCAGCGTCTAACCTGTAGGGATGGTTTAGCAGCAGGAAACGCCGATGGCCGCAATAACAAACCTTCCTGCTAAAATTCAACCATTTCGATATTGTATATTGATGGCAATAAGAGCATGCTTTGTGACCATGTACGGACAAACCTGATAGCATTCCATATGCAGGAAAGTCATTAATTGTCCACACAAAAGCCGCACGCATTGTGAAGGTTGTATCTGTGTTTGCATCGTAAGTCTCTACACCATCAATGAATAAAGATTTTAACTCATCGATCAGAGGTCGGAAATAGACATCAATATTGTTTCCTGGTGAGTTTGGTCCGTCAATAAGAAGAGGCATTATAAAGTAAGATTGATCCATAACCAACCAAGGCGACAGATTATAAACTATCATTACAACGGGCCATGTGCTGTGGCTTTTAGCCATATAGTTGAATGGGCAGAAGCCATCACTAGCGAGTCCGAGCCTGACATTGCGAGGATCACTACTGAATATTTCGTGCCTCCTATCGAAATCCTTCCATGCCGGTGAATCTCAAGGATGGCTCATTTTTCCATCTTCACTTGGAGCAGCACGGTGATACCAAATCATTGCCTCGGCTGTTTTCTTGCACCTGAATAGCCTCTGCAGTCTCTGTGTTATGGGAAAGTATCGTGCTATCTTGACAGGTATATCGGGCTTCTTATTATATTCTTTCGGCTTATACTTGGCCTCTTCGTATGTTGGACACTCTTTCAAATCTGAATTCTATTTCCGGTACAACACGCAATGTTTAGGACATGCATGAATCTTCTCACACTTCAGACCCAAATCAGACATCATCTTCTGGGCTTCGTACCAGCTATCGGGCACGTTATTTCCCGGGGATATAGAATCTTTCAGGAACTTCAGAAGTATCGTGAATGACTTGTTGTTCCATCCATTTAGGCACTTAATCTGGAAAAATTGGATGAACCATGATAGGGTGGAATACTTTGCATTCTCATAAATTGGTCTTCTAGCATCATTCATGAACTTTTCATACTTATCCGCACGCAGTCCTTGACCGGAAAGAATGCCATCTTCGGTAGGAATACTATCACCTAGGGCAGCCTCTACCATATCCTCCATTTCTTCTCCTGAAAAGAAGTTATTGTCTTCTTCTTCTTCTGCCGCATTACCGTCTTCTTCTTCTTCTGCCGCATTACCGTCTTCTTCTTATCCTTCCCCGTGATATAGCCAAGTTGTATAAAGTCTAGTAAAACCATGTTTAACGATATGAAGCTCTACGATTTCTACCTTCTAGCAGAACTTATTCCCACATCTATCGCACGGGCAGAGAATCTTCTCTAACAAAATTTTATTATGTGCGCGTGCAAATTCAATGAAAGCAGCAACTCCTGCGACAAACTTAGATTGCATGCGTTATTGCAAATCCACGTGCATCCAGTCCTTAACTCTGATGTACTCATGGGCCATATTAGACTGTATAACATATAAATTGTAGATAATGGTGACTATATTGAGAAATCTAAGAACGAGATGGTTACTGACAAAGAAGAAAATCCGTAGAGGCAAATTTGTCGTTAAAAAGAATAAATTATTGATTAACAAAGTTAGATTTGAAGATACCCAAGTATAAGTTGTATTTTGTGTATATGTGTTTCAATTTATGATTTCTCTTAAGTGTAGGGTTGTTAGTGTGTATGTGCTTTGTGTGTGCGTTTGTTGTGTATTCGTGTTGTATGTGTGTGTTTCGGCTGTCGGGGGTAAGGCTTCTATCCCATTAAGAATGCATAAAACAGACACCCATTCGCTTGTGCTTTCACCGTTTCGAATAAATTTCGGCAGCACCTCCCCGCTGTTCTCCGAGTACACTGTAATAGAATATATAATCATTTCAATGCTGTGAAACAACGTTGAAATGAACATCTAATCTATCTTTGTACACGGAGAACCAGCGGAAAAGTACCGACGAAATAACTCGAAACGAATGAAAACACAAATGAATGCAGGTGTTTGCTTTATACATTTCTAACTTGTCCATACTGGACAAATCTATCGGTTATCATATGATTGAATCTTCTCGTCACATAGATTATATGACGGTTGTTAGCACCGAACTACACCGTCCGATATTTAACAACCTTCGTATAGTTCTATGTCATGACGAACATCGAACGTATGTTAACCGATAGACGGGGACTAAGTCGCGCTTTGATTTTCAAATATGAATATCGATGAGAATATGAAAGTTTTATATTATCATCGAGTATCATATATTAGTTTTAACTTGAACATTTAACTTGAATAGATTTTACGTTTACGTTTCGTTTTTAAGGGTTTGAAGTTTTTAGTTTAGGGTAAGGTTTTCTTACGTTTACGGTAAAGTTTTACGTTTACGTTATCATCGAGTATCCTACTGAAGGAACTAGTGCACCTTAAACCGTAACCCTAATTAACCCAAATTAACCTAACTAATCCAAATTAAGCATAATCATCGCCCTAACTCAAATTATCCCTAATTAACCCAAATTAAGCTAATTAAACCAAATTAACCCTAATTAGCACCTAAATTAACCCTAACCCTAACCCTAATCATCACCCAAACCCAAATTAACCCTATTTTACCTAATTAACCCAAATTAACCTTAACCCTAATCCTAATCATCACCCAAACCCAAATTAACCCTATTTTACCTAATTAACCCAAAGTAACCCTAACCCTAATCATCACCCAAATCCTAACCCAAATTAACCCTAGCCCAAACCAAAATTAACCTTAATTAATCTAATCAACCGTAACCTTAACCCTAATCATCACCAACTCTATTTTACCTAATTAATCCAAATTAACTCTAACCCTAATCATCACCCAAACCCTAACCCTAACCCTATTTTACCTAATTAACCCTAACCTTAACCTTAATCATCACCCAAAGCCTAACCCTAACCCAAATTAATCTCCAATTAAACCGGCCTTGTAACCCTAACCCTAACCCTATTTTATCTAATGAACCCTAACCCTAACCCTAATCATCACCCAAAATCTAACCATAACCCAAATTAACCCTCATTTATCCCGGCCTGGTAACCCTAACCCTAAAATCAACAACAATAACACCAATTTAAAACAACAAAATTATAAATTAAAATCAAAATTAACTCACCTCTGCAGACGAGTAAAGTTCCTCGAGGAGGTGGAGAGCAAGGCTTCGACGAGGTAGAGGATGCCGGGAAGATTGACCTCGAAGTGATGGAGGCGGCGACGAGGCCGGTTGGCGGCGACGAGAAACTCCACGACGAGCTCGATTGACGGCGACGGAGGAGGAACTCGGCGACGAGGAAGTCGGCGATGAGGAAGGCGGCGACGAGAGTAGGGCGGTGACGATGGGCGAGGATGGGCGAGGGCGCGGGTAGGTAGGAAATTTTTGGGGACAGTGGGAAAATTCTTAGCTTTATTTTTTTAAAATAACCATTTTTGCCCCTACGGATTAATCCGTAGGGCTCTCTTTTGCGGCACCGTAGGGTCAAATAAAGACATTGCATTTTAATATTTTTTAATTTATTTATTCCCCTACGGATTTAGCCGTAGGAGCAAACAATGTTCCTACGGAGTAAACCGTAGGGGCAATAAAAAGTTGCCCCTACGAATTCTTCTATCCGTAGGGCAACCCCTCATTGTAATAGTGTATTAGTTTAGTGTTAGTTTTCACAGATTTATCTCGACTTGTTCCTAGGGTTGGAACTGGTGACTGGGGTAGACACTTGTACTAGGGTTGTATGGGTTTTTGAGAATAACACTATTGGTAGTTCCTGGGGTGCAGTAGTAGGCAGGGGCCGAAGCTGGGTAAAATCCTTGTGTGCTTTTACTTTCCGCATTTACTTTTCAGCATTATTATCTGCCGGTGTTTGTTGTATTTGTGATTCGCCAAAAGTAGTTTTAAAATTCCGCAAATTGATCTCATTATCCTATTCACCCCCCTTAGGGTAGATTCCGATCCTACACGGTGGCGATCGGGATGGGATGGGGGATGAAGAAGAAGATTGTGGTGATGATGATGAAGATGATGATCAAAAAAGGAAGGAGGGAGTGGCATGATGAAAATGATGATCAAGGAGAAGAGGAGGGGGCAAGAAGAATAGAGGAAGTGGATGCAGAGGGAGGAGGTCGGGGTGGCGGCGACGACGAAGTTGAGAAGAGATGGGAAGGCCATTAAAGTTAGGATTTGGTAAGGGATAAAATTTATTAATTCTGTTCAGGATTTGGTTAATTAAATTTTTAGCGATTAATCTTTTTAAAGGATTTAAAAATAGAAAAACATAAAATTGATGATGGAACCCGTCGAAAGGGCTTTTATGGAACTTACAACTTTCGGTTTTTTTTTTGTAATTCGCTAAAACTTGTGGGCTTTTTTGTAACTAGCTAACTTTGGTGGGGCGTTTCTAAAACCCAAAATAAAAAGAACAAGTTAGTTATTGAAATCTGACACATACACGTGCGTCGCACATGCGAAAACACAATAACCTCTCCCTGTGGTCTAGATTCCGAAAAATTTCTAGGAAAAAATGGATTTAAGTCCCTAGTTTTGAAAAGCAATAGGTTTAGGTTCTTGGCCCAAAAATAGTTGTGAAAAACTCTAAAACTTAAACATTCTTGTATTTAGTCCCTAGTTCATTTACTATTGTTTTATGCCAACACTTCTCTTTCAGGTAAATTACTATATTTACCTTTAAAAGTACTATAGTTATCTTTCAAAATACTAAGTTTATGTTATAAAATACTACATTTGTGTTAAAATACTACATTTGATATAAAACAGTTACATTTTTTAGTAAAATTACTATATCTATTACATTTGACCTATTTTAATATAAATGCGGCACTTTATAACATAAATGTAATATTTTGATAGATAACTACAGTACTTTAAAAGGTAAATGTAGCAGTTTACTGAAAAGGACAATTTTGGCATAAAATAATAGTAAATATATTATAAGGACTAAAACACAAGAATTTTTAAGATTAAGAAGTCGTTATAAATTTTTTTCGGTAGGGAACTAAACCTGTCGCTTTTTCAAGCTAGGGTCTTAGATCAATGTTCCCCAAATTTCTAAGGGGCTGTTTGGTTGCAGGATTATGGAATTTGGATTCCAAAAATAGTACGGTTGAAATTTCTGGATTTGGTAATTTGTTGTTTGGTTGGTTTTGGATTTGTAGATCTGGATTTGTAGATCCTTGTAATCTTTGTTTGGTTGTTGAAAAAAAATAGGATTTGGATTTGAGGATTTTAGAGAGAGATAGAGAGAGAGATGATTGTTAAATAAATAAAGTGCATGGGCCCCATCTAAAAATACAATGAATAGTGTCAAATCCTTGAGAATCCATGAAAATTTTTAGGATTCATGAATCCTTCTTTTGTGGTGGGCCCCCCATATAAAACAAAGGAATCCTAGAAATCCTAATCCTGCAACCAAACACAAAATTGTGGAATCCTAGGATTCCACAATCCAAAATCCAAATCCAAACCCATAATCCTGCAACCAAACAGGCCCTAACCCTCGCTCTCAACTTGGAGTCTTCGACTTCGGGAAGCGAGGCTTCTGATACCCTCGCTGACAGTGTACAGAACATTTGGGAGAGCTGCAGATCTGCGATTCAAGGTAAATTTTTTATCTGATTTCTGATTTGGGCTTTGATTTTCCAAACCCTAAAAAATTGTAGTTGGGAATTGGGTTTTAATATGCAAAAAATAAACTGTAGAAATTGGGGTTAAGTTATCAATTGGGGTTATGACATAGGGTGATTGAGAATTTATGGTTAGATTTGGTTGTTTTTTATTCGCTTATTATTTTAGAAATTTGGTCTATGTAAAATTTGCCAGTATTTATGTCTTGATTTGAGATACGAGATTTTGATGAAGTAGGTTATGGTGATAATTATTGTGGTTATTATTTATGGATAATTGAGTGTATGTAAAATTTGTCATTATCTAGTTTTTCGTTTTTCTTTTTCGTTTTTTGTGATATGCAATTTGACGAGTTATATTTGTGATTTGCAATTTCATTAAGAAGAACCTGATCAAATCTAACTCTAATCCTAACCCTATCTATGACCAGAATAATAACATTTTTATTTTATTATTTCTTTCCATAACACAAGTAGAATACTTAATGTAAGGGGACAGTCCTAAGTATCAAATAGTTTTTAGATCGAGATTGTACGCATAAATTATAGAATTGTTGTTTACTAATAGAAAAATTGTAGGATGGCACAAGATGGTTTTAAAAATCATACATGAAAATAAATTAACGGGTAGATATCTTGAACAAATTAAGCCAATGCCATCTGATTGTTTTCTTCATATATGCCTTCATTTTTTCATCGCAAATATCTTACTTAACACTGCTCATATTTCAGATTTTGATTTGATTCTGATCCCCATCTCAAACTCAACCCTATATCTGAAAATTCTCCGATTGACGTAAAAAGACCAAATGGTATGGATGTTGATCGTTATTGCAAAAATCACTCTATGTGCAGTATCCATCTACAAGGTCTTCTCATATTCCTCTTCAGTTCCTTTGAATCCTTCATTCCTTTCTAATGGTGAGCTTTATCTCCCACTCCCACAAAAAAAAAAGGAAAAAAAATACCGTTCGAAGTTTTTCTTGCAATCACAGGACTTGAAATGCATTTGGCAGGATCTTCAAGCAAGAGTGGCAAGAAAAGGAAGTATTACTGGTCATTGCACATCCTGACAATGAATCGATGTATGATTTCCTTAATAAATGAATTCAGGTTCCAACAAATTTGGTTTTTGTGAATTTTTGTGTGGCTAAACTGAGCATGCAAGAGTCTCGCTGAAGATCATCTTCTATTGCAATATAGTTATTTACTTAAAGTAACCTTATTTCATGTATAGACTCTATTGTCTCATTCAACATTTCAGCTTAATACTCTTCTTGGTCTAAGACCACCATCATTCGGCATTCTTTTTTCAAGTTTAGTCCCTGGCGCAACTAACTATTTCCCTCATTCTACTCAGATGTATACAAATTTTATTATTATTCAAAGAAGTATATATATTTACATGCCATCTACATACTAAAATTTAAAATATATTACATGCCATCTCCATACTAAAATTTCAAGTATATTGTATGCCATCTCCATACTTGCCTTGTTGCTCTGTAAGGACATTCCCTTCAACTTTCTCCGCTAGTTATCATAATTGTTAGAGTTTAGACCCATTTTATATTTTATAGCCATGTGTTTCTTTTGTTGTTTCCAATATGGGACTATAAGCTTGGATCGAGCCATTGGCTCTGATACCAAGTTAAAGTTATTTTTAAAGTAGAGTAGAGTTTAAAGTTAGAGAATAGTTGGACTTTTTAATAGGTACACGTGGGCTTTTAATATAAGTGGGTTCCAACAATAAGACTCAAGCCTTATTGAGGTGTGATCCATTTTATATTTTATACCCATGCGTTTCTTTTGTTGTTTCCAATATGAGGCTATCTTTAAAGTCCTATCATTTGTTTGTTTTTTTGTTTTTTTTACTTTCAACAATAAGCACAATTGATTTTTTTTGACACTCCAATCATAATTGAATTAGTAAGTGAAACAAATAATTTGAAGTTTGAGGGTGACCTCGTGTTAGAATATGCATGAAGTAGAGGTCAAAATACTAGTAGATATTTATGAACCTAATTGTTTTAATTTTTAATGTTTATCAAGAGATCAATGTAATGTTGTTCAATTTTCCTGTCTCTCTCTATGTGTACCCTTTCCTCTCTTGCCTTTATTGTGAAAAACTGCCTGTGGCTGCAATAATCAAATTTTGTAGCAATAATATGATCAACCTTTTTCGGTAAATGAAATATTGCTTTATATATAAATACATAAATGTTTTCACATTTTACTAGACACACATTAAAAAGTTTCTAGGCATTCCTGAAGTATTTCTTTTATTGATTTAGGGTTTTTGCTCCAACTCTTCTTTTCTTGGCTTCTGAAGGGCATAATCTTCACGTTTTATGCTTGTCTACTGGTAAATCAAATATTTGCACTAGATTCATACTTGGCCACATTCCAATTACACTAGTAGTACTAGCTTAGTGCACAATACATATTATATGGGCTGTCAGCTATGGTTCTTTTATGTGGCATAAGCAATAGTATATTTAATTAGGACATTGTTTATGCTTCTTTTTATTCATTAATCTTCATTTTCATTTATTGTTTATTAACAGAACAATGTGCATACACAGGCATGTGTGCATCTGAGCTTGCTACACACTTTACGCTAAATTTAACAGTCATGGACTGGTTTTAATGAGCATTTGCATTTAAATATTTAGCATACATACTGTCCATACCATGTTTGATCATTTGCTATAATTGTGTAGAGGAAATAAGCTAATTGATCTACAAACTAGATTGCCATGGATTATAGATCCATGAACCGTTTTAAGTATGCTGTTTTTTTCACTACAATATAACTAGAATTATATATCATTTTTAAAAATCTATTTAATCAACAAGCATACAATTTATGTCGAGACTCTTGCCACTTTGATAAATTCGCAATGAATGAATGCAAGTCCAGTCATGCCGGTGTTCTAAATGCCGGCAACATATGTTGGATGACAGTCAATATGTCAGAAATAGAGAGGAAGCGTCATGATATATCAATTTAATGTCGTGGTGTCGTTTTGGAGAAATGCCGGCCAACTGTCGGGACATTGATATTTGGTGAAAAATCGCTAGTTTTTTCTATTATGTTTTACTCTGGGTTTTGGGTACTAATTTGAACACGGCCCACAATTTACCAAATTCAATGGTTAAGAAAACCACTAAAGCACCCAATTCTTTATTCTCAAAACCTTTCGTCAATAAATCCTTGACAAAACCCTAAAACTAAGCATCTTTCCTGTCGTTTGTGGCAAATCCTTGAGAAAACCCTATGACCCAACGCCTTCGTCTAATCCTTCGACTCTTGTAGGTTCACCTCCCTTCTTCGACACAACAGAAGGGTAATTTATCTTGGGTTTTTTTGTAATTTCTTCAAAAAATCTAGTAAATTTATGAAAGTTCTGTAAAGTTTTTTTTCTGATTTTTTCATCTATACTTTTATCGAGGCGATCTATCTTTAGGAACATCTTCAAAATATCTTTACATTGAGTCATATTTGACGATATTAATAATATTTAGTGCGTCAACCTTGTTAAGGTTTCGATTAGAACATGAAAGGTTACTACCCAACATTTAGAAAATGTCACCAATATATCGCCATCCAACATGAAAATTTTGGTGCCGACATGACGTGGGCATCCAAGATTTAGAACATTGTGTCATGCCATAAAATTAAGGCTGTTGAGTTGTTTGTTGCATCAATATTTACCATAGTTTTTATAAATTATTCCGAGTGCCTAGCTAACCAACGCATTGTAGGTAATGCTGACGGCAAAGGAAATGTCCGTAAGGAAGAGCTTTATCGGGCATGTGTTGTCCCTAAGGTGATTAGATATCTATATAAATCTTAAAAACCATATTTTTCATCCTAATCTTTAGCAGTTTTGTAATGCAAGGCATTTCTTTGCAGGTTTCCCCTCAGCAAGTCAAAATCTTAAACCACCCAACTTTATAGGTACATATGGAAACTTTAAAATTCTTCATATAGCTTGAGATATGATTGTAATTGTTTTTCATGATTCCCTTTACACAGTCTAGGATGGATTTGGTCATTCATGGGACCATCAATTAATAGCAACAATTGTTGAAGAGGAAGTCAGAACACACAGTATTGACTCAGTAAGATCTGTTCGAATTGAAGTCAGGTTTCTGATTCAGATATTGTGATATGTTTCCCATGCATGTTCTTATAGCTTTATGAAAATTATTCTGGCACCTTAATTTTCTCATTTATGAACTCTTTTATATTTTTGGTGCCTCAACTTGCATGCATGCTCTTCGTCTCCTTCTCTATGTGCGTGCGTGTGCACATTCTAGGATGGATCAAGCATGCATGCATCTGGGTTTTTATTTTAAGTAAATTCTTCTACTTGTGTCTTGTCTCACAATTTTTCTTCTTCTTTCAGCTAGTAACATTTGATAAATCTGGTGTTTTGGGGCATCAAAACCATTATGATGTTCATCATGGAGTATGGTTAGTTGCTTCCCACTAAATTTAAATATCATAGTCCCTGTTACCTCTACGTTTGAGATTTATTTTATTTTATTTTATTTTGCTGAGGTTATTCTCCCATAAAGTTCCATGTAGACCTTTTGTATGTTGTCCATACTTTATTCTACTTTTCCTGATTCTTGGATTGAAGTTAGGATAACTTCTCTGACTGTGAAAAAACATTTGTTACTATCTTTTTTTCAACTCAGTTACAAACCTGTGGTGTGGTTTTAGTTCTTTGACATGCACTTGTTTTTTCCCTGCCAGGAATTTTTATTAGCATATAAATTATGGCTACCAAATTTTGTAGTATTGTGATCCTAGTACCACTTGTAAGAAACTTAGTTGTTACTGCAATTGGGAATCCTAGAGGGGGTTGTATAGGATTTATTTTGCAAACTAATTAAATAATGCACTAAAAGAACTGCAAGATAATTAAACTAAGTTAATTGTGTTGCCACTGAAAATTTAGTGTACAAATGTTGGCAAAAAGAGTGAATTAGAGACTTTTGAGTGCGAGTTATCAAAAGACTTATGGATTTTGTCCCATTTAATACTCTATATACTTCCTTGGCGTGGGGATTTGTTTTTATACTAAATTCTTTTCTGGGAGGGATCAAATCATTTATAGTGGGGCTGACTTTTTTGGCAGAGATTACAATTTTCCTCTCTTACTTGATCTAGGGGTAATTGGTAAGCAAACTAGTGCTTGATATTATTAGGGGACATCTCATAATCTATACCTCTTATCAAGAGGCCTCTTCAGAATACAGAAGATTGATCTACTTCTTGAAGATGATTTGCTATCTAGCACAGATTCCGCTACCAATGTGGGATACGATTCGGCGCCTGGATTCACAATTTTCCAAGAACTTAGGATATTGGATACATTATATATCATTTTTTAAATTTATATATATATATATATATATATATATATATATATATATATATATATAATACAAAAAATGCTTTATACAATTCCAAGGCCAATTATACTCGAGCAATGTATGTGTACATATACGTACACATATATTATACACATACGCACTCACATATATATAATGTGTGTGTGAAGAGAGCCTATTATTTTTTTGGAGATGGTTTTTGTTGGGATTGTTGATTTAGATATATTAATAAAGGATGTGGCGGGTTGATTTCAAACTTCAAATCCCAACCCAACACTCATCTAAAACCCAATTAAAATGATTAAACCCAATTTGCCAATCCGATTCATGAATCAGGTCGAATCACAAGTATCCGACTTACTTTTTGATTTATTTAATTACAAAAATCAGGATTTGCAACTCCGACCGAGCGAATCCACTCCGATTCCTCCGAGTTGATTCATGAGGGGTTTTCATGAATCCCTACTTGATAGATGATTTGCACTTTGAAGCTTCTTAATACAATATGGATGAGGAAAACTCTTGTATAAAGATAATTATGTTTAAGGCTTAAGGTCTTACAATATTATTCTTGGGGATTATATGAGCTAATGATATGTGATTTAGTGTACAAAGACTTGGTCATTAATCAAAATAAAAGAGGATTTTATAGGGTTCTGGCTACAATCTTAGCAAAAGGTTAGTCAGCTCTAGTTCAATTGGACACAAGCTCCAATGGTTGCCAACATAGCTTTTGGTGATGATCAATTATCTGCCATACACAAATATAATATTTGCTGTTATAAAACCTAACCTACAAGTGAGCCAGTCAAAGATTTGCTGAACCAGGAACAACCACTCTTTTTTTATAAACTTTATCAGCTAAATGTTGATGGGCTCTCCTTAGTCTCTACTTAATGTTTTACTGGTATATGCCCATAAAATGTTAGTCTGTTCTCCATCACCATGTTTCATCACTCCACCATTTCACCAACCTTGCATTTCCATTTACTGTTAATCGATAGAATATTTAAATGAAAAGCGGCAGTTGCTATTCTTAAACGCTTCCAGTCACATTGTTTTATAAGAATGGTTAATGGTGAGTAGATTTCAAAACTGAATAGCCGCAATGCTGTCATATACATCATTAAGAGGGTGGGATGATATCAAATACAACATCATGAATGGTAGCATGGTGTTGAGAGACATTTCACACTATTTTTTTTAAAGGTTGGAAGGAAGAAGATTCACTTTCTGCCTGGAAATTAAGAGTACTTGGGACAACAGATATGGTGCATTAAGTTAATTATATTGATTATACAGTAATTAAGAAAACTTGGCAACTTCGAACAATAGATATGCCGCGTTAGGGTAATTCTATTGATTATTGAAGTCAATTGAACACGCTTAAATTGCTTTAGAGTATGTTTGATCTACTTGTGCAAGAAAATGATGCCTAACCAATTTTCCCATTTCGTATTTAATTTAGCATTTATCATCTTATGAAATACTAATGAAGATACAAACATTCTAAAGATACTGAGCCAGCAACCAAAAAGTATTCAGATGATTACTGGTTACATTACTTCAATTTTCTTCCTTGAGTACACAAAAGAACCTAACGAAATAGATTAAAGTTACCGGTTAGTTTTATTAATTAAATCTGATGATAATGAACTTCTTAAGTTCCAAAACACATGTATCTATATATCTAGTGATTTCTTTTGAGTTGCTTATAAGTCAAATTACAATACCTCAAAATTTTCTTATGCTGTTTGTTCAATTTCTATTTTTAATTTATGTACAGCAAGCTGCTGCGAGAAAACTCACGAGTCGAAGCTTGGGAACTAGAATGATTCTTATCCCTCCATTAGTATATATATGATGTTCCCGATAAGTTATTGTTAGTGAGCTTCGCAATTCTTAATTTTCTGGGCATAAATTCTCTTTTGCTCTTAATCTCTTTTTACATTAGCTGCCTTTTTTTTATTACAGCGTAAAGGCTGAATTTGAATAAAGCACCCTTCACTATGAGTAGTTTAAGTTAACTACCTGATTTTTTTTATTACGTTATCCTGCTTTAACGTTCTACATCTAAGGGTGTTTTAGAGACAAATGCTTCCTTAAACCCAAAGTTTAAGGGAGATCGCCGTGATAGAAAGCTAAGATAGTTTACTGAAAATCACGATAGTTAAGAGCAGTTTAGTGAAATTTAGCCAAATTGAAATTAAAAGCCTTCTTGTTGTGGGGTTTTTCCCTTTCCAATTTTGATCTGGATATCCAATTAACAGAGCTAATCGCCTCCCTTTTTCATTTTCAGATCAGTACAAGTATCCTTCGCAAGTATAGTGGTCCTGTGGATATTTGGTTATCCACATGCTTTCAATCTTGCCCCGGAGAAAAAGAGTACTGTTTGATAAATAGCCGTCCTAGCGAAAGCTATCTTGCCATGGCCCAACATTACAGCCAGTGCATTTGGTATGTGCCATTGAGACTTCCAAATGATGTTGCATTCAGCTTGATCACGAAACTCCTTTGAATCCTCATTTGCTGTACAGTTATACAGGATTTTATTTCTTTGGTCATAAATCTGATCCAAGGCCTATGTAGTTGATTATCAAGTAATCTTGTTCCCCGGGAAAAAATCTTTAGATCCAGCAATTACCGGTAGTCGGTTTCCTATACTATACCTGTGACATAAAAATATAATTCATAGCTCTACTCTTAAAATATACAAGTTCAATGCTGTAAAACACGTATTTGTTCTGTTCCGTTGGTCAATATGTATATAAAATCAAGAATATTTTTGAAATGTCTGAATAGATTGAAGAAATGTTGATAGGGAGAGGAATAAAGAACTAATCCTTTCTAAAATGAATGTTGAGGATCACTGTATCTTTTGGATATCAAATAGGTCATGTCATTGTACATGTTCCTGATTAGATGGTCATCCACCCGCATTTTTCCAATAGGGATAATTTTGCGGCCATTAGCCTATTTATCGTCGTCTGGCTGAAAATATATATAGCTCAAAATATATAAACGTCACATTTATCAGCTTTTCAAACCTTGTTTTACAACACTGATGAATAAAGTTCATGGTTGCTGGTAATTTCATGTTTCTTTTTCTTGCTTGTAATCTACATACCTTTCCATTTAAGAAGGAAATAGCCAACATTTTCTCATCTAATACATGCATGCTAGAGTGTGATATTTATCAACCTATAGTGAGATTTAGAATATCCTCTTTTTAACTGAGGAAGTTAGGGAATCATGCACTCGACCCTAAAAATAAAACAAAAGCCTTGATGGTGATTGTATTGGTGAAGGATTCACATAGTCGTGCCATTCAGTTTTAATGGTTATGTTGGTGAATAGACCTTGTATTCTTTTTTTTCTTTCAAAAATGGATACCTCAATGCAACTATTGCTGTCTTAGCTCCTACCGAATATGCATTGTACGTTTTAATGAGAAAATCCTTTGAATTAATGCGTGGAGATCCGGTACCGGACACGGTGAAGATGCGGGTGTGATACGGTGGTGGGCGTGGTCTTGGCTCGGTGCATGGCGCAGGAGTGGTACGGCGCAACACGGTTTCGAATGCGATGCTGGTGCTGGAGTGGGCACGGTGCGTGCACTCTGGATCGGGGTATAGTGTGGCACGGGGGCTGGCATGACGCAGCATGGGGACTGGCACGGCGTGGCACAGGGACTGGGTACGGTGTGGCATGGGGACTGCACTGGGGGTCGTGAGAGCTCGAGTGATGTGCGGGGGCTCGACTGCGGCTTGGGGTCACAGTGATGGTTGCAAAGGTGGATGAAGGAGATGAGGCTTGCCGACGACGATGGCACTCTGTCAATGGTTGCAGTGGCTTAGGCGTGGAGCTCGATGGAGTTTTGCAGAGGAGGAAGGCTTGGGTGTGCTCGAGGTTGGTGATGATGAAGATGGTGGCAACGGCATTGGTGGTTGAGGTGATGTTGAGGTGCTCGTCGGCAGCGGTCGTGGACGATAGCATCGGCGGTGATGGTGATCGGTTATGGGTGTTGGGTTCTCGGTTGTGGGTTGAGACGGGGAGGAATGAAGGAGACGGAGGTTGCCGGTTGAAGGAGACGAGGTCGCAGGGGAGATCGTCGGCAACAAGGTCGACAGTGAGGGTGCAGTGGGCGGGGCTCAATTTATGGAGTGAGAACGATAGGGAGAGAGAGGAAAAACGAGAGAGAGGTAGTTTTGAATAGGGGAAGAGAGCTTGGAGGCAAGGGATTGCGAGGGAGGATTCGAGGGAGGCGATCACGGAGGGGTTAGGATCGAGGGTTGGGTCGTGGGTGAACGGGTCTCACGGCGAGGGCAAGAGGGGAGGGAAGCCGTTGGGGAAAGAGAAAGAGGGATGGGGATTCGAAGGAGGTGATCTCGGAGTTTGTTGGCGACAAGGCGAAAGTGTGGACAAGTGCGGGTCGCGAGGCGGAGGTTGCGCGAGTCGAAGGGGGAAGCCATTGGGTTTGTGGCGGGAAGAAAAGAAGAGAAGGAGAGAAGAAGGGAGTCGGGTCGGGTCGGGTCAGGTTAGAAAAATGGGCTTGGGTAGTTTAGGGTTTGGGTAGGAAAATATAATAAATTAAATAATTAAAAAAATATTTTAAAAAATGTGCAAGAATACTTGGAAAATTCTGAAAAAATTACGGAAAATATATACATGGAATTGGGGATTTACAGGTACCCAGTGGCAAGAAGCCCATATAGAAAGGCGGGTTAGCCTAGCAAGGACGAGGCCGATCGATGATAGTATGGAAACTCGGCGGATATCCGGAGGATACCGACCGGAGTTATATGTTTCAAATGGACATGATGGCCGATCCGAGCAACGGCACCTGAGATATGAGAATTTCCAGTGTTGATGCTGGATACATGATTTATGAGGATTTTGAGTGTCGATACTGGACACGCAATTATTTTTATGAGGATTTCGAGTGTCGTTGATGGACACTTATTGGATGATATATATATATATATATTCGATTTCTACCTGATAATATTTTCTACCCACGAGTGGGCAACTCATCCCTGTTGCGCCATAGTTTCTTGCAGGACCGACCGCTCGGATCAGTAGCGGCTTACTGCAAGATTTTTCTTCTTCGGGTGATTGCCTTGACAGGAGGGTTACATTCCATATCGTAATCGCCACTTGTATATGTATATTCTTTTGTGATCTAATTAAAAACTCCATCGACCAAAAACTTGTATTTTTATGGATTTAGACATGCGACTTGTATGTTATTCTTTTATATGTCGAGTTAGATATAGTTGAGTTGATGATGCTTTTAGTATTCTTTTACCTTTTTCTTGTGTTGATCTTCGGCTTGGGCGCCGTATATTACTGCGTGGTTGTGTTTCTGTTGATTGAGCGATGGAATAGCTCCCGATTGGGGACGCCGATATTTTATTTATTTGTATGTAGCGGTTTTATCAAAATTTAGAAAGGAGCTGCTGCCAAAATTTTAAATGACGAAAATGTTTTCAAATTTTAATCTAAAACCCACTTGTGTTTCCAAATAAACTTTACTTACATTTTAAAAGGGGACTTGATTTCATTTAATACCCCTTATCCAAAACTTCAACTCCACTATTTACTAAGAAAGGTTTAGATTCCTGGTTTTCGGCTTATTTGGATTACGGTGGGGTCTATAGATTTCACGTGATTCATTTACTGGTCACATGCTGTTTCCGGGTCGTGACAGAACCACACTCTTTGACGAACCTGCACTAATGGCATGTTATTTTAAGGTAGCTTAGCAATTTTACTTCATGTTAATGTTCACTCCACATATTTTAATGGGATGGTCAGCCGTAAGCCCATCACTATGGTTGTGAGACTTAGCTTCGGGTTGTTCCCATTCCAATGAATCCATATGGACTCATCCCTGTTTTACCCTTGTGACGAATGTTAGTTTACTCATTTTCAAAAAAATGTTACATTTTTCAATTAAATTAATGATAGAAAAAGGATAAACGTTTATGTGTATTCTGAGAACGATTTTTTTTTTAATTTTAAACTAGAAAATAACACCGTACAAACTGAAAGGGTAAAACACCAAAAGACATTATGGTTTTTAAAATGAGGATGATATAGATTATTAAGATCGGTTTAAGCATTTAACTCTTGTGACATCAAAACAGGAAGCGCTGATTCGATTTCTCAAAGAATCTAAAAATAAAAAAGCCGCAAAGCTCAATGAAAATAGCCTAAAGGGTTGTTGTCCAGGCATCTCAACACTCCCACGTCCATTGTGGGGTTGTCCGCTCGCTTCGTAGAGACTCGAAGGGAACACGACCAAGGATCGAACCCTAGCTGCCGATCAAATCGAAGGCAAAGTGATGATGCTCAATATCGGTGATCTCCCAGATCAGGACGCGTGGCAGATGACGTGTCCCAGAGCTCATAAGAAAGGACTTACAGTGGCCGACCAGACCACACCTATGCTCGCCCTGCCGAGCGGACGCTGGCTCGCCTCCGAGCCCCCTGCACAACTGGCCTCCTCGGCCCCACAGATCGCATCCGAGCTATCACAGGCCCGGGCCTCGTTGGCCCTCTCAGCTCGCCTCCGGGCTCGAGCAAAACCAAGATACCTCGGCTCTCCCGCTCCTCCGCGAGCTCTCCCGCCGAGGTCATCTTCCTCGGTTTCATCGACCGACCAACAGCACCGCTTGCAGACGTAACCGCCATCCCGCGAATCTCGCCATGCGCGAGATCTCCGCCGGCCACATCCCACGTTCCACGCCACCACGATCCTCCATTAACGAGCCTGTCTCGCCATTAATTGGAGGTACCGCTCATCACGAGGGCGTGATGTCGGGAGCGTAACGGCCGGCGTAATTCTCGCGCCTGCCTCGCCTGCTGCCACCGCTATATAAACCCCTCTCCCAGACGATCGAGGTAAGCCATTTTGACTCCACTAAGCCGTTACTCTGCTCGGATCTCCAGTCTAACTTGATCGTTGGAGGGTCCTCGGTGGTACAACCACCCCGGGACTTCCTTGCAGGTAACTCGGCAACTACAACCTCAACCCATTGAGATCCACACGTTTCAGGAGCGACACCCTCCAGATCAAATCTCAGCCACCTATCGCCGCCATCAGCAGATCAACGGAAGGCAACATCTGAAGGAGATCTCAGCCTCCATCAGCTGGCACCGTCTGTGGGAAACACTTGATTCCATAAAAACAAAAGTTCGTCTTCAGATCTCAACCTAATGGCGAGCGACCATCACGATGATCCAAGCTTCAGCCGCCGCCTCCCCCTCAACGGAGGCGCGGACGGACCTCCTCCCTCGAATGCCATCAACGCCCTCGCCGGCCGGATAGACCGACTCACGTCCATCGTGGAAGCGCTCGTCTGCGTCCAGACGGCAGGGCAAGATTACTAAGTTGCCGCTCCCCCACCTCGGGACTAGGACCCCTACAGGAGAGAGAAGACTTCGTCCGCGCAGGCGTTGCTGACCGCCGCCTCATCATTTCCGGCAACCCCGATTTCCTCGGGCCGACGTACTCGAAAACCCGGTGGGCACCGCTAAGTTTGGTTCCGAGGTCTTACGCTAGAGAGTTTCGCCCTGAGTCTTGTCACACCCCTGTCCCTCCCGAGGCGGTGGCGGCCAGTTCGCCTGTTTACAGGCACGACCGGCACCCCCTCCCTCGACGGGGCCGCGCATGCGAGACTCTCCACGGCAGCTCAAAACAACCCAACCATGGGGCATATGGAACCTCACTCAAGGGAACCAAGGCTCGGCGAAAGTCATGGTCATGACGACCGGGGGTACGTCGGGTACATACACGACTCTGCACCCCGCGCCAGCTGCGGGGCAGACAGCCGACTGACGAAGAGGTCAAGGGAGAACGAGCCGATCACTTTTGACGACGGGGACCTTCACGGCATATCCTTGCCCCACAACGACCCCCTGGTGATTACGGCTCGAGTCCATCGATACGAAGTGCACATGATCCTGATCGACTCGGGGAGCTCGGCAGACATTCTCTTCCACGACTGCTTCCTGCGCATGGGACTCGCCTCGGCAGACCTAAGGCCGACCTCCCACGTCCTCTCAGGATTCACCAACCACTCCATCCCGGCGGAAGGGATAACCACTCTACAGTTCAACGTCGGGGAAACCAACCGTACGCGGACACTACCGGTGGAATTCATCGTGGCAAGGATCCCATCGGCCTACAACATCCTCCTCGGCCGCCCCATACTGAACTCCCTCCGGGCCCATATATCGATCTATCACCTGGCGATGAAGTTCCCCCTCGACCAGGGCGGGATAGAACGGGTGCGAATTGCAAAGGTTTGCTTCACCGCAATATCTTCGTCGGAGAGACCGGTCGACGATGTCGAAGGTAAGGGTGACATCAGGGGTTCTCTAGACACTCGAGATGAGCAAACAGAGGTCCGAGGGGCCCCGGTGGAGCCTCTGACAGAGGTCCCCCTCGTAGAAGGGGACAACGAAAAACTCGTCCAAATCGGGTCGCTTCTGACAGGAACTCAGTGAGATGACTTGGTCCACTTTCTCAGAAACAATGCCGACGTGTTTGCCTGGGCGCCTGCTGACATGCCTGGGATTGACCCTAAAATTATATCTCACAAGCTCGGGGTTGATCCTACGGCCCGACCCGTCAGGCAGAAAAAGCGAAACTTCGCCCCGGTCAAACAGAAGGCTATCGAGGACGAGGTAGATCGGCTCCTCGCCGCCAACTTCATTCGGAACGTGCCTATTCGGAGCGGCTAGCAAACGTAGTCCTGGTCAAGAAATCAAGTGGGAAGTGGCGCATGTGCGTCGACTTCACCGACCTTAACAAGGTATGCCCCAAAGATAACTATCCCCTACCTCGGATAGATCAGCTCGTTGACAGCTCGGCAGATCACAAGTTATTGAGCTTCATGGATGCCTTCTCCGGCTACAATTAGATCCGTATGAGTCCGGCAGACGAAGATCTTACCGCATTCACAACGGACCGGGGGGTATACTGCTATAGAGTGATGCCCTTCGGCCTTAAGAACGCTGGAGCTACGTACCAACGGTTGGTTAACCGCATGTTTAAGCCACAGATCGGCAGGACCATGGAAGTTTACGTCGACGATATGCTCGTCAAAACAGTCTCATCGACCGACCACTCCAAGGACCTGGGCGAGGCCTTCGAGGTCCTCCGCAAGTTCAAGATGAAGCTAAACCCCTTCAAGTGCGCATTCGGGGTCACCGGGGGAAAGTTCCTCGGTTTCAAGGTCACCCACCGTGGGATCGAGGCCAACCCGGAAAAAATCGACGTTATCCTCAACATGACCGTGCCCAAGACCAACGTCGAGATCATGCGGCTAACCGGGCGGGTGGCCGCTCTGAGCCGCTTCATGTCGAGGTCTTGGGGAAAATGCCTCCCCTTTTTCAAAGCTCTAACGAAAATCCTGAAGTTCGGGTGGTCGGAGGAGTGTCAGATCGCCTTTGACCAGTTAAAGTGGCACCTGAAAACGCCGCCGCTGCTCACCCGACCAGTTGAAGGAGACGAGCTATTGCTGTACCTGGCGGTATCCAACCAAGCGGCGACTCAGTGCTCGTCCGGGAGGTTGACGGAGTGCAGAAGCCGGTATACTACGTGAGCCACGTCTTCAAAGACACGGAGGCCATAGAGAAGATCGTCCTGGCCCTCATAGTGGCCTCAAGAAATCTACGACACTACTTCCAGGCATACACTATCCTCGTCCTCATCGAACGCACGCTGGGGGCTATCCTCGCCTCACCCGAATCCTCGGGCCGCTTAGAGAAGTGGAGGTGGGAGCTGTCCCAGTTCGACATAAAGTACCGCTCGAGGCAAGCCATCAAAGCGCAAGCCCCGGTCGACTTTATTGTCGAGTGCACCATCTCCGGCAAGGAACCGGAGCCCGCGCCGACCCCCGCGGATCAACACCCGATAGTGGGGAAACCCGACTCGGTCCCTGAGTGGGTCATCTACGTCGACGGGTCCTCAACCGAGGACGGCTGTGGCGCTGGCCTTATCATTCGGGGCCCGAACGAAGAATAAATGGAGTATTCTCTGAAGCTCGGATTCAGGGCCTCAAACAACGCGGCAGAGTACGAGGCCCTGCTGTCCGGACTGCGCATGGCCTTCTGACTGGGGCTGAAAACAATTCGAATCCGCAGTGACTCAGCCCTAGTCGTTGGACAAGTGACCGGCCACTTCGAGGCTCGGGAACCACTAATGGAAAAGTAACTGGCCGAGGTAAGAAAACTTCGGAGGAACTTCGACGAGGTCCAGATAGAGCAGATACCCAGGCAGCTCAATGCCCAAGCTGATGCCCTGAGCAAGCTGGCTTCATCCTACTCGGCCAACAACAAGCGATCTATCCTCTTCGAGACCCTACCACGGCCCAGCGTGGAAGACGGAGCGACAATACTTTATGTGTACACAGCGTAGGAAGGCGACAGACTGGAGGAAGCCCCTCGTAGAATTCCTAAGGGATGGAGCGCTCCCAGGAGATCGGGGAGCAGCCCGCCGTCTCCGGGCCAAAGCCCGTCACTTCGTCTGGAGCAATGAGAACCTTTACAAGAAATCCTTCATTTAGCCACTGCTCCGGTGCGTCAACCCCCACGAAGCCGACTACGTCCTCCGTGAAATCCATGAAGGGGTCGGCGGTGCACACCCATAGTCATATAATTCGTGAATTATTCGGCGAATTCGTGAATTATTGATATGCCGATTAAATCTGTGAATTATTCGTCGTCGCCGAACGCGGCATATTATTCGCGAATTATTCAAAAAAACAGTGAATTATTCATAAAACAGCAAATAATTCACAAAATTAAAATCTAGCGTCTCATATATTAATTTTTTGCTCGAAATCCTTCCCGAACATTTCCCGAACACTTACCGAATACCTACCGATTTTTTCCGAATAGTTCTCCGAATCCGAATTTTCGACCTCGCCGAATTATTCCCGAATCACGAATTTGTGACTATGCGCACACCAAGGGGCCCGAACCTTAATCCAGAAGGTATTGCTCAAAGGGTACTGCTGGCCAACTATTCACGAGGATGCCCAGAACCTCGTCAGGAGATGCAAAATCTGTCAACTCCACGGAAGCGTACCCCGCCTCCCGGCTACCGAGCTGACCGCGCTGACCTCCCCATGGCCGTTCGCCCGGTGGGGATTGGACATGATAGGCCAGTTCCCTACCGGCATGGGCGGGCACAAATATGTTCTCGTCGCGGTAGATTACTTCACGAAGTGGATCGAGACAGTCCCCATCAGGAAGCCAGACGCCGCCTGTAACAACTCCAAACTTTCTGTACAATTTTTTTCAAAATTACAGAAATGGGTATTTTTGCCTGAGCACAAGATAAATATTTGTTTTGCTAATTAATAGCAAGAAGGAGCTTGTAGCTCATTGGTAAGATCTTGCACTGCTGAACCAAGCCACCAGAGTTCAAATCCCATACCCCACATTATTTTTAATATTGTTTTATTTTTGAATTTTTATAATATCAAGAGTTTACACGTGCATATCTCATAAAAACCCTACTACACCCAAAATTCTAACAGTACCATAGGACTATTGAACCGATGGGGGGATTCCGGCCACCGGACTCGGCCGACTCGGCCGGCGGACCGGCCGACTCGGGACGCCGCCGCCGGCCGGACTCGGCCGGACCGCCGAGTCAACAACAGGAAAAAGTTGCTTCTTGAGCTCCCCTCTACACCTGCACATTTTAATTTCCCAGACCAGTAACAGAGCACTTTTAAACACCAATTACTCCATTTTATTACATTTTAAAACATTTTATCACATTTTTTCATTTTAACCTTTCACCCACCCTAACCCTAGCCTTACCCTATAAATACAACCCCTACGCACACCCCTCACTCCAAAATTCTGATCAAAACTCTCAAGAAAATTCCTAGAAGTTTAGTGTGCATTTGAAGTGAGCAAAGGGGCGAAACTCCGGCCATCTTCCGACGACAACCATAGGAGCTCCCGGCGACGAAACGGCGCACCAGAAACTACGTCTACTCTCTCTCCCTCTCCTCTTTAAGCTAAACCCGTAAGTCCCACCTTCCCCCTTCTCTACTTTTTCTGAAAATACGAAATTCTAAAATCCGACGGAATCGGAACAAATCCGATTTCCGATTCGGTTCTTCCTAAAATCTCACTTTTCTTTTAATACAATTTTGTTAAACCATTACATGTTGACTATTAAACACTAACTAATCATATTGAATAAGTTCCATATCAAAAGAAATTCCTATTTCCATTTTACCGTACTTTTTCATTAAAATACCATATAGTTTCATTTTCGACATTTAAATATCACAAACTTGCTATACCTTTAAGTAGATCACGAGGTAATGACCTACCTCCTCACAACACTCATATGCAACATAACACAATACCTTTCGGGAATATAGAATACGGAAAAACGAAACATTTCAAATAAATACCATTACTATTAAAACCGTTTTCTAAAAGATTAGTATTTTACACAAATCTTTGCAAAACACCGCTACAACCCATTTTGGGGAAGCCGACTGGGATGGTGCTGATTATCGCACATCCCTGGGCTTAGTAGTGCGAGATGCATACCTCCGCAAGGAGCATTCGGTCTCGAGAGATTTAAAATACGAAAATCTTAAAAAAAATGAGATTTCTAGAAATATAATATATATTAAAATATATATATATATATATATATATATATGTATGTATGTATGTATCATTAAAATATCTATTTTGTAATAATATAAATATTCCAACTTTTTCTAAAAATCACAAGGACCACTTTACATTAAAATACCATGAAATCCATACAAGTTTAATATTACAATTAAATACCATGTATTATGAAATTAGGTTATTTTCACTAAAAATATCACAAATATAAAATCTACATTTATGACAACTCTAAAGACGATAATTAAATACTTGGGGTGTATTTTGAAAATTATACAAAAGTATTTTTACATAAAACCCTCTCAAGTTCTATAAATTATCCTAAAGACCCTGGTAAACATAGGTTTAAGCGGGACCAATCTCTTGAGCCTCAGGGAGTCGGAAAAGTGGGTGCTTACCTATTTAAGGTAGACAACTTAACAACGGTGTTATCAACACGGTGATAGTCTTTGAAAAATACACAAATCCTGCCGCCCATGTGCAGCGGTTACCGATAACATCAAAACAATCAGGATTTCAATTTCTTTTCTAATTGTTCTGACTCAGACCGAGTCTCATTAAAGTAATCTGACTTGAATATGATTCAAGTATCCAAACTACATTTCAACATGAATCCATGAATCCATATATTCAATTTATCAATCTATACAATTTGACTGAACCGAACCATGGATATACTTCCATTTACATGATTCTCCAGTTAAATCCATTTACATGATTCTCCAGTTACATTCATTTACTGATATCATCGTTTCGGCAAGTCATCCAAATATACAATCTATATTACAATTCAATTACAAGTTAAAATGTAATACAATACAATACAATACCATCAGTATAATCATTACTATCAATACAATAAATACACGGGGCATTGGGGTAGTTCATTCGTGAATCCAACAGAATCTCAAGAGTCCCCATAGATCATGAATTCATGTCTACTAACACAAGCAAGCAATCATGAGGGCCCGTGTTTCCATGCTCCCGGATTGTGGCCTGTTGAGTTTGGAATATTTCGACGATGGTCGAAGTCCCGCTACTAACATTTGATTCGGGCATGTGGTTCCCTATCCCTGGATTGAAGCCTGTTAGGTTTGAGAATACTCTTGAGATTGGTTGACATTCACCCTTGAACTTACGATAACAACAGCATTAACACTAATACAACAGTATAACAATATAATACAACTTTAAAAGCTACACACTCTCTCTTTCTTTCTTTTCTACTTCTCCCTTATCTTTGGGACTTACCGAGCGATTTGTTCGCTGACGACATTATTTTTCTTCTTCTTTGAATGTCGCCAGGTGATTTGAATCTTCCAGAGATCGAGCCCAGCGCTGAAGACTTGGACCAGTTTACTGAAGACCCAGAGCTTTACTTCATTGTATACATTTCTTTGCAGTACTTTACATTTCTGTTATGCCACTGTTTAGGCATCACTTTATTCCTTGTATTTACTTTTCCATGTATTGTAAAAAAGAATGTAAATAAATAAAGTTGTTGTTTTGTTATATCCTGTCTCTTGTGCATTTACATTTATATTGCTTAGATACGCTTAGCGTATGTGCTTCTGAGTATATACGTAGCGTCCTCGTCGCGTCCTCTGCCCGTATACTAGGAAGCGGGGCATGACAGATTTTGTTGGCGGCCCATGCAGGTCAGAGCTGTATGAAACTCTATCATGCAGTTCTGTTCTGCGTGAACAACCTAAGCAATATAACACAAGAACCAGCAACTAAAACATTCTTTACAATTCATGTTCCTTGAATTTTACAATTTCATATTCTTTGAATCATATACTTTGAATCTGTCATAACCTAAATTTTTCATTCAAGATTATGGATTCCCCAAACAACACCAGCACCAACTTCAACAACACTCCACCTCTACTATCAATCACACCTGTCGTTCCTGCTCCACCCAACAAGCAAACGGTTTTGCTTGAGGCAGTCCACAGCCTCTTAGAGGGACAGCGGCATCTCTTGAACCGTCCCGAGGCAGAAGCACCTCGGGTGAAGCAATTCAGGGCTTTGCACCTCAAACAGTTCTCAGGAAAGGAGAGCCCACTTGAAGTGGAAGAATGGGCTCAGAGTATAGAGGATGATCGGAAGAATGGGCTCAGAGTATAGAGGATGATCTGGCGGCAGCACAAGTGCCAGAAATAACTTGGGTTCGTGTTGCAAAATTACAGCTCACGGACAATACATGGAACTAGTGGAAGGCGGAAGAAAGCCGTCTTGAACCACCCATCGAATGGAAGACTTTCCGAGACATGTTCGACGCAAAGTACTTCCCTGAGACTGCCAGGTTCGACATGGAACAACAGTTCATCCATCTGCAACAAGGTTCGATGTGGACCAAGTCAGTAGATGAGTATGACGCTGAGTTCACCATGCTCAGTCGGTAAGATATGTCTCAATATTCAATTTTATATCACATACTACACAGCTAACACAAAACCGTAACAGGTTTGTGGCCCATCTCATACCGACTGTTGAGATCAGAGTTAGAAGATTTCAGCAAGAGTTGGACCTGGAAATCCAAGCTGGATTAGTTACAGGGGATTTCCCAACCCATGATATGGCTTTGAAAGCTGCCCGAAGATATGAGGCAGTGGTGAAGAAGAAGGGCAGACCTCAAACTGCCGGAAGGAAGCGCCCTGCCAACCAGAGGCAGGAGAAGCCGCATCAGGACCCCCATTTATACCAAGGAGACCGGAAGTACCAATCAACAGGCCTAGCCCAGCCTTTTGTACCCACTGCAAGAGAGCTGGACATCTGATGGAAGATTGCAGACGAGCAAACGGTCTTTGCCTGATATGTGGATCATCCTCACATACCATTGGAACATGCCCACACAACCGAACTAATCCTGATTCCGCAGCTAGACTAGCTATCAAAGCTCCACCTACTCGGTTAACTCTTCCTACACCACCTCCGCGTGGACCACCTTTACCTCGACAATCAGCAATGCACCAGCATGCACGAAGAAACGTGCCGAGACGCCAGGCTTACAATTTGGCGTCCGTAGAAGCTGAGACGGTTGGCCAGGATAACCCTGGTAATTCTCTTCAGCCTTTTCAAACCCTTGTATCAGTTTATTATTTTTCATACACTATCAGTACTTCAGTCACCAAACTTTCTTTGAATCTATTACACTTTCCTCTTACAAATTTCGAGGATGGAATTTTTATAAGGAGGGTAGAATGTAACAACCCCAAATTTTCTGTACAACTTTCTGTACAATTTTTTTCAAAATTACAGAAAGGGGTATTTTTGCCTGAGCACAAGATAAATATTTGTTTTGCTAATTAATAGCAAGAAGAAGCTTGTAGCTCATTGGTAAGACCTTGCACTGCTGAACCAAGCCACCAGAGTTCAAATCCCATACCCTACATTATTTTTAATATTGTTTTATTTTTGAATTTTTAGAATACCTAGAGTTTACACGTGCATATCTCACAAAAACCCTACTACACCCAAAATTCTAACAGTACCATGGGACTATTGAACCGACGGGGGAGGGGGGATTCCGGCCACCGGACTTGGCCGACGAACCGGGAGAAAGTTGCCTCTTGAGCTCCCCTCTACACATGCACACTTTAATTTCCCAGACCAGTAACAGAGCACTTTTAAAACACCAATTACTCCATTTTATTACATTTTAATACATTTTATCACATTTTTTCATTTTAACCTTTCACCCACCCTAACCCTATAAATAAAACCCCTACACACACACCCCTCACTCAAAAATTCTGATCAAAACTCTCAAGAAAATTCCTAGAAGTTTAGTGTGCATTTGAAGTGAGCAAAGGGGCGAAACTCCGGCCATCTTCCGACGACAACCATAGGAGCTCCCGGCGACGAAACGGCGCACCAGAAACTACGTCTACTCCCTCTCCCACTCCTCTTTAAGCTAAACCCATAAGTCCCATCTTCCCCCTTCTCTACTTTTTCTGAAAATACGAAATTCTAAAACCCGACGGAATCGGAACAAATCCGATTTCCGATTCGGTTCTTCCTAAAATCTCACTTTTCCTTTAATAAAATCTTGTTAAACCATTACATGTTGACTATTAAACACTAACTAATTATATTGAACAAGTTCCATATCAAAAGAAATTCCTATTTCCATTTTACCGTACTTTTTCATTAAAATACCATATAGTTTCATTTTCGACATTTAAACATCACAAACTTGCTATACCTTTAAATAGATCACGAGGTAATGACCTACCTCCTCACAATACTCATATGCAATATAGCACAATACCTTTCGGGAATATAGAATACGGGAAAACGAAACATTTTAAATAAATACCATTATTATTAAAACCGTTTTCTAAAAGATTAGTATTTTACACAAATCTTTGCAAAACACCGCTACAACCCATTTTGGGGAACCCGACTGGGATGGTACGGATTATCGCACATTCCTGGGCTTAGTAGTGCGAGATGCAGACCTCCGCAAGGAGCATTCGGTCTCGAGAGATTTAAAATACGAAAATCTTAAGAAAATGAGATTTCTAGAAATATAATATATATTAATATTTATTTTTATATAAATATATATATATATATATGTATCATTAAAATATCTATTTTGTAATAATATAAATATTCCAATTTTTTCTAAAAATCACAAGGACCACTTTACATTAAAATACCATGAAATCCATACAAGTTCAATATTACAATTAAATACCATGTATTATGAAATTAGGTTATTTTCACTAGAAATATCACAAATATAAAATCTACATCTATGATAAATCTAGAAACGATAATTAAATATTGAAAATTATACAAAAGTATTTTTACATAAAAACCCGTCAAGTTTTATAAATTACACTAAGGACCCTAGTAAACATAGGTTTAAGCGGGACCAATCTCTTGAGTCTCAGGGAGCCGGAGAAGTGGGTGCTTGCCTATTTAAGCTAGACAACTTAATAACGGTGTTATCAACACGGTAATCGTCTTTGAAAAAGACACAAATCCTGCCGCCTATATGCAGCGGTTACCGATAATATCAAAACAATCAGGATTTCAATTTCTTTTCTAATTGTTCTGACTCAGACTGAGTCTCATTAAAGTAATCTGACTTGAATATGATTCAAGTATCCAAACTACATTTCAACATGAATCCATGAATCCATATATTCAATTTATCAATCTATACAACTTGACTGAACCGAACCATGGATATACTTCCATTTACATGATTCTCCAGTTACATCCATTTACATGATTCTCCAGTTACATTCATTTACTGATATCATGGTTTCGGCAAGTCATCCAAATATACAATCTATATTACAATTCAATTACAAGTTGAAATACAATACAATACAATACCATCAGTACAATCATTACTATCAATACAATAAATACACGAGGTATTGGGGTAGTTCATTCATGAATCCAACAGAATCTCAAGTGTCCCCCTAGATCATGAATCCATGTCTACTAACACAAACAAGCAATCATGAGGGCCCGTGTTTCCATGCTCCTGGATTGTGGCCTGTTGAGTTTGGAACACTTCGACGACGGTCGAAGTCCCGCTACTAACATTTGATTCGGGCCCGTGGTTCCCTACCCATGGATTGGAGCCTGTTGGGTTTGAGAACTCTTGAGATTGGTTGACATTCACCCTTGAACTTACGATAACAACAGCATTAACACTAATACAACAGTATAACAATATAATACAACTTTAAAAGCTACACACTCTCTCTTTCTTTCTTTTCTACTTCTCCCTTATCTTTGGGACTTACCGAGCAATTTGTTCGCTGAAGACATTCTCTTTCTTCTTCTTTGAATGTCGTCCGGTGATTTGAATCTTCCAGAGATCGAGCCCAGCGCTGAAGACTTGGACCAATTTACTGAAGACCCAGAGCTTTAGTTCATTGTACACATTTCCTTTCAGTACTTTACATTTCTGTTATGCCACTGTTTAGGCATCGCTTTATTCCTTGTATTTACTTTTCCATGTATTGTAAAAAAGAATGTAAATAAATAAAGTTGCCGTTTTGTTATATCTTGTCTCTTATGCATTTACATTTATATTGCTTAGTTATGCTTAGCGTATGTACTTCTGAGTATATACGTAGCGGCCTCGTCGCGTCCTCTGCCCGTATACTGGGAAGCGGGGCGTGAACCGCCACGACCATCAAGTTCCTGCAGAATAACCTGATACTCCGGTTCGGCATCCCGAGATGCATCATCACCGACCACGGGACGAACTTCGAAAACGAAAAAGTGAAGGATTTCTGCAACGAATATCAGATCCTCATGAAGTTCGCCGCGGTCGCACATCCCCAATGCAACGGGCAGGCCGAAGTCGCTAACCGAGATGTCCTCCGGGGTCTCCGGACCCGCTTGGAGGGACGCCAAGGCAGTTAGGTCGAGGAATTGCCCCGAGTCGTATGGGCCCTGCGCACGTCAAAAAAGACCCCCACCGGGGAAACCCCTTTCAGCCTCTGCTACGGGACCGAGGCAATGGTCCCGGCGGAGATCGGGCTACCCAGTCATCGGGCCGAACACTTCAACGATGAAGCAAACACCACAGCACTACGGACCAACCTGGACATCCTGTTGGAGAAACGAGACCAGGCTCAGATCAGGTCTGCCGCCTATCAGCAGCAAACTACCCGATACTACAACGCGCGGGTCAAATGTCGCTCCTTCAGGACCGGGGATCTAGTCCTACGGCGAAATGAGTTCATCGATCAAGGCGGGCTGCACAAGTTTTCCCCAAAATGGGACGGTCCTTTCCTCGTCATCGAGGTACTTCCCGGCGGAGCCTACCGCTTGCAGGACGCGGACGGGCGCAGGTTTCCGCGGCCTTACAACGCCGAGAAGCTCAAGCTGTACCAGTGAAATCACTACCCACAAGTGTGCACCTCTCTCTTCACAAAGACAATGTAAATTTTTCTAAAAAGTCATTTTCATCTGAATAACAAGAAGGGAACGTTAGAACATTGCGAAAAGAAGAGTTTTGTCTTTGCGGCCTAAGCCCTCACTAAGAGGCAACTGAGCAGCTTCACTGCTCGGTCCGTCCTTAGCGGGCCTCCCACGGCCCCTCCTGCACTAGGGATCAAAGCCCTCACCAAGAGGCAGCCGAGCAGCTACCTTGCTCAGCTATCCCTGGCTGGTAGCTCCCTTACCACACAACACCAGGGATAAAAGCCCTCACCAAGAGGCAGCCGAACAGCTACCCTGCTCGGCTATCCCTGGCTGATAGCTTCCCTATCCCACAACGCCAGGGATCAAAGCCCTCGCCAAGAGGCACCGGGAAGCAACCCTGCTCGGCCATCCTTAAGGACAAAAAGCCCTCGCCAAGAGACACTGGGCAGTAACCCTGCTCGGCTATCCTTAGTAGGCCAATCACGGCCCTTCCTGTGCTAAGGATGAAAAGCCCTCGCAAGAGGCAACCAAACCCGCCCTTGTTCGGTTATCCCTGGCTGGTAGCTCCCTACCCCAACAAACCAGGGATTAAAGCCCTCACAGAGGCAACCGGACCAGCCCTTGTTCGGTTATCCCTGGACGGTAACTCCCCTACCTCACAACGCCAGGGATCTAAGCCCTCACCAAGAGGCAGCCGAGCGGCTACCCTGCTCGGCTATCCCTGGCCGGTAGCTCCCCTACCTTAAAACGCCAGGGATCAAAGCCCTCACCAAGAGGCAGCCGAGTGGCTACCCTGATCGGCTATCCCTGGCCGGTAGCTCCCGTACCCCACAACGCCAGGGATCAAAGCCCTCACCAAGAGGCAGCCGAGCAACTACCCTGCTCGGCTATCCCTGACTGGTAGCTTCCCTACCCGACAAAACCAGGGATCAAAGCCCTCACCAAGAGGCAGCCGAGCAGCTATCCTGCTCGGCTATCCCTAGCTGGTAGCTTCCTACCCCACAACGCCAGGGATCAAAGCCCTCGCCAAGAGGCACCGGGCACCAACCCTGCTCGGCCATCCTTAAGGACAAAAAGCCCTCGTCAAGAGGCACCGGGCAGTAACCCTGCTCGGCCATCCTTAGTAGGCCAATCGCGGCCCCTCCCGCACTAAGGATGAAAAGCCCTCGCAAGAGGAAACCAAACCCGCCCTTGTTCGGTTATCCCTGACTGGTAGCTCCCTACCCCAACAAACCAAGGATCAAAGCCCTCACAGAGGCAACCGGACCCGTCCTTGTTCGGTTATCCGTGGCTGGTAGTTCCCTACCAAACCACGGATCAAAACCCTCGCCAAGAGGCACCGGGAAACAACCCTGCCCGGCCCGTCCTTAAGGATCAAAGCCCTCGCAAGACGAAACCGAGCCCGCACTTGCTCGGTTATCCCTGGCTGGTAGCTCCCTACCCCAACAAACCAGGGATCAAAGCCCTCGCCAAGAGGCACCGAGCAGCTACCTTGCTCGGCATCGTCCTTAGTAGGCCAACCACGGCCTCTCCTGCGCTAAGGATCAAAGTCCTCGCAAGAGGCAACCGAGCGGCTACCCTGCTCGGTTATCCTTGGCTGGTAGCTCCCTACCCCAACAAACCAGGGATCAAAGTCCTCGCCAAGAGGCACCGAGCGGCTACCCTGCTTGTCATCGTCCTTAGTAGGCCAACCATGCCCCCCCGGCGCTAAGGATCAAAGCCCTCGCAAGAGGCAACCGAGCCCGCACTTGCTCGGTTATCCCTGGCTGGTAGCTCCCTACCCTCAACAAACCTGGGATCAAAGCCCTCGCCAAGAGGCACCGAGCAGCAACCCTGCTCGGCATCGTCCTTAGTAGGCCAACCACGACCCCTCCCGCGCTAAGCATCAAAGCCCTCGCAAGAGGCAACCGAGCGGCTACCTTGCTCGGTTATCCCTGGCTGGTATCTCCCTATCCCAACAAACCAGGGATCAAAACCCTCGCCAAGAGACACCAAGCAGCTACCCTGCTCGGCATCGTCCTTAGTAGGCCAACCACGGCCCCTCCCACGCTAAGGATTAAAGCCCTCGCAAGAGGCAACCGAGCGGCTACTCTGCTCGTTATCCCTGGCTGGTAGCTCCCTATCCCAACAAACCAGGGATCGAAGCCCTCGCCAAGAGGCACCGAGCGGCTACCCTGCTCGGCACTATCCTTAGTAGGCCACTTACGGCCCCTCCAACAACTAAGGAATATGAACTCAACAAGAGGCATCCGTTCTATCAACGTCTTCGTGATCTCCACGTCGACTTCGGGGCCATGGAGATACCGTCTTCCCGCCGATCCTCGCACACTTGGTAAATGATCAGAGTCAAGTCGACGGGTAATCGCTAGACAAGGAACATGCCGACCATAAAAGCAGTTTGTGCAGATACAAGTATCTACCAACAAAAGGAAGTACAAGCACAAACATTACTGCAAAAACAAAAAGTTTTTATTCACAAAGCCAAAAATCTTTATAAGGGTATTGTGGGTGTTTCCCCCAATCAGAGCAAAACTCTGTTTTGAATTTCAAAATTCAAAAATTGAAGCAACGGTTTAGGTCCCGTGCGCTGCGTGCTGCGTGCCACGTGTCAAGCGCAGACGCGCCAGCGCCAGGTGCGCTGCGTCCTAGGCAGCGCACCCAATCAGAGCAAAGCTCTGTTTTAAATTTAAATTGAAGTAACGCTTCAGATCCTGTGCGCTGCGCGCCACGTGTCAAAAGCAGACACGCCAGCACCAGGAGCGCTGCGCCCTAGGCAGCGCACCGAATCAGAGCAAAGCTCTGTTTTAAAATTCAAAATTTAAATTGAAGCAACGCTTCAGATCCAGCGCTATGCGTTGCGTGCCACGTGTCAAACACGGGCACGCTAGCACAGCTGCGCTCTGCGCTGCGTGCCACGTGTCAAACACGGGCTCGCCAGCACAGCTGTGTTGCGTGCTGCGTGTCAAGCTCAGGTGCGCTAGCGCTGGAATAAAAATTCCCCCACCGTCAGATCAAAAGATCTACTAATAACAAATTATTAATCAATCAGAACTAAAATTCTGTTATGGAAAGATTTTCTAATCTTATTAAAACAAGAAGATTATCTTATGCAAAGCAGAATCCCTAGGATCAAAGATCCAACGGTGGGAAATATTCCCAAATCAATCAGAGAAAGATCTCTTAAACTGATTTAAAAAATCAATTGGCCCTATATAAAGACCCCAAGACTTCAAGTCTCAAAAAAGAGAGAAAACCCTCTGCAAACTTTGAGAAAACTCAAAGAAAAAGAAAGGCAAGCCTTTAGCAAAAGAAGATCATTTCTTCAAGGTAAAGAATTGATTCTTGAACAATAGAGAGGAAACCATCCCATAAAAAGAAGAAACATCTTCTAAAAAGATCATAGATCTAAAAAGGACCAAGGTCTTTGATAAAAAAGGAGATCAAAAGATCTAATCATAAGAAAATAATAAATAAAGAAGTATTTACTTCATTCACAGATCTTTTGATCTATAAAGACAGAGCCTTTTATAAAAACAAGAACTTCTGTTCTTGGATCTTGAGGCAAAGCCTCCTTTGAAGAACAAAAATTTGTTCTTAGATCTTAAAATTGATCAGATGCGCCCTGCGCTATTGAAAAGTGCATTGTCCTCATGAGTTGCGCTCTTGCGCTCATTGGAACGGCGCTCAGCGCTAAAACCCGCCACGTGTCAACCAGTGACACAATCTGCGCTTTGCGCTTCTACAACAGAGCACTACGCTCATGGGCTGGCGCTCAGCGCCAAGCGCGCCACGTGTCGCTCACTGGTGCGCCAACAGACTAGCGCGACGCGCTCATATACTAAAAGCGCAATGCGCTAACAAACTAGCGCTAAGCGCGACACGTGTGCTCTTCGTGTGCGCTACCCGACAGAAGCGCAATGCGCTCTTTGACTGGCGCAAAACGCCTGATGCGCCACGTGGCGCGCTGTCAGAACATACTTTGTTCTGATGAATGCTATGCATTCAATATAAGACAAAAAAATGTCAGATCCCAATGCTTAGCATTATTAAAAGGGCAGAGCCCAAGTAAAGGCCTAATGGCCAGAACAAAAATAAAATGTTAAACATTTTTAACTGGATTTAGCCCAATTCTGGCCATAAGTTCTCAATTTAAATTGAACTGAGCCCATCTGCTCTTTCAATCAATTTACACCCGGTTCGAGGGTACATCTCTTTACTCCTCTGATATCTTTCGTTGTAATCTTTCAACGTCGTCAGAGAGGTGACGGGTCCCGACAACCACACATTACTACGGACTGTGAGGTCCTTAAACTCATGGACTATGATGTCCTTAATCTTGACCGTGATGTCTTAAAACTAATATCGGACTGTGGAGTCCTTAAATCCACGGACTATGATGTCCTTAACCTCAACCGTGATGTCTTAAAACTAACATTGGACTGTGGGGTCCTTAAACTCATGGACTATGATGTCCTTAACCTCGACCACGATGTCTTAAAACTAACATTGGACCGAGATGTCCTTAAACTACCAATGGACCGTAATGTCCTTAAACTAATTATCGACCGCAATGTCATTAAACTAAACAATAGAGCCCAATTGCTCTCTTGTTGGATCTAAATGATCCCGTTAAGTCGATCTTAGTCTAAAGTTAGACTAACGTATCCTTAACAAACGTTTAAGTTGATCTTAGTCCCCAAACGAGGCTAACGTATCCTTAAACCAAAACCCCAAACCCAAATCTAAGAAGATACGGATTTGGACTAGTCTACGTCCTACGGGCGACAACATAAATTAGTCTCCGTATACAATCCACGGGCAACCATCAACAAAATAAACACCCACAACACGAAGTGACCATATGGTGAAAGAGAAAGTTGTTACCGCGGTGCGGTAACGTAATTAACTGCAGGGGCTTGCGCCTGCAGGGAAGAGCGTCCCCACAATCAAAAACCCTTCAGATGAGGGGGAATCTGACGAAGTCTGCTACATCGGCCGCATCCGTCTGAACCTTCGATACATGGCGCCATAAATCAACTTGGCATCTTCGGAGAGGTGGACGGATAACACCAATTAGCATCTGCCCCGAATTTCAGGCAAGACGTCCGCCGCGTCTCTGCCGCGTCTTTCGGAGGGGAACAGTGGGCTCCCCAGCCTTATCAAAATTGCCCGGAGGCTTACAAAAGAGAAAGGAGGAAAAACCAAAAGGTCGGGCCGCAAGCCCCACCTAGGCCTCACTCCCCTCATCGCTATCTGCCGGAGGCGGGACCACCGATAGTGGGACCCGAGCACGGAGCTCACCGTCGGCGAACTCCGGAAGCTGCTCCTTGACGGCATCAAGAGCCTTGTTCCATGCAGTGGCGGAGGCCTAGCCGAGGTCGGCGTAAAACTGGTCCGACTCCTTGTAATCCGCCACCGCCTTCCTAGCCCGTGTCTCGGCGGCCTCCGCAGCCTGAAGCGCTGCTTCGGCATCCCGCCTGCTGGCATCCCTCGCCCTCCTCATGGCTGCAAAGTGATCGGCCAGTTCCATCAACTTCGTCTCAACGAGTCGGTGGGACTCACTTAGGCGGCGGTAGGACTCCCGGCACTTTGAAACGGTGAGATCCGCGTCTTCTGACCGGCCTCTGAGGGCGAGCGACCTCTCCCTCTCCAGACGCAGCTCAAGTCGCAGACCCTCGACCTCCGAAGAAGACTCTTCTGCTGACCTCGCAGCCCGAATAGCTCTCTCGGCTTCCATACGAGTAACAAGGGCGCAGTGCTGAAAGACCTGGCGAAAAATGGCAGAGAAACTTATGGACACCAAAACTGAGGAAAGGTTGCTTGAAATAACGCATGAGGGGGTACATACCTGAACCGCCTCCTGTGCGATAGCCGCCAGTTGGGCCCTCAAGGTCCCCCGTGGCATCCGGCCGACTCCTCCATACCAGCAAGAAGGCTGGCGGCAACGGAAAGCCCTGACGGGACCACGAACTAGACATCCCTCTCCTGCATAGGAGTCCCCTCCAGAATCTCCGTCGGCGGCGCACGAGAGACCGTCCTCTTCCGCTTAAGAGGAACCCCATCTTCGCCCTCTCCTGCATCCCTCGTCTGAGATTCGGGAACCCGTGTACGCCTTTAGCCGCCGCCGGAACAATCGTCAGGAGCTCGTGACGGGGCAGGTGGCCCCGCCGTCGGGGGCACATCCGGCGCAAGGCTTGAGTAGGCCGGAGGCACGACTGCACCGCCGTCCCCTTCCGGGACTGAGCGCCGAAGGCACCAAGAGTCTGGGATCGAACCATCTGTCCTGCCAAAAGGGAGAGGAGGCTCGACTCAGAAGGAGAAGAAGCAGAAGGAAGAAGCAAGATCCGACCTAAAGGGGAGAGCGCCGAGCTAACAAGACTCAGAATGAGAAAATGTGTAGAGAGAGAGACCCCAAATCAGGCCTCCCCTCGATTTATACAGCCGGCGTCCTCATCCAACGGCGACGGAGTTGACTCTCGCCAAAACGGTTCGCTACACTCAACGGCCACGATCGCTCCACCTGTTGCAAGCACATTGGCAGCGTCACATCGGATGCCAGAAGCCTGCGGCACGCCACATCGGCCAACCGGCGCCCGACATGTGGCCCGTCGCTTCACCAAAGAGCACACGATCCGGCGCACCCTCTTTAATGAAAAAGATCTCGCCTTGATTCGCTGGCATCATCCAGAAAAGACAACTAATTTCCCAGAGACACGCCCGATGATATTTTCGGAAAGGAGCTCACCTCGGGTGATCTGGCAAACCACTCTCGACCCGACCCGTCAGCTGGTCGGGACGAGAGTGGGGGGCTAGTGATGTTGCTCGATATCGGTGATCTCCCAGATCAGGACGCGTGGCAGATGACGTGTCCCAGGGCTCACAAGAAAGGACTTACAGTGGCCGACCAGACCACACCCACGCTCGCCCTGCCGAGCGGACACTGGCTCGCCTCCGAGCCTCCTGCACAACTGGCCTCCTTGGCCCCACAGCTCGCATCCGAGCTATCACAGGCTCGGGCCTCCTCGGCCCTCTCAGCTCGCCTCCGGGCTCGAGCAAAACCAAGATACCTCGGCTCTCCCGCTCCTCCGCGAGCTGTTCCGTCGAGTTCATCTTCCTCAGTCTCATCGACCGACCAACGGCACCGCTTGCAGGCGTAACCGACATCCCGCGAATCTCGCCATGTGCGAGATCTCCGTCGGCCATATCCCACGTTCCACGCTACCACGATTCTCCATTAACGAGCATGTCTCGCCATTAATGGGAGGTACCGCTCATCACGCGGGCGTGACGTCGAGAGCGTAACGGCCGGCGTGATTCCAGACGATCGAGGTAAGCTATTTTGACTCCACTAAGCCGTTACTTTGCTCGGATCTCCAGTCTAACTTGATCGTCGGGATACAACCATCCCGGGACTTCCTTGCAGGTAACTCGGCAACCACAACCTCAACCCATTGAGATCCACACGTTTCAGGAGTGACAGCCTTCAGATCAAATCTCAGCCATCCATGGCCATCATTAGGAGATTAACGGAAGGCAACATTCCGAGGAGATCTCAGTTTCCATCGCAAAGTAATCGGAATCGGCGATGGGATTCATGTTTAGGATTAGGTTATCGTCGTTCTTTGCCGGCGCCGCCGCGGCGTCGGTCGGTGGATTTTACTACCTCTACAAGGATTACATGGTCGCTCATCAGACCATCTCTCAGCAGGTCCCTCTCTCTCTTTCTTTTTATTGATTCATCGATTGATCTTGCTGTTGTTGTTTGGGATATTATGGGTTAGAAAATAGGGCACTGATGATGACGATTTTCCTACCTCTACAGAAATTAGGGCACTGATGATTCGATTTGCTGTGAATGGGTTGTGTGAGAAGGAATGGGGGAATAGGAGATTGTTGGGGATTTTGAAGAATTTAGTTGTGGATTTGGAATTGCATTGAAACCCTAGTTTGGGAATGGTTTTTTTAATCTCTCAAGGTTATTTGTATAAAAATGGTTTGCAAGGGATAGATTTTTTCACCCCTTTCAAATATTTATACATCATTTAACATTTAGAATGGTGGGCTAAGGAGGGAGGTTGTCAACTGAGAGAACTTCTTTAGGAGAGCTTTCTTTCAAGTTTCGGCTTGTAGCCTTGGTGGAACTTTGGGAATAATAGGTGGCAGTGTAATCATCTCAGGGCAGTGCTTCTTTTCAAGGGAAATCCTTCTTCTTTGCATGCCAACTCCGTGGTGAGTCTCTCTAGCCTTCTGAGATGTTTGAGTGACGATGCTATGTAAAGATAGGATAAGAAATTAGTGTACTTGTAAGAAGCTGAAGGCATATCTTATGGAGGATGAATCTAAGAAGAACTATTTGAGATGGTATGAACATGTCCGACGGGGGTAAATAATTTGTGCAAGAGAGGCAAAATTATAGTTAATGATGCATAGGGAGCTAGAGTTATACCTCACAAAAGATGTAGGGACTCTGTGAGAAACATACGTTGCCCATTTAATCAAGGACACGACCCTTCAGAATGTAAGAAAAATGTTCATGTAGACAATCCCAAAGGTTTTATAGAAAGGCTTCTTGTTGTTGCACTATTTTTTCTATCACAAAGTATTTTGTATTTAGCTCAAATGACTATGGTGAGAAGTCTTGCTAAATTACATAATGTTAAAAGGTAAAAAGGATTACTATGTATTCTTAAGACACCATCTTATCTATTTTTTTTAATTTTATTTTGCTAAAGATTTTTCATTAGAAGCTATTTGTACTACTTGATTATGGAAACTTCTTTAGACTTTTAGACCTTTGAAGATAACTAAAATGGCTAGCTAAGGAAAGCAGAGAAGTTTAGTTTAATGATCTTATGAAAAATTTGGTTACATATCTCATTTGTTCCTTTTTCCATTGTCATATTTATGCCCGCAACTAGCACTACTCTCGATTTGGGTTTGATCTATGAAGCACGGATTGCCTCACGTGTCATCTCGAATTACAAATCGGAGTGGATTCTCTTTGATTTGTTGCTATTCGTGTATCAGAATCGCGAATCCTGATTTTAGTAATTAAATAAATATGAAATTCGAATACTTCATGATTTGACCCGATTTGCGTGTCGGATTTGACCAATTAAATTGGTTTTCAGGTATGGTTTGGGCTGATCATTTAGATCTGTTTTTAGATGCGGTTTGGATCCGTCATTTAAATAAATTAAATTAAATCTCGCTTGAGGTTTTGTGGCTGACCATAGATCCATTTTTGCCTTTTCGCACGTACACATACAATCTTATGTTTTATTAGAATTGTTTAAGATCGTCTTTTGTTATTTATATATTTATATGTATTTATATATTAATACATAGTAGATATTAAATAAAATCGATATTAAAATTTGTCCTTTATCCTAGATTTTTTTGAAAATTGTGAATCCGCTAATGCGAATCATATCATATTATACAAATCTGTACTACATAGCTTAGGATGCTAGACTGCAAACTATCTTAGTGCCCGTAGGCTTTTACTCTGGACAAAAATCATTCAACAAGGAGAATGGTTTAGTCCCATCTGGTCACCAACTCAGTATTATAATATACAGATCATAACTAAGTATCATCACTGGGTTCAGCCTGAGTTTAGGCAGGATCCTTGTGGGTTCAGTGCTTAATTAAAAGCAGAAAATCACAGAATATGTAGAAGTTACAAGTCTGGAATCAAAAGCTGAGAATGTAGCAGTGCATGTATGCGTCTAGTTGTCTTCTTTCTTTCTTATGACTTACCTATTTTATGTTCTAGAGAGGGAGGGAGGGAGGGAGGGTTTTTTGTTGTATTTTTTTTTGTGGTGGGGCGTGGGGTTGGAGGTTGAGGCAGGTTTATATTATCAATGAACTAGTTGCTCTTGATTGTTTAGTTCTTCAGTTGTTGGCTAGTTGACCTGTTATTGGATATCAGAATGCTTGTGGATGGATTATATATATTCTTGACCATTATCTAGCTTAGCCTTTTTAGCCCTCACTCCTCACATCATCATACTAGATCTTATGTATAAAGCCGAACAACATCATTCGAGGTTCAAGTAGTTGCCAAGTTGAAACACCTTAATCCCAATAAATCCAGCTGAATATGCTTCTGAACAATAATAAGTTTATATAACGGCATGTGGCGTTCAGTACGTATTTAGGATTTTTCCTTGTTAGGATGGAGATAGGTTCTTAAGCATATTTGTAACAGAAAGTTGTGTGCATTGTTTTAAATGTTGGTTGACGCCCACCTGCACACATGTTGTTTGAGCACTGGTTGCCATGACAAGGTAAATAAGTTTATAGCATGTTCGGTCAGTAACTGCAATATGTTGGTTTTGCATGTCATAAACATAGTAGCATGTCATTTTGCAAACGGATTAAAACAGTTTCGTGATTGTTCGATTATTCTGTTCTTCATTTTTCTATTGTTTGAAGTATTATGTAGTTTATGTTAATCCTTGTAATGTTATTTACAATTTGGAGAAGCGACTATATTGGTCTCATAGAATTATACTAATACTCAATACTCTTTCTAGTTCATAGTTTGCTTGTTTAGGATTCGGCACTATATGAAAGGATTGGCCTTGGACTGAAGCCTTTTCATGGACTTTGTAAAACCTTTAATGGACTTTATTCAGGATTCAGCATTAATTATGAAAAGATTGGCTTTGATACTGATTAATGGATCCTTGTGCTCCATGTAGACTGCATTTTGATATAAATGCTTCTACTACAACAATGATGGATATCTATGAGATTTTTGGTCCAACGTTATGCCCTACAACTTCATAATTCCTATATCAGTATCTTGACATGGAAATCCCTGACTGCTATAAAACTCGACATCTGCCATTATAGCATTGGTCTAGGACTTTGGCCTCGTGTATTCTACTGTTCTTAGAATTAAAAGCTTATTTGTGAAATCTCTGTCCATTTAGAAGTTAGTCACTGTTGTTATTTTGAAAACAAGATATGAGGCTCATGTTTTCACTTCTGTATCTCCTTCCTCCTTGGTTTTGACCTTGACTACATGAACAACAATAACAAGATGAAGAAAAGTCTTTATCTCAGCTTACGTAATCGGATACATGAATTAATTTCTTTCATTCAACTCTATCAAGGGTTATCTTGATTAGAAATTTAGAATAGCTAACATAGTTTTTAAGTGCCTTTGTCCGTTCTTGTTTAGGGTTACCTTTTATTCCCCATTCCTTCATCAACTATAATCTTGTTACCTCTAATTGTTGTACCTATCGGCCTACGTTTTGCTTGCCCAAACCATCTCAATGATTCCTCTTATGATTGTTGGAGCCAGCTCCATTTTTTATAAAACAGACGTACTCATCTTTTATCATACTTCTTAGAATATTGTCACTCATCCATCGCGTCATCTTTATTTCAAAAGTTGCTTTTTTGGACATGTTTTATAATTACACATGATTTTAAAGTATAAAACATTTTTTAATGCCTTCCTATAGAATTTCCCCTTTCAATCTTTCATAAGCATTCTATGTTCACATAATACCGTTAAAGCCAAAAAGGTTCCAAAATGCAGATGTTCTTCTTGAGTCGGTGGCTATGGTCATCAGGAGATGAGGGGATACCAAAGTCTTAGAGATGTGACTTAGAAATATGACAGGAAGTAAGGTTTAAAGATATGATATTATCTTTATTTGGATCTTGAAAAGGATATGTTAGGTTGGGAATGATGCTATTTTGAGGGTTAAGTACAATGCTGGGATAACAAGAATTCAACCTCCAGTTGGCAAAGCTTCAGTGCGGTGATTCCAAATCTTTTGTTTGCTGGAGATAAATACTCCACTACTCTGTCTTCCCCTTTTCTCGTCTCCTCCGTCAATCAGTGCATTCACGCACCTGATACTCCTAAGTTTTCATGAGTTTTATTCTTCCCTCTTATAATCTTCTTTTACCTTTTCGCCATCAGCAACAGTACTTGTATGTAACAGTAAGACGCCTTAAGCTCTTCTGTAATTTTCTGTCCCTCACTATATTGCATTGCACATGATTATTTAATTTTATCTTGCTAGTGCCCTCTGTTTTTTTTTTGTGCCATCTTTATTGTATATAGATGAGACATGTGTTGCCATTCTCTTATTTGCTAACGTTCCATAACCTTGATCTTCTTAATTAATGTCATCAGGATGATCGATCTGACTGGAATAGTTATATAGTTTATTGTAATTTTTAATATAAAAAATCATGCCGTTTTCCTGTTAAAAATTTGCGAGACTTGAGACATTTAATCAAAACATTATTCATTATTGTATGCTATATATTATTCTTAGAAGTTGTAGCATAAGAGTGTATCATCAATCTTGAGAGTCGGAGAAGTATAGATACGGATACTTGGCACAATTCTATACACGCATGGAGACATGGTAATTTGCTAGAAAATAGTACATGAAGACAAGATAGACTATATAACAAGGAAGATGATGATGATGATGATGACGACGACGACATAAGGGAAAATTGTCTACCCTCCTGGAAACCGCAAATAACACAAACTTGTTGGCATAATTTTTTGTACTAATACTATCAAAAGCTTTGTTTCAATAGGCATTTCATTGCCTTGTTACCTTTGCAAATAAAAGAGAATTCCCTTTTTTCCCCTTTTTCAGGTTAAAGATAACTACCAATCTCTTGAGGAACGCTATGAAGCTTTGAACGCACGCTTCACAAGTTTAGAAAATTCGAAGAATGTAGAAACTGCAACACCGCCTGTGGAGGGAACTGAATAGATGTGATATTTCTTTGATGATGATGAGGTTTTGTTCGTCCCTAATGTTTGTTTTGATGAGTTCCTGTTGTTTTTCTTAACACCAAGATACAATTCAATGGATCTCCATATGAGTTGCATTGAGATTTCAAATGATCTCATTTCATAATACGTACTCTGGGCACCGGTGCTCTAAAACTTGCTCTTCTTTTCTTTCTGTAACGACAATTGTATCATTTTTGTACAAGCAAGAGCCATTTAGATAATGGTTAGGGCTGCTGTTATAATTTCCTCAGGACGAAGCTAAAGCTGTGCAATTGCATTAGAGTTTTCTAATTTAGGGCAGTTACAATCAGACTGTTTCGTTGGATTTAAGAGCTTGTTCGATTACAGTTTTATTTCCAGTTCACTTTAAGCTTTTTATGGCGTGAAGCTGTTACAAACCGATGGTGATATTATCCTTTTAGGAATGAAGTCTGTGTTCAGTGGTCCTCCTAATTGTATTACTGAAGTCTCTGTGAGGAAGCGACTTTTCTTGATGCTTTTATTTCGATGCGACCCTTTCAATAATCGAACCGGCAACTTTTCAGTAAATGCGTACTGCATGAGCTGTATGCTCAGTTGGTGTCTTCTTTCTTTCTTTTTGTGATTAGTTGCGTTAACATGATACATAAAATATAAAAGAAAGCCTTTTCGTTATTCTCAGCCCGGATTTATCCGGCTCGCCCAGCCTAGCCCAAACCGTTAAAGCCCACGCACTTGCTAAACTGTTACACACGGAAGTCACGTGCGTTGGCTCACATCCCCTCCACAATCCAATCCAAACGCCAAACGATCATCGCAACGCCACCACGATGCCCTCTGTTGCCCTCATCTCTCAACCACCTCCACATCCTCTCTTCACCCGTCGCAAAACCACCACCACCTCCGTCGTCTCCTTCTCCAACCTCCCTCAAAACCCTAACCCTAACCCTAGTTCCTCACCTCTCAAGCTCAACCTCCATCAACAACTCGCCTCGATCGCTTCGAAATCCGACGAGTCCTCTCTCAGAGGCTCCGACGTTCTTCATGCGCTTCAGAGAGCAGCCGCGATCAAGAAGAAGAAGAAGACGATGAAGAAAAAATCAACGAGACGAAACGAAGGAGGAGATGCGGTCGCTGCTGGACGCGAAGATTTCGATTCCGGAAACGTGCGGCCGATCAATGTTCGGAGAGAGTGGAAGGAACGGATCGATGAGCTGGAGAGGAGAGTCGAAGAATTGAAGTCTCAGTATCACTATTGAATTGAAATCGATTCTGTTGATTGAATATGTTAGAGTAAAAAATGTCATTTTTTTTTTGTTTTGAGTTCTGAATTCTTAGCGAAATAGCAGCTTTTGAAGAATAGCAACTTAGATTTGGGTTTTAGTTGGAGATGAAGTTCGATTTTTGTTGGAGGAGAAATTTTCGGGCAATGCAATCAGGCAGGAGAGAGAAAGGTACAGGAATTCTCGGGCCAGCTTCAAGGTGTCTATACTTCTATTTCTTTTTCTTATGCATGCATCTTCGAACTTTGATGAATTTTTTTGAGTGATTTTTTCATCAAAAATAGGGATAGAAAGTGAAGAAGTTATATATACAAGTAATTACCATAGTTCTTTATTTCCTCTGATGAATGGCTTCAATGTTTTCGTACAAATATAGCTTGCAGAATCTCTGGTTTTATCCTCTTTGCAACCAAAATCGTGGTCCCTAATTCTCTTCAAGTATAAAGGAAGTTAAATGGTGTTGAAAATGACTTGAAAATGTTGAGCTGCCCAAAAGTCTTGTTTAAAGAGTCCAAGGATGAAGCCGAACCCGGTCCAGAGGCTGACACATGCGCTGACGTGCGTATGGTCGGCGTATGCAGACGGCAAGGCGGCCGCATGCATGCATTGACTGCATGTACGGACAACACAACGTCGGGGACATGAATATTGATAGATAAAATGCATTAAATGTATTGAAAGAGATGTTGATTGATGATAATGGAGGGGTTGCACATTTGAATGCATTATTAATTAAAGAATTGAATGAAGTCCAAAAGAGGGGGCTGTATATTTGCATATATAATGAATGTTGTGCAGAGAGGAAGTGTCACGTCCCGCTTCCCAGAGTACGCAAGATTGGGCACGTGACATAGCCAACCATGCTACCTGTGGGTAGGAAGTATCCATCCACAGTCACATTACGGCTGTAGAGATATCAAGAACAATATAAATAAACTAATCTAACACATGTCCAAATCCATAATAACAAGAGTCGATGAATAATAAGTGCGGAAGCAAATGATCCAATACAATAAATAAATAGCACGTCCCATAATGCGGGCTCACATCTGGAAATGAAATGAAATAAATAAACTAATCACTATAGACTCACAGATCAGCCTGCTGGCTGAGGTACTCCTGCTCGGTCGTCGACAGTGGTAAAGAATCTGGGCCATGCAAAACCCAGACGTCAGCGCGTCATGTCAACCAGTAATATAATATAAACATGGTAATAAGCAATGCAGGGATGAACATGAATCAAACAATAATATAAAACAAGTAGTGCAGGGTAGTGTGCAGTGGGTAACTAAATTGTTCTATCGGGTTTCTATTCTAAAGTCTTTGAAATCAATTGATGACTCGTCGATGTAACTCAATAGTATCCCGTGCGTGCCCGGGACCACGGTCAAGATTCTCGGGGCTGAATCCGAGACGTGCCGCTAGGCAGTAAAAAGTAGCAGGATGGATGAGTGATGTCAGCATCATCACTCCGGGGCTGGCCTAGCCCGTAAGACTGATCAGAACAGGTATCGAACTGTTGAGTTACAAGTCGGTTTCACCTTTGATTTCCCCATACCTCCAAGTTGTGTATGTCGAGTCAGGTATTCAGTAAACAAGGACTAATGCCAACACAGGATCAGGTAAAAGCAGGTTTGTCTGGATAGACAACAGGAATGGTCCATGAGGAGCCCAAGTCAGGTTTGTTGGCATTAGGCATGAGATCAGGTAACAAGTCAGGTTATGGTACAACAGGTTGAGTTGGTAGTACAGGGTACCATGTCCGGTGCATCGGTATGTATATATATGTCATGTGTAGCAAGGTCAGGTCAATATGTAATGCAATCGAAGGTGTGCTCATAACAGGTATAGAAGAGAATAAGGAACAACAACAGGAAATAAAGTAAATAACAATAACAGTTCATTTAATCACAATGGTGCATTAATATGGTGCAGTTGTATTATCGTATTAACAGGTTTGAGCACCCTTGGGGTGCAATAATCACAGGGTGGTGCAATATTAATAACAGAAAGTAATGAAGATATATGTGTACAATTATCGTCCTTTAAATAGCAAAATGATTAACTGGTAGTTTCGTTATTAGGGTTACAGTGGCAAAATACGGTTTAGGTTGCAGTATCATGATATATATCATATTCCGTCCAAATGAGAAAAGTAACTATATTTAGTTAACAATGCAAGTTTTATGAGTCAAGCGCACTTAATTAGGATAACATAGCATGTAGCAAGTAATACTTGCCTCGACGGTTTCGCAAACCGGAAAACACGAACGCAGCGTCGGCAGAAAACACGCGACGGTTGCACGGGCCACGGATCGAGTCCAAACAACGAACAGCGGGACCACGCGGACCGGAGTACTTCGCTGGAGAGTCGGGTCAAGTCGTCGGCACGGCTGGAATCCGGCGAAATGTCAAAACGGCGACGAAGTTAGCAAAATACAAACTATGGACACGAACGACCAGCGAGGGGTTAACACGAAGGGAGAAAGTAAAGAGATGCTTACAGGGGTGGCACGGGTGTCAACCACGACGGGTTCGACGGTGATGGGGCGCCGGCGGCGAACAGGGAACGCGGCAGTCTAGGCTGAAAGTTGCTGGTTCTGATGGTGTCGCGACGAGGGGAGGTAATAGTCTGGTCTGGATCGTAGGGGGAAGAGGAGGTGGTCGGCGGTGCACTGGCGACGACGACGAGAGTCGACGGCGGCGATCTCCGGCGAACCAGAGAGGTTGCTAAGGTTCGGCGTCGGGTTCTGTTGTAGCGCTGGCTAGGGAAGGAGAAGGAAGGTGAAGGAGTCGGGAAGAGGGTGAAGGGAGGAAGTCGACGTCGTCGGCGATGGGAGGCGGCGGCGATGGCAGCACAGCGGTGCAGGTGGTGGTGGCGTTGCTGCAGGCTCTGGAAGGAGGGAGAAGAGGAGGAAAGGGGGTGCGGTCGAGGCTGTGGAGGCGAGGATGATGGTGGTGGTCTCGTCGGCGCGGGGACTGCGGCGGCGACGGCGACGAGATGGCTAGGGTTCGGGGGTTCGTGGGTTCTGCGATGGGGTTTCTCGCGTGGGAACGAAGGAAATATAAGGGATAGAGAGAGATTTTAGGGGAGAGAGAGAGAGAGATTAGAGAGAGATAGAGAGGCGGAGAGAGAGGGAGAGGGTTTGTGGGGCCCACGAGAGATTATATATCTCTCGTGATTGGCTGGCAACTGAAAAGGAAAAATTTAAAGAAAGATTTAAAAGATTAAAAGGGATTTAGACGTTATTATAAGGAACAGAAATATATATTATATAGTTTCGTATTATTAAATTAAATGGGTATTTCGGCGCTAAAAGAAACATTTCCAAATTGCGCCCGGGTTGCGTCCAAATGTTTCAAATTCAAATAATAGGATTTTAAGCGGGTTCCAAATTTTAAAATGAGATGTCTTATGATTAAAATGCATGCCCCCAAGTCGGAAACTTGCACGCACGCGTAGCCGTCCAAACTCGCCCGTTTCACCGAACGGGATGAAATCTCGACGCGCGGACGCTACCACGCGACTAGTGGTGACGAGTAGGCCAACATGGATATTTTTAATTTCATTTTAGGCGTTAAAATTTGTTATAGGCAAAAATGACTTAGCCGGTTAAAATTTTGCAACAAGAACCAAACAAGCAAGATAATTGAAATGAGCAATGTCTAACACTCAACTAGTAACAGAAATAGTACTATTGGGCTCGGGTGTTACATCATACCCAACTACAAAAAGAATTTCGTCCTCGAAATTCCAAGAATACAAGATAGCTAACTACAGAAAAAGGTGAGGAAACTTCTGCCGGATCTCGTCTTCTCGCTCCCAAGTGGATTCTCCATGCAATCTTACAATCTCCTGCATGTACCGCTCTGCCAAAGTCTCCGTCGATTGACCAACCCGAAAAGGAATAAAGTGAGCTGTCTTGGTCAACCGATCGACAATCACCCATACTGCATTGTTGCCCTTTGGACTCCGCGGTAAGGTCGTCACGAAATCCATGGTTATATGTTCTCACTTTCACTGAGGAATCGGAAGTGGTTGTAACAAACCAGCAACCCTTTGGTGTTCAGCCTTGACTTGCTGACACACCAAGCACTTAGCCACGAAGCGAGCAATCTCCCGTTTCATACCTTCCCACCAGAAGTGCTGTCGAATATCTCGGTACATCTTTGTCCCTCCTGGATGTACAGAGTAAGCTGAACTGTGTGCCTCCTTCATAAGCTCTTCACGCACATCTCCTTTTGGCACACACACACGGCTACCATACCTCAACGAACCATCTCCGTGGATCACTAAATCGGTTCGTAGTCCGGCTTCAACCTGCTCTCGAAAATTTTGCAGTCTAGGATCCTGCGATTGTGCCGCTTTAATCTTCTCAACTAAGGACGACTGTACTTGCAACTGCATCAACTGTCCCGTAGCATGTGGTAGCACAACCTCCAAGTCAAATCTCCGAAAATCCGCAATGATCTCCCTCTGTGCGGTCAATACCTGAATCGCTGGTAACCGACTAAGCGCATCCGGCACGACGTTAACCTTTCCCGGATGGTACTTAAGATCAAGGTCGTAGTCGGCCATCAGCTCCAACCATCTGCGTTGCCTCATGTTCAACTCCTTCTGAGTGAACACATACTTCAAACTCTTGTGATCTGTAAAGACTTCGACTCTCTCGCCCAAAAGGTACTGTCTCCAAATCTTCAAGGCAAAGATCACGGCCGCAAGCTCCAAGTCATGAGTCGGGTAATTCTTCTCATGAGTCTTCAGTTGTCTCGATGCGTAAGCTACGACCTTCCCATTCTGCATCAAAACACATCCCAACCCTTTTCCAGATGCGTCGCTGTGAATCACCAGTCCTCCGGAATTATCTGGTACGGTCAGGATAGGGGCGGTTATCAACTTCTGCTTCAACGTCTCGAAGGCCAATGCACATCCATCCGTCCAAACAAAAGGTACCTCCTTGCGCGTAAGCTTGGTTAACGGCTCTGCCAAACGAGCGAAATTCTCCACAAATCTTCTGTAGTATCCGGCGAGTCCAAGAAAACTTCTTATCTCCGCAACATTCCTTGGAATTGGCCAATCTCGAACTGCTGCAATCTTCTCGGGATCGACGGCGATTCCATCGCCCGACACGACATGTCCCAGAAATTTCACTTCTTCCAGCCAGAATTCGCACTTACTCATCTTCGCATACAATTTCTCCTGTCTCAGCGTCTGCAGTGCGATCTTTAAATGCTCCACATGCTCCTCCGGACTCTTCGAGTACACCAGAATATCGTCAATGAATACCACAATAAACTGGTCCAAGAATGGTGAAAAGATTCTGTTCATCAAATCCATGAATATTGCCGGCGCATTCGTCATTCCGAAGGGCATCACTAGATACTCGAAATGTCCATACCGAGTTCGAAACGCCGTCTTGCAAATGTCTTCTGCTTTCACTCGGACCTGATGATATCCGGATCACAAATCCAGTTTCGAGAATACTCTCGCGCCACTAAGCTGCTCAAAAAGTTCTCCAATGCGAGGGATTGGGTACTTGTTCTTAATAGTCACCCGGTTCAATTCTCGATAATCAATGCACATCCTACTCGTGCCATCCTTCTTCTTTACTAAAAGAACTGGAGCTCCCCAAGGCGAGTTGCTGCTTCGAATCCAACCCTTCTCAAGTAATTCACCAACTTGCTTCTTAACTTCTTCCAATTCCACTGGTGCCATCGGATAATAAGATTTTGATCCTGGCGCTGCACCAGGAATAAGGTCAATTGCGAACTCCACGTCTCGCTTCGGCGGTAAGCCTGATATATCTTCAAATACATCCATAAATTCGCGAACAACTGCCGGCTCTTCATTACTATCAACTTCCATTGCTGCAAGACCACTGCGTGTCGGCCTAGCCCTGAACTCGACTGGCCCGACAGAACTGCTTCCCCCAGTAAAGGTAAACTCAGGGTGTCCAGGAATCTGGAAAATTACCTTCCTTGCCCTACAGTCAATGTGGGCGTGGAAAGTGCCAAGAAAATCCATTCCCAAGACAACTTCATAGCTGCCCGTATCTATCACCAAGAAATCTGCAAAAAGCTCCCGTCCGCACACAACAACTGCACAATCTCTACATTCCTTACTAGCTATGATTTTCCCATTCCCAGTGTGTATGTCCCAAAAACTAGACAGGGTTGTGCAGGTAATCGAGTGTGTAGTTATAAATTTGGATGACATAAAACAGTGGGATGCTCCGGAATCAAATAATGCCAATGCGGGAGAACCATGAACGAGTAAAGTACCTGAAACCACTTCTCCTGATGCCTTAGCTTCCTCAGCTGTCAACGTGAAAGCTCGAGCCTGATTAGGTCCTTGAGTCAGCTGTTTCTGCCCTTGGAACGGTCTCTGCGGAGGCTTCTGTATATCATCTCTCGTGCGAAGCTTCGACGGACAGGCACCAACTGCGTGATCGGCCGCTCCACAAACCAGACAAAGTCCCAGTCTCCTTCGACAATCCTTCTGCACGTGCCCAGGTAAACGGCAGTAGTCACAAATCACGCTCTTCCTTCGATCAACGATCACAGGCTTCTTCATGGGTGCTACACCTCGACGGTCCACTGGAATACCTCTGCGCCCATGATCTCGGTTAGGTACAAATGCGGGCTTCCTGGCCGCAACTGCTGTCTGCTGTAGGTTCCCTTTCATTCCCGACAAACTCTGCTGCTCCCTGGCTGCCGTAAGAACCTGCGAGAAAGTGGTCAAACCCAGGGAGACAATCTGCCTCTGGATGTCCACATCCAAACTGCGCAAGAACCTTCGCGCCCTGTCTGCTTCCTTGGCGACTAAGGGTCCAGCGAAGCGGCTGAGTCTCGTCCATTCCGCTGCATGTACGTCCACAGATGCTCCATTTTGTCTCAGCCCAATAAATCTCTCTTCCATTTCCTCCCGTGCAGTCCGCGGGAAGAACTTCTCCAGGAAACTTTTAGAGAAATCCGCCCAACTAATTGGCTTGGGTAAGCGGTTCTCCTCCACAAGCCACCACTCTCGGGCGTAGTCCACCAGCTGAATGCGCACCACATCAACTCTTTTGTCCTCTGGGATCTGTGGCGCAATCAGCAAATTCTCCGTGTCCACTAGCCACTGCTCGGCTGGCAACGGCTCCTCTAGACCAGTGAAAGTAGTATGACCCAAACGTCTGAAATCTGCCACGGTCCCTACTCGGTCAACTGGCTTCGCTACAGCTGTGTTTACAGACTGCCGAATGGCCTGCAAACCTTCCTGAAATGAATCTGCTTGCTGCTGGATCAGCTCAGTTTGCCTCTTCTGATTCTCCAACATCCCACGTATCACTCCTAACATGGCGGCTTCATCCACGCGCCTCTGATACGTCTTGAAATTCTTATCTGCCATAGTCATGAAATCAAAACACCCAACATTAGCATGATGATAGATTCAATATATAAATCAAGGCTAGAACTCCAAGATACTTAAATAGAGTACCGCATTGTAACTATGCCGCGGTATCATAGCCACAATTACATAACTCCACCCAAGTCGCCTAAGTCCTAGAGATAGCAAGGAATCAGGTTTTCGAGTCGATATGCAAAAGAAGTTTGCACATCGTAAAAGATATAATCAGAAAGAATGTGATTCAAGAATGGTAAAACGGCAAGGTGGCAGGACATGTTTCCTAAATGCGGGTATTCTGATTCGTGTATCGGGTACAATACCCAACTACAAAAGAATCAACCCAACTAACCTATGGCTTTGATACCAAAAGAACCATGTCACGCCCCGCTTCCCAGAGTACGCAAGATTGGGCACGTGATATAGCCAACCATGCTACCTGTGGGTAGGAAGTATCCATCCACAGTCACATTACGGCTGTAGAGATATCAAGAACAATATAAATAAACTAATCTAACACATGTCCAAATCCATAATAACAAGAGTCAATGAACAATAAGTGCGGAAGCAAATGATCCAATACAATAAATAAATAGCACGTCCCATAATGCGGGCTCACATCTGGAAATGAAATGAAATAAATAAACTAATCACTATAGCCTCACAGATCAGCCTGCTGGCTGAGGTACTCCTGCTCGGTCGTCGACAGTGGTAAAGAATCTGGGCCATGCAAAACCCAGACGTCAGCGCATCATGTCAACCAGTAATATAATATAAACATGGTAATAAGCAATGCAGGGATGAACATGAATCAAACAATAATATAAAACAAGTAGTGCAGGGTAGTGTGCAGTGGGTAACTAAATTGTTCTATCGGGTTTCTATTCTAAAGTCTTTGAAATCAATTGATGACTCGTCGATGTAACTCAATAGTATCCCGTGCGTGCCCGGGACCACGGTCAAGATTCTCGGGGCTGAATCCGAGACGTGCCGCTAGGCAGTAAAAAGTAGCAGGATGGATGAGTGGTGTCAGCATCATCACTCCGGGGCTGGCCTAGCCCGTAAGACTGATCAGAACAGGTATCGAACTGTTGAGTTACAAGTCGGTTTCATCTTTGATTTCCCCATACCCCCAAGTTGTGTATGTCGAGTCAGGTATTCAGTAAACAAGGACTAATGCCAACACAGGATCAGGTAAAAGCAGGTTTGTCTGGATAGACAACAGGAATGGTCCATGAGGACCCCAAGTCAGGTTTGTTGGCATTAGGCATGAGATCAGGTAACAAGTCAGGTCATGGTACAACAAGTTGAGTTGGTAGTACCGGGTACCATGTCCGGTGCATCGGTATGTATATATATGTCATGTGTAGCAAGGTCAGGTCAATATGTAATGCAATCGAAGGTGTGCTCATAACAGGTATAGAAGAGAATAAGGAACAACAGCAGGAAATAAATTAAATAACAATAACAGTTCATTTAATCACAATGGTGCATTAATATGGTGCAGTTGTATTATCGTATTAACAGGTTTGAGCACCCTTGGGGTGCAATAATCACAGGGTGGTGCAATATTAATAACAGAAAGTAATGAAGATATATGTGTACAATTATCGTCCTTTAAATAGCAAAATGATTAACTGGTAGTTTCGTTATTAGGGTTACAGTGGCAAAATAAGGTTTAGGTTGCAGTATCATGATATATATCATATTCCGTCCAAATGAGAAAAGTAACTATATTTAGTTAACAATGCAAGTTTTATGAGTCAAGCGCACTTAATTAGGATAACATAGCATGTAGCAAGTAATACTTGCCTCGACGGTTTCGCAAACCGGAAAACACGAACGCAGCGTCGGCAGAAAACACGCGACGGTTGCACGGGCCACGGATCGAGTCCAAACAACGAACAGCGGGACCACGCGGACCGGAGTACTTCGCTGGAGAGTCGGGTCAAGTCGTCGGCACGGCCGGAATCCGGCGAAATGTCAAAACGGCGACGAAGTTAGCAAAATACAAACTATGGACACGAACGACCAGCGAGGGGTTAACACGAAGGGAGAAAGTAAAGAGATGCTTACAGGGGTGGCACGGGTGTCAACCGTGACGGGTTCGACGGCGATGGGGCGCCGGCGGCGAACAGGGAACGCGGCAGGCTAGCCTGAAAGTTGCTGGTTCTGATGGTGTCGCGACGAGGGGAGGTAATAGTCTGGTCTGGATCGTAGGGGGAAGAGGAGGTGGTCGGCGGTGCACTGGCGACGACGACGAGAGTCGACGGCGGCGATCTCCGGCGAACCAGAGAGGTTGCTAAGGTTCGGCGTCGGGTTCTGTTGTAGCGCCGGCTAGGGAAGGAGAAGGAAGGTGAAGGAGTCGGGAAGAGGGTGAAGGGAGGAAGTCGACGTCGTCGGCGATGGGAGGCGGCGGCGACGGCAGCACAGCGGTGCAGGTGGCGGTGGCGTTGCTGCAGGCTCTGGAAGGAGGGAGAAGAGGAGGAAAGGGGGTGCGGTCGAGGCTGTGGAGGCGAGGATGATGGTGGTGGTCTCGTCGGCGCGGGGACTGCGGCGGCGACGGCGACGAGATGGCTAGGGTTCGGGGGTTCGTGGGTTCTGCGATGGGGTTTCTCGCGTGGGAACGAAGGAAATATAAGGGATAGAGAGAGATTTTAGGGGAGAGTGAGAGAGATTAGAGAGAGATAGAGAGGCGGAGAGAGAGGGAGAGGGTTGGTGGGGCCCACGAGAGATTATATATCTCTCGTGATTGGCTGGCAACTGAAAAGGAAAAATTTAAAGAAAGATTTAAAAGATTAAAAGGGATTTAGACGTTATTATAAGGAACAGAAATATATATTATATAGTTTCGTATTATTAAATTAAATGGGTATTTCGGCGCTAAAAGAAACATTTCCAAATTGCGCCCGGGTTGCGCCCAAATATTTCAAATTCAAATAATAGGATTTTAAGCGGGTTCCAAATTTTAAAATGAGATGTCTTATGATTAAAATGCATGCCCCCAAGTCGGACACTTGCACGCGCGCGTAGCCGTCCAAACTCGCCCGTTTCACCGAACGGGATGAAATCTCGACGCGCGGACGCTACCACGCGACTAGTGGTGACGAGTAGGCCAACATGGATATTTTTAATTTCATTTTAGGCGTTAAAATTTGTTATAGGCAAAAATGACTTAGCCGGTTAAAATTTTGCAACAAGAACCAAACAAGCAAGATAATTGAAATGAGCAATGTCTAACACTCAACTAGTAACATAAATAGTACTATTGGGCTCGGGTGTTACAGAAAGGATCTCTCAATACACACAAAAATAATTGATTGAAAGCGTGTGTTGCCTTCAGAAAAAAAGGAACCACAAGTTTGCAGTGAGAGAAGAATTTGTAATCTTGTAAAGAGAGAAAAAGAAGAAAAACTAGTGTGATAGATGGACTAGGCAAATTGTTGAACCGCAATAAATCATGTCTCTATTTTATTTGTGCGATTATTTCTTATATTCATCGTTTTCTCCCACATATTCGGTAGATCAATTTCTAACAATTGGTACCATTGTGTAGAGAACTAAAAGGGTTTTCGATTTTATGGTCTAATTTTACGGTAGGTGACGATACTTGTGTCCACTCCCTATTTTCTTGGGTTGTAATTTCGAAGGAGTTGGTTCAAGGATCCGAGAGAGAAGGTTAAATTTGCTACGGCGGTAAACGAGAGATGGCGTTGGATAAAGAAAAAGTGAAGATCGATAAATTTGATAGGAAGGATTTTGGGTTCTGGAAGATGCAGATTGAAGATTACTTATACCAGAAAAAGTTCACGAATCCTTATTAGGTACGAAACTAGCAGATACAAAGAAAGAAAATTAGGATCTATTAGATCGTTAGGCCTTGAGCGTGATCCGTATGACGTTGGCAAAGAACGTTGCGTTTAACACCATCAATGAGAAAACTACGGCGGATCTGATGAAGACGCTATCAAATATGTACAAAAAACCATCTGTCTCTAACAAAATACATTTGATACGTCGTTTATTTAATCTGAAGATGAAAGAAGGTGCGTCTGTTGCAGATCATATCAATGATTTCAATGTGATTACAACTCAATTAAATTCTGTGGAAATAGACTTCAATAACGAGATCAAAGTTTTGATCATGTTGTCCTCCTTACCTGAAAGTTGGGTCACACCTGTGATCCCGGTGAGCAGTTCTTCAGGGAGCAAGAAGTCAAAACTCGATGAAGTCCGAGATTTAATTCTCAACGAGAATTTTCGCAGGAGAGAGTCAAGGGAATCTTTGGGGTCTGCTGTGAGTATCCAAAACAGAGGAAGGAGTTTTCAACGAGGACATAGGCCAAGGAATGACAGATCTAAGTCCAAAAGGACGAGTAAATCAAAGTATCGTAAAGATATCACCTGCTGGAATTGTGGTATCCAGGGCCATTTCTTCAGTGATTGCAGTAAACCAAAGAAGAACAAGAAGGTTCAAAAGTACCAAAAGAATGATCATCAGGAAGAATAGTCTTATTCTGCAAATGTTGCTACCAAAGAGATCCATGATGCTCTTATCTGTAGCATTGATAGTCCTATTGAGTCCTGGATTCTGGACTCTGGTGCTTCGTTTCATTCAAGTCCGTGCAAAGATTTATTGCACAACTTCGCTGCAGGGAAGTTTGGAAAGGTTTATTTGGCTGATGATAACTCTTTAGAGATTACTGGAAAATGTGATGTTCACATAAAAACTGCAAATGGAACTCAGTGGAAGTTGCAGGATGTCAGATATGTTCCTGACTTGAAAAGAAATCTGATCTCCATGAGTCAGCTAGACAGCATGAGATATACAATAGTGTTTGGAGGTGGTTCTTGGAAGATCTCCAAAGGTGCTATGGTCGTAGCAAGAGGCGGTAAGTCGGAAACCTTGTATATGACTGTAGACTGCAAATACACAGTGGCAGTAGCCAAACATGGTGGTAATTCTAAACCGTGACACCAAAGGCTCGGGCACATGGGCGAGAAAGGAATGAAATTGCTAGCATTAAAGGGATGACTACCTGAATTGTAGACTGTCGATATCGGTTTGTGTGAGAATTGTGTGTATGGCAAGCAGAAAAAAGTTAGCTTCTCAAAAGTTGGAAGACCGCCAAAGAAAAAGAAGTTGGAGTTGATACATACAGATGATAGCGGTCAGCCCCGGTTTAGTCCCTTGAAGGCTCTCTATTATGTCACCTTCATTGATGATTCTATTAGAAATGTATGGGTTTATTTTTTGAAAAGTAAATCTGATGTGTTTGCTACTTTTAAAAGATGGAAGGCTGAAGTTGAAAATCAACCTGTCTAAAAATTAAGTGTCTGAAATCTGACAATGGTGGTGTCATGCCCCGCTTCCCAGAGTGCGCTAAGATCGGCACGTGACAGAGCCAACCATGCTACCTGTGGCTAGGAAAGATCCCTCCACAGTCACATTACAGCTGTCTAGAGATATCAAGAACAGTAGAAAAATAAAACAACTATCTGATACATGTCCTTGAGCCAGAATAACGAGTCAAGAAATAATATGCGGAAGCAATAGATCCAATAAACAGTAACACCTGGAAAGTACGGAAATAACTAAACTAACTGGATACTAACAGGACGGCGGAAATACTCCTGATCAGCCTGCGACAAAGGTAGAGGATCTGGGCCATGCAAAACTCAGACGTCAGTACGTCATGATATCAATAATAATAAAATCAGGGGGTAACAAGTCATGCAGGCATGAGTATGAACAGTAATAAAAGTATAACAGTAACATGAATATAACCAGTAAACATGGATTTAGAACAGTGAAGTGTATATGTGCAGGCAAAGTGCAGTGAGTAATCTAAACTATACTACTGGGTTATCTATTCTCAAGTCTTCGAAATCAATTAATATAATCCTCATCGTAACCCATCGGTCTATGCCCCGTTCATTCCCCACGGGACCACGGTAACAAGATATGATAGACTGTGAGTCTATGTCCCGTTCATACCCCACGGGACCACGGTAACATGATGTAATAACCCTTTGAGTTACGTTCAGCTACATTCTTGATTTCCCCATACCCCCAAGTTATGTGTTCAAGTTAGGTATTGAACAATTTGGAGCTAATGCCAACACAGGATCAAGCAGGCACATGTTTGTTTATACAGACAACAGGATATGTCCATCGGGACAATATGTCAGGATTGTCGGCATTAGAAATAGGATCATGTAACATGTCAAGTAGTGATATATCAGGTCATGTCAGGTAGTGTACATGTATCAAGTCATGTCAAGTAGTGGTGTATCAGGTCATGTCAAGTAGTGCACAGGTATCAAACGGGTGCTCATAATCAAACTGTAGCAAGTATTGAATCAGGGTGAAAGTACGAATGTGCAATAAAAGTATGGATGCACAAATATCGATCAGGGGTTACATCATGACTATGTAGGGTGTACAATATCAAGCATGGGGTGTCGATATAATAACAATATGTAATAATGTGCCATGGTATGCAAATTGATATATAATTAATGGTATGGATGCACAATAAAACATGGATGCATAATTAACTATTAAGGTTATATTTACAGTTCCAAGACTAAATGAGATGCACATTATTAAGTATGGGGTGTTACTACAATAATAATATGAATTAATGTGATCTATAAATGCAGTTATATATATTTTAAATGATATGGATGCAAACGGGTATCCGAAAACAGTAAACTTTTAGTATGGATGTGCAATGTGATAAACGGGTAACATTTTACTCATATGGATGCATAATAATATACCTAGCATGTAGCAAGATGAATTATCATGCGACTAGATATGTAAATAGTGATATAACAATATTAACATGGATAACATATTCAAACCGATTAATAACTATAAAAGTGGTATTGATTAACCATGCACAGGAAAGTTCCGTTCAGAAATTCAGCGTTACCCTGATTAGTAAAATAGCTTAAAAATAACAAACGTTCTCCAAAAGGGACGTGTCTTATACCAAAACAAACATAATTAAATAAGGTTTTCATTTTTATAAGTTGAAGTATCTCAGGTTGTTTCTACAAAAATTTATGAACATTCGAAGTTGAAAGTTTGCTGCTGGAATTTCTCTGGACAACAGTTTATAGATATTTTCATTTGCATTTTACGTTATTTAAACAATTTATTTTGTAAATAAATATTTCATAGAGTTATAGTATTCTAAGTTAGCTTCGTAACGAACTAAAGAACGTATACTAATGATTTTTCTATGATTTATAATGAATTTTATAAAGTAAGGTGTACAGTAAATTTCAGATTTTTCGTATCCGCTTTGCAACGACGTTTCATGTGTAAACTTTAATATTTTCAAACTATATTTTATATAACATTATAAAATGCAGATTATAAACTAATTAAAGATAATAATAATAATAAATATTACGACGATATATATTTTATAGATATAATTATAGCATGTCGCAAGTTGTAAACTTTCATACATTTTGTCCTGTTTAAAGAGTCCTGTTTAAAGAGTCTTGAAACTGTTGAGCTGCCTAAAAGTCCTGTTTAAAGAGTCCAAGGATGAAGCCCAACCCGGTCCAGAGGCTCACACATGCGCTGACGTGCGTATGGTCAGCGCATGTAGACGGCAAGGCGGCCGCATGCATGCGGTCAATGCATGTACGGACAACACAACGTCGGGGACATGAATATTGATAGATAAAATGCATTAAATGTATTGAAAGAGATGTTGATTGATGATAATAGAGGGGTTGCATATTTGAATGCATTATTAATTAAAGAATTCAATGAAGTCCAAAAGATGGGCTGTATATTTGCATATATAATGAATGTTGTGCAGAGAGAAAGGATCTCTCATTACACACAAAAATAATTGATTGAAAGCGTGTGTTGCCTTCAGAAAAAAAGGAACCGCAAGTTTGCAGTGAGAGAAGAATTTGTAATCTTGTAAAGAGAGAAAAAGAAGAAAAACTAGTGCGACAGATGGACTAGGCAAATTGCTGAACCACAATAAATCATATGTCTCAATTTTATTTGTGCGATTATTTCTTTTATTCGTCGTTTTCTCCCACATATTCGGTAGATCAATTCCTAACAATTGGTATCATTGTGTAGAGAACTAAAAGGGTTTTCGATTTTATGGTCTAATTTTACGGTAGGTGACGATACTTGTGTCTGCTCCCTATTTTCTTGGGTTGTAATTTCGAAGGTGTTGGTTCAAGGATCCGAGGGAGAAGGTTAAATTTGCTGCGGCGATAAACAAGAGATGGCGTTGGATAAAGAAAAAGTGAAGATCGATAAATTTGATAGGAAGGATTTTGGGTTCTGGAAGATGCAGATTGAAGATTACTTATACCAGAAAAAGCTTCACGAATTCTTATTAGATACGAAACTAGCAGATACAAAGAAAGAAGATTGGGATCTATTAGATCGTTAGGCCTTGAGCGTGATCCGTATGACGTTGGCAAAGAACGTTGCGTTTAACACCATCAATGAGAAAACTACGGCGGATCCGATGAAAGCGCTATCAAATATGTACAAAAAACCATCTGTCTCTAACAAAATACATTTGATACGTCGTCTATTTAATCTGAAGATGAAAGAAGGTATGTCTGTTGCAGATCATATCAATTATTTTAATATGATTACAACTCAATTAAATTCTGTGGAAATAGACTTCAATAACGAGATCAAAGTTTTGATCATGTTGTCCTCCTTACCTCAAAGTTGGGTCATACCTGTGATCCCGATAAGCAGTTCTTCAGGGAACAAGAAGTCAAAACTTGATGAAGTCGGAGATTTAATTCTCAACGAGAATTTTCGGAATCTTCGGGGTTTGCTTTGAGTATCCAAAACAGAGGAAGGAGTTTTTAACGGGGACATAGGCCAAGGAATGACAGATCTAAGTCCAAAAGGAGGAGTAAATCAAAGTATCGTAAAGATATCACCTGCTGGAATTGTGGTATTCAGGGTCATTTCTTCAGTGATTGCAGTAAACCAAAGAAGAACAAGAAGGTTCAAAAGTACCAAAAGAATGATCATCAGGAAGAAGAGTCTTATTCTGCAAATGTTGCTACCAAAGATATCCATGATGCTCTTATCTGTAGCATTGATAGTCCTATTGAGTCCTGGATTCTGGTGTTTCATTTCATTCAAGTCCGTGCAAAGATTTATTGCACAACTTCGCTGCAGGGAAGTTTGGAAAGGTTTATTTGGTTGATGATGAACCTTTATAGATTACCGGAAAATGTGATGTTCACATAAAGACTACCAATGGAACTCAGTGGAAATTGCAGGGTGTCAGATATGTTCCTGACCTGAAGAGAAATCTGATCTCCATGAGTCAGCTAGACAGCATGAGATATACAACAGTGTTTGGAGGTGGTTCTTGGAAGATCTCTAAAGGTGCTATGGTCATAACAAGAGGCAGTAAGTCGGAAACCTTGTATATGATTGTAGAATGCAAATACACAGTGGCAGTAGCCAAACGTGGTGGTAATTCTAAACCGTGACATCATAGGCTCGGGCGCATGGACAAGAAAGGAATGAAATTTCTAGTTTTAAAGGAATGACTACCTGAATTGTAGACTGTCGATATCGGTTTGTGTAAGAATTGTGTCTATGGCAAGCAGAAAAAAGTTAGCTTCCCAAAAGTTGGTAGACCGTCAAAAAAAAAGAAGTTAGAGCTGGTACATACAGATGATGGGGGTCAGCCCCGGTTCAGTCCCTTGAAGGCTCTCTATTATGTCACCTTCATTGACGATTCTATTAAAAATGTATGGGTTTATTTTTTGAAAAGTAAATCTGATGTGTTTGCTACTTTTAAAAGATAGAAGGCTGAAGTTGAAAATCAACCTGTCTAAAAATTAAGTGTCTGAAATCTGACAATGGTGGTGTATATGGCAGTATGGAGTTCAAGACATTTTGTGAAGAAAACGGAATCAGGATGATAAAAACGATTCCGAGAACTCCAGAACAAAATGGCGTCGCTGAAAGAATGAACGGAACCTTGAACGACCGTGCTAGAAGTATGAGACTACATTCAGTGTTACCAAAACATTTTTGGACAAATGCGGTCAACGCATTAGCTTACTTAACAAATCGAGAACCTTCAGTTCCGTTGGGTTCCCCGATACCAGAAGAGGTATGGACTGGGAATGAAGTAAATCTTTCTCATTTGGGAGTTTTTGGCTGTGTTTCATATGTACAAATGGATTCTGATAAAAGAGACAAGCTTAAACCTAAGGTTAGAAAATGTTATTTTATTGGTTATGGTTCTGACTATTTTGATTATCGGTTTTGGGATGATCAAAATAGAAAAATCATAAGACTCAAGGATGTAACTTTCAATGAAAATATACTATATAAAGATAGGCTTGTAGCAGGGTCTGATAGTGCAGGAAAATAGCCAGAAGAACGTGAAAAGGCAGTGTTAGAAGAGACCATAGATAGTGATGCAGCTATAAGATCTCAAGAAAATCCTGAAAACACTACAGCAGCATAAGAAGTAGAACAAGAACAAACGACTCCTCAAGTGGTTGTAAGGAAACCAGAAAGGGTGTTTAGACCCACACAACGATATTCTCATTCCTTACATTATTTACTGTTGACTGATATTGATGAACCAGAATATTTTGATCAAGCAATGCAGGTGAATGATTTTTTCAAGTGGGAGTTAGCCATGAGAGATGAGGTGAATTCTCTAGAGAAAAACAGAACATGGATACTAACTAAATTGCCAGAAGGAAAGAAAGTTTTGCAGAATAAATGGGTTTACCGAATCAAAAAAGAAAATGATGCGAGCAGTAGATACAGAGCAAGATTAGTAGTGAAGGGTTTTTAGCAGAAAGGTATTGACTACATCGAAATTTTTTCTCCTGTAGTCAAATTAACTACTATCAGATTGATATTGAGTATTGTTGCTGTTAAGGATTTGCATCTAGAGTAACTAGATTTGAAAATGGCTTTTCTCCATAGTGATTTAGATGAGGATATATACATGGTATAACTAGAAGGTTTTTAAGTTCCTGATAAAGAAAATCTTATGTATAGTTTAAAGAAGAGTTTGTATGGTTTGAAACAAGTTTCCGGGCAGTGATACAAGAAGTTTGATAATTTTATATGTGACAATGGTTTCATAAGAAGTGAGATGGACTATTGTTGTTACTTCAAGAATTTTGACGACTCTTATATTATTTTGCTTCTATATGTGGATGACATGCTTGTTGCAGGATCTAGCATGAAGGAGATCAACAAGGTAAAGCTACAATTGTCAAAAGAATTTGAGATAAAAGACTTAGAACTATCAAAACAAATACTTAAGATGAGGATCACCAAAGATAGAGCAGAAGGAAGGAGTTATCCCAAGAGAAGTATATAGAAAAGGTGCTGAGCAGGTTCAATCTTCATAATGCAAAGTCTAGAAGCACTTCTTTGGGAAGTCAATTCAAACTTACCAAGAAGCAGTCATCCAAGCCAGATGAGGAGCGAAAACAAATGGAAAAAGTTCCATATGCCTCAGCTGTTGGGAGTTTAATATATGCTATGGTTTGTACTAGCTAGACCTGACACATCATATGCAGTGGAAGTAGTAGGCAGATACATGGCGAATCCTGGAAGGATATATTGGGAAGCTGTGAAGTGGCTTCTACAATATCTCAAAGACACCTCAAGTTGTCACTTCAGTTCAAGAAAAGTAGTGTGACTTTGCAGGGATTCATTGATACAGATTTGGGTGATGATTTGGATGACCGGAAGAGTATAACAGGTTATGTGTTCATTTTGGATGGTACGACTGTGAGTTGGATGTCTAAACTCTAAAAAAGTATTGCATTATCAACCACTGAAGCAGAGTATATGGCTATATCTGAAGCTGCAAAAGAGATGGTTTGGTTGAAGAATTTTCTAAGGGAGTTAGGCAAAGAGCAAGACAACAATGCTCTTTTTAGTGACAGACAGACTATTATTCATCTTGCAAAGAATCCAGTGTTTCATTTAAGAACAAAGCACATTGTAGATGACGGAACATTGTTATTAGAGAAGATTCTTGTATCTAAGAACCTGACAGATATGTTTACTAAGGTTGTCACCATTGAGAAACTGAGGCTGTGCAATGCCTCAATTAGACTCCACGGTTAGTGATGGGACCGCACTAGGAGCATTTTTTGGTTATGAGAAAACAAGATTACGGTAAAAAATTCTTTTGACCTGATTTGCCTAATAGATTGTTGAAGTCCAGAGCAATGAAAACAGGATTTCAAGGTTTCAAAAAATTGTCGAAATTTACTAGTTGTCAAGTCAAGGTGGTGATTGTTGAAAATGACTTAAAACTATTTAGCAGCCCAAAAGTCCTATTTAAAGAGCCAAAGAATGAAACCCAACCCGGTCCAGAGACTGACGCATTCGTTGACCTGTGTATGGTTAGCGCACGCGGATGACAAGGTGGCCACATGCATGCAGTCAATGCATACATGGGCAACACAATGTGGGAGGACATGAATATTGATAGATAAAATACATTAAATATATTGAAAGGGATGTTGATTGATGATAATGGAGGGGCTGCATGTTTGAATGCATTAATTAAAGAATGTAATGAAGTCTTAGAGTGCATGTTTGAATGCATTACTTAAAGAATGCAATGAAGTCCAAGAGAGAGGGGCTGGATGTTTGCATATATAATGAATGTCATGCAGAGAGAAAGCATCTCTCTATACACATAAAAATAATTGATTGAAAGTGTGTGTTGCCTTCAGAAAGAAAAGAACTGCAAGTTTGCAGTGAGAGAATAATTTGTAATCTTGTATCTTGGAAAGAGAGAAAAAAAAGAAAAACTAGTGCAGCAAGTAGACTAAACAAATCACTGAACCATAAATCATGTGTCTCCATTTTATTTGTGCGATTATTTTTTTTATCCGTCGTTTTCTCTCACATATTCGGTAGATCAATTCCTAACAAACGGAGACTTAATTAATTATGCCAACAAAACTACACTAGTAGATAGCCTGTCAGAAAATAGATTTGATAATGAAAGCTGCAAGGTTTCCAACCACCTATTTTATATGGAAAAGCTTTTTGTTGCTTCAATCTATCTGCCTTCTAAAATTTTTGTCGAGGCTTCTAAAAGTAAGGGATTTTCTTGAAGGATATATACCCTAAAACTTTTGCTTATATAGGTTTGTAAAAGCTTGCATATCACCCAAATTTTAATTCAGCTATTTAATCCCAAGCTTACTTGTAATTTTCTAATTCTGCTATTTTATCCCACGCTTACTTCTAATTTTTTCCATTGCTTTTTACACTGATTACTGCATATTTAATTCTTCATTAAGGAGTAACTTTCCGGCAAAAAAATAGAAATCGGCAAGATACTAACAGCAATTATTAAAGTTGAAGGGTGAAATGCAAGTTTTTAAAAGTTATGGGAAAAGGCAAGGCGGTTTCCTGCCATCTAGACATTTATATTGGAATCTAGCTATAAACTGCAGGAACAGCTTCCAGTTCTAATTTTTAGCTATTTTTCCATTGGAATTAACGTCATTTGACACTCCATAGGTTAGTTGGACCCTGCGAGGTATTTCTGAGGTATTTCTCGTCTTGCAGCATCTTCTTGATTTGGCGCCACCCTTTTTACATGTTATTTGGAATGATGCCGTATTTGAAAGCCATTTTACCAAAAGCTTAACCTTATGGGATGTGAGGTTTTATGCTTTACTGAAAATACTTCCTGTTGATATTTATCAAATTTCAATTGCATGATATGCAAGAAACATCAATATGCATTTCAGTCGATATTTATGTGTTGCAGAAAGTAGAAATTTTAGTTACACAGTGCACATATTTTTATCATGATCGTTTATCACTGAACGTTAATTAGGTCATGGAAGTAGAAATAATTGGGGTGACGCAACGAAGTGGAGTACATATCAAGATATGCAAGTATGCCATTCTCCCGAGTACAAATATCTATTGTTAATAGGAGTTCCTAGGCTTTCATAAGACACCATCGATGTTATTAAAGTTTTTGTTCATCAAGATCTTGATATATCACATTTTTTCATATCCAATTTCATGCATTTTGATAAGCTTATATTCATGCATACTGAATTCCAAACTTGTGCTTAAGGTCACTACATGCATACTGAATTCCAAACTTGCTTAAGGTCACTACATCCTACTTCTTATAGTTTTCCGAAGCTGTTTGATCAAAGTTGTCGAATCAGTGTATCGCATATTGATTTTCTTTCACAACATATCGCATATTATATTGTATCGTATTATATCGTAATTTTTTTTCTTAATAGCTATACAATTAAGTATGCAACTATATATTTCTTAAATATATGTTCAAATTAGTAAATATAAAACAATATATTCAGAAAAATATAATGGTTAGTACAATGCTAGTCAAGTAAGTGACAACCACACAAATGCAAATACATAATATGTGAATCAAGAAAATTCAAATGAGCGATTTCAGGTCATAAGATAATTAACCAATATGAGCGGATTGTGTACACTTATATATGCCGCATAGACGTCGACAATGTAATAACTAAATGGTTTCGCTGATTGTGTACAAGTACGCTTCACTACCACTATTCAGTCACGCTTGTATACTGATATACTTGTCATAATCCAATCACTAACACTTTTCACTTGGTAATGTAACACGGGGATATCAATATATATGATCACTACTCAATGAGGGTATAACCGTTACCTGATATGATAAGAATGCAATCAATTATGATACGGATAAAAATATAGCAGCCAGTGTGATACAACTTTCAAAATTCACTATAAATCACACGTGCAGAATTGAGCAAAACAATATAAAAGCAGTAAACAGTATATTTAATTATCTCTACAGAAAAATTGGTTTCGAGTCAATCGGGTTTCAGATTTACGAGTTACGGTCATTCCATCTTAAACGTTCTCTGCTGGAAATCCAGTTTCAGAACTGGAAGTCCGTTTCGTAACACCGTTTACTCCCTGTTGGGATCAAAATTAGGCGATGCTACAGTTAGATAATATGTATTTATCGGTTATGTTTCCAACGCACTAGACGGATCAATAATATCCGCTGTATGCAGGGAGATATGCACTGTCTAAGGTTAAGTTATACATTCTGTCTCTGCATGAAACTGCAGTACACATCGACGGTTTAAAAGGTGTTATAAATATCAAACGACACTTGAATGCAATGAGACCAATACCGTTAGAAAGATAATTCAATTCTCTACGCTTCAATGTGTGGTTCCGCACACTTGCGCACCTAATTAGTGAGAAATATGCGTTCTAAAACGGGTAAAGCCAGAGATTCTTGCTCTGGACTGCAGTCCAGAGCCATGAATCGCCACGGTTTCCATTGTCATAACTTATTAAAATTTAGAGATAAACTATGGGGTGTGGTGGGTTTATCCGTTGGCTTCGATAAGAGCCATGGAACGCTAAGACCCGATATATAATGATTTATTATGATTTTAACCGTTCAGCTTGTCCGGGAAAATTCAGCTTTTGCAAAGGTTATCGAGGGTAACATTTCGTAGGTGAAACGGCGTCGTTTTGCCGTCCAATCTCTAAAGGGTAAACATTAACAGTAATAGGGTATAAAGATTATGGGCTCCGCTATATTCGCTTAAGTTATCGCATAGGGTTTTATGTCGAACACTTAGATTATGCAAACGGTTATCGATCGAATTATCAATTTCTTTTACCCGATCAACACGAAATTAATTTATGAGTTTCTATGTGATATTACCACGGAGTAATCGACCCAAGTCGGGTCTCAAACACTAAAATTTACGATGATGGTCCTTATTCGATATTAAATTCGCAACGATGTATATATGAAATATCTGTTAGTTATATGTATGCCCTAGAGGCCATTACTGTACATTGGATGTATATTGTAGTGAATGCTGGGACATATATAGGGAGGACTTTCTTGCTCGACATGATAGTATGCTATCTGGTTGCTCTTTACCTTAACGTGTACACAGATTGTCTCTCTATTACATGTTGGTAAAGCCCTTAGGATGTGTACTTGACAACCTGGACTATGATGCGGATCATACTAGTGGGGACATGGTAGTCCATAAGTACATCCTTCAAGGTCCCTAGTCGTGGGTGTATCGGGACGGGGCATCGATATACCAGAGTAGACTAGCGTGTACCTTCTCGACCCATACAGATGGGCGATGGATGATCCCATATCCATCGGTGTTTGACATCAGAGATGATATACGGGTGCTCAGTAGAGACTGAGTACACTGGACGGACTCGCCGAGAACTCCCAGATGGTATTATACCATACGTCAGATGGTAGTTCTCTGGTGACACTGGTACAGAGTAGTCTGTTGACCCGAGATCGTCATAGAGTCTTGTGTGGTTCCCACTGTGCTTTGATTTCCATCTTACCACGTCCAAGAGGGCGTGCAAAATGGTGGTTTTTGGGTACAGTCCCGAGTCACATGGAGGCAATGAGCGATAGGAGGGGATTCGTCTCTCCCGGTATAGGGGGTTGATGTTGCGCTGTGTTCGATTGGCTATAACAGGAAATCCCTGGCCAGGGTTGCTGAGATATACTGGTAAGTGTTACCAGTAGTTTCTCGAATTGTTATAGACCTCATATCGACACGACTTATCGAGCTATTGGGGTCTGACGTTTACCACCCCTAGGCAAGATATGCGACATATCAGACGACGAGACCGGACTGTACGGTAGTGTTACTGGTTGGATTCACTGGAGTGTGAGCGGGATTGCTCGTCGATCTTCTGATCGCTCAATACCCGGGTGGCCGTTACGTTTAGCAGACCGCTTGCGGCTTGTGGGTGTTTGATATGATCATCACCTGCAGCCGGCGTATTGACGAGTCTTTAGAGTCCTACACAGAGGTTTCCTGGCTCAAGCAAAACGAAATAGGAGCGCATATGAGATATGTGCGGGACCGAGAATAATGCGTGTATGTGATACCGTATTCTATTCTCGCGATGAATGTATCGATTGGTTGTATGCGATATAACCTAGTTATCGATTCAAGCAATGATTCGATAAGCCGATACATTGAATATTAGTCGGTTATATGCGATATGACCGGGTCGTTAAATCAAGTGTTGATTTAATGATTTAATGTATAATTATATATTTGATATATTACTTTGCATTAACTAGTATTGGTTCACTTTAAATGGATTTTCTCACTTGATGTGCACATTGTATATGTGATATACTTTTGTGCACATGATTGTATCATGTTTGATGATACATGCTTTTTGGTTAAGTGTAAAGAATTAAACCATGGTTAAGTTGGAAATTAGGGTTTTGTTTTTTCCATTATTTATTTATTCATTTATTTGTTTGTTTATTTATTTTGGAAAATAAATGGCATAAAGAAATGAAATGGTGGCTCATTTTGGACTTGCATGTTGAAGCTTCATGAAGCTTTGACTAAGTCACCATTTTGTCTCATGCTTAACCCTAACCACTCCACTTAACCCTAGTTGATTCTCTACACTTCACCATGGTTAGATTATGATAAGGATTCCTTTTATTTTCTATTTGGAAGATTATCATAATAATATTCTTCTTCTTCTTCATCTTCTTTCATGAAAAAAGCTTCACTTCATCAATGGTAATTGATGAAAATGAGTGAGAAATCCAATTCTAAAGTGAACCCACTTCCTATTTCTTCATCCTCTACCTCTTGCCAAGTAGTAGAGTGTGTTTTCTTCACAAGTTTCATCACTTGGTGAAGTGGGAGCTTGATCTAGTGATGCCTCGACGTAGATCATCTTCGGCACGTCGTCGATGACCTAGCCCGCTTTTTCTCCGATGAAGCCGACGCTAGAGCCCGGGATTTGATATGGACAGCGAGGAGACTTCATTGCGGAGCTAAGGAGGTGGAGAAACGGATTTACAAAGGTTGTATGTTCGTTTACTTTTAGTTAAGATGTTAACTAGCTCATTTTGTCGCCTAAAAATCTAGCCAACGATCTTGTTAGGGTTTCTCGGCACCGTTAAAATTTGAAATTGGCATGGTTGATGCCTTATGAGACCTCATTAGTGTGCCTAGGAACCCTTCACTGGTATCAGAGCCTAGCTAGAGCCTTAGACGATGCGTAGACGAAGTTTGAATCCCGAACGAACCCGAAACCCTAACACAAACATGCTCTCTGGACTTTTTCCAAAATCTGGAGTTTTTCGATATTAAAAATATGCAGAAAAATCAGCAGGAAATTCTAAGGGTTTCTGTAAAATTCGTGTGCCTAATTCCATCAATGCGCCGCGGTTCCGCGGCACGAGCATGGCTCGTGCGGCGGTTCCGCGGCCGTTTTGTCTTATGTGGCATCGAATTTTGCACAGTAATTCATAATATTCAGTGCTGGTTTTCCTGGAAATTTTTAATATTTTTTCAAGAGTTGAATTTTCTGGGGTTGTTTTGGGGATTCGAATGTTCGATCGGATTATCAAATTTTGTCTGTGGCTTTACGGATAATTTTAGAATATGTTAAAAAGTTCGACCGGATATAAATACCCAATTTTTCCCCTGTCGGGAAATTTCCAAGTGTTGGATTTTTCCGTAGTTTAACGACGTTCTAAGTAGTGCAAGTAATGCGATGGACCCTCTAGAAGACAACAAACCTTAACTCGATTATGTGACCGTCTTGAACTGCCCTTTGAACCTTCGGGTTTGGGGCAGTACGGCGTGCCACATGTGAGGCGTTGGCTTGACCCTTCTACGGCTGGACCGTTGGTACTGAGGCACGAACTGAATGTTTTTAGACTTGTTTCATGTGTTGATCTGTATTGGGAAAACTTGGGTGTTCGAATGTTCAATCGGAAAGTTTAACATTTTCTGTTTATCCGGAATGTGATACAACAATTGGAATTCACAAAAGTTATGTGATAACTGAATGAATGTTATAAACATAGCACTTTAGTCTCAATTGATCGGTTGCCACGGAATTTTGATGTGATCAAAAGTCCGTCGCAATCACGTAGTGTACGCGGATACTCGCCGGGTAAACTTAATAGACAGCCTCACTCCATAGCCCCGACCAAGTGACTGTAGGAGAACCCCGTCGCCGAAAGCATTCGTTCGGGTGCTCGCGGAGCGGTGTTCCGCCTTGGTGCACTTCGTCGACGGTATCGGGGGTGCAGCCGCCTACTGAAGTTTGCGACGAGTATTCGATCAGGATGTCGGGAATCTTGCTGAATTACCCGACTTGATATTGAAAAGTGTTTTCGATAATGGGACTAAAATGCGGGGTTTATAATTGTTAGGCATGCGATGTCTAAGTAATTCATTTGGTCAGGCATGCGATGTCTGAGGTGATTGCGGATTCCAACTGTTGTAGTTTTACACTTTCTTTTCTGTGACCGTAAGTGTAATATGTGATATCGCCGATTTCGTTGCTATATGTCAACGACAATTGGGATGCGCATATTTACTTACGTTGATGACATGTGATGTTATGTGTTGCTGGATATATTATATTGGATCGTCGTGTTTGAATAGCCGGGGTTTTTTTTATGTGAGATGAGTGTTTTTCATTTTAATTCATGTAAAAACTTGTATGTAATATTCTTTTATTGGGGCACTTCCAGGTAGCGGATGATGTCACCCTTTGTATATTATTTACTTTTCCACACTAGGATAGACCCAAGGAGGAGAGCACAAGTAAGCGGGTTCTGCAGTCCAGTGGGAGACCAACTCGAGGAGTCGAGTCCGGGTCTCCTAACTCTAGAATTGGCAGGGTTGCTTGCCGCTCTCGTAGGGGTCTAGGGGTGTGGGTTTGGCTATTCATCATGACCGTGGAATCCGTGTTTTATACAGGTTCGTATTGAAAACACGGACGTCCTAGTATATCCAATATTTCATATATGTTTCTTCTGCTGCGATATCTGTGATGTGATCATGTGATGTTCTGTGATAGATACAGTATATAGTATATATGATATATTATATAGGCGTTACATATGTTTTACACCCGCGCTAGCCCTGCCCTGCTCTGCCGTTAGTTACCTAACCTAACGGTGCACGAGGGGACATCGAGGCGAATGCGGATGACATAAGTGTACGTCGTATTTATCTGTGATGTTTAGGTACTTAAATGACGGGACTTCATTAATATGATTAATGAAATAAAATAAACCTAAGATGTTGTAGAATCGAATTTCAAAATAAAACAGGTAGCTACAGTTCTTGCTTTGCACAGCGGTATATATGATATATCCTGCACCTTATTCGATAAGGAAAGGACCGAGATCCCTTCACCGGGAGTGACTCCTTTAGCAATAACTGGCAGATGCTACACACTCGGTTTGTCTTTTGATTGTTTTTAAGAGTTTTTGCTTTGCACAGTGATATATATGATATATCCCGCACCTCATTCGACGAGGAAAGGACCGACGATCCCTTCACCGGGAGTGACTCCTTTAGCAAAACTAGAAAAGCCTCAAAAGCACTCCATTTTAAAATCATTTGATTCTACAACGATATCAAGTTCATTACGCAATAGGTTTTCAGAAAAACTTGTCGTAGCCCTCCGTCATTTCAGATAAATCCTGTTTAGTATTCGTGCTGCGTTTGTTGACCTTGTCAAGGCGCAGTGTGCGGTAGCTAACCAGTATTTATCTGCTTATGCATATGATGCAGATTGGGTTAGGGTAGTCGTGCGGCCTTGTTGACCTTGTCAAGGGTCGTGCGGGTGGGTTTAATTCAATCAAGAAATGACGGGTTGAACTTGACTTGCGGTCTATGATTTGTTGACCTTGTCAAGGTCATGGATCGTTCGGGGCAAAATATTATTGGGAATTTCAAGTGTTGAAATTTGCAATGAGATTGCATACCTTCTATGAGATAGTTGGATCCCGATACCCGCTGCGAGTAATTGTTACTCCTGGGAGAGTTTTGCACATTACAATTAGCCGATCAAGTAGGTGTCTAGAAAGGTGTCAACGAGGTTACGCCTCTGGGAAAACGAGGTTTACATTAATTAGGTTCGTGCGAAAGCACGGGGGACCTCCCTCAAAGTACCGACACTGGCCTGGCTGAAAGATTGGCGAACTTGTAGCGTGTAATTAATCCCGGCTAGTCTTTCCTTTTAGGGTTTGAAGGAAGATTTGATAAAAAGCAGTGGGAGCCATCCTGATTAGATAAAATAATAACCAATCTTTTCTTGAAAGAGCGCACGCTGAGTGTTTTCTTCTCTCTCTCTCCTGGTAGCGACCATGTCACGCCTTAATCAAGATAATAATACGGATTTTTGACCGAACCCGCTTGTTATACTGAGCTGGGGAACGTTGGTCCCGCTCCAACTTATAATTGTTATAAGACAGAGCAGGAAATTGGGGAATACCAGATTTCCCGTGCCGCCCAAACGAAGAGAGTGCATGCTGATGCATCATCTTCGGGTGTGTTCATTATACAGAACTGTTTCTCAGTATCCTCCGCATCCTGGGTATATGATACCGGATCAGGATCTCAGATATGTAATCTGTTACATAGGGCTACAAAAGGGTAGAAAAACTGAGAACGGGTGATAAGTTTCATGAGGCAGAAAACGGGGCAAGTGTTGCATCCAAGTCTGTTGGTCACTGTCACCCTGTATTACCAATACATTGATTCTGAACGAATGTTATTAGATACCGAACCTGATATACAAAATCATATCAGTCTCTTTATTAGTAAAGAAATGATAAAATTTTATATTGTTGGATAATGTTTTGAACATTTTCTATATCAAAAGTTGATCGGTTCAAGCACGTTATCTAAAAATATTGATGTTCTAAATCAAAATACAGTTCTTAGTATATGGAACGCACACAAGAGGAAGAGTTCAGAAATGAATGAATCCTTCTTGAGGTATTGTAGACTAGGTCAGATCAATGTGACCCGACTAGCCTGAGTTACATAAAGATGCATATTTAAATTAGTTTGAATTTACATCTTGTGAAACTCGCCAGTCATGTCACAAAGATAAGATGACCATAGCCCTGTTTATTGGAAACAGAGAAAGAGTTAGTGAACTCTTGGGATGATACATGTTGATGTATGTAGGTCCCCTGTCTACACATGCCAGGACTGGTTCTTTATACTTCATTACATTCTCTGATAATCTCTTTAGATTCAGACATATGTTCTTGTTGAAACACAAGTCCGAACCTTTTGAGATATTCACAGAATATAAGTTAGAAGTAGAAAACCAAAATACGGGTATAAGTATTATGTCCTATGATGAGATCAAGGAGGAGAATACTTGAGCATGGAATTCCTGGACTATTCTAAAGGAGAATAAGATTCTCTCTCAGCATTACTCCTCTGTATACACTATAGCACGATGGTATATCGGGACGGAGCAGATACACCCTATTTGATATGGTGTGCTCTATGATGAGTACTACTGAGTTACCTGTTTCCTTTTGGGAGTTATGCACTTATGAAGTTGCATACCTATTGAATAGGGTTCCAATCAAATCAGTTGCCTACCGCTTCATATGTGATATGGAATGGGAAGAGCCCATGTCTTAAGTTAGTTAAGATTTGGGGTTGTCCGGCCTATGTCTAAAAGCAAAATCCGGACAAGCTCGAGGCAAGGTCTGTAATGTAGAACTGGAAAGGTTCCAGCTATACAAACTACAGCTGATGATTTGGTAGAACCAAAGGATTCAGTAGATTCCAACTAACCTCAGCCTCTCCGCCGATCTAGTAGGGTTCCTCACCCACCTGAGAGATACTTCGGTTGCTCTATGACAGTGGGAGCGAGGATTGCATCATGAGATGATGACCCAACTAGTTTCGAACTGGCCATCAGGAGTGGGACTCTGTAAGAATGGCTGGATGCTTAGCGATCTGAGATGAAATCCATGTACACCAACAAAGTATGGACATTGGTTGCTATATCTGAAGGGTTAAATCCCCATCAGGAGCAAGTAAATCTTGAGAAGATTACTTGGTGTACTTGGAAAAGTTGAGACTTTCAAAACTAGACTTGTTAAAGGTTTTCGTCATCGACCAGGTGTGGCTAATGATGAAACCTTTTCTGGGGACTATGCTTAAGTCCATCCGGATCCTACTTGCCACGGCTACATACCATGACTACGATATCTGGTGGTTGGGTGTCATGACAGCTTTTCTAAATGATGTTTTAGAAGAGAGCGTCTATAAGTACACAGCCAGAGGGCCTTGTAGACAGTGGGAGCAGCGGAAACGTGTGCAAGATGTTTTATGTAATAAAGCAGGCATCGCGGAGTTGGAACATCTGTTTTGATGAATTAGTCAAACAGTTTGACATCATCAAAATGGTAGATGAACCTTGTATAAACAAAAAGGTAGTAGGGAGTATGGTGGTGATCCTCGTAGAGTACGTGGATAACATACTCTTGATAAGAAAGGAGTTTCTTATGCTACGCTCGATCAATCTCCGTTTATCACAATGATTCTCCGTGTAGGATCAAAGTGATACCTACAAAATCCTAAGCTTTGGATCTATGAGATAAATCTAATTGGTTGTTAGGATACTCACTAGTTGTAGTGAGATGGTATCAATTGATCCTGGGGAGAATCACTGGATGTGTTCCAGGGTGATAAAGACGACTGAATGTCAGTCACAGGCATTGTCTTTACCCTCAGTAAAGGGACGGTATGTTGGAAGAGTTCCAAGCTAAATACCGTGGCATACTAGACGATAAAGGCAGGATACATCGCTACTTAAGATGCTACCAAAGAGACAGTTTGGGTGTATAATGGTTCATGAGATGAACTAGGTTCCTACCATTGTGTAACAATGGAAGTGTGGCTTATGCCAAGGAACGCAGGTCCCATCAGTGATCCAGACATATTCTAAGGCAGTATCACCTGATCATGGAGATGGTTGATCTCTAAGGGATCGAGGTTAGGAGAGTAGACTCAGAGGACGACACGACAGATCCACTCACGAAGGCCTATTCCCAAAGAGAGACTTTTGTGGGATGGTTGAGTATGAGATACTACAACCACTGCTACAGATGGCCCTAGTGCAAGTGGGAGATTGTTAGTTATATGTATGCCCTAGAGGCCATTACTGTACATTGGATGTATATTGTAGTGGATGCTGGGACATATATAGGGGGGACTTTCTTGCTCGACATGATAGTATGCTATCTGGTTGCTCTTTACCTTAACGTGTACACAGATTGTCTCTTTATTACATGTTGGTAAAGCCCTTAGGATGTGTACTTGACTACCTGGACTATGATGCGGATCATACTAGTGGGGACATGGTAGTCCATAAGTACATCCTTCAAGGTCCCTAGTCGTGGGTGTATCGAGACGGGGCATCGATATACCAGAGTAGACTAGCGTGTACCTTCTCGACCCATACAGATGGGCGATGGATGATCCCATATCCATCGGTGTTTGACATCAGAGATGATATACGGGTGCTCAGTAGAGACTGGGTACACTGGACGGACTCGCCGAGAACTCCCAGATGGTATTATACCATACGTCAGATGGCAGTTCTCTGGTGACACTGGTACAGAGTAGTCTGTTGACCCGAGATCGTCATAGAGTCTTGTGTGGTTCCCACTGTGCTTTGATTTTCATCTTACCACGTCCAAGAGGGCGTGCAAAACGGTGGTTTTTGGGTACAGTCCCGAGTCACATGGAGGCAATGAGCGATAGGAGGGGATTCGTCTCTCCCGGTATAGGGGGTTGATGTTGCGCTGTGTTCGATTGGCTATAACAGGAAATCCCTGGCCAGGGTTGCTGAGATATACTGGTAAGTGTTACCAGTAGTTTCTCGAATTGTTATAGACCTCATATCGACACGACTTATCGAGCTATTGGGGTCTGACGTTTACCACCCCTAGGCAAGATTTGCGACATATCAGACGACGAGACCGGACTGTACGGTAGTGTTACTGGTTGGATTCACTGGAGTGTGAGCGGGCTTGCTCGTCGATCTTCTGATCACTCAATACCCGGGTGGCCGTTACGTTTAGCAGACCGCTTGCGGCTTGTGGGTGTTTGATATGATCATCACCTGCTGCCGGCGTATTGACGAGTCTTTAGAGTCCTACACAGAGGTTTTCTAGCTCAAGCAAAACGAAATAGGAGCGCATATGAGATATGTGCGGGACCGAGAATAATGCGTGTATGTGATACCGTATTCTATTCTCGCGATGAATGTATCGATTGGTTGTATGCGATATAACCTAGTTATCGATTCAAGCAATGATTCGATAAGCCGATACATTGAATATTAGTCGGTTATATGCGATATGACCGGGTCGTTAAATCAAGTGTTGATTTAATGATTTAATGTATAATTATATATTTGATATATTACTTTGCATTAACTAGTATTGGTTCACTTTAAATGGATTTTCTCACTTGATGTGCACATTGTATATGTGATATACTTTTGTGCACATGATTGTATCATGTTTGATGATACATGCTTTTCGGTTAAGTGTAAAGAATTAAACCATGGTTAAGTTGGAAATTAGGGTTTTGTTTTTTCCATTATTTATTTATTCATTTATTTATTTGTTTATTTATTTTGGAAAATAAATGGCATAAAGAAATGAAATGGTGGCTCATTTTGGACTTGCATGTTGAAGCTTCATGAAGCTTTGACTAAGTCACCATTTTGTCTCATGCTTAACCCTAACCACTCCACTTAACCCTAGTTGATTCTATACACTTCACCATGGTTAGATTATGATAAGGATTCCTTTTATTTTCTATTTGGAAGATTATCATAATAATATTCTTCTTCTTCTTCATCTTCTTTCATGAAAAAAAGCTTCACTTCATCAATGGTGATTGATAAAAATGAGTGAGAAATCCAATTCTAAAGTGAACCCACTTCCTATTTCTTCATCCTCTACCTCTTGCCAAGTAGTAGAGTGTGTTTTCTTCACAAGTTTCATCACTTGGTGAAGTGGGAGCTTGATCTAGTGATGCCTCGACGTAGATCATCTTCGGCACGTCATCGATGACCTAGCCCGCTTTTTCTCCGATGAAGCCGACGCTAGAGCCCGGGATTTGATATGGACAGCGAGGAGACTTCATTGCGGAGCTAAGGAGGTGGAGAAATGGATCTACAAAGGTTGTATGTTCGTTTACTTTTAGTTAAGATGTTAACTAGCTCGTTTTGTCGCCTAAAAATCTAGTCAACGATCTTGTTAGGGTTTCTCGGCACCGTTAAAATTTGAAATTGGCATGGTTGATGCCTTGTGAGACCTCATTAGTGTGCCTAGAAACCCTTCAATATCTATACTTATACATGTGTGTGTGTGTGTGTGTGTGTGTGTGTGTGTGTGTATCAACATATATAATATCTGGAGATTACTATCGCATATTGTTTTTCTTTCACAACATATCGCATATTATATTGTATCATATTATATCGTAATTTTTTTTTCTTAATAGCTATACAATTAAGTATGCAACTATATATTTCTTAAATATATGTTCAAATTAGTAAATATAAAACAATATATACAGAAAAATATAATGGTTAGTAAAATGCTAGTCAAGTAAGTGACAACCACACAAATGCAAATACATAATATGTGAATCAAGAAAATTCAAATGAACGATTTCAGGTCATAAGATAATTAACCAATATGAGAGGATTGTGTACACTTATATATGCCCCATAGGCGTCGACAATATAATAACTAAATGGTTTCGCTGATTGTGTACAAGTACGCTTCACTACCACTATTCAGTTACGCTTGTATACTGATATACTTGTCACAATCCAATCACTAACACTTTTCACTTGGTAATGTAACACGGGCATATCAATATATATGATCACTACTCAATGAGGGTATAGCCGATACCTGATATGATAATAATGCAATCAATTATGATACGGATAAAAATATAGCAGCCAGTATCATACAACTTGCAAAATTCACTATAAATCACACGTACAGAATTGAGCAAAACAATATAAAAGCAGTAAACAGTATATTTAATTATCTCTACAGAAAAATTGGTTTCGAGTCAATCGGGTTTGAGGTTTGCGAGTTACGGTCATTCCATCTTAAACGTTCTCTGCTGGAAATCCAGTTTCAGAACTGGAAGTTCGTTTCGTAACACCGTTTACTCCCTGTTGGGATCAAGATTAGGTGATGCTACAGTTAGATAATATGTATTTATCGGTTATGTTTCCAACGCACTAGACGGATCAATAATATCCGTTGTATGCAGGGAGATATGCACTGTCTAAGGTTAAGTTATACATTCTGTCTCTGCATGAAACTGCAGTACACATCGACGGTTTAAAAGGTGTTATAAATATCAAACGACACTTGAATGCAATGAGACCAGTACCGTTAGAAAGATAATTCAATTCTCTACGCTTCAATATATGGTTCCGCACACTTGCGCACCTGATCAGTGAGAAACATGCGTTCTAAAACGGGTAAAGCCAGAGATTCTTGCTCTGGACTGCAGTCCAGAGCCATGAATCGCCACGGTTTCCATTGTCATAACTTATTAAAATTTAGAGATAAACTATGGGTTGTGGTGGGTTTATCCGTTGGCTTCGATAAGAGTCATGGAACGCTAAGACCCGATATATAAATGATTTATTATGATTTTAACCGTTCAGCTTGTCCTAGAAAATTCAGCTTTTGTAAAGGTTATCGAGGGTAACGGTTTGTAGGTGAAACGGCGTCGTTTTGCCGTCCAATCTCTACAGGGTAAACATTAACAGTAATAGGGTATAAATATCATGGGTTCCTCTATATTCTCTTAAGTTATCGCATAGGGTTCTATGTCGAACACTTAGATTATGCAAACGGTTATCGATCGAATTATCAATTTCTTTTACCCGATCAACATGAAATTAATTTATGAGTTACTATATGATATTACCACGGCGTAATCGACCCAAGTCGGGTCTCAAACACTAAAATTTACGATGATGGTCCTTATTCGATATTAAATTCGCAACGATGTATATATGAAATATCTATACTTATACATGTGTGTGTGTGTGTATATATATATATATCAACATATATAATATCTAGAGATTACTATAGTATGAGGAACAAGTGAAGGGGTTCACTTGCCTCAGTCGCTGACATGGAATCGACGAACGTGCAGATTATTCGTCTCGACACACGAGACAACGGGGAATGTCGCAGAAGCGGCACGACGCGACGCGAGGCTCGAGCGCGATAGAGGTTGCGATGGACGTGCGCGATGTTGCGACGGCGACTGCGTTGATAACCGTGATGGTTATCACGACCTAAGCCACAGCTTGGTCAGCGACAAAGGTGACAAGGGCAGCGGCTAAGGCGACGGATACACATGCTCGATGAAATGTCGTAGGGTGCGATAAGCTTGGGACTTGGCTTGGGTTTAAGCTACAGGGTGCTTGGTTGTTGCTCGGCTGTTGGTGGCTACGTGGCAATGACACGACAATGTTAACGGTACATTAGCGATGATAATGACGACAACGTCCTTGGTTCGTCGGGAATCGGGTTCGACTTGAACAAAGCTCGACCTTGGCTCGATGGGTTTCTGGGGTTGCACAGAGGGAAGGTTCTCGGTGCTGTGGGTTAGCGATGGACTCAAAGGCGAGAGGAGTTCGGCGGCACTGGGGATGGCCTCGACGGCGGAGGTAGTGGTGGTAGCTATGAGTGGTGTAAGGGCTTCGTTTAGTTGCTATAGGTGTTGGTAGTGCTCGAAAGTGGAGTGCGGAGCTCTTCGACGGTGATGGTGAGGCGAGAAGGGGTCAAGACGGCACCGGCGGCTAGGTTGGTGGCTGCGGTAGTTGCAGTAGTCTATGACGGCTTAAGATCGAGGGTTGGTGAAGATGAAGGAGCTCGGGTGGAGGAGGCTCGTCGGCGGTTGAGAATGACAGCGAGGCGGTTCAGGTGATGATGACTGTCGGGGAGGCGAAGGAACGTTGAAGGAAGTGGTCGGTGTAGTGAAGTTCTTGTGGGGGGTCGGTGTTGTTGATGCATGGAGGAGATGGTGATGAAGGTGGCAGTGAACGACGGGGTCACGATGGCGTCGGTAGTGAAGATGAGGAGATGGGTTGTAGCGGCGGTGGCCGGAGATGTGGGCAGTGGCAGTGGGGATATGGGTTCGGTGGTGTTTAGAGGAGAAGTTGGAGGTAGGGTTGTTGAGGGAGCGAAGGAGTTGAAGCTCGGTGGTGCTCGAGTGCTCGTCGGAGGAAGAGGTAGTAGAGGCTCGTCTTGGTCGGTGGAGGTAGCGGTGGTGCTGTGACGAGGAGACGGTGAGGGTTTGTGGAGGTTGCGAGAGAGGGTGGTGGCCGGTGGTGGATTTGTGGGAGTGAGAACGAGAGAGATGGAGAAGACCTATCATTCTCCCCATTTTTGACATAATAAAAAAGGGTGTCATAAGGAGTTAAGAGTTTGGATAACTCCCCCTAAACACGTGCGTACACCCAAAAGTAAGTTAAACGTTTGAATAACCCTCCTAAATGTAGGAATAGAAAATTAATAGGAGTTGATATGAGCAAGAGTTAAAATTAAACATTTGAACAACTTTCAAAATAAACATTTGGCTCACATCAACAAGCATGTATAAAAGATAAGCAAAAACAAGTGATACATACAACGATCCACAAAAGGTTTAATCATTTTTAAAAGCATGTGGAGATAATCATAAGTTGATACCAATTAAAAACAACATTTTTAAAAACGAAGCTCAACTCATAGCAAAGGATGCATGTAAGTGACGACATGGAAATATAGTGAACAATACATGCAAACAAAAATCACATGAATAAGATAGTCAAGTTATACTAGTATGTGAAAGGCAAGCATGAGCAATCCTAAGCTATATAGGTAAAGACTTGGTTTTTCTCATCATAAGAATCGACTCTCTGGTGAAACGTTTTAATTCTCTCCGCTAGACCCGTAAATATGATATGTTATAAACAAAAAATTCACAACCGGGCTCTCCTAAATGGGTTGCAGAAGCCGTTTGGCAAGATGAAAAGGAAGTTAATACCAAAAGAAATTAGTTGGCTCATGCAAAGGGTATGTGCAACAATATAGACAAGTTTAAGCACTACCACCTTAAACAAGGCACAAATAATAATACCAAATGAATGATGGTTTAAAGTAAAAGCATATGCCAAATATCTCCGTATGAAAAAAATTTAAACACTTTAAAAAAACCACATGGATGCATGTAACACCCTAGCACTGTTATACTATATATATTTGGGGTATTTCAAATCTTGCAATAAAATTCTTTATTATTATTGCTTTTGGGTTGCGGATAGTGCAATTGATAGTTGTGGTTATTATCCGATCCGACCCGTATGGTTGAAACCCAATATGGTTCAAGATTACATCAAATATTGGCTAGTACAGAATATCCGTGCAAATCTAGATATTATACACATATATAATATATTCCACATATATTTTAATAATACAAAATAAAAATCAAATAATATATTGTAATATATAGCCTTGCATGTCATAATACCCCATATCATGTGGTTGCGCCTACATATTATGTTCATACCCTAATTGTTAAAATAGACTCGTAATTGATCGCTACGTATATTTACGTAGATCCGTACTTGGGGGTATACATTTTTAATTGTAGAATATCGCATTATGGTTTAAACTTTTACGTATATTCTCCAGATTGAAAACTAGATTTTTGAAAGGATACGGGTAATATTCTGAGCAATATGGTATTATCTATAAAATCCTATAATATATATATTATATTATTTTTTAACTAATATATACACACACACACACACACATAAACTGTTATATATATATATATATATATATTAGATGACTAATAATCTCTTTCCCTCTCTCTCTAATATATATTATATAATATTTTATTTATAATAACCTACTCTCTCTCCCCCCCCTCATTTTCCTCTTCTCCTCACCCGTGAACAAGCCCTAGCCCACGCCCTCGCCCCCTCGTCATCGCCGCCCTTCACTGTCGCCATCCCGACCACCCTCTTCACCTCCTCTGCCTCACCCTGAGACCTCCTCTTCCCCCTTTTCCCGACCACCGTCCCCGCACCATCCAGGACCTAAGAACCTATTGCCCTCAACCTCTCCGGAAACCCATCGTCGCCGGAAAACTCATCATGACCATCACCTCCGACCTCTTCTTCTTCTTCTCCCTGCACTTAGCCTAACCCGCCTTGCCTGCACCTTTTCCCGAGCACACCCTGCACCAAATCCCTGAGCACGCCAAACCCACGGCCACACCCATCTCGCCGCCGACGACTTTGCCTCGTCGTCGTCACCTCTTCGCCTATCTCCTTTCTGTCCTCACTAAGTACAGATAACCCTAAACAACAACTCTTATTCTTCTTTCTTCTTTCTTGTTCTTTTCTTTCTTGATCTCCGACTCTCTTGCCGGAGTTGCGCACGTCGCCGATGATCCAGACGATCTGGTCACCATCGGCATCTAGCCCTATCACCACGTTACGCAGCTGCTCAGCCAAGTAAAGTCCTGCGTGCGTAAGTTTTGCATCGTGACTTTATTTCGACGTCGGAACGTGACATCCGTATCTCGATGTGGGATCCAATCAAGCAAGTTCTAAACTTGCAACATGCTATTTTGATTATATTGATATTTATATACTTGACTATAGTACATACGTTTTGATATTCAGCAAGTAGTACCAAGTTACAGTTTTATAGTATCCGTCTGTATCCGTACTGATAATGGGTTATCCAGTTTCATGCCGGAACATCATAGTATTATTATAATACTATAACTGTTTAGTAAGTTATCTAGATTGCAATATACATGGTAATGGACGTATAACGGTTATTACAGATAGATATATATACATCCCAGTATCAGTTACGGTTACCGTATTTAGATATTGGTTACAGTTTTACATTTGGTGCCTATTCTGGTTAAAATACATTGCATGACATGTTCACGACACACTAACAGACTTGTTACTTGGATCTTATTACTAATGCCGACAATCCTGATTTATTGTCCTGACATACATGACTTGTTGTCTACATAGACAAAACTTGTACCTGCTTGATCTTGTATTGGCATTAGATCTTTTTATCATTAATACCTGACTTGAATACAAAACCTTGGAGGTAAGGGGAAATCAATAATGAAATCTGACTTGCAACTCAACAGTTCGATACTTATACTGATCAGTCTTTACAGGTTCGGCCAGCCCCGGAATGAGGCTGCTGACATCATTCATCTGTATATGTTACCTGTTTACTGCTTAGCGGCACGTCTCGGATTCAACCCGAGAATCTTGACCGTGGTCCCGGGCACGCACGAGATACTATTGAGTTACATCGACGATTCCATTAATTGATTTCAAAGACTTCTAGAATAGATAACCTAGACGCATAGACTTTAGGATACACATCACATACATATAGCTCATTATTTATATCTGTGTCATTTATTTATATTCTGGTTTAATTATATCATCATATCCTGGTCATTACTATTATTTTGATTTTATGACGCACTGACGTCTGGATTTTGCATCGCCCGGTTCCTCTACCTTTATCGCAGGCAGATCAGGAGTACTTTAGCAATCAAACCGAGCAATGAGAAGCTAGCTATTTAGTTTAGAGACTCTTAGTTTATTTATTTCAGCGGTTTTATTTCTATTGATGTGAGCCCATATTGGTACGCGTTTCAGATGTTATTGTTTATTGGATCTTGATTCGTTTCCGCTTTATGCATTTTCTTGATTTTATTTATTGTGGCAGATAGACATGTGTTGGCTAGATTTTATTCTACTGTTCTTGATATCCGATTGACAGCCGTAATGTGACTGTGGAGGGATGATTCCTAGCTACAGGTAGCATGGTTGGCTCTGTCACGTGCCGTGTTTACTTATTTTTGGAAGCGGGGTGTGACAATCTCACAAATAAGAAAATTTAAACAAGTGAGAGTGAAACATGGTATTGAAACCATAAGATATGCAAAAATACACCTAGTTTTCAAAAACAAGTTGTGCTCATGAATGAAAAACAAGAAAATAAAATGAGCACAAAGGTTATTGGAAAAAAAATTAACTTCAAACCTCAAAATCCTAAATGGACCAAATAAAACCATATGTATCAATTGGAGAGGGTTAGAAGTCGATTGCTCAACCTTTGGCACAAATGAGCTTTTAACTTGCTTACCCATTTGACATGCATCACTTAAATTTTCTATTGCAATCTTGAGCATTGGAATTCTGGAGACCCAATCGTTAGTGATGATGCTTGAAAATAGGTTCATGGAAGCATGTCCAAGCCATTGGTGCCAAAGTCAACTTTCATCCTCTTTACCGATAAATATACCATATCCATCATCTCCAAAGGTGATCATGCCACCTTCTTCACTTGATAGTGTTGCAAATCATTTGATATTGCCAATTATATGCTTTGAGCAACCACTATCAATGATCCATTGATTTTTACATTGCAACTTGAGATGCACATATAAAAGAGGCAAGAGTTGTATTCCTTGGTATCCAAGTCTTTGTGGGTCCACGAGGGTTACTCTTTGGAACCCAAGCTAAATTCTTAAAAGTTCAATTCTTGCAATGATATGAAATATGCCAAATTCGACCATAATAATTGCACACAAAATGAGTAGAGCTAGAATGTGCATGTATGTGTTGTGCATGATGGTGATGTGAAGTAATTCTAGCAAAAGGTTTAGCATAACTCAGTCTAGCAAAATGTTTTACAAACTTAGGGGCATGAGAAAATCTAACATGATGATCATATGAGGTAGAAACATGTACATGATTAGCATGGTGATCATAAGAAGCAGGGGCATGCGAAAATTTAGCTTTAACGAAGGTAGTCTTGAAAGAAATCTTATCATACAATTTTTTAGAACCATTAGTATGAGAAGAAAATGCATTTTGAAAACGAAGACCATTTCTTTGATTTGAAATTCTTAAATTTCCTATCATGGAGTTCAAGGAATCTTTGCTGGCGGCAAATTTGTGCAAAGTAGTGTCAAGATGACTAATTCTAGTTTTCATCTTTTCAACATCAACCAGCATAGAATTGTGTGTATTTGTCAAAGCATTATATTTGTTCTTGAGAGAAGTAAAAGTAGAGGCGAGTCTCTCATTTTTGAATTTCGCATCTTCAAAGGAACTAGTTAAGGAAGCAATTTTGGACAAAAGATTTTTGTTCTCAAGTTTTAAACTCTCACATACACAGGTTTTAATAGAAGGTCTTTCGTTTACAAGATAATCAATTTTCTTTTTAGCCAAAGAATATTTAGATTGAAGTTTAGAGAAAGTATCATGTAATAATCCAAAAGTATCAAGTAATTCTTCAAAAGAATAAGAGTTTAGATCATCCGTTATCTCATCCTCATGTGGCATAAAGCACATGTTCACAATCTCTTGATCGGATAACCTTTCATCATTATCACTCCCATCCGGGTTGTCCCGTGCTTTAGACTTGAAGGCTCTTCAGTTGGGTCGTTGTGGAACTTCCTTCTCATTGTTGAGGGGACAATCGACAACAAGATGACCGAGCTTTCTACATTTGAAGCATGAGCCGACTTCCTTGTTGTTGTAGGTGCGGTCTCTTTGGAAATTGACTTTCATGTAATCTCTTTGAAGCTTCAAAAATCTATTGAACTGCTTCGTTAAGAGTTCGATATCCTCGTCATCTCCATTAAACTAGCCATCGCTATATTTGAATTTAGATGAGGGTTTGAGTGTGATGCTCTTCAGTTTGTCGTTCTTCTTAATCTTTTCATCTTCCATGTCATAGGCCTTGAGCTCAATCTCATAGTTCTTTAGATTTCCTTGAAGCTCTTCGAACGCCATGATTTTGAAGTTGGCTATCTCCTTAAAAGTAGTCGCTTTCACTTACCATTTTTTGGTGAGAAAACGAAGAATCTTTCTCACCTTTTCCTCATTGTCCATGGGTTCATCTAGCAAGGAATCAAGAGCATTAGTAATGCGAATAAAGCGACTAAACATATCATCCATGTTTTCATTAGGTAATATTCGAAAATTTTCATATTCAGTTTCTAAAAGATCAATTTTTGTCCTCTTAACATTGAAACTATCTTCATAAGCATTCAATAAAAATTTCCACATAGAAATAGTATTTTTGCATTTGACAATTCTAGTCAATCATTCCCATTAAGACAATAAAATAAAGCAAATATGGCCCTATGATTAGCTTCATGGGCCCTTTTATGTGACAAGACCTAACAATCTTCATCAATGTCGAGTAACTCATATTTTTTCGAAACGGTGTATCCCTACACATTTCTCCTTTAGGATTCTAAGAAGGATTCCATCTTAATTTTCCAAATTGGAAAGTTAATGCCATCAAAGTATTGTGGGTTGGTGATGAATTGGGAATATCCCTCACTATATGACGAAGTCGAAGTATAGTTCATAGGATCTCTCTAGGGGTTGAATCCTAACAAATAAGAGCATTTGGCTCTGATACCAATTGAAATAATCATAGAGGGGGTGGATAGAATTATACTAACAATTCCTACAAATTAAAAATCTACTTGCAAATAAAATTAAACGCAATTATAGCCAGCAAGTATAGGAGAGAGTTAGAGATAATCAAACGCAAACATGAGCGATTTTAGAGAGGTTCGGGAGATCCCCTGGTCTTCTTTTTTAGGCGTATAAGCTCGTTCCACTAAACACGTCTCCACCAAGACTCTCACGTTGCACACTACCAACTTACAACAATGTCACTCGACACACGAGTGACTTGCTTCTCAACAAGATGATCTCTTTCTTCTTACAAAGGCTCTCTCACACTAAAGAGACCTCACACAAAAGAAGAGGAGAAAATTACAACACAATTAATCTCTCAAGAGTTTTACAGTTTAAGCTCTAAGTATACTTTAATGGAGTATAAGATTAGCAATTATAAGCTCAAATGAAATGTGTATTTTGGTTGGTTAGATGATAAAGGAACTTCAATTTTTTTGCTCAGAAAATTCTTGCAATAAATTCTCACCAACATCCTTTATATAGCCACATACAAAACAACTCAAAAATAAATAAAAATGCACATTTTTCAGTTGGAGCAGACGTCTGCAGTTCACAAGGGTCAGACGTCTGCCTTTGTAAAAAATCGAACCATTGTAGCATTAAATGCATAGTAACGGTAGCATTTTTGAAACATATAAAGCAGCAGACGTCTGAAGAGTAAAATGGGCCGACGTTTGAACAAGGAAAGTTTTGGCCAAAATAAAACTTCAGACTTCTTCCCTGGGACGTCTGGCAAAGGTTCTAAAAAAGGCAGAGCACAATGCAAAAAAAGGCAGACGTCTGAAAGCAAATTGGAAGACATCTGAAATTTAAAATTACCATTTTAAAACCCTTATGCAGACGCCTGGCAATATGAACTGCAGACGTCTGACAATAGTCCAAAAAACATGTATGAAACTGTTATCAGATATGCTATGGTTACCCGGCGTCTGAAGGTCTAATAGGCAGATGTTTGACCTGTAAAAAATCAGAATTCTTAGCTTTTCAAATAAAAATCGTTTTGAACCAAAATCTTTTGTAAGGTAAAAACCAAATGTTTGATGCATGCAATTGTATGTGTGCTTGAGCTCTTATTGACCAATCTCATAAACCACGAAATACTTATATCGATTTTCTAGAGATTACACTTGTAGCTCGAACTCTTGAATTCTTCGATTTCTTCTATTCTTGAATTCTTTAAACTTAGAGTTTGGCTCTTCAGCTTCTTGAAGCTTGAACTTGATATTTGAGGAGGTCTAGTCCATTAATCTCCAACATCCAATTGATTTGCCGTTTAAACTCATATTCCTCCGTCCTCAATCAAAGTCTTGTGTCGTTTGATATCCTAAAAATTTTCTTAAACGCGGCCAGACTTATATACAGTGTTAAGAAATATACAATATGAAACACATGTATATATCTATTAATATTATATAATATCATCAAAACTAAACGGTAGGATTACGAAAATCCATAAGCCATCATGATTTTTTCGCATCTAGTCTCCATACAAAAGATCATTTGGTACATCAATTTTATTGTTTAGTATACATTTTAGTGATCATTTTTGGATCCTTTGACTGGAGCTAAAGGTTATTATCAAAAAGAAAAATGAAATGAAATGAAATTTTGAATTTTCTATTTTATTATTATATTTCTTCCATCTGACTACAATGTTAAGTATAGACAACAATAATATACCACCTTAATCTTTTTATCAGTAATTTTAAATGACGTTTTCGTTTTGGATTAGTGGCCAACCCCAAACACGATCCCATCAGGCTTTATCCGTCATCCAAGGTTTTATATATCTATATTTCTATATAACGCAAATGGACTTGGTTAGAAGACACCCTCTCCTTTTTTTAAAAAAACGAATAAAAAAAGAGAAAAATCCTCCATTCTTAAGGCACCGCATCATCATATCATCATACAGAAAGACAAAATTAATTAATTGCTATGTTTAAATAAAAACAAATTTTAAAGGCTCCACATCATCAAAGAAAAAAACAAAAATAATCAAACTTCTCCATTTTAAAAAAAACAAAGAAAAATAGAACTTTCTAAAACTTGGGACAAAAAAAACTTTGCAGAAATTAGTTTGAATTCCAAATTCAATTTACATTCTACTCAAACTTAAGACAAAAAAGAACATTTTAGAATTTATTTTAATGTTATTATTTTTCAAATTCTATTTTCATTTACTTATAACTACCTTCTTTTATTTAAATATGGTAAATAATATATTATAATATTTTCCAGAATACTCTTAATCCAAGTTATTAAAATGACTATTTTATTTACTTATTAACATTCAAAATAATTTTAAACCAAAATCCATCCAGTTTATAGTTATACATGGGCTCAAGAATTTTTTTTTGGCTTTAAATAGGATAACGTTACAAACGTGCATCGCACGTGCAAAATGCTAGTTATTGATAATTTTTGTTCTTTCCCAAACGTTAGTTGTGAATCCTTTTGTTTTCCGGAAGAAAATGTAGAGTGGTACATCAATTAATATATATATATATATATATATATATATATATATATATATATATATATATATGAGAATAATTGAGGAAAGAGGGAGGGAATTTTCTCCTATGGCGTCGAAAAAATATACCCTCCATCGTATTTTTCGACGATCGAAATCCATCATCTTCATCGTTATCATCTAAGATATTGGTACGCTAAATTTCATGTGATTCTACAACTTTTTCACCGTTGATTTAGCAATGTAAAAAGTTCTATTGTCGGTAAACCGTTAATTTTGAACCCACTAATTCAGCGGTGAAAAGGTTGTAGAATCACATGAAATTTTGCGTACCCATATCTTAGATGATAACGATGAAGATGATGGGTATCGATCGTCGAAAAACAAGATGGAGATTGTATTTTTTCGACGCCATAGGAGGAAATTCCCTCCTATGGCTTCTTTCCTCCATTATTCTCTCTCTCTCTCTCCATATATATATATATATATATATATGAGATTAATGGAAGAAAGAGGCCATAGGAGGGGATTTCCTCCTATGGCGTGGAAAAAATACAACCTCCACCATTTTTTCCGACGATCGGCATCCATCATCATCATCGTTATCATCTAAGATGTGTGTACACCAAATTTCATGTGATTCCACAACTTTTTCATAGTTGATTTAGTGGGTTCAAAATTAACGGTTTACCGACAATAGAACTTTTTACATTGCTAAATCAACGGTGAAAAAGTTGTAGAATCACATGAAATTTGGTGTACCCACATCTTAGATGATAACGATGAAGATGATGGGAGCCGATCGTCGAAAAAATTGGTGGAGGCTGTATTTTTTCCATGCCATAGGAGGAAATTTCCTTCTATGGCCTCTTTTCTTCATTATTCTCTCTCTCTATATATGTAAGGTTAATGAAGAAAAGAGGTCATAGGAGGGAATTTTCTCCTATGGCGTTGAAAAAATACACCTTGACTCATTTTTTCCGACGATTGGCACCCATCATCTTCATCGTTAACATCTAAGATGTGGGTCTACCAAATTTCATGTGATTCAACAACTTTTTCACCGTTGATTTAGTGGGTTCAAAATTAACGGTTTACCAACAATAGAACTTTTTACATTGCTAAATCAACGGTGAAAAGGTTGTAGAATTACATGAAATTTGTTATACCTACATCTTAGATGATAACGATGAAGATGGTGGGTGTCGATCAGCGAAAAAAATAATGGAGATTGTATTTTTTCGAGGCCATAGGAGGAAATTCCCTCATATGCCAGCTTTCCTCCATTATTCTCTCTCTCTCTATATATATATGCGAAGTATATATTAGTTGATATATACATTTACCGAAAAAGATAAAGACAGAACATTATATAAATAAATTATATGCACCCGCAACCAGAGAATATTCGATGCAAATCTCATGATTTATATATTATACCCACATTCATATCGAATTAGCTCAAGCAATTCCAAGACAATATTCATATTGAATTAGCTCAAAGTGCATATCTTATCAATTATAATATCATATATAAATATACAAGCACTGATGCTAGAATATAGAAAAATGAAGAGCAATGCATTATTACTCTTTTTAGGACATGTACGAACACTACAAGCTTCAGCAAGAGTTGAAAGAATTTTCTTCTAGCGCAATGGCTGACAATATTTCCAACCTGCAAATAAAATTTACATTAATACTGCAACTCGAAATCACGAAGGAAAAAAAGACGGCTACTAATGTTTAAACATATTCTGCAGATATCAACTTGAGCTGTATAATATCGAGACAATATGCATTCTCTTGCGCGTGCGCGCGCACATGTTTGACTTGATACATCAAGCTAATTTCTCCATAGCCAGAAGCTCTAACTCAGAAAATGTTTCCACTGGCACCTGACTGAACCATTGTGATCGAAATCGATTCAAGCTCGCAATTTTATCTCATTCAATTACTTTCATAAGAAAATATTACTGATAAAAAAATGGAATACTGGGTATATGATTTATGAAATAATATGCATACATAGCAAGTGATTAGTTTGCTGAATTAGCTCAGAAAATATAAAAGGGTTCCCAGATAACATACAGCGGGTCTATATGGAATGTCACATATACCCGTTAAGAAATGGGTTTGACCCGTTTATCTGGGGCCATTTATCTGCCATTATTATAATAAAATAAGCAAAGAGACTGCTTATTCCATCAAGTTCAATATTGTGGCATAAATGCAGCATTATAGCTAAAAATATTGGAGTAACTTTGAAAAGTCAACACATTAACAAAATTAATCAGAATCAGTGATGGTCTAATTTCCTAAATTTTCAACTGCAATAATTTGAAAACTATAACCAAAATATTCAGATTAACATGAAGTTATAATCCACGACTATTAAGACTAGCGTTCTTTTACACATGCGTTGCATGTAATTATAAAAAAAAATTATGATAAATTTCTTTATTAATTTAACTATGTGCATCGTACTTGTAAAATAATAACAATGTGTCAATTTAGTTACGTGCATCGCATTTGTAAAATAATAATAACGTGGTATTTAATTATGTATATTGCATATAAAATAATGATCTGAAAATGTAAAAAGACATGTCACAAACCAATTTTAAATTTAATGACCTCTTGTTTAGATATAACTCAAAAAATAAAGAATTTAATATGGTTAGGGTACACCGCAACTCTCTCACACTCACAACCTGAGCGGGTGGGCCCTGCCGACTTAAATTCCAAAGGACCCACCTCCTTTTTTGACTCCATTTTGAGCAGCCTACAGCAGCAAAAAAAAAAAAAATAACAAGCCGCCAATGAGCTATACCTCACTTTGTATGGGCACTTTCCCTTTTGGAGAGAGCGCGGGGTTCGAAACCCGGAAACCTCGGTGTGTGTGTGTGTTGTGTGCTTGCGTGTAATGTATGCGTAGATGTGTTGTGTGTTACGACACTGAAATTCCTGTACACTTGTATCATATTCAATGTATAAATAAAAGTGTATTTCAGTTCTGGCTATAAATTATAAGTAATGTTTGTTAAATAAAAACAAGAAACAACTTATAACTTACTAGTTAAGACTCTCTCATCAGCCCCAATTATTTTAATATTTTTTATTTTAACGTTTTGCAATCCCAAGAGTTTGCACGGATATTTCACAGAGAAGCGCAAAGTTGCAGCAGAAACAAAGTGGGTAAAACATATATTTAAAACCAAATAAATATATGGCACGAACCCCGAGGAGTTTTACCCCCTCTTGGCAGCCCAAAATCTCCAAAATGCCGCTACCGGCAGCCTGGGTGTGTCCAAATTGCCCTGTGTTTCCCCTGTGCAATCTTTGGACTCCTCACTACCCCTTTTTACACTTTAAATTCCCTGTTTTAATTAAGAGACTCTGCATTCTCTTTATCTACCCATTTTCTCTCTTTTAATTTACATTTTTAATTCTTTAATTACAACTATAAATATCTAGACCGGTCCTAGCTCCATCCTACCCCCACTCTATCCCCTATAAATATCTAGACCGGTCCTAGCTCCATCCCTAAGCATCCTCTCTCAATTTCATTTTCAAATTTCTTCAAGAAGTTGTTCAAGTTTCTAGATGAAGTGCTAAGATCCCGAAGCTAGAAACTCGCTCATCCTCCATATATCGTCGGCCTCGGTTCTTCAAGCCCAGGCTATCACTTTTCTAATTCTCGCTCGTATAAGTACGAGTGGTATGGGTAAAAGCCACCCCTCTAATTCACTTCCCTTTGAATCCACCGTTAACTCTTTTCCTTAACCTTTCTCCCATAAACCCCACATAAAAATCAATACTAAACGAAACTTTGTAAAAAACTTTGTACCGTAAACATTTGACTTGTTAATCATAAATTTCATACTAAAAGATTAAGAGAAACAAAAATGTCTAATTTACCTTTCTAGCAAATCTTATGCTACACTCAATTCATGAAAATTTCCTTCTCCTTAATAACATATCTTTGTGACATATTAGTTTAACACTTAAATAGCATAGTCTTTATTTCTCGTATATATCATGCATGGGGTAAGAACCTACCCCTTACGTATACGTGGAAAACATAGCATGATACTATAGTTATATATTTTTTTACGAAGGAAACGTATTATATTAAAATACCCTAAATTTCTAAAATACGATTTTTAATTCGTTATTTTTAACTCTTTTGCAAATACGCTTCTAAAACCCTCGTTAGAGGACCCATTTATGGTTGGTGCAGATTATCGCATATCTTAGGGATAGTAGAATGAGATGTAGAACTGCTCACAGAGAATTCCGTTTCGAAAAAAATAAAATACGGTTTAAAAAAAATACGACATTTTAAAACAAGTTAAATAATTTGAAAATTATTTAAATTATATATTTGTATTTCCAAATAAAACAATTTGTGAAAATTAGATTTTTTTTTTAAATAGAAAGATTAAAGTTTTTAAGAGAATATCCTCAAGTTTCCAAAAGATAGAAATAGCATAAACTTTTAAAAGCTGGGTTTTATCACTAAAATACCACCAAATCTGAATTCATTTTTATAAAACTCTAGAATTTTTAATTAACATGTTTTTAGCAAAAACAATCTCGAGGTTTATTTGGTAAATTAAAACATTTTACATAAACCCCTTTGAGAAATGCAAACATGTAAAAACATACAAAAACAAATTAATGAATCTTTAAGAACTTTAGATTAATAATGAGATTAAGCGGTACCAATTCTCTAGGCCTCAGGGAACCGGAGAAAGTGGGTGCTTGCATATCTTGCCTTGATAACATTAAAAGAATTATCGATGGCAATCATCTTTGAAAAAGACACAAATACTGTCGTTCATGTACAGCCGTTGCCAGACCATTCCCAAACTTAAGAATTTTAAAAGTTAAATATTTTTAATAAGATATATGAAGAAATTGAATTCGAATTCGAACTTGACTTAAATTCCAATCGAACTTAAACTTGAATTCAAACCTAGGCTCGAACCCAACTTGAACATGAACATTTGAACTTGACTTGACTTAATCTGAACCATGAATATGACTTGACATGAATACTTGAACACAACTTGAATCAAACTTGTACTCTTTATATTCAAGAATTCGGTCAAGACATGTAAACTTGATCTATATAATAAAATACACGGGGATAAGGGGTAAATTGGTAAGGAATGTATGACATAGCACAGGAGTTAACTAAAAAGCACCTCTTGAATATTCTTTTTCCATTGTTCCGTGGGCTTGACGGGGCCTTGTACTTTTTTGTGCTGTGGGTTCGGTGGTTTGATGGACAGCTCTCGTATACACGCTTACTTTTCTTATCAAACTACAAACAACCATGTTAGAATATTTAACCTTATACATATACATGTCATGCTAAAGATACTTCTATATACACTCTTACATGTTCATTAATACTTGGTTTTCTGTTCATTTTACATACCTTCAGTCATCAGTACTTTTTTGGGGGGGACTTACCGAGCGCTAATTCACTGATAACATCCCTTTCTATTTCTTTTCCTTAGGATGTTCGTCCGGTAGATAAAATTCTGAAAAGATCGAGCCTAATCAGGAGGACTTCGAGCAACTTACCACTGTGCAAGACTGTTGAATATGTATGCCCTAGAGGCCTTCATTGTATAGAATGTTAGGGTTATGTATGTACAAGACAATCTTGCTCAATATGATAGTATGCTATTTAGTTTGCCTTTTTCTTAACATGTGATATATTTTACTTGTTATTTCATATCGCTTATACATGTTGGTAAAGCCCTTAGGATCCTTACTTAACTACCAGCGTAATGATGCAATCATACTTGTGGGAGCTGGGTAGTCGATAAGCACATCCTTAAATATCCTTAGTCGTGGGAGTATCGAAACTGGGTATCGATACTCCACAGTAGACTAGTGTATACATTTCTAGACCCTGACGAGGGGCGATGGTTGGTCCCGCAGCTATTGGTGTGATGCACCTAAGATTGTATACAGATGCTCATTGGAGGTGAGTACACTGGACGGATGCGTCGAGAACTAGCAAGATGGTATTATACCTATCATTAGATAGCAGCTCTCAGGTGACATGAGTACAGATACTCTGTCGACCTGAGGCCGTTATTTGTCTCGTGTGAGTTTCCACTATACTTTGATTACTATCCTACCACGGCTCTACTGACTCGTGCAAACAGGTTTTATTTGGGTACAGTCCCGAGCCACATGGAGGCAGTGAGCGATTGTTGGGGATTCATCTCTCCCGGTATAGAAAGTCAATATCGCGCTGTGTTCGGTTGGCCAACACCATAAGTCCTTGGCCAGGGTGAATTGAGAATTACTGATACTTAGATCAGTAGATTCTTGGATGGTCTTGAGCCACATCGACACGACTTATCAGGTTATTAGGGGTCTGCCGTTTTTCACTCCCTAAACCCGGCATGTGATACTTTCATACGAACAGACCAGACTGTATGGAGATTGTCACGGATAGGCTCAGTAGGAGTTCGGACGAGTTTGATCGTCGGCCTTCTTTTCGACAGATACCTGGGTAGCCGTTACGTGCAGCTAGTGCCACTGACGTGCTTATGGTTAAATCCACTGCCAGCGTACTGTTGAGTCTTTCGAGTCCCACACAGAGGGTTTCTCTGGTTCAGGCGAATCAGAGGCCATATGGTTTTACGTGCAGGGTTTCGATCATATACATGTGTTGAGGTCGAAAATTGTACCCCGGTTGACCAAGTTAAAGTCAAGGTCAACCCCAAGCCAGGTGGGCCCAAGCCCAGATCAAGTGGGCTCATGCCCGAGTCGAGCCCGAACATGAAACGGCCGGTCTCCCCCATGCTGAAATAAAAATCATGTAATAAATAATTTTGATGTAATTTTCTTATGCATGAATGTAAGAAAATGGCCATAAAGCCAAACTTTTGCAAAGCCCATGGTTTATGTGCAAAAGAAATGAGTACATGAGACATGGGATAGGGAAAATGCCATATTGTAAAGCCCAAGGGGCTATGTATAAATTTATAAGCCTATAAAAAGACAACATGATGATGAAATGAAAGACAATAATTCATTCTCTTAAACTCTATGGTTTGTGCCTCCTTCTCTTCTTTGCTTAAGGTTCTAAACCTTCTTCCTCTTTTGAATTAAATCAAGAGTTTTACTCTTCATTTTCCAAAAATAAATAGTTTTTCACCACAAAACCCACAAAGGGGAGCTCAGATCTTCCATTAGATCTTAAAAGGGGGAGATTTTTAAAATCCCACCCCTCTTGTTCTCCAAGATCCGGCCAACAAAGAGGAGGAAGAAGAAGACCCATCTCCTCCAACTTTGGAAAAGATCCAAGGCTCAAGAGAAGATCCCAGGCTTAAGAGAGAAGAACCTCTGAAGATTTTTAGGGAGTTCAACTTCAAGACCCAAATTCTCAATGGAGTCTAATTCCTAATCCAGATCTTTTGGAGTTTAACTCCACTCAAAATTCTCTTTTAGAGTTTAACTCCTATTTCTGGGGGTAAAAACCCCTTCCTTTCGCTAGCGCCTAAAGCGCGAGCGCTGGAGCTAGCGCCCGAGCGCCCATATGCTGGGCACGTGAGGCGCTAGCGCCCGAGCACCTACGTGCCGGGCACGTGAGGCGCCAGCGCCCAAAGCGCCAGCGTCCAAAGGGCCAGCGTCCAAAGGGCTAGCGCCCGAGCTCCCATATGCCGGGCATGTGAGGCGCTAGCGCCCGAGCGCCCACGTGCCGGGCACGTGAGGCGCTAGCACCCGAGCACCTATGTGCCGGGCACGTGAGACGCTAGCGCCCAAAGCGCTCGCGCCAGCGCCCAAGCGCCTAACGCTAACCCAAGCGCCCAAGCGCCAGCGCCAGCGTGCTAGGCACGTGAGGCGCTGGCGCTCATGCATCCTTTGGACGCCATTTTCCCCTCATTTTACATGTACTCCACATTAAAATTACCTCCCCCATTAGAAAAAAAAATTCTAACGGGGCGCTGCCCCGCACTCCGCAAGGGGGCTGACCCCCAGCCCGCTATCCGGGTAGCGGGCCCCCCAATATATCCAAAACTCTTTCAAAACACAACACTGCACATTGAGTTTGCATGACCTGTTTAACCCGTCAATCGGAGGTTCTCTCGCTTCAAAGGCGAGGGGTAATTAACGGCAGCTTAGTCCGCGGCTACCGGAGATTCGGATCCCCACAATCAATAAACCCCAGTCTACCCTAGGCTGGGGGGATCTGTAATTCGCCTGACAAGCGCGCGCGTATTCCCATCTCAATGGGGTGACGAAAAACACCCTACAGATTCTGGCACGCCCGGTGGGACCAATCCCTCCTTCCATATTTCGGGTTAAACATTCATGAGAACTCAATCAATATACATATCTATATTTATACTAAAATAATGCTCTTTCATGCAGGTTTTCAAGCAATCACTTTTCAAAAATGTCTCCAAAGATGAACCCAGCTCTTAGCATGGCTCACATCTCCTACACGATGAAGATGGACGCCAGGACGGTCCTTCCGTCCAGTCTCGGGCGACAGTGGGAGGAGCCGCCGCTACCATTTGTCTCTATTCTGTTCGTGCCAGCTAATGCCGTCCCTGCTCTTCAAGCCCCGGTGATGGATAAACTGACCTCAAAAGGAAGGAGGCCAAATGTGGTGATCTCGAGAGCACCACCACCCAAACTTAAGTCGGTGTTTGAACGACTTTCCTTTGCTCCAGCTGGGGGCAAGTCCATCAACACCAACAAAGCAATAAGGCGTCTCGAGCAAGCTCCAGCGGTACCTTTGATAACTGCTCGATCGGGTATCTTCTCTAAGCTCCCTGTCAATCGACTCACGATGGCTTCCTGGATGATGGATGCTTGTCAAGCCCTCAAAATCGAGAAGCTAAGACAGAAAAAGCTCAGTTACAAAGCCAACAAAAGGGCTAGGGCTTCTGCTGATTTGAACATCGTAGGGTTCCAAGAACGAGATTACCCAGCAACAACAACTGAAACGGTTGTAAATCTCGCTAACTCTTTTGAACCGCTGAAACTGGTTCAGAAGATTGCCTTGATCGCAAAGGTCAAGAGAGCTGTGATCCGGACAGCGCCGCCCAAGGACCCAGCCGGGCCAACTGTCTTCCGTCGCCTGTCCTTTCCAAAAGATGAAGGGCCACGACGATGGTCCGAAAAATCAGCCACCAAAGATAAAGAGATGGCTGGGTATGTGGTCACACTATCTACATGGTCGGACATGAAGAAACGAACCCTCCTCTTCTTCACAGCCATGGTGATGATAAGGTTGACGCTATCCAGCATCGGCTCGGTCTAAATGATGAAGAGCCCGCTCAGGCCAATAAGCCAAAGGAGCCCGTAGATCCTGCGGAATTGAGCTCAGGCAATAAGGATGACCCGGTTGTCATATTCGGAACTACAGAACAAGCATTATTCTGATGGCTTCAGAGGCAGCTTCAGGACAGGGATAAGAAGTTAGCCAAGGTACAGTCTAAGGTCGACGAACTGTTAAACGTCGCGGCAGATCTCACGACCCAAGTCGCCCGATTGCAATTACATCAGAATCAAATTTTGATTCATGAGCCAGGGATTGATACCCGGAGGCAGCCAGCTGATACCCCCTTCAGCCTAAGAGCGGAGCGCCTTCGCGAAAAACGGCCGCGATCAGCCTCCAGTCCCTCCGATACATACACCGAAGGGGAATCACCTCTGAAAGAGAAACTGGATAAGGTCTATTCCATCAAAAGGGACAAAGTCCAAAAGATATTCATGGACGCCCTAAGAAACGGTCTACAATTGCCAGAATCAAAGAGACTACAAGAAGCGAATATGACCGACGACCCAAAATATTTCCCCTATCACAGAGTGATAAGTCATGCCATTGAGGACTGCTTCGTCTTTAAAGATTGGGTCGAAAAGCAATACAAGACGGGAGAGATAGAACTGTCTAAAGACGTGTTAGCAAACAGTCAAGCTACGACCGCCGATTTCATACAAATGGAGACCGAAGCCCTTCGGGAACCTGATTCTCTCAGACATGTGCCATTATCTGAAAAGGGCGAACCAAAGACTGATCGGCCTCAAGGACCAGCATCAGTAAAGACACCTACTCTAATGGAGAGAAAGAAGAAGGTATACTCCTTCAGGAGAGATGAAGTCTGCAAAATATTCATGAACGCCTTGAACAACGGTTTGCAGTTGCCTGTTCCAAAGAGACCACATGAAATGAACATGACCGACAATCCCATATACTGCCCATATCATAGAATGGTGAGTCATACCATTGAAGAATGCTATGTTTTCAAAGATTGGGTGGAGAACCAATACAAACTTGGGAAAGCCTCACAGTCGTCAGATGTACCGACAAGCCACAGAGCTACGGTCATCAACACAACTCCGCCAAGATCAAAGTTCGAGGGGCTAGGATAATCAAACTGACCACCACGTCGTTAAACTGGGAACGATGGACCACCATGTTGTTAAACTGGGAACAACTGACCACCTTGTCATTAAACTGGGAATAATCGACTTCTAAGTCGTTAAACTGGGGATGTAAGTAAAAAAAAGTGTGAAAAAAAAGAAAAGCGGAAATGATGGGGCAACTCGCAATAAAAATCAGCGAGTAAAATAAAGATGAAAAATAAAACCGAAATGATAGGGCAATCGCGACCTTCGCGATAAGAAAAGCTGAAATGATAGAGCAATCGCGGTAAAACAACAAAAACAAAAACAAAAACAAAAGAAAAAAAATAGCGAATGATGAGTCGCTCCTGGCACCATATTCCAGTGCAGCGATGCAGACGCCAACCAAATTCAAAATTTCAAATCCCTGGATGTCCCAACGGCGAATGATGAGTCGCTCCTGGTACCATATTCCAGTGCAGCGATACAGACGCCAACCAAAATCCGATTTTCCAAAATTCCTCCAGCCCTACGGTTGGTCCCCAAGTTGACTACCGTATACAATCCACGGGCTCAAATAATTCTCATCATACCCATGCCCTACCGCGACCACCAGTCCAGCGGCCGGTCTCCGTCCTTGGAATTATGCTCCATTTGGGAAGACCCACTCATGTGTCCTCACGATACATGAGGAGAACAAACTTACGAGATCCCCTCGACTCGTAAGAAAACACCTTCGTGGGATCCTTACGACTCACAAAGGAAAAACACACTTGAGAGTCCCCACGACTCCTAAGGAGAAAGTACACCTACGAGATCCTTTCGACTCGTAGGGAGAATAATTTTATGGGACCCTTACGGCTCATAAAATTGAAAAGCCTTAGTTGATAGGGATCTAAACCTGTCTCCTAAGCCATCGCTCCCCAACAGGGAAAGGCAAATGATGAATTGCTCCTGGCACATGTGCTTCGGTGTTAGCAACGCTGATACCTACTTTAACCCCAAAATTCCAAACTCCAATCCAATAGACCCCTGAGTCTTTAAACTGGGAACAGATGACCTCTAAGTCGTTAAAATGGGAACAGATGATCTCTAAGTCATTAAACTAGAAACAGATGACCTCTAAGTCGTTAAACTGGGCACAATAGACCGCTAAGTATTTAAACTGGGAACAGATGACCCATAAGTCGTTAAAATGGAAACGGGGGAGATCCCCTCACGGCGAATGATGAGTCGCTCCTGGTACCATATTCCAGTGCAGCGATGCAGACGCCAACAAAGTCCCGAAATTCTTCTGGCCCTACGGTCTGGATCATACATCCTGCAAAACCGTATACGATCCACGGGTGTAAAACAAAAACCAATTCCCAAATCCTCCCGGGGCAAATGATGAGTTGCTCCTGGCATTATTCCAGTGCAGCAATGCAGATGCCAAACAAAAACCAATTCCCAAATCCTCCCGGGGCAAATGATGAGTTGCTCCTGGCATTATTCCAGTGCAGCAATGCAAATGCCAAACTAAAACCAAATCCCCAAATCTTCTCATGACAGATAATGATTCGCTCCCGGTACCATATTCCAGTGTAGCGATGCTGATGTCAACCCAAATCAAATCAAACCAACAACCTTTGCGGCAGAATCATGCTTCGTCCCAGAATTTACCCCGTGTCGAAATCATGCTTCGCCTCGGGATATCTACCTTCCCTGCCGGAATTATGCTCTGCCTCGGGATCAAGTCAACCAGCGACACTCCGTGCCGGGGATAAGTCGAACAGCGACACTCCGTGCCGAGGACAAGTTTAACATCCAGCGACACTCTGTGCCGGAGATAAGTCGATCGGCGACACTCCGTGCCGGGGACAAGTCGAACAGTGACACTCCATGCCGGGGACAAGTTGAACACCCAGTGACACTTCGTGCTGGGGACTAGTTGATCAGCGACACTCCGTGCTGAGGACAAGACGAATAGCGACACTCCATGCTGGGGACAAGTCGAATAGCCAGCGACACTCCGTGCCGGGGACAAGTCGATCAGCGACACTCCGTGCCGGGGACAAGTCAAACAACCAGCGACACTTCGTGCCGGGGACAAGTCGATCAGCGACACTCCGTGCCGGGGACAAGTCGAACAGCCAGCGACACTCCGTGCCGGGGACAAGTCGAACAGCCAGCGACACTCCATGCCGGGGATAAGTCGATTAGCGACACTCCGTGCCGGGGACAAGTCGAACAGCCAGCGACACTCCATACCGGGGACAAGTCGACCAGCGACACTCCGTGCCGGGGACAAGTCGACCAGCGACACTCCGTGCCGGAGACAAGTCGACCAGCGACACTCCATACCGGGGACAAGTCGAACAACCAGCGACACTCCGTAATGGGGAAACGTCTGTGCCAGGTGCACGTCGACTATAGACACTCCGCCTCGGGGAAATGTCGACCAGCGACACTCCGTACCGAGGAAACGTCCAATAGCGACACTCCGTGTAGGGGACAAGTCAACCAGCAGACACTCCGTCTCAGGGACACGTCAAGCAGACACTCCGTAACGGGGAAACGTCAAGCAGACACTCTGTGCCGGGGGCACGTCGACCAAATCACTCCGGGCCAGAGAAAAATCTACCACGGACACTCCATCTCGGAGACGCGTCAAGCGTCGACCATCCATGTCGTAAAAAGGGCAGTGCAGGCTTCCTACAAAGCGGGAACCAGATCACTCCGGGCCAGGGAAACGTCTACCATGGACACTCCGTGTCAGAGACGCGTCAAGCGTCGACCGTCCATGTCGTAAAAAGGGCAGCGTATCCCAAAAAGTGGGAACCAAAGCAAGTCGCCTCCACGCGAAAAAAGATCCATCAATTTCATGCACACGACCCACATATATAGTGTGCATTTATTGATTGGGGTACTTTGTTGAGGTCGAAAATTGTACCCCGGTTGACCAAGTCAAAGTCAAGGTCAACCCCAAGCCAGGTAGGCCTAAGCCCAGATCAAGTGGGCTCATGCCCGAGTCGAGCCCGAACATGAAGCGGCCGGCCTCCCTCATGCTGAAATAAAAATTACGTAATAAATAATTTTGATATAATTTTTTTTATGCATGAATGTAAGAAAATGGGCATAAAGCCAAATTTTTGTAAAGCCCATGGCTTATGTGCAAAAGAAATGAGCACATGAGACATGGGATGGGCAAAATGCCATATTGTAAAGTCTAAGGGGCTATGTATAAATCTGTAAGCCTATAAAAAGGGAACATGATGATGAAATGAAATACAATAATTCATTCTCTCAAACTCTAGGGTTTGTGCCTCTTTCTCCTCTTTGCTCAAGGTTCTAAACCTTCTTCCTCTTTTGAATTAAATCAAGAGTTTTACTCTTCCTTCTCAAAAAATAAATAGTTTTTCACCACAAAACCCACAAAGGGGAGCTCAGATCTTCCATTAGATCTCAAAAAGGGAGATTTTTAAAATCTCACTCCTCTTGTTCTCCAAGATCCGACCAACAAAGAGGAGGAAGAAGGAGACCTATCTCCAAAAATCCCACTTTGGAAAAGATCCAAGGCTCAAGAGAAGATCCCGGGCTTAAGAGAGAAGAACCTCTGAAGATTTCTAGGGAGTTCAACTCCAAGATCCAAATCCTCAAAGGAGTTTAACTCCTAATCCAGATCTTTTGGAGTTTAACTCCACTCAAAATCCTCTTTTGGAGTTTAACTCCTATTTCTGAGGGTAAAAATCCCTTCCTTTCGCTAGGGCCCAAAGCGCTGGCGTCCGAGTGCCTACGTGCCGGGCACGTGAGGCGCTAGCATCCAAAGCGCCAGCGCCCGAGTGCCCAAGCGCCTAGCACCAGCCCAAGCGCCCAGCGTCCAGCGCCAGCATGCTAGGCACGTGAGGCGCCGGCACTCACGCGTCCTTTGGACGCCATTTTCCCCTCATTTTACATGTACTCCACACTAAAAATACCTCCCCCGTTAGAAAAAATTTCTAACGGGGCGTTGGCCCACACCCCGTAAGGGAGCTGACCCCCAACCCGCTATCTGGGTAGCGGGACCCCCATAAAAACTCTGCGGGGCCCCCGATATATCCAAAACCCCTTCAAAACACAATACTGCATATTGAGTTCGCATGACCTGTTTGACCCGTCAATCGGAGGTTCTCTCGCTCCAAAGGCGATGGGTAATTAACGGCAGCTTAGTCTGCGGCTGCCGAAGATTCGGATCCCCACAATCAATAAACCCCAGCCTACCCTAGGCAGGTGAAATCTGTAATGCAACTGACAAGCGCGCGCGTATTCCCATCTCAATGGGGTGACGAAAAACACCCTACAACATGTACTGGCTACACGTATTTTTTATCAGACGAATAATACTAGCGGATCTAGGATTAAGCCACATTCTAGTGTTATAATATTGGATTATTTTCATCTCTTGATATTCGTGGTATGAACACTGGTATGTATATACGGTGAGGGATATTCTTGTATTTTCACAAGAGTGCTTCTGGAAGAAGACACCTCATTTGTGATAAATTCATTTTGTTTAAATGGATAACGAGGTGGAGGTATGAAGTGTTATTTAAGTATGGTTGAAGCATGGCTACATTACATGACTCATTCATTTGGATAACTATTGAAGTATGCTACATTATTTTTATGATAAATGATATGATTGATATTATCAACACTTAGCCGTTCTTCATCTCATTCTTGACTTCAAATTCTCTTTCCTCCTTTGCTCTCTTCTTCTTCCTCAAATCCTAAACACTTTCATGTGTTGAAAATCCTAGGATGATTGAGATAAATTAGTCCAACAAACTCTCAATATCTTCTAAGTTGCCTAGATTAGCAAACTAGGTAATTTAGTTACCTCAATTTAGATATTAGAGCTTGAACCATAGACTCTTGGGTGGATCTTTTTTGACATGAGGAAGCCGACGACCAAGCTCGATCTATAAAAACGAAGAGCTTAAGAAGAGGATAAGAAGACCCGAAGGACTTGAACACAAAGGTATAAATCACTTCATAGTAAATTAGAACCTTTGTTAGTTTAGCTAGGTAGGGCTTATGGTAGATTTTGAAAGTTTAGTCAATGTTGCTTGCTATAAAATTGTATTTTGTAAATTTCTCCTCTCTACAAACCCTGTGGAGTGTGCGACATCGACTTACACAGACCACTAGTTCCTTTTCATCTGCTTTTATTTTCAGTATGCCATTGTTTAGGCACCTTTTCGCATTTGCACTTTTATTTCAGTTATCTTGTATCCAGACTATAAAAATGAATGTAAATAAAGTTGCTGTTAAATTTTCATTACTCTTGTTAATTCTTGTATATTATTAAATTGTTTTCATACGCTTAATGTAGTTATTAAGGGAAATGATCTTCTTATAGTAAATACGTTGCGGACCTAGTCACGTATCGTTACCGTCTTCTGGGAAGCGGTGCATGACATTGTGTGCATAAGTTAACGCTTACGGGTCAGTATCAAAAAAATAAGAAAAAATTACAAGCATCTCAATTATCTCTAAAGCAGTCAACCAAAAAGTAGCAATTGCTATCTAGATTAGGTCCTAGAAAATGTAATCTCTATTATTATAGTGCTGAAAGGATGAGGTCATAAAATTGAAAATCAAACTCAATGACAGCCTTCTGAATGGCAATAAAATTTTCTCATTCTTTCTAGCACACAAAAATAAAATAAAATAAAATATGCTAACTACTCTCTCCCTCTTTCTGGACTAACTATTCCTTCCATTTTCTCTTCCAATAACCAACTCCAAAAATCTCTCTCAAATGCTAACGTGCATCACACGTGTAAATCACTAGTAATTTATAGGCTTAAATCCAAAAAATACCAAAAACATAACTCATGTGGCAACAACTATGAAAAAAATCTCAAAATTATAAGAAACTACCATGATTTGAAAGTTTTATTGTAGTTTTTTGAAATTATTACTGACGTCGTATATTAATCACGGTAGTTTTTCATAGTTCTTAAAAATTTTGCGGCAGTTTCTCGTATATTTAAAAACTATTTGGTAGTTCGTCACCACATGGATACATTTTTGGTAGTTTTTTTTAAATTTAAGCAAGCAATTAAAGGATAAAGGTCTAACAAGTCTGAACTAAAGAGATCCAGACCCAACCCATTTAATAACCATTAAATGAGTCTAGATCGTGTTGAGTTTGAATCCAAACATAGCTATACCCTGGATTTTGTTAACGTGTTTGGGTTGGGTCTGAGTGCCTACATATAATATTTAGATATGAAGGCTTGAAGCCAAGGAGCTGATGGGCGTTATTCTTAACACATCCTCCATATTTTTTGAAAATTTGGTTTCGTGTTTAAGAGTTTTTACCGTAAAACCTACAATGTAGGGCTCCCTTTCACGTTTGTCCGAAAAACATGAAACCCTCTAAACTTGAAAACAAATATTTTACCACATAAATTTAACTCCATTATATTTTTTGGTTTGTGTGCCCAAAATGTCAATCATGCATTTCTTCCCTAACTACTCTATAAATTTTTCCTCCAAAACTTCTTTTCCTTCTTTCTTTTTCAAAATCTAATTCAGAACATAATCTATCTTTTATGTTCTTCTTCAAAAAAATGAATATGGATTTAAGAGAGTATAAATTTGGAAAAGATGAAGAGTAGAAAAACTAAGAATAATCACGTTTGTCAGTCAAATTTTTCGTATAAACAAGCCTGAGCTTTTCCACGATATTTGATGACTTCCTTTGTTCTAACAGTCTTGCCTCTAGATGGAGCATCAAAGAGACATTCGGACACCGTCTTACATTTGGGTTGCGGGGCCTTGGTGATAACAACGTTCGGTCTCCTGCCCCTTGAGGTCAGCTTGGCCATCTAGTTTGCCGGGGTCTCTGCCAAATGAGTGCTTCCAGGGTAGATGATGATGAAACCAAATTAACGGGGTGATTCTTCCTATTGCTGGCTGAGAATTGCGGGGAGAACCACGTGAGTATTGATCTTGACCACGTACGGGATCGGGGTTGCCTTAGAGATCGAACTGGTTCTTGGAGACATTTTTGCTGAATTTGCAAATTGCTGTTGAAAAGCTGTTATCTATCACAAAAAAGCATAATTTCAGTACATGTGATTGTTATATATATGTTGATTGAGTTCGCATGAACGTTTAACCCGAAATACGAGAGGAATGACTGGTCCCTCTAGGCATATCAGAATCTGTAGAGTATTTTTCATCACCTTATTGAGATAGGAATGTACGTCACTTGTCGGGCATATTACAGATTTCCCTTGCCTGGGGTATGCAGGAGTTTATTGATTGTGGGGATCCATATCTCCGGCAACCGCGGACTAACCTGTCGTTAATTACCCCTCTCTTTTGGAGTGAGAGAACCTCCAATCAACAAATCAAACAGATCATGCGAACTCAATAAGCAATATATGTGTGTTGTGTTTGGGAACAAGTTTGATAATGTTTCGGGCATACTGGAGGCCTCGCAGAGTTTTTATGGGGGCCCCGCTACCTGAATAGCGGACTGGGGGTCAAGGGGGCTAGCAGCCCCCTTACGGGGTGTGGGCCAGCGCCCCGTTAGAAATTTTTTCTAACGGGAGAGGTGATGAGTGTATATGTGTCACGTGCGCACTTAGTAAAGTGAACAGATGGTAAAGTATGCACGTCACAAGTGCGCACCTGCCTAAACACGCACCCAATGAGGCGCGCATCTTGCAAAGTGACACTTAGCAAAGTGTGCACCCGTCGAGGTGCGAGAGAGTGAAAGGGGCCAAAGGATCTTGAATGGGCCAAAAGGTCCATCAAGGTGCGTACTTAGAGAGGTGCGTACCTAGCGAGGTGCGCACCTGAGCCGGTGTGCACTTGGCTCGGTGTGCACCCAACGGGATGCGCACCTAGCCAAATGGGCACCAAGCACGGTGCGCACCAAGCACGGTGCGCACCTAGCACGGTGCAAGTAGGGTTGAACCCCAATGAAGCAACAGTTCAAAAACACAAATATTTTGATTTTTGAATATCAAAAATGGCTCTTTTCCCTTTTTTGAGGCCTCTTGACTTGCGCACTTGGAAAAAAGAAAGGAGAAAAGAGAAAGAGATTTACACAATAAAGAGTGGCTCAAAACTCAAGATTTGTCTTTGGGGAATGAAAATTAAAATTAGTTCTCAAATCATCATGGGGGGTCTTTTATAGGCTTACATCTTTACACTTAACCTCATAGTTTTTTACAAAAATTGATTCATTGCTTATTAAAAAAAATTACATTTAATTTCCCTTTTTTTCTTTTCTTTGGTCGGCCTCCTTTTCATGCTTGGGCTTGACTTGGGCTCGGGCTTGGGCTCGGGCTCGGGCCCACTTGGATTTTAACTTTAATTTTGGCTCTGGCTTTGAACTTGATTTTGATTTTTGAGTTTAGCAACGGGGTGCAAATTTTGATCCCAACATTTCTCTTTACAACTCAAAACTTCTCTTCTTTAATTTCACATTATCTATTCTGGTTTCTTTTCTTTTTTCTTTTTCTTTTCTCCTTGCAATTCCAACACAACCCATCAATATTTTACTCCCCTTATCATCATTATTTTCCAACAAAACCCATCAATATTTTCCAACACAACCCATTAAGTTTCTTAGTTGTTGAGTTGTTGGTGTTGAGGAGATATGTATGTGTGTGTGAAAGAGAGATAGAGAATGAATGTGTGGGAAAAAGATGCAGAGAAGAGGAATGGAATTAGGTTTTGAGTTGCATGTAACTTCTTTTTTCTTTTCTCCTTACAATTCCAACACAACCCATCAATATTTTGCTCCTCTCATCATCATTCTTTTCTAACACAACCCATCAATATCTTCCAGCACAACCTATTAAGAACATGCAAAATTAGATCTTTCATTTTCTTCACTGAGCAGTTGCCTGTAACTTCTAAGCAGTTGCCTATAACTCCTAAGCAGTTGCCTGTAAATTTTTGAACTGCAGATGTCTGTACCAGACGTCTCTTTAAGAAAATTTCAAACTACAGATGTATAGTACAAACGTCTACTAAAGGAAATTTTCAATATGTCAGTTTCTGTGTTTAAAAGGAGACATCTGGGGCAGAAGTCTCTAAGAAATTTTTGAACCGCGGACGTCTGGCAACTAATTAGAAATTACAGGCAACTTATCAAAAATTACAGGCAAGTGCCTAAATATTACATGCAACTAATTAGAAGTTGCAAGCAAGTTGTTAGAAATTACAGACAGGTGCTTATCAGAACTTCTTTTCTTTAATTTGTCATTATCTATTCTGCTTTCTTTTCTTTTTTCTTTTCTTTTTGCAATTCCAATACAACCCATCAATATTTTGATCCCATCATCATCATTCTTTCCAACAAAACTCATCAATATTTTCCAATACAACTCATTAAGCTTCTTAATTATTGAGTTGTTGGTGTTGAAGAGATGTGTGAGAGTGAGAGAGAGGGGGAGAGAGGGGGGGAGAATGTATAGGAAAGGGATCCAGAAAACATGAAAGGAATTAAAAAGAGCTTAAGAAGAAGGGCATGAGCTCTAAAAAAGACATTGGGATGTCGACTTGGCGAGGCGAGGTTACGACGACGAAGAGAGGCGTGGCTTCTCTGAGGAGCTCGAGCGATAGTGAGTTCGAGTAACAGAGAGAGAATTTTGAATGGGGGTATTTTCGTCCTTGCACCAAAATATAATACTCAGGCTTTGAATCAAAGGGTTTTAGACCAAGTTTTTGAACAGTAGGTCAATTCTCCCTATTTCGAAAATACTAGGGACTTGTTAACCCCTTTTTCTTTGGCGCGACGCCGATAGAGATAATGCTGAAAGGAATGACGGCTGTAATAGGTGCCAACTCGACGACAATGGACACTAAGATGGATACAATGCAGATGGCAAACATTGTAGTGAGGGGAACATGAGAGGCAATGACCATGACAACGACTCAATGGTTGTGTTTTACACAACAAAGATGATGATATCGTAGAGGGTGATTGCAATAATGGTGGGAGCGACTGTAAAAGCGGTAATGATGGTAGAGGCAGATTATCGATGTAAGCGGTTGTGAATATTAGGATGGTGCATCTAACGTAACAGCAAAAATAATGGTGATGAAGGGGAGCTGACGATGAGTAAGAAAATGATCCAGTAAGAATATTATAGAAAATGACATCGTATGATTCCTAGAATCGTTGGATATATTGGTATGATTTGATAGGATATATTTTTTTTATGATTTGATCGTGTGCAATGATATGAGGGCATGCGCCATGCTTAGATTAACCTTGTGTCGAGTATGGAAAAAACATATAAAACTTATTATTTTCATAAAACTACTCTACCAAACTGGCATGATAAGGCATGTGTTTTTATTTGTGGCAGGCACAATTTGAGTACGTGATATTTCACAGCTCATTTTCGACCAATGATATATCAAGTTAAGTCTCATTAGCTTTTTTTGTAAAGTTTATCTTGAAACTTTGTTGTCGTAAGTCAGTTGATTATGACAAGATACTATGGAAAAAATGTTGCAACTTTAAACCAGTCAAACAAAGGAAAGGAGGCTAAACCAGTTGACCAGACCAAATGACTTTCATAAGGAGCCAAACATTGTTATATATTGTTATATATATAATATAAAGCCCTTAACTTAAAAACTTGATTCAAGCTTTTCTTTTTCCCATTCCCTCTTGCATTCAACCCAATTACTTTTTTTATCCTAATATCATCAATCTTTCCTTTTGTCTTTATGCATGGAAAATTAGACTCCACCCCTTTAATTTAAGAAAAACTTCTTTTAGCCCCTGATTGTAAGAAATTAATCCTCCACCTTTATAATTTAAGGTAATATGTATTTGACTCATTATAAGCTTATCTTCAAATTCACGCAATATATTTTCTGATGAATTATCTGTATTTATTTTCATACAAATTATCACTATTTAATATAGATTGTACTGTAATTATGGAAAATATTTTCTCCCTAGACATATATGGATAGAAAATTAGATGAGATTTTTGATATCTTTTAAAAATTGCTATCAACCAGTACATTATTAATTTGTATATGTACATACATGAAAAATTAGATGAGGCTTAGATGTATTTTAAAAAATTGTTGTCAACACTTTCACTATTACTTTGCATATATTCTCATCGATCGGATACGCCCGTCCACTATTACTTTGTACAAACACATGCATGAAAAATTATATGAGGTTCGTATGTCTTTTAAAAATTTACAATCAACACTTTCACTATTACTTTTATGTACGTTATATGGATCGGATGTAGAGGTTATCATATTTGTATCATGTGGCCATTGGAGGATACAAATATGGATATTGATAGTTATAAAAAATGAAAATTTGTATATTATAGATCGACTACCAATAAGATTATGGAATACATATTAAAAGTTAGGGTAAGGGGTAAAACCCTATCCATCTTTTGAAGTTTTTGAGGTTTTTGAGATAACCCTATTGAACTATCAATATTGTATGAAATCGTTAGTTTCGTTAACTCGTGCAAGTTACAATTGAATTAAATAACCCCAAAATGCCTAACGAATAAATTAAATAGACTCAAATGAAAGAAGTATGATTTTTTTGGGTCAAAAATAGCTTTTAATTTTCTTACAAAAATGTCCTTCAATGAGGTTTTATTGCATTTTTAAAGTTCAGCGGAGTTATCTTAAAAACCTTAAAAAGTGGATGGAATTTAGTAAAATTTACCCTAAAACTTATATACACTTATGAATATATATTAAAAGCGATGAGTTGAATTATATATGAAAATTAGTAAGAGAAGAGTACATGATAAGTGAAGATAACTGTCGTCTGAAGGACGAAGATTGAGAGTAATCGGTGATGATGGCAGGAAGATTCCGGAGATTTTTTTTCAATTTTAAATGCAATCAGTGATGATGGCATGAATTTTCTAATGCAAGTTGTTATTTGTTGAATACATGCGATAGGTAGAAATGTGTAAAGATAGATATTTTGCTGGAATTATTTTGAGAGAAAATAAAGAAATTCTCTAAATTATTTCGAAAGGGACTCGATTTATATTAGGTTTGAAAGATTTGCATTTGTGTTAGGTTTGAAAGATTTGCATGCAATTAGTTATGATTCAGTCATTTATGCAATAGCATTTTTTTGGTCAACTGTCACGCCCCAACGCTCCAGTACAGATGGTATTGTCCGCTCTGGCCGAAACAGCACGGTTTTGTCATTTGGAGTGAACCGGACTCAAGAAGGGGCCACTTCCCAAAAAGTTGCCCATCTTAGGATTTTCTTAACCCGAGCATGCTAAACTACAGAGTTCTTCAAACTCTGGAGTGCCGGTTCATCTAAAAGGCGCCTCTGTAATTGAGAGTGGCATCATTACATTTATAATTCAGTTCGGTCCTTTTTCGAAATGTGCTTCAGAGATCCGATCCTATTGTTCTGAAGCGGCTCCACACTTAGATCACTATGTGTCCGCAACAGGACCGCACTGAGTGTGAACAGAGTAGATCACCATAATGTCCTAAAACCGCACTGCTCTGGGGTATTACATTCCCCCACCTAAGAACAATGGACTTGAGAAAGTGCCACTTCCTACTGTTAGTGATATATGCCCTAGTGCCCATTATTGTATAGTACTGGATTCTATATTATATTTTGGAAGCTTGGGATATATACAGATATAATAACAGTCTTGCTCAATATGATAGTTTATAATTTGGTTTGATTTTATCTTAATATGTGTACATATTTCTTTTAGCATATCACTAGTACATATTGATAGAGCCTTTAGGATCTTTGTTTGACAACCAGCGTTGTGATGGTAGTCACACAAGTGGGGGCTGGGTGGTCTATAAGCATGTTTCCCCCTAATAATAAAAGAGCAAGGCTCTGTTCAAAATTTAAAAAGAGGCAGCGCCTCACGTTCCTTGCACGAGGGCGCCAGCGCTGAGAGTTAAAAACTCTGAGGCAGCGACTCACGTGCCTTGCACGAGGGCGCCAGCGCCCAAGAGTTAACACTCTGAGGCAGCGCCTCACGTGCCTTGCATGAGGACGCCAGCACCATGAGTTAAAAACTCTGAGGCAGCGTCTCACGTGTCTTGCATGAAGGCGCTGGCGCCAGAACTAAAAGTTCCCTGCCATTGGATCAAAGATCCAGCGGCGATGACAAATCATCGAAATACAGAATTGAATTCTGTTGAGAAAATATTTCCTCAAAATCTTTCTAAACGAGAATGATTATCCTCTGTAAAACAGAGCACCGTTGGATTAAAAAAATCCAATGGTGATTAAAAAATCACCAAGCTACAGAATAAGCTCTGTATGGGAAAATATTTTCCCAATCTTGTTAAAAACAAGAAAAATATCTTCTGTAAAACAGAAATTCTTGGATCAAAGATTCAACGGTGGATAAAATCCCAAATCAATTAAGGATCTCTCAATGAGAGATTTCTTTAACTAAATCAACAAACCGGCCTCCACTATATAAAGGCCCCAAGACTTCAAGTCTTGTACAGCGGAACCCCCCCATAAACTTCAAGTTCAAAAAGAAAAGCAAGCAAAAAAAAGAAAGTTTTAAGAGAGAAGAAAGAAAAAGAACTTTCTTCAAGTTAAATAAAAGTAATAGAGATCAGAGTATCGCATCTGCATATCTAAGGGTTTAACCCTCATAAAAGAACATAGTTCTTTCCCTGGATCTGAGATCCATGAGACAAGTCTTCCACAAATGAGAATTTAATTCTCATGGGGATGAATTTGTTCTTGGGGATCGAAGATCCAGAGAAGAACAGAGAATTGAACTCTTCAGAACATAATACACGGAGAAAAATCAGCGCCAAGCGCCTCACGTGCCCCTCACATGGGCGCTGCTCAATAAAGAGTGCTTAGCACTCAGTGCTTGGCGCTCAGTGCTTGGCGCTCAGTGCCAAGCTCCTCACATGCCCCTCACGTAGGCGCCGTTTAATAAAGAGTGCTTAGCACTCAGTGGTTGGCACTCAGCATCAAGCACCCCATGTGCCCCTCACGTGGGCGCTATTCAGCATAAAGTGCTCTGCACTTATAAACCAGTGTCCAACGCCTGGCGCCTAGCATCAAGCGCCTCACGTGCTCCACACGTGGGCGCCATAAAGAGTGTTTAACACTCCATAAAAACAAAAAAAAGGAAAAGCGAGATAAAGTGTGGGCGTCAGAACCGATATAGATGCTCAGCATCGTTGGCACAGAAAGGGGACCAAGCCCAAGCAAGCGTTTAACACTTTATTCAAAAATGAAATGACTGGGCTGAGCCTAACTTTGGCCAAACTCCTAATCAACCGAGCACATGGGCTCTTTATTTTCCAGAGTGGTCTTAGTCCTAAACAAGACTACCGAGCTTCTGACGAATATTCATTGGTTCTAGAGTACATCCCCACACCTCTGATATATGTCGTTGTAATTCTTCAATATCGTCAGAGAGGTGGCGGTCCCGATAACCAACAACTCCCTGGACTGCAACTTCCTTAAACTAGCTATGGACCGCAATGTCCTTAAACTAACACAATGGAGCCCAAATGCTCTTTTGTTGGGTCTGAACGATCCCAAAATCCTGTTGAGTGGATCTTAGCCTAAAATTAGACTAACGTATTCTCAACAAACATTTAAGTTGAACTTAGTCTCAAACAAAATTAACGATCCTTAAATCAACCCAAAACCAAATCTAAGAATATACGGATTTGGACTAATCCACACCCTACGGGCGACAACATAAATTAGTCTCCGTATACAATCCACAGGCAACCAAAAATAAAACAAACACACACGACATGAAGTGACCTTTTGGAGCAGGAGAAAGTAGTTACCGCTACGCGGTAACGTAATTAACGGCAGGGGCTTGCGCCTGCAGGGAAGAGCGTCCCCACAATCAAAAACCCCTCGCAAACGAGGGGGAATCTGACGAAGTCTGCTACAACGGCCGCATCCGTCCAAACCTCCGATACACGGTACCATAAATCAGCTTGGCATTTTCGGAGAGGTGGACGGATAAATCCAACTAGCATCTGCCCCCAAATTCAGGCAAGATGTTTGTCTTCCCGGTTTTCAGCGGTAAACAGATTCTGGCACATCCGGTGGGACCTTTTCCTCTTTCCACTCCACACTTCGTGTGCCGTGTTCGTGAACGAATCGCGGTTTAATATGGTTGCCCCTGAATTCAAGGTACTAAAATTTGGTGTCTTGCTCCATGCAGAAAAGGAGATATCGATGGCCTCCAGCTGCGCTAACTTCAACAGCAACTCCCACTCTGTCCCCGCCGGAGGAGTGACTTACGGGCCCCAAGTAGCCTCCGTCTTTGCAATGCCAGTGGAGCAGGTGACTCAGGCCACCACTGGATTATTCTTCGGGACCATGCTCCCGCCAATGAGCTTCAATTCTTCAATACCATCATAGGAGGCTCCAAAGAAGTCGGTCTTCGATCGGCTTGCAATCTCCACGGCCCCTCTCAACGGGTCGTCCAATTCTAACGCCTCAGTCTTTAACAGGCTGAGCCAAAACTCTAATGGGCCTGCAAAGAGGCTCGCAATACCTGAGGGGGTTATCTCGAAGCAGATAGCCATTCCTGTTCCGACAAACAATGTCGTCAAAGAGGCTTCTCCTACTAGAGGATCGGTTTTTGCAAGACTGGCCGTTCCAACCCTTGCTGTAGGCGAGGTCGTTAAAAATGCTTCCCCTGCCAGAAAGTCTGCCTTCAACAGATTGACCGTTCTCTCTCAGCGGACGTCAATCTTCGACAGGCTGATACCGACATTAGCCTCTCATCAAAGCAAAAGGCATGATGAGGTCGCTTCCACAAAAGAGGTGGTATCGTCCGTACGACATGCTCGACGTTGCCACTGGCACCGAGTGAGGAAAGCTGGGGGCAACTCTCCCTTCGGACTTACTCCACCAGCTCTAATGGTGGAAATTGACGCTGCTGTCCCAAATGAGAACAGCTTTGAACCGCTCAGGAGAGTGCGAAAGAACTCTCCGACCGCTGTACTGAAGAAGTCTCCGCCACCTATTGAAAGCATGACACAGGTGAAGCCAGAACAGCCTCCTCAGCGGTTGTCCTCCAAGATCCACAGAGTCTGGCAGAAAGTCCAAGACTCTATAATTGACATAGACTACTCTCGCTGACTGAAGAAAACGAAGGCTCGGCAAGGGGATGACTATCCTTCCGTCATGCCACGGAAAGTATCTTCTGCACGGGTGCTCGCTGCAACGGCTCCCTCAGCTTCGGCCTCCTACAATAAAAGAAGGCCAGAGAATCAACCACCACCGGCGGAAAATATCAAAAGCAGTGGACCCAAACGCCCCATGTATGGAGGCATGGTAGTGCACACGGTGTACATGGATTCCAGCAAAGAGGAAAGCTGTACTTCCGCGGGTCATCGACCACTTACACGGTCTGTGACAAAGGCTCAGGAGCAACAACAAAAGCTCCAGGAGATACTGACAAAGATGGCCGCACTCATGGGGCAGAAAGAAAGCCCGGAAGTATCATCCGAACAGCGCCAAGATCAGGAGACCGATACGGGGTTCCTGCGGAGGGTATTAGAAAGAAAGGATAAAAAAGCCATGGAGCAAGCCGCTAAAATGAAGCAGATGGCGCTCCTGTTCCAAGATATGGTCGGGATGATGATCCAGCCGGACCCTCCAGCCGAAGACCTCCAATAATCGTTGAAGACGACAGAGGGGAGACGTCAAACCCTCTTCCGGCTCTATCAGCAACCAGAGAAGAGACGATCTCCAAAGCTGCCCTTGGCAATTATATAGCTCAACAAATACGAGCTCATCAGGAAAGTGAAGCGGCTGGCCAAGTCGTCAGAACTGGGCGACTTTATCCAGGCTAGTACGATCAAATTAAGTACCCGCCAGGATATACGATCCCAAAATTCCATGTGTATAAGGGGACGGGCAATCCACACCAACACGTTGCTCAATTCAGAGCTTTGTGCGGTAATACCGGAGGCGACGACAAACTTTTGCTTCGCCAATTCGTCGGCAGCATGGCGGAGACAGCATTTGAATAGTACTCTGAGCTCCCAAATGATTCTATCAAAACATTTATGGAGATGGAATTATTATTCACACAACGGTTCGTGAGTGCAAGCGAGCGTACCCCGATCACGGCATTAATCAATGCCAGAGTGAAGCCAGGAGAGACCTGCGTTCAATACGCAATTCGATGGCATAACCTATGGTCAAAATGCGAACAACGCATAGAAGAAGCTCCTGTCGTGGGCATGTTCATGGGAACCCTTGATCCCCAAGCAACTATATCCCAGTTTATGATGTTCTTCAAGCCGACCACCTTCCAGGCCTTGATTGACAAACTGACCCAAATGGACTAGATAGGACATAGACCATCCTCTTCAAAGACAGATCTTCGGAATGAAAAGGGAAAAGGGAAAGCGACCTTCGTCACCAACACTCAACAACAACCGAGTGACCCAAAACCGGTGGCTCGTCAAAACAGCAAACCAAGATCCCTCGAAGAAAAGTTGAGACGTCCTTACTCGTTCCCTCGGGATAAAACGAGGAGACTATTCGAACTGGCAGTGCGCAACAGGCTCATTACTGTGCCGGATCCGAAACACCCACTGCAACCTGGCGACATCAACAATCCTAATTACTGCCCCTACCACCGAATAGTGGGCCACCCAATCGAAGATTGCTACGTCTTCAAAAACTGGGTTGAAGACCAGTACCAACAGGGCAAGTTCGCGCAGTCCGAAAACTGGAAGGTAAACCCGCCACAGCAGCACGCTCCTAAAAAGGTGGATACGCCGGGGGCATCATGCTCATTTATAGAAGAAGCTCCGTGGGAAGCTGTCCTCTCGAATAAAACTAAAAGAATGTTGAAGGATCTTCAAGCGTGTCCGGCCATCAAATGGAAAAGCCCGCTGGAGCCTGAGATTATTGACGGGATGCTGAAACCGCGCCCGACACCGAAAGTTGGTAACAATGGGCAAAACTTCCAGGCCAAGCTTCCGAAGTCTTCAAAGAAAAAGAAGAGGACGAAGAAGCCCGTGCAGCTTGACGACAATCGTACGAGTCTGCAAAAATATATCGACGCACTGGAGGTATACAACCAAAAGGCATCGACCCCGGTCATATTGGAAGAGTTCTTTAAGCATATTCTTGAGAATGGAGACAGTGACATTGATGAAGGAGACGGCTCGTCAGAAGAACCCGAGGATTACGGGACGAGTTGCCACATGATCTCTCACTAGTAGGTAAATGGCAAAGAAGCTCCTGACGTAGAGAAACTGGAGGCAGAACCAGAGCCAAAATACCTGGAACCGTCAGATGACCTGATCGACAGGCTGCTGAGCGAAGCTCTTCAAAAGAGTAAAGCTGATCGAGAACATGAAGCGGCCATATACAAAAAGGCCAAGCGTCGATGTCAGGATGAAGAAGCTCCGGTAATAAGAAGCCATAAAATACCTCAACTGGATCGAAGCGCCCCTGCCACCAGCAAGAGAAGAATCAAGATAAGGAAGCAGTTCGCCAAAGCTCTGTCATTGGGAATGAAGCTGCCACCTTTCAAAGAAAATACTTCCAGGATTATGTGCTCCGACGAAGCGGATGTACATCCAAACTACTTCTTGTACCATCGGAGGGTTACACACCCTACCGAAGAGTGTAATGCTTTCAAGAAGTGGTGGCATGGATACGTTGCCCACCGACACCACTTCAAGCGGATGAAGTGCAAAGCTCGTTGGGAACAGAGAAGCAAAACAGATGAGCGTAAAGGAACAGCTGGTAACTGTCATATGGTTAATGCCATTTTGACAAAAGAAAAATCTCAAGTTCTTACCTTCGGGAGCGATTCTGACGAAGAAATAGCCCTTGTCCCTCTCTTCAAGGAATCCACCTCCGGAAAAGAGGAAGAGACGAAGAACTGTGAGGACATCCAGCTGCATAACCGTACGTTGCCTGAAAGGAACTTCGGGCCTACAAACAAAGGTTCGAGCAAAAAAGACAAGGGGAAAGAAAAAGTCCATGAGGAGATTGCCCTCGATGATAGAGTTGTCGAAGAGCTCACAGCCAAAGACCCGCCTAAGAAGAACAAGGTGGATTACAATGTCCTGGCGCACCTGAGGAAGATACCCTCGCAATTGAGCATTTTGGATGCCCTTCTCCTGTCTAAAGAGGCACAAGATTCCCTGATCAAGGCATTAAAAGAGCCCGATCAGTTCCAAGCGTTCCTTGCAGAAGAAAAGATGAAAGACGAGCTGGAAGAAGTTCACACAGCTGAAATCACATTCAGCGATGAAGATCTCCTCCTCGGAACGTATGAGCACAACCATCCCCTGTATGTTACTGGGTATTGCCACGACATCAAGATAGGAAAGATCCTAGTTGACAACGGGTCCTCCGTCATCCTTCTTAATATGAGAGTGTTGAAGGAGATTCGCATGAACGTTCAACACCTGGCGCGAGACAAAATTACTATCTCCGGGTTTGACTCCCAGTCATCACGAACGCTTGGATCCGTAATATTGACATTACGCTTCGGGATGCTCGTCACTGACATCAAGTTCCATGTCATCGACGCTAAGACTTGCTACAATGCTTTGCTCTGTAGGCCTTGGTTACATGAATACAACATCATCCCTTCTACACAACATCAGTGTATGAAGTACTTCAAAGACGGCCTCGAGTACACAAAAGTTACAGGGGAGCTAAACCCTTTCTCCGTAAATGAAGTCCGCAAGTATGAAGACGCTAAGTACTTCTTACTAGACTTCGAAGACACGGAAAAATGTCGTAAACCAGAAAATAAACAAAAATCCATCGCCACCATCCTGATCTTTGGGAGCGATACCGAGGAGAATGAAGAGATAGTCTTCTCGGGGCAATCCCAAGGCAGCAGGCCCGGACCATCTACTCCTATTTTGGTCTTTGGCAGCGACTCTGAAGATGAAGTCAACACAGTATTCTCTGTTCGTCCATCAATGCAAACCTTCACTGGAGCTGATCAGAGTTTGTAAATTACCATGGTTCCGCAGCGACATTATAAAGCACTCGATGCGCTTGGTACATACAGCGTGTAAGAGTTGCAGACCTTCTACGTCCCTCTTAGGCGGGAAGATGAAAAGGCGATCCTCTTCTACCAGTTCACGGAGATCAAAGTGGAAAGAGAAGTCTGGCATGGCACCGGACCTGTGCTCGACAGGCTCCAACCAATCCGTCTGTCCATATACCGCAGAGGGACTGAAAAGGCTATTGAGATGCCAAGGCGCACCCTTCAAACAGACTGTTCGACAAGCCCAGTTCTATAACAAGATTTTGGACGTTTCTGGGACTTGGCGAAAGATGCCCAACGGGAGGATGGAGACGACCGGGCTGGGATACGTCCAGTCCAAGAAACGGGAGTGATTCCATGGCTGCCATGTTATAAACGACTCCGGTGGAGAAGGGAATGCTCGTCCAGATAGCGCTGGTATTGAACCAGAGAAAAATCCCGCCGTAAGAATACCGAGTCTGTCATTTGAAGAACAGATCAACAAGCTAATAGGAGAAGCAGGTCAAAAGGTCCGGGATGACCACAGCTGCGAAATGGCCATTTACGAGAAAGCCAGAACACAACGTTACATTCAGCAGACTACAGAGGATGACGATGCCCTTCACCCCCAGCCCGCTGTGCACTCTTGTGGCAAGAAAAAATCTCGACATAGAAGTAACAACAAGGTGAAGAACGGGAATGACGTCCAAAAACAACGAAGCGGATCTAAGAATCCGCGCGATCGAGAAAATTTTCGCTGGAATTCATCGCTGATAAAAAAATAGGCCGGGAATATTCTTTCCCCCAAGACAAGATAAGGAAGAAATTCAACCTTGTCATGAAGTATCAAACAATGACGCTCCCGGAGTCTCGGCACCCTGAGCAAATAAACGAAGTCTATCATCCGGCTTATTGCTCCTACCACCGAGCAATAGGACATCCGCTTGAAGATTGCTTCACCTTCAAAGACTGGGTCAAAAACCAATATCCGCAAGGCAGGTTCGCTCTGTCCGACAATTGGAGAGTAGCCCCACCACGAAAGCATAAGCCAAGAGCAAGCTACACTGCGAAGGAAAGTCCAGATCAACATCGAGCTTGGAAACGAGCTCGTATCTGCCACATGATAACATTCTCAAAGGAGGGAGAGCATGAGAATGTGGACGACCTCTCCCAGTACTTTGCTAATAAAGATGGGGACGAGGTGATCTCATAATTTCCACCGGCGCCAAAAGAGCCGGAGGACGGGATACACACCACAGCAGATAATCTGAAGAAAATCGACTTGGGGATGACAGATGAACCAAGGCCAACGTTCGTTAGCGAGCTGCTGTCCGAAGAGCAGGTAACTACACTAAAAGACGTGCTTATGCAGTATAACGACTGCTTCGCGTGGAACTATTCCGAGATGCCGGGACTAGATTCAGAAATAGATGTGCATAAATTGGCTATATCGTCGGACGTCAAGCCAGTCAAACAAGCGCCCAGAAGAATGCGGCTCGAACTTGAGATGAGCATCAATACCGAAGTAAAGAAGCTAATTGACTTTGGCTTCATCCAAGAAGTTCAATACCCCGACTGGATCGCCAATATCGTCCCAGTGATGAAGAAAAATAGGACAGTACGCATCTGTGTGGACTTCCGGGACCTCAACAAAGCTTGCCTGAAGGATGACTTCCCAGTACCGGTTACCGAGCTAATGATAGATAACACGTCCACTCATGAAGTCTTCTTCTTCATGGATGGATCTTCAGGATACAATCAAATAAAGATGCATCCCAAAGACCGAAAGCATACTGCCTTCCGGACTCCGCTGGGCATATTTTGCTATAAAATGATGCCCTTCGGTCTGAAGAATGCTGGCTCTATCTACCAGAGGGCCATGACGAAGATCTTTGATGACCTCATACACGAGATTGTCGAATGTTATATCGACGACCTCGTGGTGAAAAGCAAATCGTATGAGGAGTGTAGGGTTACTAGGCACTCTCACAATGGTCTACAAGGCATCAACCATGCCCGATTTAAAATTTAGACGTGCTGAACAACCCTAACCAAGATCTTTAAACTAGAGATTAGGCAAAACAAAGCATGTAAACATCTTTACATCTAAGAGTTAGGGATTACAACCTTTATAGTCCGTTCCTTCACTTCTAAAGCTCCGTGTTGAGGTCCCTTCACTACGATCATCGAGTTCCCAAACTCTAGAGAGGCTCCACGATGAGAAAGATGCAAGCTTGCTTCCGATCTTCGATAACTAAGATGATCTACCTTGAAGTTTCTTTAACACAAGCTCTCACTCACTAAATGAAGTGAACACCCTCATCTAAATGGCAAGGATAGATAGGGATGATGAAGTAGGATTTTAGCTCTCATTTGTTTTCTTATTCTCACTCACTTTCATCACAAAAATCAAAGCAAGAAAGCTTTGCAAGGAGGAAGAAGAAGAAGAATGAATAATCATTCTTTTGTGATGAATAAATGAATTGTTATGATAACTACAAAATGCAACCATGGTTAAACATGAAAGGCTAACCATTGTAGAGACTTAACTTGGGTTAAAGGGTGTGGGTTGGGTTTGGAAATATCTAAATGAAATATCTTTGCAAGAAACAAAATAAAAGCTTCTAGAAGCTTCTAGAAAAGATTAACCCAAATCAAATCCTAACCATGTTTAATCTCTACTAATCATGTTGCATTAGTAATCATAACTTGTTACAATTTTATATATCACATATACAATATTTATTGTAACAAATTAAAATAATACAATTAACATATATCGCATATATATCAATGTATTACCCGAGTGAGAAAAAGAATCTTTTAGTGAGCTTATATCAGTTAATGTAATTTAATATATCAAATATATTATTATACATTAAATTATCAAATCAACACTTGATCCGATAATCCGGCTATTTCACAAATAACCGACTAATATAATCCGTATCAGTTCATCGAATCAACACTTGATCCGATGATCCGGCTATATCACATATACCCGGCCGATATCTCATATCGCGAGAATCTAATACGGTATCACATACATGTATTGTTCTCGGTCCCGCACATATCATATATATGCTCCTACTCCGTTTTGCCTGAACCAAGAAACCTCTGTGTAGGACTCTAAAGAATCGTCAATACGCCGGCAGTAGGTGATGATCATATCAAATACCCACAAGCTGCAAGCGGTCAGTTAAACGTAACAGCCACCCAGGTATTGAGTGATCAGAAGATCAACAAGCAAGCCTGTACATTCTCCTGCGAATCCAATCAGTAACACTCCCGTACAGTCCGGTCTCTTCGTCTGATATGTCGCATATCTCGCCTAGGGGTGGTAAACGTCAGACCCCAGTAGCTTGATAAGTCGTGTCGATATGAGGTCTATAACAGTTCGAGAAACTACTGATAACACTTACCAGTAAATCTCAGCAACCCTGTCCAGGGATTTCCAGTTATAGCCAATCGAACACAGCGCAACATCAACTCCCTATACCGGGAGAGACGAATCCCCTTCTATCGCTCATTGCCTCCATGTGAATCGGGACTGTACCCAAAAGCCACCTTTTTGCACGCCCTCTTGGACGTGGTATGATGGAAATCAAAGCACTGTGGGAATCACACAAGACTCTATGACGATCTCAGGTCTACAGACTAACCTGTACCAGTGTCACCGGAGAACTGCCATCTGACGTGAGGTATAATACCATCTGGGAGTTCTCGGTGAGTCCGTCCAGTGTACCCAGTCTCCACTGAGCACCCGTACACCATCCTTGATGTCAAACACCGATGGATATGGGATCATCCATCGCCCATCATATGGGTCAAGATGCGTATACGCTAGTCTACTCTGGTGTATCGATGCCCTGTCTCGATACACCCTCGACTAGGAACAGTTATAGGATGTACTCATCGACTACCGTGGCCCCACTAGTATGATCTCATCATAGTCCCAGTAGTCGAGTACATATCCTAAGAGATTTATCAACATGTAACATAGAGACAATCAGAGTACATGTTAAGATAAAGTACAACCAGATAGCATACTATCATGTCAAGCAAGAAAGTCCTCCCTATATATGTCCAAGCATCCATTACAATATACATCATATATACAGTAATGGCCTCTAGGGCATACATATAACTAACAATCTCCCACTTGCACTAGGGCCATCTGTTGTGGTATCACATACCCAACAATTAGTTGTGGTTGAAATATCTCATACTCAACCATCCCATAAAAGTCTCTACTGGGAAAAAGGCCTTTGTGAGTTGATCCGCGCTGTTGTCCTCTGTGTCTACTCTCCTAACCTCGATCTCCCTGGAGATAAACCATCTCCATGATCAGGTGATACTGCCTAAGAATTATATCTGGATTTCTGATGTGATGGGGGTTCCTAGGCCAAAGCCTTTACTCCATTGTCACAAAATGGTTGGAACGAAGTTCATCTCATGAACTTATATATCCAGACTGCCTCTTTGGTAGCATCCTTGGTAACGATGTATCTTGCTTTTAATCGTCTAGTAAGTCACGGTATCTAGCTTGGAACTCTTCCAACATACCGTCCCTCCACTGAGGGTAAAGACAATGCCTACGACTGACATTCAGTCGTCCTTATCACCCTGGAACCTTTCCAGTGATTCTCCCCAGGATCGATTGATACCATCTCACTACAACTAGTGAGTATCCTAACATCCAATTAGATCTATCTCATAGATCCAAAACCCAGGATTTAGGAGGTATCGTTTTGATCCTATATAGAGAATCCTTGTAATAAGTGGAGATTGACCGAGCGTAGTATAGGAAACTCTTTCAGTATTAAGAGTATGTCATCCACGTACTCTATGAGGATCACCACCATACTCCCTACTATCTTTTTGTATATATAAGGTTCATCTACCATTTTGATGAAGTCAAACTCTTTGACTACTATATCAAAACAGACGTTCCAACTCCGCGATGTCTGCTTTATCGCATAAAACAACTTGCACACGTTTCCGCTGCTCCCACTGTCTACGAGGCCCTCTGGCTGTGTACTTATAGACGCTCTCTTCCAAAACATCATTTAGAAAAGCAGTCATGACACCCAACCATAAGATATCGTAGTCATGGTATGTAGCAGTGGCAAGTAGGATCTGGATGGACTTAAGCATAGCTTTGAAATTCTCAACTTTTCCATGTACACCAAGTAATCTTCTCAAGATATACTTGCTCCTGATGGGGATTTAACCCTTCAGATAAAGCAACCAAAGTCCATACTTTGTTGGTGTATAAGGATTCTATCTCAGATTACTAAGCATTCAGCCATTCTTACAGAGTCCCACTCCTGATGACCAGCTCGAAACTAGTTGGGTCATCATCTCATGATGCAATCCTCGCTCCCACTGTCATAGAGAAAACCGAAGTATCTCTCAAGTGGGTGAGGGACCCTACTAGATCGGCGGAGAGGCTGAGGTTCATTGGAAACTATTGAATCCTTTGGTTCTACCAAATCATCAGCTGCAGTTTGTATAGCTGGAACTCTTTCCAGTTCTACCTCATGTCCAATAATTTCTTCACAAGAAATTCCCTTTCACAAAGGTGACATGCTGAGAAACAAAACATCTTTTGTTCTTCGGTTAGGTAGAAGATACTCCCTTGCAAATGCTTGGGATATCCTACAAACTTCCACATAACTGACTTTGCCTCGAGCTTGTCCGGATTATGCTTTTAGACATAGGCTGGACAACCCAAATCTTAACAAACTTAAGATATGGGCTCTTCCCATTCCATATCATATATGAAGTGGTAGGCAACTGATTTGATTTGAACCCTATTCAATAGGTATACAGCTTCTCAATTGCATAACTCCCAAAAGGAAATAGGAAACTCAGTAGTACTCATCATAGAGCGCACCATATCACATAGGGTGCGATTGCTCCGCCCCGATACACCGACGTGTTGTGGTGTATACGGAGGAGTAATGCTGAGAGAGAATCTCATTCTCCTTTAGAATAGTCCAGGAATTCCGTGCTCAAGTATTCTCCTCCCTGATCTCATCAAAAGACATAATACTTATACCCGTTTTTAGTTCTCTACTTCTAACTTATATTCTGTGATTATCTCAAAAGTTTCGGACTTGTGTTTCAACAGGAACATATGTCTGAATCTTGAGAGATCATCATTGAATGTAATGAAGTACAAAGAACCAGTCCTGGCATGTGTAGACAGGGGACCTTACATACATCATCATGTATCAATCCCAAGAGTTCACTAACTCTTTCTCTGTTTCTAATAAACAGAGCTATGGTCATCTTATCTCTATGACATGACCGGCAAGTTTCACAAGATGTAAATTCAAACTAATTTAAATATGCATCTATATGTAACTTCAGCTAGTCGGGTCGCATTGATATAACCTAGTCTACAATGCCTCAAGAAAGATTCGTTCATTTCTGAACTCTTCTCTTGTGTGTGTTCTATACATTAAGAACTGTGGTTTGATTTAGAACGTCTATGCTTTTAGATAGCGTGCCTGAACCGATCAACTCTTGATATAGGAAATGTTTAAAACATTATCCAGCAATACAAAATTATATCCTTCTTTAATAAATAAAGAGACTTGATATGATGTTGTATATCAGGTTCGGTATCTAATAACATTCGTTCAGAATCAATGTATTCTGGTAATACAGCGTGATAACTACCAACAGACTTGGCTGCAACACTTGCACCGTTTCTATCTCATGAAATTTATCACCCGTTCTCAGTTCTCTATCTATCTGTAGCCCATGTAACAAATTACATATGTGGGATCCTGATCCGGTATCTCATACCCAGGACGTAAAGGATACTGAGAAACAGTTCTCGGTAATGAACACACCCGAAGAAGATGCATCAACATGTACTTTCTTCTTTTGGGCGGTACGGGAATTCTGGTAATCCCCTATTTCCTGCTCTGTCTTATAACAATTATAAGTTGGAGCGGGACCAACGTTCCCCAGCTCAGTATAACAAGCGGGTTCGATCAATACATCCGTATTATTATCTTGATTAAGACGTGACATGGTTGCTACCTGGAGAGAGAGAGAGAGAAAAAAACACTCAGCGTGCGCTTTTACAAGATTAGATTGGTTATCAATTTATCTAATCAGGATGTCTCCCACTGTTTTAGTCAAATCTTCCTTCAAACCCTAAAAGGAAAGACTAGCCGGGATTAATTACACCTTACAAGTTCGCCAATCTTTCGGCCAGGCCAGTGCCGGTACTTTGAGGGAGGTTCCCCGTGCTTTCGCACAGACCTAATTAAAGTAAACCTCATTTTCCCAGGGGCGTAACCCCGTTAACACCTTTCTAGACACCTACTTGATTGACTAATTGTAATGTGTAAAACTCTCCCAGGAGTAACTCTTACTCGCAGCGGGTATCGGGATCCAACTATCTTATAGAAGGTATGCAATCTCATTGCAAATTTTAACACTTGAAATTCCCAATAATATTTTACCCCTAGCGTCCTATGACCTTGACAGAGGTCAACAAACCATAGGCTGCTAGTCAAGTTCAACCAGTCATTTCCTGATTGAAGTAAACCCACCCGCACAACCCTTGACAGAGGTCAACAAGGTCGTACGACTACCCTAAATCAATCACATCATATGTTTATACAGATAAGCACTAATCAGCTACCGCACACTACGCCTTGACAGAGGTCAACAAACACAGCACGAATACTAAATACTACTTATCTGAAATGACGGAGGGCTACGACAGGTTTTTAAGAAAACCCTTTGCGTATTGAACTTGATATTGTTGTAGAATCGAGTGATTTTAAATGGAATATTTTTGAGGCCTTTTCTAGTTTTGCTAAAGAGGTCACTCCCGGTGAAGGGATCGTCGGCTCTTTCCTCATCGAATAAGGTGCAGGATATTTCCCAAATATCACTATGCAAAGCAAAAACTATAGAAACAATCAAAAGACAAACCGAGTTTGTAGCATCTGCTAGTTTCGCTAAAGAGGTCACTCCCGGTGAAGGGATCTCGGCTCTTTCCTTATCGAATAAGGTGCTGGATGTTCTGTAAGGAACACCGCTATGCAAAGCAAGAACTAGAGCTACCAGTTTTTAAACAAGTTTCTACAACATCTTTAGGTTTCTTTTAGTTTCATTAATCTCATTAATGAAGTCCCATTTTAATATGCTTCACAAGCATCACATTTGAAACGAAATCAGCAATATAACATATATCTCATATATATAATATAAACATTCGTCTCAGGTAGTAATATGATCTCATCACAGAACATTGCAGCAGAAGAACATATATGAAATATTGGATATACTAGGATGTCCGTGTTTTAATACGAGCCTGTATAAAACACGGATTCCACGGTCGTGATGAATAGCCAAACCCACATCCCTAGACCCCTACGAAAGCGGCAAGCAACACTGCCAATTCTAGGGTTAGGAGACTCGGTCTCGACTCCTCGAGATGGTCTCCCACTGGACCCTAGAACCCGGTTACTTATGCTCTCCGCCTTAGGTCTATCTAATGCGGAAAAGTAAATAATATACAATGGTGACATCAACTTCAGACCGGAAGTGCCCCAATAAAAGAATATTACATACAAATGAATTTTACATGAATGAAAATGAAAAACTCTCATCTCACATAAAAACCCCGGCTATTCAAACGCGACGATCTAATACAACATATCACAGCAACACATAATATCTCATATCATCAACGTAAGCAAGTATGCGTATCCCGATTGTCGTTGATGTATAGCAACGAAGCCGGCGATACACCATATACTACGATTACGGTCGCATAAAAGAAAGTGTAAAACTACAACAGTTGGAATCCGCAACCTTCTTAGACATCGCATGCCTAACCAAATGAATTCCTTAGACATCGCATGCCTAACCAAATGAATTCCTTAGACATCGCATGCCTAACAATTATAAACCCCGCATTTTAGTCTCATTATCGAAAACTCTTTTTAATATCAAGTCGGGCAATTCAACAAGATTCCCGACATCCTGATCGAATGCTCGTCGCAAACTTTAGTAGACGGCCGCACCCCGGATGCCGTCGACGAAGTGCACTAAGGCGGAACATCGCTGCCGCGAGCACCCGAACGGATGCTTTTGGCGACGGGGTTCTCCTACAGTTACTTTGTCGAGGGTATGGGGCGTGGCTATCTATTAATTTTACCCGGCGAGTATCCGCGTACGCTACGTGATTGTGACGGACTTTTGATCGCATCAAAATCCCGTGGCAACCGATCATCTGAGACTGAACTGCTAGATTTATATCATTCAAATTAGTTATCTCATAACTACTTGAGGATTCCAAATATTGTATCACATTCCAGATAAATAGACAATGTTAAACTTTCCGATCGAATAATCAAACACCCAAGTTTTCCCAAATAGTTCTCAACACTTGAAATTAATTTAAAAAACATCCATCACATGCCACAGTACCAATGGTCCAGCAGTAGAAGGGTCAACCCAACGCCTCATATGTGGCACGCCGTACTGCCCCAAACCCTAAGGTTTAGAGGCGGTTCAGACGGTCACATAATCGAGTTAAGGTTTGTTGTCTTCTAGAGGGTCCACCGCGTTACTTGTACAACTTAGAACGTCCTTAAACAACGGAAAAATCCAACACTTGGAAATTTTCCGGCAGGGGAAAAAGTGAGTTATTGATATCCGGTCGAACTTTTTAACACGTTCTAAAAATTATCCGGACAAACTAAACGAAATTATATTTTCCGATCGAATCAACGAGCTCCCAATACAACCCAGAAAACTCAACACTTGAGTATAATTAAAAATTCCCAGAAGCAATAAAAAAATACCCAAGAATATAACACAGAAGTTTTGACTCCTAAATCCGTACGTTTGCCGCGGAACCGCGGCCAAACCCATGGTTTGGCCGCGGTTCCGCGGTCACGTGGAGGCGTCAGGGTGTCGTACTTTACATTAATTCTTATAATTTCCTGCTTATTTTCTGAGTATTTTTAATAAGAAAAAATCGACATTTTTAAAAATTTTCCAGAAACTGGGTTTTATCGGGTATTCGGAGTTCGATTGGACTGTAAACTTCGCCTAGACTTCGTCTAAAGCTCTAGCTTGGCTCTGATACCACTGTAGGGTTACTAGGCACTCTCATAATGGTCTACAAGGCATCAACCATGCCCGATTTAAAATTTAGACATGCCGAACAACCCTAACCAAGATCTTTAAACTAGAGATTAGGCGAAACAAAGCATGTAAACATCTTTACATCTAAGAGTTAGGGATTACAACCTTTGTAGTCCGTTCCTTCACTTCTAAAGCTCCGTGTTGAGGTCCCTTTGCTGCGATCATCAAGTTCCTGAACTCTAGAGAGGCTCCATGAAGAGAAAGATGCAAGCTTGCTTCCGATCTTCGATAACTAAGATGATCTACCTTGAAGTTTCTTTAACACAAGCTCTCACTCACTAAATGAAGTGAACACTCTCATCTAAATGGCAAGGATAGATAAGGATAATGAAGTAGGATTTTAGCTCTCATTTGTTTTCTTATTCTCACTCACTTTCATCACAAAAATCAAAGCAAGAAAGCTTTGTAAGGAGGAAGAAGAAGAAGAATGAATAATCATTCTTTTGTGATGAATAAATGAATTGTTATGATAACTACAAAATGCAACCATGGTTAAAGATGAAAGGCTAACCATTATAGAGACTTAACTTAGGTTAAAGGGCGTGGGTTGGGTTTGGAAATATCTAAATGAAATATCTTTGCAAGAAACAAAATAAAAGCTTCTAGAAGCTTCTAGAAAAGATTAACCCAAATCAAACCCTAACCATGTTTTATCTCTACTAATCATGTTGCATTAGTAATCATAACTTGTTACAATATTATATATCACATATACAATATTTATTGTAACAAATTAAAATAATACAATTAACATATATCGCATATATATCAATATATTACCCGAGTGAGAAAAAGAATCTTTTAGTGAGCTTATATCAGTTAATGTAATTTAATATATCAAATATATTATTATCAAATATATTATTATACATTAAATTATCAAATCAACACTTGATCCGATAATCCGGCTATTTCACAAATAACCGACTAATATAATCTGTATCAGTTCATCGAATCAACACTTGATCCGATGATCCGGCTATATCACATATACCCAGCCGATATCTCATATCGCAAGAATCTAATACGGTATCACATACATGTATTGTTCTCGGTCCCGCACATATCATATATGTGCTCCTACTCCGTTTTGCCTGAGCCAAGAAACCTCTGTGTAGGACTCTAAAGAATCGTCAATACGCCGGCAGTAGGTGATGATCATATCAAACACCCACAAGCTGCAAGCGGTCAGCTAAACGTAACAGCCATCCAGGTATTGAGCGATCAGAAGATCAACAAGCAAGCCTGTACATTCTCCTGCGAATCCAATCAGTAACACTCCCGTACAGTCCGGTCTCTTCGTCTGATTTGTCGCATATCTCGCCTAGGGATGGTAAACGTCAGACCCCAGTAGCTTGATAAGTCGTGTCGATATGAGGTCTATAACAGTTCGAGAAACTACTGATAACACTTACCAGTAAATCTCAGCAACCCTGGGCAGGGATTTCTACTTATAGCCAATCGAACACAACGCAACATCAACTCCCTATACCGGGAGAGACGAATCCCCTTCTATCGCTCATTACCTCCATGTGATTCGGGACTGTACCCAAAAGCCACCTTTTTGCACGCCCTCTTGGACGCGGTATGATGGAAATCAAAGCACAGTGGGAATCACACAAGATTCTATGACGATCCCGGGTCTACAGACTAACCTGTACCAGTGTCACCGGAGAACTAACATCTGACGTGAGGTATAATACCATCTGGGAGTTCTCGGCAAGTCCGTCCAGTGTACCCAGTCTCCACTGAGCACCCGTACACCATCATTGATGTCAAACACCGATGGATATGGGATCATCCATTGCCCATCATATGGGTCAAGATGAGTATACACTAGTCCACTCTGGTGTATCGATGCCCTGTCTCGATACACCCTCGACTAGGAACAGTTATAGGATGTACTCATCGACTACCGTGGCCCCACTAGTATGATCTCATCATAGTCCCAGTAGTCGAGTACATATCCTAAGGGCTTTATCAACATGTAATATAGAGACAATCAGAGTACATGTTAAGATAAAGTACAACCAGATAGCATACTATCATATCGAGCAAGAAAGTCCTCCCTATATATGTCCAAGCATCCATTACAATATACATCATATGTACAGTAATGGCCTCTAGGGCATACATATAACTAACAATGAGCGCTGGGAACATTTGAAAATAGTGTTCCAGCACCTTCGGAAGTACAACCTGAAGATGAATCCTCCGAAATGCGCGTTTGGAGTATCCTCAGGCAAATTCTTAGGATTCATCATCTGACACCGAGGCATCGAAATAGACCCATTAAAAATCAAGGCGATCATGGAAATGCCCACGCCAAGAACTCTCAAACAACTGCGGTCTCTCCAAGGAAAGCTCGCGTATATCCGACGGTTCATAGCTAACCTTTCCGGAAAATGCCGCCCCTATAGCCATCTAATGAAGAAGGGGACCCCGTTCGTTTGGGATCGTAAATGCTAAAGTGCGCTGGACGAAATCAAGCAATACCTGCCGAACCCGCCGGTACTGACCGCTCCGGTCAAGGGAAATCCCCTCATCCTGTACACAACAACCTTTGAAGGTTCTTTAGGCGCGCTATGGGCACAGGAGAATGACCAGGGGAAGAAGAGAGCTCTCTACTATTTGAGTCAAGTCCTTCTGGGGGCAGAAAACAACCATTCCCCTATTGACAAGTATTGCCTAGCACTGATCTTCGCAATAACGAAGCTTCGACATTATGCCTTGGCATATGAGGTCCATCTTATATCAAAAGTGGATCCTCTCAAGTATTTGATGTCAAGAGCCATACTAACGGGAAGGCTTGCCAAATGGGCCCTCCTCTTGATGGAGTTCTCGATAGTATATCGACCCTTCAAGGCAATAAAAGGCCAGGCCATCGCCGACTCTCTCACTGAGCATCCGATACTAGCTGATTCTCCCTTAAATTGCGAATTTCCAGATGAATAAGCGTTCGACACAATCGACGGGGAGAAAGAAAGGAGTGATACCCGACGGGAACTTTATTTTGATGAAGCATCGTCTATGAAGAAGCGAAAGCAAAATACCCCCATAATCAAAGCCGGGATGGGCCTTATCCTCGTGACTCTGCAAGGAGGGATAATGCGTTTCTCCCTTTCTTTAACAGAGTCAAGAACGAACAACGAGGCTGAATACGACGCTCTAATAACAGGTCTCGAGATCGCCATTGACATGGGAATCGAGAACCTCCTCATATATGGAGACTCCCAACTGGTCGTTAGCTAAGTAAAGGGCGACTATCAGACATGCAAGCCAGAGTTGGTAAAATATGGCGAAAGAGTGTGGCAACTGCTGACTCAAATCCCCTCCTACGTCCTAGAAAGCATACCACGGATGGAAAATAGCAAGGCAGATGCGTTAGCCAAGCTCGCTAAAGAACTGGCCGACGAAAACCTCGATGACGTAAGGATCATTGTGCAAAGCCGCCGGATTCTCGTACTAGCAGAAATATCTCTTGAGTCGTCCGAAGAAGAGGAAGCGACCAAACAAGCGGCCTTCCAAGTAGAGGACGAAGAAAAGGCTAAGGATTGGTGAGAAGTCTTCATAGACTATTTCAAATCCCATCGAGTGCCCAAAAATGCATCTTCAAGATATCAGCTCATGAAACGAGCTCTGTCTTTCACCTTTGTCAACGATACTCTATATAAGAGATCATTCGACTGTCTGTGGTTGTGATTCTTGGGACCATAAGAGGCAAGGAGATTCATTTAAGAAACCCACGACAGACTCTGTGGTTCTCATCAAGCTGGGCCAAAGATAAAGTTAAAGATCAAGAGAATGGGTTACTATTGGCCTACAATGATTCAGGACTGTCTTGAATATGGAAAGCAGTGTCACTCGTGCCAGATTCACGGGGACTTCATCCATCATCTTCCGAATCCGTTACACCCAACACTGGCAAGTTGGCCGTTTGAGATGTGGGGAACCGATATAATCGGGCCTATCGAACCAATATCATCCAAGGGACATCGGTTCATATTGGCGACAACCGATTACTTCTCTAAATGGGCCGAAGCAGTACCGCTAAGAGAGGTGAAGACGGAGAACATCCTCCATTTCTTCAGGACACATGTCATTTACCGGTTCGGCACTCCGCGACGGATCATCTCGAATAATGGGCCGGCCTACAGAAGCCATAAGATCAGCCACTTCATGCAGCAACATAATATAGATTGGAGATACTCTTCATTCTATAATCCCCGAGCTAATGGTCTAGCTGAGGCTTTCAACAAAACTTTGACGAAGGTCATAAAGAAAACGGTGTCCAGAAACAGAAAGGACTGGCATGAGAGATTGCATGAAGATCTCTGGGCTAATCGAACTATGTTTAAAACGGCCACGAATACCACGCCATTTGCGTTGGTATTCGGCACGGAAGCGGTACTTCCCTTGGAGATAGAGCTATCCTCACTATGAGTAGCGGTCCGACATGAGCTGACGGATGAAGAAAATGCCCACCTTCGGCTTGAGGAGCTCGATGCCCTCATTGAAATTCGTCTCATGGCGCAGCAAAACCTAGAAGCTTACAAAGTAAGGATGACGCGCTCATACGAAAGACTAACTAGGCCGAGAGCATTCAGCCAAGGCGAACTCATGCCAGTTGTCAAAAGACCTATGATCCCTAACCATGCCAAATGGGGGAAATTCGAGCCGAACTATGAGGGCCCATACATCATAAACAAAGTTTATCAAGGTGGTGCCTATTTGCTCAAGGATATGCATGGAGAAAGACCCTTCCGGCCAATAAACGACCGATTCCTTAAGAAATGCTACCCCTGACAAGTCACAACTCAGGTTAACGATAGATGACGACACCCGTGTCCGCTCGCTATCTTCTTGAGTCAGCACTCTGTAAGTAGTATCTGGCAAAACTTTGCCTCGAAGCTATGGACCGGGATGTCCCTAAACTAACAATGGACCGTAATGTCCTTAAACTAAATACGTCGCCTCAAATATGGAGATAATGGAATTCAAGTCCATAGGTCCCAGCGGCAAAGACTGCAACCCAAATCCCGCGGCTTACACAGCTACCCCGGTGGCGAAGTCCCACCGTGATCGGAAAAAAAAAACAAAAAAACGGTATGTCCACAAAAGAAATGGCACGGATGAAAACCCGAAAGGGCTCCATGAGTAAAAACAGTAGGACTGCCGGCGAGTTTGTGAAAACCTGCAAGGGCGCAGACTCGTAAAAAAAATTCATGTATACTTGCAAGGTTCTCTCGACCTTGTAAGGAGAAAATACCTGCGTGGGATCCTTACGACTCACAAAAGGAAGCAACACACTTAGGGATCCCCACGATTCCTAAGGAGAAATTGCACTTACGAGATCCTCACGACTCGTAAGGAAAATCCCCCTTATGAGACCCTCATAGCTCACAGGATTCGAAAGCCTTAAGTTACAGGGATCTGAACCTATTCTTAAGCCATCACATTCCCCAAGTTGCCCTACACGCGGTTAACATCGATCCCTTGTATACAATCCACGGGCACAAATAAACGTTCCCTCACCCAGTTCCACCCATGGCACGAAATTTCCCCATTCGGTAAACAACACTTGTAGGTCCTCTCGACCTGCAAGGAGAAAACACTCTTGTGAGATCCTGACGACTCATAATAGAAAATATCACTTAGGAATCCTCATGACTCCTAAGGAGAAAATACACCTACGAGATCGTTACGACTTGTAGAGAGAAATACCTTTATGAGACCCTTATGGCTCATGAAGTCAAAAGCCTTAGTCGGCAGGATCCTAACCCTGTTTGCTAAGCCACCTTTGTTCAAATCGGCAATGGCAAATGATGATTTGCTCCTGGCATCATTCCAGTCGTAGCGATACCGATGCCTAAATTGGTAGCAAATTCCAATTCCTCTCAAGGCAAATGATGATTCGCTCCTGGCAACATTCCAGTCGCAGCGATGCTGATACTAAGATTGGTGTCAGATCTCAAGTTCCATACTCGCAACAAAAATCAGCAGGCTAAAAATGCATATGAAATAGCCGAAATGATAGGGCAACTCGCAACAAAAATCAGCGAGTAAAATATATGCATATAAAAATAGCCGAAATGATTGGGCAACTCACAATAAAAAGCAGCGAGTAAAGAAAAAGAAAAACAGTCGAAATGATTGGGCGCCGCGATAAAATAGCCGAAATGATTGGGCAATCGCGACTTTCACGATATAAAAAGCTGAAATAATAAAGCATCGCGGAAAGAAACAAAAAAAATGAAACTTCTGCCCTGCAAGTGAGTCAACATCGACCCCTGTACACAATCCATGGGCACAAATGAAAAAGGGAACCACATTTTCCCATCAGGCTCCATCAGAAAGAGAGCCAGGTCTCGACGGCAACATCTATAACCTAGAGATCAACAACGGCATTTCTTCTTACTCCAGCAGGATGTAGATGTAACGTCAACAACCGACCCAAGGGTCAAAACGGTGGAGCCATGGCAAAGTCCCTAGTTCCAAGACTCGACGGTTCACGGACAACCTAGAGACTACCTCGGAGCCATGGCAGAGTCCCTAGTTCTAAGTCTCGACGGAAACATCTACAGCCTAGAGATCAACAACATCGTTCTTCCTCCCTCCAGTAGGATGCAGACGTGACATCAACAAACGGAGCCATGGAAAAGTCCCCTAGTTCCAAATCTCGACGGTTCACAGACAACCCAGAGACAACCTCGACATTCATCGCAATATTGCAGACACAATGTCAACAAACGAAGCCAAGGAAAATCCCTCGCTTCAGGGTCTTGACGGCAACTCAAATGAGACCTGAAAGACTATCGGAGATCATCCCACACCAGCGCGGAGTGGTCGTGACTCATCGGGGCTCCCCAAACTGAGCCTAACCTCAAGTAAAAAGCAGCATGGAATATCCCTAACGCTTGCTCTTCCGACGGTAATATCACCTGGAAGATTACTTGAAGATGTCTTGTCCAGCCCTCGTAGGGATCAGAGACACGACAGTCACGGGGCTACTCGAACAGCAATATTGCATATCGGGGAATACATCGGCCAACGTGACGGTATGACGGGTAAAAAATCCCAGTACCATAGACCCTAACGGACTTCTATTAGCAGGAGTTAACTATGACATTAGGACATCCTTGCGAGAACTTCTCGATTCGTCTCGACTCATGGGGAAAATAATGTTCCCGTAAGAACTTCTCGACTCGTCTCGACTCGTAGGGAAAAGCCTTATGCAACGGGGATATCAACCTGTCTCCTAAGTACTGGGGCCCTGCAAGTCGGTCCAAGATGGACTATTGCATACTATCCACAGGCCACACTCTCCAAAATCGAATATCGACGAGGAGGGAAATAACCACTTACAAATCCTCTCGACTTGTAAGGGGGAAATTCTCTTGTTAGATCCTTACGACTCTCAAGAAAAAATGCACTCAGAAGTTCTCAAGACTCCTAAGGAGAAAACACACCCGCGGGATCCTCACGACTCATAGGGAAAAAAATCTTTATGAGACCCTCACGGCTCATAAAGTTGAAAAGTCTTAGGCGGCAGATCTGAACCTGTTTCCTAAGCCATTGCTGCCCTGCAAGGAGATCAGGATAGACTATCTATGGGCCACATTTGCCAAAGGGATACGCCAATATGAAATAAAATATGTCTTTTATTCATGAATGCAAATGAATACAAGATACATTTCACAAAGGAATCAAAATGAATGCATGTTGTTCATAAATCGAAAGATTACAGTCAATACAAAAAAAGGGGGTACAAAGACGGTTATTGAAGAGGAGGCGTCTTCAACAAATCAACAAGCCGCTTATGCGCTCCTCTCAATCCTTTCTCGTGATCAGCCGCCGCAGCCAACTCCGCTTCAACTTGAGCCCGTTGTCGCTAACAGGACGAAAGCTTTTCATCGGTTTCTAGCATGGCAGCTTCGCAGTCCTGCATGACCCGCTCGGTAAAGTCAAGCATCCGCCTCAGCGTCAACCCATCCGAAATACATCTCTGGAGATTGTCAAAAACAGCTTTTAGCTGTGCAGCATTCACTTCAATCTGGGCGTGCAGTCGGACAGATTCACTGGAATCCACCTCATGTTCCTTTCGTCTCAGGGTTGCCTCTTTTTCAAAATGGCGAATGAAAGGAACACTATGCTCGACCCACGCAGCCCGCTGGGAGTTCGAAGCCAATACTTCAGGAGCGGGACACTTGAGCTCAATCTCATGCAAGTAAGTCTCGATCTTTCTGCAGTAATCAACCCAAGAGCCGATGAGATCTTCATCATGGATGTTCACAAGTGTCGCCAACATTGGATTGACTTCAATGACAAAATCTATAGCAGAAGTAAGGGCCTTGGCGTTAAGATCTTCGATGATTTTGCTCAACATTCATCGGCTGTTTGCAGCGCCCCTGGAAGATATGCGTTTAGCGAAAGGTCCTGCGGGCATTGGAATGCGAGACTCAAAAGGAGCTGGAGCAGATTATTTCACCTCCAGTCAAGACAGAAAGGCGCAACCCACGAGCACCAATCATGTACTGTGCAAGGCAGTAAGGAGAGTCTTTGGTTCATGCCTCACTAAGCATTCATTCACGACGGCGTGCTTGATTCAATGGAAATAGTGTCCAAAACGTGCTGATTTATGTACGACACTACAATGGTGCTCGTACTTAGCAAAAATCCCTAAGGGTAAAGTATAAAGCTCATGTACAGAGGCGAGATACATGTATGAATATGCAATGAAAAGGAAGCATTCAACAAGAAACATTCAACAGTCAATAATAAGAGAAATACATTGATGTAAACATACTACTCTACGGGGAAGAGATCACCAAATATGGGATCAGAGACACAAGGATTGACAAAACAAAATACAAAGTTCTCCAATTCCCTCTCTGCCCTCTCTACCATGTTGAAGCGGCGGTCTTCGCGAGAAGTTGCTCCCCATCGATTTGCACCGTGATCATCAGCGAAGGCGGATATGATAGCCCGTTGAGCTCGTATTTGGTTTAGTAGCTGAACTGATCGATCCCTCAAAGACGGTGCAATCAAACACGCCTCATGAAAGCACTCGATCTTATCCTCCGCCGCATCGAGAATCGCCGGAGTCATCTCTGCCGGATGAGGAAGGATGTCGGCAAGCACGGATAGAAAGATCATCCGGAGCCAAATAGAGCCCATAGGAAGAGGAGAGCCCCTACGAGTCAGGAGCTCATACATCGCCGCGTCATACTGAGCATCGGTAAGAAGAGGGTCTACTAGCCGTGCAGCAAAGCGAGGAATCGTTTCCTCGATGGGCACCTCCCATGGTTGTCGACAAGCGTGAGGACAATTGCAGGCCATAGATCTTGGTTTGTTTGAGTTCTAATAATAAAAATGGGTTTCTCTTTGAAGAGAAGAAGGAAGACATAGCTTCGGGTTATAAAGAGAAATGTTCAAATCAACACACGGAAAATGTAATGACCCCAAAATCTTTATACATTTATATTATCCCTCTTCAATAATATACCGTATTTATTTGTACTTGGTATTTTCCGTTTTCTCCTAAATTTATTATTATTTATTTCTCAATCTATTATGTATATTTTTCTAGATACAATTTCTTTTTCTTATATTTAAGTTTTTAACTTCTCATTCTTATTTTTTCTTTCATAAATATTTAACCCAAATCCATTATTCTTATTCTCTACAGCCCATCTGAAAAGCCCACTTTCTTTTTAAGCAACAGCATATATTTAATTCTAATTAAATAAGTGCATGAACAACCTTGTAGCTCATTGGTTAAGTCCTTGCATTGTTATTCCATAAGTCACATGTTCAAATCCCCATTCTTGTAATTATTTTTTTTCATTTTTTTTATTCTTCTCATAACCTATAAATGAGACCTTTCATTTCCAAAATGAATGGTGGCCTTTCATTTCTCTTTTAATTCTCATGTTAAATGCATATATTATTATTCACCATTACACCATCTTTATTTGTCCTCCTCTATCTTTTCCTTCCTCACATTTTTTATCTCTCACTTCTCCCTCTTCACCTAAAGTCCAAGAAAAAGAACATGAAGAAGTCTTCAAGAATATCTCGCTAGTAACGCGAGGCTATCGGCGGATAGACAAACCCGGTGACAATACTGGCTTGTGTATGTAAGTCCCTTCTCTCTTTCTTTCCCTCCATCTCTTTCCTTTTCTCTTTATATTTCTCTTGTTTTATATTGCCATGAAAAACTTCCCTTGACATATCATAGTTCCTAAATAATTAATTAAATGGATACATATATAAATAATGAACACAGAAATATACATACATATATAGTTTGTAAAGTCTTTTTCATTACTCTCAATTCACATGTTAAGATTTCATAGTGACCAATTAGGATTGCATGTTTGTTGTTTTATTTTAAATCACTTTATTTAAAGTTTGTAAAAAAAAAATGAAGTTACGAATAAATACCATGGTTTTGTCATTTCTCACATATGACATATCAATACCTTTAGTTTTAAAATAATTTTTATAAATTAATTTTTAATTCTGAAAATTTCAGGAAATTTACATATGATAGAATATATTATTTTGTACACGCTGTAAAAATTTTAGATCGAACCGCATAACGGTTTAGGAATTACATCATTTTTATTCACTGATCGTAAAACAGAAAACTGCAGCTATCGGTCAACTTTTAGGACACATTACTTGGTATACCGGTATCCAAATTGAGCAAACTCAGGTGTTTTAATATCTACATCGAATGATCTAGATTTTCTTAGTTTTATAGTTTTACTGAAAACCTATCTAAGATAAAGAAAACTACGTTACAATATTAAGTGTTGGATCTGGACAGAATCTGTTCCGATTCGCACACTGTTTTTAAATTGGACATAACTCGAACATCCGATGTCCGTTTGTGACAAAATTTAGATGTGTAGATGCACAATTGATAGAACTATAATTTTATGTATATTATGTTACTTAGGAATGCATGAAACAATCTGATATAGGCTTTGCAATACAATATATAGTTGCTGTCCAGAAATCTGAATTCCTGTTTTAAATGTTGATATTAAAATGATCATAAGTAGAGCTTCAGAAATCCAAATCGTATGAATCTTGGTGTTTTAGATAAGTAATTCAAAATATCTACAATTTTCTAATAATTTTCTTAACCTGAAACCTGATAGAAATTAACTCAAACTGTGTTTTAAAAATATGTGACGGTGCTGAACAGATTTTGATCTGTTTTGCGCAACGATACGAAAACAGATATATCTCTTAAACCGGTAGTCGTATTTAGGTGAAACTGGAGCTCACGTATGGAAAACACTTAGATCCATATTTTTGTTTATGTTCCGCATTCGTTCGACTTGATTAATTAGTCGTACATAATATTTCTTTATAGCATTGTTTTTGGTAGTTACTCGTATAATATACTTGACTCATTTCATGCTATTCGAACGTGTATACATATTTATCTTGATCATTAAATTGTTGTATGTACATAAAGACGATAATTAAATACTTGAGGTGTATTTTGAAAAGTATATAAAAAGTATTTTTACATAAAAACCCCCGTCAATTTTTACAAATTACCCTAAGGACCCTAGCAATTATAGGTTTAAGAAATAATCAAGATTTCGATTTACATTTCTACTGTCCGACTCGGGTTTGAGTCTAATTATAATCCGACTTGAATATGATTCAAGTACCATATAAATCTACAATATTACAATTCAACATGAACACACGAATCCATGAATCCAGTTATCAATCTATTCAACTTGACTGAACCAAACTATGGATATACTTTCCATTTACATGACTCCAGTTTACATCCATTACTGATATCATGGTTTTGGTCAGTCATCCAACTATACAACTTATACAATACAATATAACAATACAAACAATCAAAACATTACGGGGTTTAAGGGGTAGATTGGTACGGAAGGTGTTAAAAGTGGCACGAGACAGTAAGATTAAGATACCTAACATGAATCCTGTTGCTGTTGTACCATGGCATAACGGTTCCTTGTACTTTCAGTTTGCCCTGGTCTCTAGCATATAGAGACCCCTCTCGTATACACTGGTATCCTTCTGTACCAAGCTACAAACAACAGCGTTAACATAATATTCTACAATATTATACAACTTTAAAAGATACATTATTATTCTGTCTTTTCTATTTCTCCCTTAACTTTAGGACTTACCGAGCGACCTGTTCACTGACGACATTCTATTTCTTTCTTCTTTGAATGTCGTTAGGTGATCTGGACACAGCAGAGATCGAGCCCACCAGTGAAGATTTGGATCAGTTCCTCGAAGACCCTGAGCTCTAGACATTGTACATTTCCATTCAGTATCTTTAAATTTCCTGTTATGCCATTGTTTAGGCATCGTTTTTACTTCAGTTGTATTTCCTTTTCATGCATTGTACAAAAGAATGTTAATAAATAAAGTTGCTGTTATTTTTATATCTCTTGTGATTACTTTTATATTGCTTAGATACGCTTAGCGTATGTGCTTATGAGTATATACGTAGCGGACCTTGTCGCGTCCCCTTCGCCGTATACCGGGAAGCGGGGCGTGACAGAAAATTTCGTGCACAGTGGAACTATTTCCAAGGCCGGAAAAGGGGGCATGGGGAACAAGATAGTTGACCCATAGGAAATAGAGAAAGAAGGTGAAAAGATACCTTCAGTAATGAGTCAGTGCCTCACGTGCCTTGAAGTAATGAGGCAGCGCCTCATGTGCCTTGCACTAGGGCGCCAGTGCCGAGAGTTGAAAACTCTAAGGCAGCGCCTCACGTGCCTCGTACGTATAACACGGGGGCCCCGACATTTTATATATGAGTAACTACTACTTTACATGAGGCACCTATGAGCAATGGTATAAAAGAGAGGGAAATTTTGCCATTCATACTTAAGAAAATTTATACATCACAACAAAACAAAATATCATCAAAATGTTTACAGGGGCAAGACACTGAATCCTGAGCATGGATTTAAGAATTCAGAAGCAAGTCCGAGCAAAATGTTTCTGGCTTCTCTGACCATTTTCTTATGCATTTTCTCATGAATGCAACCATCGGGATTCCCGCTGATATCGTCCGTCCTCTAGTAGGCGGAGATTATCGCCGTCTGTTGGAAGACCTGATGCAAAATATCGACAAGATCATCTTGTCTCCTCTTCGAAATCAGGCCCATCAGATATACTGAGTGCACCTTGTCTTCGGCATCATCAAGTGCCTCAAGCGGCATGGCCTCGTTAAATTCAGGAAGTGCCTCCCAAATCGCCCCCACGATAATTTTCAAAAGAGCGGAGCGACGGGGGAGTAGTTGACCGTTATGTTCATCACAGCGACGCATCACCTCAGCGCATTGGGCATCCGTAAACTCCTGGTCTTGACAGCGGCCTTGGACGTGAATGTCTTCATAAGAGATAATCTCGTCAAGATCATACAGATAAACAGCCATAGTATCTGGAAAGAAAATTCAATAAAGATTAGCAATTAAAAATCAAGATTCTTAGAGTCTAAAATAAGAGCAAGTGGCGTCCTATCATTGATGGGGCAGTCACTCATTAAGAATAAAATCCTAAGAGGGTTTTCATTTAATGAGAAATCGCATTAGGCCAAGGAGTTAAACTCCCTCGAGAGCTGTGCTCTACAAACAAATTTCACATCTGTCAACTCTAATTAAAAGGGAATAAAATTCCCCAAGGAAAAAGTTTCTAAAAGAGCTATGCACTGTAAAAACAATAGTATAATCTACCAAAACCCTCAAAAGCAAAACTTTTTAACAAGGTAAAACCCCAAGATCTTTAAAGATCTGAAGGAAAAATCCTAGAAACTCTAAGAGTTCTTCATTAACGGGTTAAGAAACCCTAAAAAACATTTTTAAGATCTATGATCTAAGAAGAGCAAAGCCCTGTTTAATGGGTTCGATTATGATCCTTACCAAAATTTTGGACAGAGTTATAACTCTAGAGGGGATTTCTTAGGGCGGAGATCTAAGCTCTGAAAAGGAGAATTAAATTCTCAGAAGAAGAAAGAAGAGAAGAAGATGAACAATAGTAATCTCAAGGGCCAAAGGCCTTATTTATAGGCAGGGGAAGCCGATTCAACTTCTTCAGTCGGCGAATGTAGTCTTTATCAATTACAGAGTCTTGGACTTTCCGCCAGACTTTGTGGATCTTGGAGGACAACCACTGAGGAGGCTGTTCTGGCTTCACCTGTATCATGCTTTCAACAGGTGGTGGAGACTTCTTCAGTACAGCGGTCGGAGAGTTCTTTCGCACTCTCCTGAGCGGTTCAAAGCTGTTCCCATTTGGAACAGCAGCGTCAATTTCCACCATTGGAGCTGGTGGAGTAAGTCCGGAGGGAGAATTGCCACCATCTTTTCTCACTCGGCGCCAGTGGCGACGTCGAGCATGTCGTGCGGACGGGACCACCTTTTTTGTGGAAGCGACCTCGTCATGCCCCTTGCTTTGATGAGAGGATAATGTCGGCATCAGTCTGTCAAAGACCGACGTCCGCTGAGAGGGAACAGTCAATCTGTCGAAGACAGACTTTCTGGCAGGGGAACCATTTTTAACGACCTTGCCTGTAGCAGGGGTTGGAACAGCCAGTCTTGCGAAAACCGATCCTCTAGCAGGAGAAGCCCCTTTGACGACTTCGTTTGTCGGAACAGGAATGGCTATCCGCTTCGGGATAACCCCCTCAGGTATTGCGAGCCTATTTGCAGGCCCACTGGAGCTTTGGCTCAGCCTGTTAAAGACTGAGGCGTTAGAATTAAATGATCTGTTGAGAGGGGCCATGGAGATTGCAAGCAAATCGAAGACCGACATCGTTGGAGCCACCTGTGATGGTATTGAAGCATTGAAGCTCATTGGCGGGAGCATGGTCCCGAAGAACAATCCAGCGGTGGCCTGAGTCACCTGCTCCACTGGCATTGCAAAGATGGAGGCCGCTTGGGGCCCGTAAGTCACTCCTCCGGCGGGGACAGAATGGGAGTTGCTGTTGCAGTTAGCGCAGCTGGAGGCCATCGATATCTCCTTTTCATCATGGAGCAAGACACCAAATCTTAGTACCTCGAATCCAGGGGCAACCATATTAAACTGCGATTCGTTCGCGAACACGATACACGAAGTGTGGAGTGGAAAGAGGAAAAGGTCCCACCGGACGTGCCAGAATCTATTTACCGCCGAAAACCGGGAAGACAAACGTCTTTCCTGAATTTGGGGGGCAGATGCTAGTTGGATTTATCCCTCCACCTCTCCGAAGATGCCAAGCCGATTTATGGCACCGTGTATCGGAGGTTTGGACGGATGCGGCCGTTGTAGCAGACTTCGTCAGATTCCCCCTCGTTTGCGAGAGGTTTTTTTATTGTGGGGACGCTCTTCCTTGCAGATGCAAGCCCCTGCAGTTAATTACGTTACCGCGTAGTGGTAACCACTTTCTCCTGCTCCAGAAGGTCACTTCGTGTCGTGTGTGTTTGTTTTATTTTTGGTTGCCCGTGGATTGTATACGGAGACTAATTTATGTTGTCTCCCGTAGGGCGTGGATTAGTCCAAATCCGTATATTCTTAGATTTGGGTTTGGGTTGATTTAAGGATCGTTAATCTTGTTTGAGACTAAGTTTAACTTAAATGTTTGTTGAGGATACGTTAGTCTAATTTTAGGCTAAGATCTACTCAACAGGATTTTGGGATCGTTCAGACCCAAGAAAAGAGCATTTGGACTCTATTGTGTTGGTTTAAGGACGTTGCGGTCCATAGCTAGTTTAAGGACGTTGCGGTCCAGGGAGTTGTTGGTTATCGGGACCCACCACCTCTCTGACGACGTTGAAGAATTACAACGACATATATCAGAGGTGTGGGGAGATGTACCCTGGAACCAATGGATATTCATCAGAAGCTCGGTAATCTTATTTGGGACTAAGACCACTCTGGAAAATAAAGAGCCCATGTGCTCGGTTGATTAGGAGTTTGGCCAAACTTAGGCTCGGCCCAGTCATTTCATTTTTGAATAAAGTGTTAAACACTTGTTTGGGCTTGGTCCCCTTTCTATGCCAACGATGATGAGCATCCATATGGGTTCTGACGCCCACACTTTATCTCACTTTTCCTCTTTTTTTTGTTTTTTTATGGAGTGTTAAACACTCTTTATGGAGGCGCTTGGTGCCAGGCGCCAGGCGTTGGACACAGGTTTATGAGTGCAGAGTACTTTATGCTGAATAGCGCCCACGTGAGGGGCATGTGGGGCGCTTGACGCTGAGCGCCAACCACTGAGTGCTAAGCACTCTTTATTAAGCGGCGCCCACGTGAGGGGTGTTGGGTAAAAATTTACACCCCGGTTGACCAGGTTAAAATCAAAGTCAACCCAAGCCAGGTGGGCCCAAGCCCAGGTCAAGCAGGCCCATGCCCAAGTCGAGCCCGCAGCCAGCCTCCCCATGCCAACAACAAAATCATGTAATAAATAATTTTTATGTAATTGTTTATGCATGAATGTAAACAAAATGGGCATAAAGCCAATATTTTGTAAGCCCATGGTTTATGTGCAAAATTGAAATGGCACATGAGCCATGGGATGGCTAAAATGCCATTTTTGTAAAGCCCAAGGGGCTATATGTAAATATGTAAGTCTATATAAGGCAACATGATGATGAATAAAGCATATACACTTTTTATTCTCCCAAAAACTAGGGTTCTTTGTGCCTCTTGCTCCTTCTCCAAGGTTCTAAACCTTCTCATTTCTTTTGAATTAAATCAAGAGTTTTACTCTTTCTTTTCCAAAACTAAGTAGTTTTCCACCACAAAACCCTCAAAGGGGAACTCAGATCTCCCATCAGATCTCAAAAAGGAGAGATTTTGAGATCTCACATCTCTTGATCTTCAAGATCCGGCCAAACAACAGGAGGAAGAAGAAGAACCCCCCTTTATCAGCTTCAAAATATCCTAGGAGTTTAACTCCATACATATATACATAATAAATATTTCCTTTCTGAAGCATAGCTTCTGTTTCTTAGGCTAAAAGCCTCCTTTTCTCGTCGGCACTCAAGCGCAGAGCGCCCGCATGCCGACACGTGGCGCGCTTGCGCTCGAGCGCAGAGCGCCCGCATGCCGACACGTGGCGCGCTTGCGCTCAAGCGCCCAGTGCTCAAGCGCAGAGCGCCCACGTACCGACACGTGGCACTCTAGCGCCTGAGCGCACAGCGCCCAAGGTGCTTCCCCACGCATCCCTTGGATGCCTTTTCCCCCTCTTTTTATGTACATACATATATATATATATACATATGTATACATATTTACACACACATATACCCCACGACACTGTCCCTGTTAGGAAAAAAATTCTAACGGGGCGCTGCCCCGCACCCCGCAAGGGGGCTGCTAGCCCCTTGACCCCCAGCCCGCTATCCGGATAGCGGGACCCCCGTAAAAACTCTGCGTGGCTCTCGACATATCCAAACCCCCCTTCCAAAACAACACACACGTACACTGCACATTGAGTTCGCATGACCAGTTTAACCCGTGAATCGGAGGTTCTTTCGCCCCAAAGGCGAGGGGTAATTAACGGCAGCTTAGTCCGCGGCTGCCGGAGATTCGGATCCCCACAATCAATAAACCCCGGCCTACCCTAGGCAGGGGGAATCTGTAGAATACGCCTGACAAGCGCGCGCGTATTCCCATCTCAATGGGTTGACGAAAAAGACCCTACAAGGGGCACGTGAGGTACTTGGCGCTGAGCACCAAGCACTGAGTGTTAAGAACTCTTTATTGAGCAGCATCCACGTGAGGCCCTTGGTGCTGATTTTTCTTCGTGTATTATGTTCTGAAGAGTTCAATTCTCTGTTCTTCTCTGGATCTTCGATCCCCAAGAACAAATTCATCCCCATGAGAATTAAATTCTCATTTGTAGGAGACTTGTCTCATGAATCTCAGATCCAGGGAAAGAACTATGTTCTTTTATGAGGGTTAAACCCTTAGATATGCAGATGAGATACTCTGATCTCTATTACTTTTATTTACCTTGAAGAAAGTTCTTCTTCTTTCTTCTCCCTTAAAGCTTTCTTTTTTTGCTTGCTTTTCTTTTTGAACTTGAAGTTTAGGGGGGGTTCCGTTGTACAAGACTTGAAGTCTTGGGGCCTTTATATAGTGGATGCCAGTTTGTTGATTTAGTTAAAGAAATCTCTTATTGAGTGATCCTTAATTGATTTGGGGATTTTATCCACCGTTGGATCTTTGATCTAAGGATTTCTGTTTTACAGAAGATATTTTTCTTGTTTTTAATAAGATTGGGAAAATATTTTCCCATACAGAGCTTATTCTGTAGCTTGGTGATTTTTTAATCACCATTAGATTTTTTTAATCCAACGGTGCTCTGTTTTACAGAGAGTTATCTTTCTCGTTTAGAAATATTTCCTCAACAGAATTCAATTCTGTATTTTGATGATTTGTCATCCCAAAGATCCAACGGCAGGGAACTTTTAGTTCTGGCGCCGGCGCCCTCGTGCAAGGCACGTGAGGCGTTGCCTCAGAGTTTTTAACTCTCGGCGCTGGCGCCCTCGTGTAAGGCACGTGAGGCGCTGCCTCAGAGTTTTTAACTCTCGGCACTGGCGCCCTTGTGCAAGACATCGTGAGGCGCTGCCTCTTTTCAAATTTTAAACAGAGCCTTGCTCTTTTATTATTGGGGGAAACAAAGCACATCCTTTATCTTGTCCCTAGTCATAGGATTATCAAAGCAGGGCATCGATACTCCAGAGTAGGCTAGTGTATACGTTTCTTATCTCCGTCAAGGGTCGTGGCCTGTCCCGCAGCCATTGGTATACGGTACCAGAGATAGTATACAGGTGCTCATTAGGTTATGAGTTACACTGGACGGACTCGATGGGAACTGCTGGTTGGTATTATACCTATCGTCAATTAGCAGTCCCCGGGTGACATGAGTACAGGTTAGTCCGTTGACTTGACATCACTATTCGTCTGGAGTGTGTTCCCACTGTACTTAGATTACCATCCTACCACGGCTCAAATGAGTCGTGCAAACAGGTAGTGGTTGGGTGCAGTCCCGAAGCACTTAGAGGCAATAGGGGTTAGAAGGGATTCGTCTCTCCCAGTATTGGGAGTTGATATCGCGCTGTGTTCGGTTAGCCAATACACAAAGTCCTTGACCAGGGCAAATGAGATTTACTGGTAGGTACACTAGTAGTTTCTTAGGGTGTATTGGGCTCTACACCGACACGACTTATTGCGCTATTATGGGTCTGACGTTTACCACCCCCTAAGCCCGATATGCGATACTCTTAGACGAACAGACCAGACTGTACGGAGATTGTCATGGATAGGCTTAGTAGGGGTTCGGATGAGTTCGCTCGTCGGCCTTCTTTTCGAAAGGTACCTGGATAGCCGTTACGTACAATTAGTGCAGTTGACAGACTTGTGGTTAAACCCACTGCTAGCGTACTGTAGAGTTTTTAAAGTCCCACATAGAGAGTTTCCCTGGTTCAGGTGAAACGATATAGAGGCCGTATGGTTTTACGTGCAGGGTTCCGATTATATACGTTTACAAGATGCACGGATGTTGTTCGAATGGATAATACTAGTGGGTTTTGGATTAAACCGGATTCTAGTATTATATTATTAGATTATTTTTATCTCTTTGTATTTGTAATTTTTGGAGTACGAATACGGGTATGTATATACGGTGAGGACATTCTTGTAATTTTACAAGAGATGCTTCTAGAAGGGGACACCTCATTTTGGTTTAATCTATTTTTGGAAAATAGATTAATGAGGTGGAAAATGGAGATATTTGTGGCATGGGTGAAGCATGGCTAATTCTTTAGTTTATTGGTCTGCACTTACTATTGAAGCATGGCTACAATTTTCTATTGAAAATATTGCATGCTTGATGTGAGAAAAGTATTAGCCATTCATCTCTTGCACACAACACTTGGTTCATTTTTTTTCATTCTCATTCTCTCTCCATTGTTCTCCTCCTTCTTCTTCAAATCCTAACCCTCACATGTGTTGTGAATTCTATGATCATTTGAGATAAAATACTCTAGTTAACTCTTTACATCTCCTAAGCTACCTACATTAGCGAACTAGGTACTTTAGTTACCTCGGTTTTGAGGTTAGAGCTTGAACCATAGACTCTCGGGTGGATCGTCTTCGACACGAGGAGGCCGACGACCGAGCTAGATCCGCACCTTCGAGGAGCTCAAGCTAAAGAGAAGAAGACCCGAAGGACTAGAATTAAGGAGGTATAAACTCTATCAGAGTAGTTAAAAGCCTCTAAATGTTTAGCTAGTTAAGGTTTCCGAAAAGATCATGTATGATAGGTTGATGTTGCAAGTCACAAAAATCATTTTTGTAAATTCCGCCTCACCACAAATCGCGTGGCGGTGTGCAACAACGACTTACAGTGGTATCAGAGCCTACTCAAGCCTTAACTAGCTTGTTAAACGAAGTTTAAAGTTACGAAACCGAAATCTCCGAAACGATTAAAACGAAATCCAAGTTTCTGTTGTTTTTTAAAGAGCCTCTATAAATTATTTAAACAATTGCAGAGTGCTCCTTTAGTTGTAACTAGAACACCATAGAAAAACGAAGCATAAACACCAAGGTTTGACCGCCAGAATTAGCCTTTTTCCAGCTATGGCCTGTCCTCTTGTGATGTTTGGTCTTGAGTTTTTTGTGGTGTTCTGTACTCTTGGATTTAGGTTTTTACGTATTGTTTGATTTTGCCCAGATTTCATATTCTGTTATCTTTATGCTTGGGCAATACGGAGTATTTCGAAGTCGGAATTTTAATATCGTTTATTCGTTTAAGTTTGTATATGTATTGCTAAACATCTTCTAATTGCTATATATCGATTAGTGAGGGTTGCACATATCAAGTATCTTCTTGATGGTTTGTGGATATGAAGTATTGGATCGTCGTGAATGAATAGCCGGGGGATGTGAGAAGAGTGTTCTTTTCTTTCATTCATGTATATTTGTAAATTAATGTAATATTCTTTTACGGGGCACATCCGGGTTGAGGTTGTAGCTACCGTTGTATTATTTCATTTACTTTTCTTGCACCTAGGATAAACCCAATGAGGGGGTGCACAAACTACCGAATTCTTGAAGTGCCAAGTGGCCTATTCATTTCATTGAGGGAGGTTGCTTCACTTCCGGAATTTGGCGGATAATTTGCCGCACCCGTAGGGGTCTAGGGTAGGGTTTGGCTATTCATCACGGCCGTGGAATCCGTTTTTCATTCTAGGCTAAAACGAAACACGGAAATCCTAGTATATCCAATATATTCATCTGTGTTGCTGTGATCTGTGATCTGAAATGGCTATTATTGCGTGAGATGAATGGTTATATATATATATATATATTATATATAATAAATGTTGCTTATGTTTTGCACCCGCGCTAGTCCAGCCCCCGCTCTACCGTTAGTTAAGTAACCTAACGGTGTATAACGGGGTCCCGTGGCGAATGCGAATGTCATAAGCGTACGTTCTATTTTCGTTTTTTCTGCAATGATAGGGTTAAATGATGGGGACAACATTAATATTGTTTAATACAAAGAAAATAAACCAAAGTTAAATCGTTGGAACAATTTCAAAACCACTTGGTTTTCTTTAAAAACAACTTTTAAATGCCGAGTCTAAACCACTCCTTTTAAAAGCTATCATGGTTCCTTCGACTATATCAAGTTCATTACGTACACGGTTTTCACCAAAACCAGCCGTAGCCCTCCGTCATTTCAGATGGGTATTCAGTAGTATTCAAGCTATGTATTTTGACATTCACCAAGGCATAGTGATTGGTACCTGCTGGGTATTCATTTGTACTATAGATAGATGTGTTAATTTAGGACAGGCGTACAGCTATTTTGGCCTTCGTCAAGGGTTTGTACGAATGGGTTCAGATTAATCTGGGCAATGACGGGTAGAACTTGACATGTGTCTTATGATATTTTGGCCTTCGTCAAGGTCATAAGCGCCTGGGGCAAAAATCCACACCGGGAGTTGTTTCCCCCAATCAGAGCAAAGCTCTGTTTTAAAATTCAAAATTTAAAAATTGAAGCAACGCTTCAGATTCAGCGCTAGGCGCGCTGCGTGCCACATGTCAAATACAGATGTGCTAGCGCCAGGTGCGCTGCGCCCTAGGCAGCGCACCCCCAATCAGAGCAAAGCTCTGTTTTAAAATTCAAAATTCAAAAGTTGAAGCAACGCTTCAGATTCAGCGCTAAGCGTGCTGCGCGCCTCGTGTCAAACACGGATGCGTTAGCGCCAGGTGCGTTGCACCCTAGGCAGTGCACCATGTGTACGCTAGGCGCGTTGTGCGCCACGTGTCAAACACGGGTGTGCCAACGCAAGCTGCGTGTCACGTGTCAAACGTAGGTGCACTAGCGCAAAGTGCGCTGCGCTCTGAGCAGCGCACCACGTGCAAAGCACGGGTGCGCCAGCGCTGGAATTAAAAATTCCCCACCGTTAGATCAAAAGATCTAATAATAATGATAAATCATTAATTAATCAGAATTAAAATTTTGTTATGGAAAGATCTTTCCAATCTTGTTAAAAACAAGAAGATTGTCTTCTGTAAAACAGAAGCCCTACGATCAAAGATCCAACGGTGGGGAAACATCCCCAAATCAATCAGAGAAAGATCCCTTTAACTGATTTAACTAATCAATTTGCCCTATATAAAGGCCCCAAGACTTCAAGTCTGATATAGAGAAACCCCCCTACAAATTTTGAGAAAACTAAAAAGAAAGAGAGCAAGCTCTTGAAAGAAGATCAATTCTTCAAGGTAAAAAGAATGATTCTTGAACAAAGAGATGAAATCATCTCATTAAAACAAAAGAATTATCTTCTTAAAAGATCATAGATCTACAAAAGACCAAGGTCTTTTATAAAAAGAGATCAAAAGATTTTATCATAAAAACAAAAGAATTATTTACTTCATTCACAGATCATTGATCTACAAAGGCAAAACCCTTTCAAAAATAAGAACTGTTGTTTTTGAATCTTGAGGCAAAGCCTCCTTTAAAAAAGAACATAAATTTGTTCACAGATCATAAATTTGATCAAATGCGCTTTGGGCTATTGAAAAGTGCCTTGCACTCTTGAACTGCGCTTCTGCGCTCCTTGGACCGGCGCTCAGCGCCAAAACGTGCCACGTGTCAACCACGTATGCAACTTGTACTTTGCGCTTTTGAAACAGCGCACTGCGCTCATGGACTAGCGCTTAGCGCTCATAAACTGGCGCAATGCGCCCATCATCTGGCGCTTAGCGCCAAGCGCGACATGTGTCCTTTTCGTGTGCGCTACGTGGCAGAAGCGCAATGCGCTCTCTAATTGGCGCAAAGCGCCTGGCGCGCCACGTGGCGCGCTGTCAGAACACACATTGTTCTGATGAATGCTATGCATTTAATACAAGACAAAAAAAATGTCAGGATCCAATGCTCAGCATTATTAAAAGGGCCAAGCCCAAATAAAGGCTCAACAGCCCAGAACAAAAAAATGTTAAACATTTTAATCTTATTGGATTTAGCCCAATATTGGCCATAAGTTCTCAACTTATATTGAACTGAGCCCATCTACTCACGAATATTTAACAGATCTCAGTCCCAAATTGGACTACAGATCTTTCAACCAACTCACAGCGGTTCGAGGGTACATCTTTTTACTCCTCTGATATTTATCGTTGTAATCCTTCAACGTCTTCAGAGAGGTGACGGGTCCCGACAACCATACATTTCATAGACTACGACGTCTTTAAACTACGGATTGTGGGGTCCCTTTAAACCCACGGACTACGATGTCCTTAACCTGGACTGTGGGGTCCTTAAACTCATGGACTACGATGTCCTTAATCTGGACTGTGGGGTCCTTAAACTCATGGACTATGATGTCCTTAAGCTTGGACTGTGGGGTCCTTAAGTCCACGGACTATGATATCCTTAACCTTGGACCACCATGTCCTTAAACTGGTAATCGACTACAATGTCCCTAAACTAAACAATAGAGTCCAAATGCTCTTTTTTGTTGGATCTAAATGATCCTGTTAAGTTGATCTTAATCTAAAATTAGATTAACGTATTCTTAACAAATCGTTAAGTTGATCTTAGTCTAAAATTAGACTAACGTATCCTTAGCAAACGTTTAAGTTGATCTTAGTCTCAAATGAGACTAACGTATCCTTAAACCCAAACCAAAACCCAAATCTAAGAAAATACGGATTTGGACTAATCCACGCCCTACGGGCGACAACATAAATTAGTCTTCGTATACAATCCACGAGCAACCAAAAACAAAAGAAACATACACGACACGAAGTGACCATCTGGAGAAAGAGAAAGTTGTTACCACGATGCGGTAGCGTAATTAACTGCAGGGGCTTGCGCCTGCAGGGAAGAGCGTCCCCACAATCAAAAACCCCTCAAATGAGGGGGAATCTGACGAAGTCTACTATATCGGCCGCATCCGTTTAAACTTTCGATACATGGTGCCATAAATCAACTTGGCATCTTCGGAGAGATGGACGGATAGCACCAATTAGCATCTGCCCCCCAAAATTCAGGCAAGATGTTTGTCTTCCCGGTTTTCGGCGGTAAACAGATTCTGGCACACCCGGTGGGACCTTTTCCTCTTTCCACTCCACACTTCGTGTGTCGTGTTCATGAATGAATCGCGGTTTGGTAATGGTTGCCCTTGGGTTCGAGGTACTAAGATTTGGTTTCTCGCTTGGCGCAGAAAACGAAACATCAATAGCGTCTACTTGCATGAAGTGTTCCAGCTGCAACTGCAACTCACGCTCCGCCTCATTTGGAGGCATGGCTTACGGGCCCCAAGCGGCCTCCATGTTCACAATGCCAGTGGACCAGGTGACTCAGGCCACCACTGGATTGTTTTTCGGGACCATGCTCCCACCGATGAGCTTCAGCTCCCCTGTACCATCGCAAGAAGCTTCCAAGAAGTCGGTCTTCGATCGGCTTGCAACTACAGCGGCCCCCCTCAACGGGTCGTCCAGCTCCAGTGCCTCAGTCTTCGCTAGATTGGACCAAAGTTCACGCGGGCCCATGATGAAGTCTGCAGTTCCAGAAAAGGTTATTCCGAAGAGGATTGCCATCTCTGCTCCCGAAGTCGTCAAGGCGGCTTCTCCTGCCAAAAGGTCGGTCTTTACAAGGCTGACTGTTCCGGCTCCCACTCCGGCTCCCGTCCCTGCTTAAAAGTCTGTCTTTGACAAATTGGATACTGCTACTCAACGGATGTCGGTCTTCAAGAGGCTGGTATCGGCAACGCCTCACCAGAACAGGGGGCATGACGAAGCCATCCCCATCATCGAACCAACACTATCGGCTCGACACGCTCGACGTCACCATTGGCGCTGAGTAAGAAACGACGGGGGCAACTCCCCCTCTGGGCTAACTCCGCCAGCCCCAATGGTGGAAGTCAATGCTGCTGTTCCAATCAGGAATAGCTTTGAATTGCTAAACAAGGTGCGCAGGAACTCTCCTACCGCCGTATTGAAAAGATCTCCTCCACCCGTGGAGAATGTTACAGAAACAAAGCCGGAGCAGCCCCCTCAGCGGCTGTCCTCCAAAGTTTACAAAGTCTGGCGACGGGTTCAGGAGTCGGTGATTGATCAAGACTATCCTCGCCGACAGAAAAAGGTAAAAGTTCAACAGGAAGAGAGCCGTCCTATCAAGCCACAAAAGACGACAACTACCTGGGTGCCCGCTACAACGGCCCCCTCAACGTCAACCACTCAAAAGAGAAGGAGGCCAGAGAAAGCTCCTGTGACTACGGCAGATCACAAAGACGTTGAGCCCAAACGCCCCAAGTCTGGGAGCATAATGGTGCACACTGTTTACATGGCTTCCGGAAAAGAGGAAAGCCGCGCTTCGACGGGTCACCGATCGCTCACCCGATCCGTGACAAAAGCCCAGGAGTAGCAACAGAAGCTTCAAGAAATGCTGAAGCAAATGGCCGCACTCACCGGGCCAAAAGAAAGCCCGGAGGCGTCATCAGAGCAGCGTCATGAACAAGAAACCGATGCTGACTTCCTCCGCAAAGTCCTCGAAAAGAAGGACAGAGAAGCAGCAGAACAAGCTGCCAACATAAAACGAATGGCGCTTCTCTTCCAAGATATGGTCGGGATGATGTTACAGCCGGAACCTCCAGCTGAAGACCCTCCGATCATTATTGAAGATGACAGAGGAGAGACATCGAACCCTCCTCCGGCTCTTTCAGCAGCCAAAGAGGAAACTATTTCCAAAGCTACTCTGGATGACTATATTGCTCAGCAAATACGAGCTCACCAGGCGAATGAAGTGGCCGGCCAAGTTGTTAAAACTGGGCGACCGTATCCAGGCTGGTATGACCAAATAAAGTATCCGCCGGGATACAAGATCCTTAAATTTCATGTATACAAAGGGACGGGAAATCCCCACCAGTATGTCGCCCAGTTCAGGGCTCTTTGTGGCAACACCGGGGGTGATGATAAACTTTTGCTCCGTCAGTTTGTTAGCAGCCTGTCGGAAACAGCGTTCGAATGGTACTCCGAACTCCCGAACGATTCTGTCAAGAAATTTGCGGAGATGGAGCTGTTATTTACGCAACGATTTGCAAGTGCTAGTGAACACACCCCGATTACAGCATTGATCAATACCATGGTGAAGCCAGGCGAGACGTGGGTTCAATACGCAATACGATGGAGGAATCTATGGTCAAAATGCGAACAGCGCATCGAAGAAGAGCCGGCCGTGGGCATGTTCATGTGGACTCTTAACCCTCAGTCGACTATCTCCCAATTCATGATGTTCTTCAAGCCGACCACGTTTCAGGCCTTGATTGACAAGTTGGCCCAAATGGACCAGATGGGCCATAGACCATCTCCTTCGAAGACGGATCCTTGGAATGAAAAGGGGAAAGGAAAAGCGACTTTCGTCGCCAATACTCAACAACAGTCGAGCAATTTAAAGTCGGTTGTTCGCCAAAACAATATGCGTCCACGCCCATCCCTCGAGGAGAGACTAGGACGCCCTTACTCGTTTCCCCAGGATAAAATGAGGAGACTGTTCGAGCTGGCAGTGCGCAACAGGCTCATAAATTTGCCAGATCCAAAACGTCCGTTGTAGCCAGGTGATGTCAAAAATCCTAATTACTGCCCTTACCACCAAGCAGTAAGCCATCCAATCGAAGATTGCTTCGTCTTCAAAGGCTGGATTGAAGACCAGTATCAACAGGGCAAGTTCGCATTGTCCGAGAACTGGAAGGTGAACCCGCCACAACCTCACGCCCCTAAAAAAGTGGACGTGCCGGGAGCATCATGCTCATTCATACGGGAAGCCCCATGGGAAGTTGTTCTTTCGGCAAAAACGAAAAGAGTGCTGAAGGATCTCCAAACGTGCCCGGCGATCAGGTGGAAAAATCCACTAGAACCCGAGATCGTCAAGGGAATGCTGAAACCTTGCCCAACTACAAAAATTGGTGGTGATAGTCAAATCGCTCACACCCAACCGTCAAAGTCTTCGTAGAAGGAGAAGAAGACCCTAAAGCCCGTGAAGCTTGATAACAAGCGCACAGACCTGCAAAAACAGATTGACGCTCTGGAAGAATACAACCAGAAGGCACGGACCCCGGTTACACTCCAAGAATTTCTCAAAAATATCCTTGAGAACGGAGATGACGACAATAACGACAGGGATGACTCGTCAAAAGAATCCGAGGACTATGTGGCAAGTTGCCACATGATTTCTCATTCGGCATTAACTAATGAAGAAACGCACTCGGCGATAGAAGACAGTACAAAAGAGCTGGGGGCAGGATCGAAACCGAAACCCTTGGAAGCGTCTGACGAGATGATCGACTTGCTATTGAACGAAGCCCGTCAGAAAAGTAAAGCCAATCGAAAGCGTGAAATGGCTATATTCGAAAAATCCAAACGCCGATGATTGAAGGAAAAGCGTCAGTCAAAACACGATAATAGAAATATGATGCAATGGCGAAAGATACAGCTAATGGTTACCTGATCGCGCGAGGATAGCCAACCCTGCTTCATGGCTTGCCAATTGCTCAGAAGCTGCAATGGCAGCCGCCAGATCAGTATCATCTGGCGGCATGAATAAGCCCTTGTTTGTCCCATACTCGCTTAGGCCCTCGCCGTAAGGAGCGTGAGGCTCCTGGCCAAGTACAACGTCGACAGAAAGGATTGACTTCTTCTTCTTCTTCTTTTGTGAGCGAGCTCCGGTTGCTGCCAACACTAGCTTACGCTTGGCAGGTACCTTGGGACGATGAGTCCCAATTTCTTTTCCTACGTCTGACTCGGGGAACGCGGCAGCCACTTCTTTTTCAGACGCGCTGGATGGGGGCAACCCGCGTGTAGGGCTTAGCACACGTGGAGGCTCAACTGCAGTGACCTTTCTTAGCAGAGGGGGGACAGTGGTCCGTCGCTTCAAAGGGACGTTGCGATCGCCGGCAGGAGGTGCACTTTTGCGATCAAGCAGCGGCCGCCTATCTTCCTTAATGACGGCGCCCATCGAATGCTGGTACCACGCCGTGTACACATTAAGGACCTTCGGGACACAACTCGGTTCGCTGATAAAGAAATTGGACCCCGTGTTCACGCGCATGAAATGATGCAGCGCGTTTCGCATCCCCTCTTCAGTGGCAGTGGGTTCTAGCAAGAAAGCCTCCGGCGGAACTCCTTGATTATAGCTCAATTGTTGGACAAAACGATGCGGATTGTATCTCATGAAAAGCGCCGCATCATTTTCCCTAAACACTAGAAAGCCCGGTCTGAAAGAATATAAATGGAGGATCTCCCGAGCTTTCAAAACTGAGGCTCCATCTTTAAAAATATCCTGCAATGGCCGCACCGTTGTGGCGGACTCTTTTCCGATGGTTAAAACCTTGTCGGTGAAGGTCATGCCGTCTCCAACCGTGCGGGGACGAAGGAGCAAACCTCTAGCATCCCGCGGTGACAGATTTACAATAGATGCGCCGACTAATCGCATAATCCGGGGGAAGCTGCACCTGTCATAAAATGAAGGCCTTTTATGAATACCAAAAACGCCAAGTGCATGTAGCTCGAGCCATGACATGAAGTAATACATCGAGAAGTTCACATGCTGCACTCCGGGTTCAGTAGTATCCGCCGCTTGACTAAGGCCGTAATATAAATGGGCTAAACCGGTGACCCCGACAGCCACTTTCACCCCAATAATCATTCGGTGGGCCGGATAAAAGATAGACGGCCTCATACGGCGAAGGTGCATAGGGAGCGTGAACCAGCTCAACCATAGCTGTAACAACCCTAATTTTCTTATACCCTTATTTATTGCCTGAGCACAAGATTTAAGTAATTAATTAACAATTTAATTACAAGAAAGAGCTTGTAGCTCATTGGTAATACCTTGCATTGCTGAACCAAGCCACCAAAGTTCAAATCCCATGCCCCACATTATTTTTAATATTTATTTTGTTTTAAATTCTTCTTCAATATTGTGTCTCTTCATCTTCTAAACCCCCATGTACACTTCAAATTCCTAGATCGGTTTCAGAGACCTTTGAAATCCCCATTTACTCCATTTTAATGATTTTTAATACATTTTTATATTAAAACCTTTCATATACCCTATTTACTCCAATTTTTAATGATTTTATACATTTTTACATTAAAACTTTTCATATACCCTATTTACTCCAACTTTTAATGATTCTATATATTTTTACATTTTTTATTTAAAAACCCTTCACCTACCCTACCCCTAGCCTACCCTATAAATACACTCCCTCCCCTTTACCCTCTCATCCCAAAAATCCAAAGCTCACTCTCTCAAAATTTTCCAAGAGTTGTGTACTTTGAAAACAAGCTCGCGGCGAAGCTCCAAAGAAATTCCGGCGGAAATTCCGGCGACGTTTTTAGGAACTACCGGCAACGACGCAATGCATCGGCAACCCCTTTAGTCCCCCTCACTCCTTAGTATAGATCGAAACCCGTAAGTCCCATTCTTTCTTTCTTTCTACTTCTCAAAAATACGAAATTACGAAACCCGACGGAAATTGGAACAAACCGATTTCCGATTCGGTTTTCTATCAAATCTCACTTATCACTAATTTCATAATACTTAAACATATTCATGTTGACTACTAATCACTTAAAAATTAATTTGAATAAGTTTTCACACATGAAATGATAACATTTTCAACTTACCGTATTTTTTCACCTTAATACCCTCATGTTTCAATTTCACATTTAACCCTTTAACATTGCTATACCTTAAAATAGATCACGAGGTAATGACCTACCTCCTCATACACACATATGAAATCATAATACGCTATCTTGAAAACTACTAATACGATAAAAGAAGATTTTACATTAAAATACCATTTTCTTAATAAACCTTTTATAAAAGTTTAGGTTTGATACATTCGTTTAAACAATATCTTTAATAGGAAAAATACGATAAGTTGTGGACATCGATCGTTTATCTAAACCTGACTTTGTGGTGTCTAGGCAAGTGTGTCTAAGGCAAGTGGTTATTTAATTAGGGCCACTACTTGTAGTAGAGAGCCTCCCACTTACCTGGCACTTACTTGGCCACAATTGGCGGTGAAGAGGCGATTTGAGGCTTCTAACGACTTGTCGTTTTGACCTTTTAGAAATAGGCTAGTTGGCTTAGGAAACCCTAGAACCTAAAATACGGAAAATTACACTTTGCAAATAAATACCTTTTACTTTATAAAACCGTTTCTAAAGGATTAGTATTTTACAATCTTTGCAAAGCGCCGCTACAACCCATCTTTGGGGAACCCGTTCGGGATCGTGCGGTTTATCGCGCACCCTCGGGCTAGTAGTGCGAGATTCAGACCTCCGCAAGGAGCATTCGGTCTCGAAAGATTTAAAATACGACATCTTAAGAAAATGAGATTTTTGGAATATAAATTATTTATTAAAACTATTTTTATATAAATATATGTATATTTATCATTTAAATATCTATTTTATTATAATATAAATATTCCACCTTTTTCTAAAAATCATAAGAATAAATTTTACACTAAAATACCATGAACTTCAAATAATCAATATTACAGATAAATACCCTTATTTATAAAACTAGGATATTCTCATTAGAAATGTCACAACATAAAATCCACCCTCATTACAACTCTAAAGACGAACAATAAATACTTGAGGCGTATTTTGAAAAGTATATAAAATTATTTTTACATAAAAACCCCTCAAGTTTTATAAATTACCCTAAGGACCTTAGCAATTATAAGACTTCGATTCACATTTTTGAATGTCTGACTCGGGTTTGAGTCTAATTAATCTGACTTGAATATGATTCAAGTCAATCTATAAACTACAAGATTCCAATTCAATATGAACACATGAATACAATCATCAATTTACACAACTTGACCGAACCGAACCATGGATATATATTCCTTTTACATGATTCACAGTATTCCATTTACATAACTCTACGGTTATAACCGTTTCCTGATATCATGGTTTCGGTCAGTCAGTCAATCAATCATGCAATCAATACAATTTTATAAGATAATAATACAAACAAGACATCGCGGGGTTTAAGGGGTAGATTGGTACGGAAGGTGTTAAAGGTGGCACGAGACGGTAAGATTAAGACACCTAACATGAATCCAATTGCCGTTGTTCCGGGTTGTATAACTGAGCCTTATACTTCCATTTGCCCTGGTCTCTAGCATACTGAGACCCCTCTCGTATACACTGGCATCCTTCTGTACCAAGCTACAACAACAGCGTTAACACCATACTACAATAATATAACAATATAATACAACTGTAAAAGCCACCCTCTCCCTCTCTCTCTTACTCTCTGTCTATTCTATTTCTCCTCTTACCGTTGGAACTTACCGAGCGACCTGTTCGCTGACGACATTCTATTTCTTTCTTCTTTGAATGTCGTCGGGTGATTCGGACCCGGCAGAGATCGAGCCATCTGCAGAAGACTTGGAGCAGTTTGCCGAAAATCCAGCACTTTAGTTTCATTGTACACTTTTCGTTTCTGTACTTTTCATTTCCTGTTATGCCACTGTTTATGCATCTTTTTATTTCAGTTGTATTTCCTTTCATGTATTGTACAAAGAATATTAATAAATAAAAGTTGCTGTTCTTTTTATTTCTTGTCTCTTGTGTATTTATTTTATATTGCTTAGATACGCTTAGCGTATGTACTTCTGAGTATATGCGTAGCGGACCTCGTCGCGTCTCCTTCGCCGTACACTGGGAAGCGGGACGTGACGGGTTTTGATGGCGGCCCATGCAGGTAAGAGCTGTATGGAACCCTAAGCAATATAAAACACAAGAAGCAGCAACTAAAACATTCTTTACAATCATGTTCCTTGAATCCCATCATTTCTTATTCTTTGAATCATATATCTTGAATCTGTCCTAACCCAAAATTCCCTCACCTCTTTTACAATTTTACCAAAACCTTCGCATCTTTTCATTCCTTCACACATTCTTCACATTTCTAAAACCCTTGCACCACCTTGTTATTTTTCGCATACTGTCAGTACACCAGCACCAACTTTCCTTGAAACTGTTACACTTTTCTTTTACAAATTTCGAGGACGAAATTTTTATAAGGAGGGTAGAATGTAACAACCCTAATTTTCTTATACACTTTTTCCTATAAAAAATTTTTCAAATATTTTTCAAAAATCCATAAAGGGATATTTATTGCCTGAGCACAAGAATTAAGTAATTAATTAACAATTTAATTACAAGAAGGAGCTTGTAGCTCATTGGTAATACCTTGCATTGCTGAACCAAGCCACCAAAGTTCAAATCCCATGTGTTCCCCGCCGAAGGACGGCGCGACGGACGTCTTGCCTGAGATTCGGGGCAGAAGCTAATTGGTGCTATCCGTTTACCTCTCCGAAGATGCCAAGTTGATTTATGGCACCATGTATCGAAGGTTTAAACGGATGCGTCCGATGTAGCAGACTTCGTCAGATTCCCCCTCGCTTGAGGGGTTTTTTAATTGTGGGGACGCTCTTCCCTGCAGGCGCAAGCCCCTGCAGTTAATTACGCTACCGCATTGCGGTAACAACTTTCTCCTTCTCCAGATGATCACTTCGTGTCGTGGGTGTTTGTTTTGTGTTCGGTTACCCGTGGATTGTATACGGAGACTGAGTTATGTCGTCGCCCGTAGGACGTGGATTAGTCCAAATCCGTATTTTCTTAGATTTGGGTTTGGGGTTTTGGTTTGAGGATACGTTAGCCATATTTGAGGCTAAGATCAACTCAAACATTTGTTAAGGATTCGTTGGTCCAATTTGAGACTAAGATCAACTTAACGGGATCGTTTAGATCCGACAAAAGAGCAATTGGCTCTACTGTTCCAGTTTAGGGACATAGGGGTCCATTACATGTATGGCCGTCGGGACCCATCACCTCTCTGACGACGTTGAAGGATTACAACGACAGATGTCAGAGGAGTTCAGAGATGTACCCTTGAGCCAAAGTTGATTGGGGGATCTAGAGTCCAATTTGGGACTAAAGTCTGTTTGAAAGTTTAAGGACACGTTAGCCATATTTGAGGCTAAGATCAACTAAAACGGGATCGTTTAGATCCGACAAAAGAGCATTTGGGAGCTCTATTGTCCCAGTTTAGGGACATGGTGGTCTATTGCCAGTTTAGGGACATGGTGGTCCAAGTTCCAGTTTAGGGACATGGTGGTCCAATACCAGTTTAAGGACATGGTGGTCCATTGCCAGTTTAGGGACATGGTGGTCCAAGTTCCAGTTTAGGGACGTGGTGGTCCATCATTCCCGTTTTGGGGACAAATGTTAGTTTAAGGACGCATTATTCGATGAGTTTAAGGACCCCACAGTCCGTATTAATGTGTGGTTGTCGGGACCCATCACCTCTCTGAAGACGTTGAAGGATTACAACGACAAATATCAGAGGAGTTCAGAGATGTACCCTTAAACCAATGAGTTGGTTGAAAGAGCAGATGTGCTCAGTTCAAGATGATTTGAGGACTTATGGCCAGTTTGGGCCAAGTCCAATTATGTTTGAAATATTGGCCCATTGGGCCATTAGACATTTGTCTGGGTTCAGCCCCTCGTCATTCAGCAGTGCTAAACAGAGGTTTGGGGGCTCTGACAACATTTTGTCTTTGATTTCCTCAATTTTGAGATTCATTTGGAGGAGGGCCTTTTGCCTCTGGAAAATTAGCCAATTTGGCTAAAGTAGTGTTAAACACTAGAGAACAACAGTGTTAAACACTAGAGGTAAAACTCTCAAATTAGTGTTAAACACTAAAAGACAATCAGTGTTAAACACTGGAGATATGATCTTCAATTTAGTGTTAAACACTAGAAACAATCAGTGTTAAACACTGGAAATATAATCCCCAAATTAGTGTTAAACACTAAAGACAGAGGGGTCACGTGTGAACACGTGAGAGCGCCCAAAGGGGGGACCGGATCCCTTTTCTTCGTTCTGCAATTAAGTGTTAAACACTTTTTGTCTTATATTTTGAGCGTCACGTGTTGACACGTGATGGGGATTTTTGCGCTGACTGTTAAAGCGTTTGCCAATGGGTCACGTGGTAACACGTGAGAGCGCCCAAAGCCTTCATTTCCTTTGCTTTTTCTTTCTGCGTTTTGGGAGTCACATGGGAGCACGTGAGGCATTGCCTCAAAGTTCTTTTCTGTGGATCTTTACAGGGGTCACGTGGTAGCACGTGACTATGGTTCTTTGCATGTTTGAAGATCTCTTTATCTTTTTAAGAGTCAAATCCTTCATAGGGTTAAACCCTAGCAATAACTTTAAAGGAATTAAATTCCCACTTTTCTTTTGAAGAATTATATTCTTAGATAGGGTTAAACCCTAATTTCTTTTCTGTAGGAATTAAATTCCCCATATATGTAAAGAATTAAATTCTGGCATAGGGTGAAACCCTAATTTCTTTTTTAAGGGAATTAAATTCCTGTGAGTTTGAGATAATTAAGTTCTTAATTAGGGTTAAACCCTAGTTCTGTCCATTTTGAAGGAATTAAATTCCTATAATATAGAGTTAAACCCTAATTTTATCTCAAAGGAATTAAATTCTATAACTCTTGTGAGAATTAAATTCTCAAAAACTCAATTCCTCCTCTATGTTTTAGATCTGTATGGCAGGATCTCAACCCAATGAGAATTAAATTCTCAATTTATGGGGAGATGTGCATTTTGCAGATCTTCAACCAGAGAAAGAATTAAGTTCTTTATTTGCAGATAAGTTAAACTCTTAAATTTTGAGGATTAAATTCTCTTCTTGAAGTTGATCTTTTTCCTTTTTCTCACCTAGGGTTTTCTTTGTTGAGAATTAAATTCTCCTTTCTTTTCTTCCCTCTTGAGAATTAAATTCTCCTCTTTCTGTTTTTCTCTCTCTCCAAGGTAGATCCCTTCTCTTCTCTTCTTGGCTCCTATTTATAGGAGAAGGAAAAGAATCAATTTGTTTAGCAAATCTTTCATTGAAAGATTTGATTTGTTTTCATATTTAATATGAGCCTTTAGATCATTCAGTGAATTTTATTCACCGTTGGATTTTAAATCCAAAGATATTCTGTTTGTTATTTTCGGTGAGATTTAGGGGAAATCTTTCCTTGTCCAAGATTTTTCCATAAATTGGTGATTTTTAATCACCCATGGATCTTTAATCTAACGGTCCCCATAATTCTTTTCCATTTGGAAAGATTTAGAAACTTTTAGAATTTTAATTCTATTTCGAAAGATTTTAGAGAAATTTAGAATTTTAATTCTATTAAACTGTAAGGCTTTCAAAGCCCGTCACGTGCTGGCACGTGACCCTTGGTCACGTGTGAGCACGTGACCCCCAAATTGATTCTTTTAACAGCCGTTTGTTTATTTTGTTGTTTTAACCATCACGTGTCAACACGTGACCATTGGTCACGTGTGAGCACGTGATACCTCATTGAGGTAACTTCTGATTTTTAATCAGGGAACAGATTTTAGAATTTAATTCTATTCATTATTTTAGAGGCCTTAAGAGCCCATCACGTATCTGCACGTGACCCATGGTCACGTGTGAACACGTGATGCCCTATTGGGGTCTTTTCTGAGTTTTTATTATATCTTTTAACTCCTCCAGCGGGTTCTTAAAGGTCTATCACGTGTGGACACGTGATACCTCATAACTTTTGATCCCGGATGAATTATGAGGCCCATAATATATCAAATCGAAGGGTTTTTCGAGATGCTTCCAATACAATCAGAATTTAATAGTTCCTCCTTCGGGAGTTTATCAAAATATAGGCCGGAAGATACTGGTTCGCATTTCTTTAAGCGTGTCACTGCCATTTGATACCTTGGACTCCTTTGCGTAGAAATTTTTGGCGGGAACAAATGCCCCCACTACTTTGCCCACGTAAGTATGTACGTGGGTGAAGTAGTGCAGAGTTATGCATGGCGTATGACCAGTTTCGGGTTGGTGTATCACTTTCAGAATCTTGATCTGAGAAGATAACGAGCGGACACAAGCGTCGTCATTTATCATTGACTCAAATCTCGACTCTTAAGAGATATAGTTCCAAACTCTCAACTTCATGAGCCGCACCCTTCTATTTCTTTATGTCTTACTCTGGCATGAAGTAGTCTTATACGCTCATGAGTAAGTTCTCCATTTCAGTGGCATATAGCTTTGGCAAGTGTGGCTCATAGGTGGTCCATCTTGACCTCTTTGCAGGGCAGTGATGGCTTAGGAGACAGGGGTAGGATCTGCCACCTAAGACTTTTCAACTTTACGAGCCATGAGGGTCTCATAAAGACTTTTCTCCCTATGAGTCGAGAGGATCCCGTAGGTGTATTTTCTCCCCAGGGGTCGTGAGGACTCCTAAGTGTGTTTTCTCTTGAGAGTCGTAAGGATCTCACAAGAGAATTTTCCCTCTTACGAGTCGAGAGGACCCGTAAGCAGTTGTTTCCTTCCTTGTCGAGATTCGACTTTGGAGAGTGAGACCCGTGGATAGTATGCAAGAGACCGTTTTGGGCCGACTTGCAGGATCCCAGTGCTTAGGAAACAGGTTTTTTAATCCCCACTGCCTAAGGCTTTATCTCACGAGTCGAGACGAATCGAGAAGTTCTCGCAAAGACATCAATTTCCTCAGGAGTCGAAACGGATCGAGCAGATCTCGCAAGAATATCCTAACATCACAGTTAACCTCTGCTCTTTACGACATAAGTCTGTTAGGGTCTGTGGTACTTAGGGTTTTGGCCGTCGTATCGTCGCATTGGCTGATGTATCCCTCGATAGGCAATCGTGCTGTTCGAGTAGCCCTGCGACTGCCGTGTCTCTGATCCCTTCGGGGGCTGGACAAGACGTCTTCAAGCAATCCTCCTTGGCAGTTTGACCGTCGGAAGAGCAAGCGCTAGGAATTTGCCATGCCGCTTTTTACTTGAGGTTAGGCTCATTTTGGAGAGCCCCGATGAGTCATAACCACTCCGCGCTGGTGTGGGATGATCTCCGATAGTCTTTCAGGCTTTATATAACTTGCCGTTAAGACCCTGAAGCTAGGAATTTGGCCTTTGCTTCGTTTTGCTGGCATTGTGTTCTCTGTATCGAGACGAATGTCGTGGTTGTCTCTAGGTTGCTGGTGAACCGTAGAGGTTTCGGAACTAGGGATTTTGCCGTGGCTCCGTTTGGTGATGTTGCGTCTGCTGTATCGAGACGAACGTCGAGGTGGTGACCACTCCACACTGGTGCGAGATGATCTCCGATTGTCTTTCCGGTTTTATATGACTTGCTTAGGAATTTGGCCTTTGCTTCGTTTGCTGGCATCGGTCTGCTGTATCGAGACGAATGTCGCGGTGGTGATCACTCCATGTTGGTGTGAGATGATCTCTGATTGTCTTTCCGATTTTATATGACTTACCGTTAAGACCCTGAAGCTAGGAATTTGGCCTTTACTTCGTTTGCTGGCATCACGTCTGCTGTATCGAGACGAATTTCACGGTGGTGATCACTCCATGTTGGTGTGAGATGATCTCTGATTGTCTTTCCGGTTTTATATGACTTACCGTTAAGACCCTGAAGCTAGGAATTTGGCCTTCGCTTCGTTTTCTTTGGCGTGTTTGGATCCTGTTGGAGGAAGGACGCTGTAGTGACATCTCGTCTGCTGTATCAAGACGAATGTCGTGGTGGTGACCACTCCATGTGGGATGATCTCCGATTGTCTTTCCGGTTTTATATGACTTACCGTCAAGACGTTGAAGCTAGGAATTTAGCCTTCGCTTCATTTACTTTGTCGCGTCCGCATCCTGCTGGGGGAAGAACGCTGGGGTGACATTTTATCTACTGTATCGAGACGATCGTCGAGGTGGTGACCACTCCGCGCTGGTGCGAGATGATCTCCGATTGTCTTTCCGGTTTTATATGACTTACCATCAAGACACTGAAGCTAGGAATTTGGCCTTTTGCTTCATTTGCTTTGGCACGTCTGAATCCTGCTGGGGTAAGAACGCTGGGGTGACATTTCATCTGCTGTATCGAGACGATCGTCGAGGTGGTGACCACTCCGCGCTGGTGCGAGATGATCTCCGATTGTCTTTCAGGCTTTATATGACTTGCCGTCAAGACCCAGAAGCTAGGAATTTGGCCTTTTGCTTCATTTGCTTTGGCGCGTCCGAATCCTGCTGAGGGAAGAACGCTGGGGTGACATTTCATCTGTTGTATCGAGACGATCGTCGAGGTGGTGACCACTCCACGCTGGTGCGAGATGATCTCCGATTGTCTTCCAGGCTTCCGTCAAGACCCTGAAGCTAGGAATTTGGCCTTTTGCTTCATTTGCTTTGGCGCGTCCGAATCTTGCTGAGGGAAGAACGCTGGGGTGACATTTCATCTGCTGTATCGAGATGATCGTTGAGGTGGTGACCACTCCGCGCTGGTGCGAGATGATCTCCGATTGTCTTTCAGGCTTTATATGACTTGCCGTCAAGACCCTGAAGCTAGGAATTTGGCCTTTTGCTTCATTTGCTTTTGGCGTTGCATCTGATGTATCTAGAAGAACGCTGGGGTGGAGCCAGGATTTTTCCGTCACTCCGCTTTGCTGACCATGGGGTTTTTTGTTGACGTTGCATTTACATCCTACTGGACTGCGAAGGAACGCCGTTGTTGACATCTCGTCTGCTGTATCGAGACGAATGTTGAGGTGAAGCTGGGATTTTGCCATTGCTTCGCTTTGTTTTGACCGTGAGGTTTTTCGTTGACATTTCATCTGCATCCTGCTGGACTGTGAAGGAACACCGTTGTTGACATTGCGTCTGCTGTAACAAGATGAATGCTGAGGTGAAGCTGGGATTTTGCCGTCGCTTCGCTTTGTTTCGACCATGGGGTCTTTCGTTGACATTGCATCTGCATTCAGCTGGACTACGGAGGAACGCCGTCGTTGACATCTTGTCTGCTGTATCGAGACGAATGCTGAGATGGTCTTTAGGTTGTCTGTGAGCCGTCGAGATTTGGAACTAAGGACTATGTCGTGGCTCTGTTTGATTGCGTAACATCTGTGTCATGCTGGAATGAGGAGGCCCACCGTTGTTGGTCTCCAGGCTGCAAATGTGGCCATTGAGATTTGGAACTAGGGAGTTTGCCATGGTTCCGTTTCGTTGCGACTCTGAGGTCGATTGTTGACGTCACGTCTGCATCTGGTTGGAATGAGGAGAAACACCGTTGGTGATCTCTAAGTTGTCGATATCGACGTCAAGACCCTGAAGCTAGGGATCTTCTTTTGCTTCATTTGTTGACATTGTGTCTGCAATATTGCGACAAATGTCGAGATTGTCTCTAGGTTGTCTATGAACCGTCGAGATTTGGCTTCGCTTTCTGATGGAGCCTGTTGGGAAGGTATGGTTCCCTCTTTGTTCGTGCCCATGGATTGTATACAGGGGTCAATGTGACCTCACCTGCAGGGCAAAAAGTTTCATTCTTTCAGAATTTTTTTTTATTTCCACGATGCTCTATCATTTCAGCTTTTATATCGCGGAGGTCGCGATTGCCCAATCATTTCGGCTATTTTTCTTTTTACTCGCTGCTTTTTATTGCGAGTTGCCCAATCATTTCGGCTGTTTTTGTATGCATACATTTTTACTTGCTGATTTTGTTGCAAGTTGCCCCATCATTTCGGCTATTTCATATGCATTTTTTTTGGCTCGCTGATTTTTCCTCGCGAGTAGGGGATTTGGGATCTGATACCAATCTTGGCATCAGCATCGCTGCGACTGGAATATTGCCAGGAGCGAATCATCATTTGCCGTAAAAGGACTTGGAATTTGATATCGGTTTAGGCATCAGCATCGCTACCACTGGGATATTACCATGAGCGAATCATCATTTGCCTCTGTCGATGTCGAACAAAGGTGGCTTAGCAAACAAGGTTAGGATCCCGTCGACTAAGGCTTTTGACTTCATGAGCCGTAAGGGTCTCACAAAGATATTTCTCCCTACAAGTCGTGAAGATCTCGTAGGTGTGTTTTCTCCTTAGGGATCGTGAGGATTCCTAAGCGTATGTTCCCCTGTAAGTCGTAAGGATCTTACAAAAGGGTTTTCTCCTTATAAGTCGAGAGGACTTACAAGGGTTGTTCACCGTATGGACATATCCCCTAGTCACGGGTGGGACTTGGTTAGGGAAATGTTTATTTACGCCCGTGGATTGTATACAAGGGTCAGCATTGAGCCACTTGTAGGGCCATATCGAAGGTTGTGGGGGTTGCTTAAGAACAGGTTCAGGTCTCTGTAACTTAAGACTTTCAAATCTTATGAGCCGTGATGGTCCCATAAGAGAGTTCTCCTTACGAGTCGTGAGGATCTCGCAAGTGTAATTTCTCCTTAAGAATCGTGAGGATCCCTAAGTGTGTTGCTCCCTTGTGAGTCGTAAGGATCTCACGCGGGTGGTTTTTCCTTACAAGGTCGAGAGGACCCTATAAGTGTCTTTTAACGAGGTTGCGCCCTTTCGGGTTTTCACACACACTCGCCGGTAGCCCTGCTGTTTTTACTCACGGAGCCCTTTCGAGTTTTCATCCGTGCCCCCTTTGCTTATGGACATACCGTTCTTTTTATTTATTTTTTTATTCATTTTTTTAACGAGGTCGCGTCTTTTCGGGTTTTCACGAACACTCGCCGGTAGCCCTGCTGTTTTTACTCACGGAGGCCTTTCGGGTTTTCATCCGTGCCCATTTTGCTTGTGGACGTACTGTTTTTTTTTACCACGTCAGCCTGAAGATGCTGCGGGTTAGGAGTAGTTTAATGACGTTTCGGTCATTTGCAAGTTTTAGGACATTGCGGTCCGCCGTTAGTTTAAGGACGTTTCGGTCCATATCCAGTTTTAGGACGTAGTGGTCCGTTGTTAGTTTAACGACGTTTCGGTCTACAGCCAGTTTTAGGACATAGTGGTCCATCGTTAGTTTAATGACGTTTCGGTCTATTATCCAGTTTTAGGACGTAGTGGTCCGTTAGGCTTTCTTTATGAATGAGCATGATGCCCTCGGCATATCCATCTTTTTCGGAGCATGTGGTTGTGGCGAGCTCACCTTCCAGTTTTCGAACAGCGCGAACTTGCCCTGTTGGTATTGGTCTTCAACCCAGTTTTTGAAGATTTAGCAATTTTCGATCGGATGGCCCAATACTTGGTGGTAAGGGCAGTAATTAGGATTGTTGACCTCATTCAGTTGTAGCTGGCATTTCGGCTCCTGTAGAGTGATAAGTCCGTCGCGCACCGCTAGTTCGAACAGCCTCCTTGTCTCATCCCGGGGAAACGAGTAAGGACGTTTCAACTTTTCATAGAGGGGTTGCCGCTTGTTGTTTTGGCGAACAACCGTTCTAGGGCCACTCGACTGTTGTTGAGTGTTGATGACGAAGGCCGTTTTTCCCTTTCCTTTATCCTTTTTGTTCGAACCGTTGCTTGCGGGTCTGAGATTTTTTCCGGGTATCGTGCAATTGCAAGGCTGAATGCTCTCGCAACTCCTCAATTCTTTCATTTTAGAGATGGATTCCTTGAAGAGAGGGCCGAGGGCTGCTTTTTTGTCGGAGTCGCTCTCGAAGGTGAGAACTCGCGGTCCCTCGGGATCAACCCTATGACAATCGTCAGCAATTCTTTTATGCTCATCTGTCGCATTCTTCCGCTGTCTACGAGCTTCACGCTTTGTCCTATTGAAGTGTTGCCTATGAGCGACATACCTTTGCCACCAACACTTAAAGGAGTTGCAGTCCTCAGTAGGATGTGCGATCTTCTGATGATATAAGCAGAACTTAGGATATACGTCCGCTTCATCAAGATGTATACCACCAGGAGAATTTTCTCTGGAAGAGGGCAGCCTCATCCCTATCGATATGGCTTTGGCGAATCGTTTCCTTGTCTTGATCCTGTTTTCATTTGTGGCGGATGTACTTTGATCTGGTGGGAGTGTTTCGACCCTTTTATCCAGTCGCCGGCGTTTGGCTTTCTCGAATATGGCCATCTCGCGCTCTCGATCAGCTTTGCTTTTAAGACGGGCTTCGTTCAGGAATGCGTCAATCATTTCGTCTGATGGTCCTAGAAGTTCTGGCTCAGGATCTGCCTCCAGCTTCTCTGTGTAAGGAGCTTCTTCATCATTTATTGACGAGTGAGAGATCACATGGCAGCTTGCCACATAATCTTCAGATTCATCCGACGAGTCTTCTCGATTGTCATCATCTCTGTCCTCAAGGACGTGGCTGAGAAATTCTTGGAGTGTGACTGGGGTTCGCGCCTTCTGATTATATTCTTCCAACGCGTCAATCTGTTTTTGCATGTCCGTGGGCTTGTCACCAGGCTGCACGGGCATTTTGGTCTTCTTCTTCTTCTTCGAAGACTTTGACGGCTAGGTATGAGCGCTGGGGCCTTCACCATCGATCTTTGGAGTTGGGCGCGGCTTCAGCATCCCTTCGACGATCTGGGGTTCTAGCGAGTTCTTCCATCCGATCGCCGGGCATGTCTGGAGATCATTCAGCATCCTTTTGGTTTTGGCTGACAGCACGACCTCCCACGGAGCTTTTTTAACAAAAGAACAAGTTGCCCCCGGTATGTCCGTCTTTTTCGGAGTGTGTGGCTGCGGTGGGTTTACCTTCCACTTCTTGGACAGTGCAAACTTGCCTTGTAGGTATTGATCCTCAATCCATCCCTTAAAAACGAAGCAATCTTCGATTGGATGGCTTACCGCTTGGTGGTAAGGGCAATAATTGAGATCGTTGACATCGCCTGGCTGCAACGGACGTTTTGGACTCGGCAGATTGATGAGTCTGTTGCACACGGCCAGCTCGAACAGTCTCCTTGTTTTATCTTGAGGAAACGAGTAAGGACGTCCCAGTCTCTCCTCGAGGGATGGGCGTGGACGCACGTTGCTTTGGCGAACAACCGGCTTTGAATTGCTCGGCCGTTGTTGAGTATTGGCGACGACGATCGCTTTCCCTTTTCCTTTCTCATTCCAAGGTTCCGTCTTTGAAGGGGATGGCCTATGGCCCATCTGGTCCATTTGGACCAGCTTGTCAATCAAGGCCTGGAAGGTGGTCGGCTTGAAGAACATCATGAATTGGGAGATGGTCGCTTTAGTATCAAGAGTGCCCACGAACATGCCCACCGCTGGCGCTTCTTCGATGCGTTGTTCGCATTTTGACCATAAGTTCCGCCATCGGGTTGCATGTTGAACCCACGTTTCGCCTGGCCTTATCCTGGCGTTGATCAGCGCTGTTATCGGGATGCGTTCACTAACACTCGCGAATCGCTGAGTAAACAACAACTCCATTTCAGCGAAGGTCTTGACGGAGTCATTTGGGAGTTCGGAGTACCACTCAAATGCCATCTCCGATAAGCTAGCGACGAACTGGCGGAGCAGGAGCTTATCATCGCCGCCAGTGTTACCACAAAGAGCCCTGAACTGGGCAACATGTTGATGGGGATTGCCAGTCCCCTTGTAGACGTGAAAATTTGGGATCGTGTTGCCCGGCGGGTACTTGATCTGGTCATACCAGCTCGGATATGGTCGCCCTGTTCTGACAACTTGACCAGCTGCCTTAATCTCCTGGTGAACCCGTATCTGCTGAGCTATATATTCGTCTAGGTCAACTTTGGAGATTGTCTCCTCCTTGGCTGTTGACAGAGCGGGTGGAGGATTTGACGTTTCTCCCATGTCGTCTTCAAGAACGATTGGAGGATCTTCAGCAGGAGAATCTTGTTGGATCATCATTCCCACCATGTCCTGGAACAGGAGGGCCATTCGTTGTATATTGGCTGCTTGTTCGGCAGCCTCTTTATCCTTCTTCTCCAATATCCTACGAAGGAATTCAGCGTCAGTTTCTTGCTCCTGACGTTGATCAGATGACGCTTCAGGGCTTTCTTTCGGCCCAGTGAATGTGGCCATCGCATTCATCATTTCTTGGAGCTTCTGCTGTTGCTCCTGAGCCTTGGTCACTGACCGTGTAAGCGGTCTATGACCCGTGGATGCACGGCTGTCCTCTTTTCCTAGCGCCATGTATACCGTATGCACCCTCATGCCCCCAGACTTAGGGCGTTTAGGCTCGGCGCTTTTACGGTTCGCCATGTTCACAGGGGCTTTTTGCGACCTCCTTTTCTTTTGAGTGGTTGACATTGAGAGAGCCGTTGCAGTGGGCACCCAGACGGATGACATTTTCTGTGGTTTGACAGGACGGTTCTCTTCCTGCTGGACCTTCATCTTTTTCTGTCGACGAGGATAGTCTTGATCAATCACCGACTCCTGGACCCGTCTCCAGACTTTGTAAACTTTGGAGGACAGCCGTTGAGGGGGCTGCTCCGGCTTTGTTTCTATAACATTCTCCGCAGGCGGAGGGGATCTTTTGAGAACTGCAGTTAGTGAATTTCTACGTACCCTGTTTAGCAGCTCGAAGCTGTTCCCGGTTGGAACAGCAGTCTCAATTTCCACCGTTGGAGCTGGTGGAGTTAGTCCGGAGGGGGAGTTTCCCCCAGTCTCCCTTATCCGGCGCCAGTGGCGACGTCGGGCGTGACGAGTTGTCGGTATAGGTTCAGTGATGGGAGTGTCTTTGTCTTGCCCCCTGTCCAGATGGAGCGCTGCTGGTGCCAGTCTCTTGAATACTGACGTCTTTTGAGTAGCGGTATCCAATCTGTCAAAGACAGACCTTCGAGCAGGAACGGGAGCCGGAATAGTCAGTCTTGTGAAGACCGACCCTTTGGCAGGAGAAGCCGCCTTGACAACTTCAGGACCAGGGATGACTATCCTCTTCGGAACAACCTTTTCTGGTATTGCAGGCTTCTTCATGGGCCCACATGAGTTTTGGTTCAGTTTGCTGAAAGCTGAGGCATTGGGCTTGGGCGACCCGTTGAGAGGGGCCGCGATAGTTGTAAGCCGATCGAGGACCGACTTCTTCGGAGCTTCTTGCGATGGTAATGGGGCATTGAAGCTCATTGGTGGGATCATGGTCCCAAAGAATAGCCCGGTGGTGGCCTGAGTCACCTGTTCCACCGGCATAGCGAAAATGGAGGCCGCTTGGGGCCCATAAGTCACTCCTCCAGCAAAGACGGAGCGAGAGTCACAGTTGCAGGTAGTGCAGTTTGAAGCCATTGATCTTTTATTTTCTGCACGGAGCAAGACACCAAATCTTAGTACCTCGAATCCACAGGCAACAACAGCAAACCGCGATTCGTTCGCGAACACGACACACGAAGTGTGGAGTGGAAAGAGGAAGAGGTCCCACCGGGCGTGCCAGAATCTGTTCCCCTCCGAAGGATGGCGCGACGGACGTCTTGCCTGAGATTCGGGGCAGATGCTAATTGGTGCTATCCGTTTACCTCTCCGAAGATGCCAAGCTGATTTATGGCACCATGTATCGAAGGTTTAAACGGATGCGTCCGATGTAGCAGACTTCGTCAGATTCCCCCTCGCTTGAGGGGTTTTTTGATTGTGGGGACGCTCTTCCTCCCCTGCAGTTAATTACGCTACCGCATTGCGGTAACAACTTTCTCCTTCTCCAGATGATCACTTCGTGTCGTGGGTGTTTGTTTTGTGTTCGGTTGCCCGTGGATTGTATACGGAGACTGAGTTATGTCGTCGCCCGTAGGACGTGGATTAGTCCAAATCCGTATTTTCTTAGATTTAGGTTTGGGGTTTTGGTTTGAGGATACGTTAGCCATATTTGAGGCTAAGATCAACTCAAACATTTGTTAAGGATTCGTTGGTCCAATTTGAGACTAAGATCAACTTAACGGGATCGTTTAGATCCGACAAAAGAGCAATTGGCTCCACTGTTCCAGTTTAGGGACATAGGGGTCCATTACATGGATGGCCGTCAGGACCCATCACCTCTCTGACGACGTTGAAGGATTACAACGACAGATGTCAGAGGAGTTCAGAGATGTACCCTTGAGCCAAAATTGATTTGGGGATCTAGAGTCCAATTTGGGACTAAAGTCTGTTTGAAGATTTAAGGACACGTTAGCCATATTTGAGGCTAAGATCAACTTAAACGGGATCGTTTAGATCCGACAAAAGAGCATTTGGGAGCTCTATTGTCCCAGTTTAGGGACATGGTGGTCTATTGCCAGTTTAGGGACATGGTGGTCCAATACCAGTTTAAGGACATGGTGGTCCATTGCCAGTTTAGGGACATGGTGGTCCAAGTTCCAGTTTAGGGACGTGGTGGTCCAAGTTCCAGTTTAGGGACGTGGTGGTCCATCATTCCCGTTTTGGGGACAAATGTTAGTTTAAGGACGCATTATTCCATGAGTTTAAGGACCCCACAGTCCGTATTAATGTGTGGTTGTCGGGACCCGTCACCTCTCTGAAGACGTTGAAGGATTACAACGACAAATATCAGAGGAGTTCAGAGATGTACCCTTGAACCAATGAGTTGGTTGAAAGAGCAGATGTGCTCAGTTCAAGATGATTTGAGGACTTATGGCCAGTTTGGGCTAAGTCCAATTATGTTTGAAATATTGGCCCTTTGGGCCATTAGACATTTGTCTGGGTTCAGCCCCTCGTCATTCAGCAGTGTTAAACAGAGGTTTGGGGGCTCTGACAACATTTTGTCTTTGATTTCCTCAATTTTGAGATTCATTTGGAGGAAGGCCTTTTGCCTCTGGAAAATTAGCCAATTTGGCTAAAAGTAGTGTTAAACACTAGAGAACAACAGTGTTAAACACCGGAGGTAGAACTCTCAAATTAGTGTTAAACACTAAAAGACAATCAGTGTTAAACACTGGAGATATGATCTTCAATTTAGTGTTAAATACTAGAAACAATCAGTGTTAAACACTGAAAATATAATCCCCAAATTAGTGTTAAACACTAAAGACAGAGGGGTCACGTGTGAACACGTGAGAGCGCCCAAAGGGGGGACCGGATCCCTTTTCTTCGTTCTGCAATTAAGTGTTAAACACTTTTTGTCTTATATTTTGAGCGTCACGTGTTGACACGTGATGGGGATTTATGCGCTGACTGTTAAAGCGTTTGCCAAGGGGTCACGTGGTAACACGTGAGAGCGCCCAAAGCCGTCATTTCCTTTGCTTTTTCTTTCTGCGTTTTGGGAGTCACATGGGAGCACGTGAGGCATTGCCTCAAAGTTCTTTTCTGTGGATCTTTACAAGCGTCACATGGTAGCACGTGACTATGGTTCTTTGCATGTTTGAAGATCTCTTTATCTTTTTAAGAGTCAAATCCTTCATAGGGTTAAACCCTAGCAATAATTTTAAAGGAATTAAATTCCCACTTTTCTTTTGAAGAATTATATTCTTAGATAGGGTTAAACCCTAATTTCTTTTCTGTAGGAATTAAATTCCCCATATATGTAAAGAATTAAATTCTGGTATAGGGTGAAACCCTAATTTCTTTTTTAAGGGAATTAAATTCCTGTGAGTTTGAGATAATTAAGTTCTCAATTAGGGTTAAACCCTAGTTCTGTCCATTTTGAAGGAATTAAATTCCTATAATATAGGGTTAAACCCTAATTTTATCTCAAAGGAATTAAATTCTATAACTCTTGTGAGAATTAAATTCTCAAAAACTCAATTCCTCCTCTATTTTTTAGATCTGCATGGCAGGATCTCAACCCAATGAGAATTAAATTCTCAATTTATGGGGAGATGTGCACTTTGCAGATCTTCAACCAGAGAAAGAACTAAGTTCTTTATTTGCAGCAGAGTTAAACTCTTAAATTTTGAGAATTAAATTCTCTTTTTGAAGTTGATCTTTTTCCCTTTTCTCACCTAGAGTTTTCTTTGTTGAGAATTAAATTCTCCTTTCTTTTCTTCCCTCTTAAGAATTAAATTCTCCTCTCTCTGTTTTTCTCTCTCTCCAAGGTAGATCCCTTCTCTTCTCTTCTTGGCTCCTATTTATAGGAGAAGGAAAAGAATCAATTTGTTTAGCAAATCTTTCATTGAAAGATTTGATTTGTTTTCATATTTAATATGAGCCTTTAGATCATTCAGTGAATTTTATTCACCGTTGGATTTTAAATCCAAAGATATTCTGTTTGTTATTTTCGGTGAGATTTAGGGGAAATCTTTCCTTGTCTAAGATTTTTCCATAAATTGGTGATTTTTAATCACCCTTGGATCTTTAATCCAACGGTCCCCATAATCCTTTTCCATTTGGAAAGATTTAGAAACTTTTAGAATTTTAATTCTATTTTGAAAGATTTTAGAGAAATTTAGAATTTTAATTCTATTAAACTGTAAGGCTTTCAAAGCCTGTCACGTGCTGGCACGTGACCCTTGGTCACGTATGAGCACGTGACCCCCAAATTGGTTTTTTTAACAGCCGTTTATTTATGTTGTTGTTTTAACCATCACGTGTCAACACGTGACCATTGGTCACGTGTGAGCACGTGATATCTCATTGAGGTAACTTCTGATTTTTAATCAGGAAACAGATTTTAGAATTTAATTCTATTCATTATTTTAGAGACCTTAAGAGCCCATCACGTGTCTGCACGTGACCCATGGTCACGTGTGAGCACATGATGCCCCATTGGGGTCTTTTCTGAGTTTTTATTATATCTTTTAACTCCTCCAGCAGGTTCTTAAAGGTCCATCACGTGTGGACATGTGATACCTCATAACTTTTGATCCCGGATGAATTATGAGGCCCATAATATATCAAATCGAAGGGTTTTTCGAGATGCTTCCAATACAATTAGAATTTAATAGTTCCTCCTTCGGGAGTTTATCAAAATATAGGCCGGAAGATACTGGTTCGCATTTCTTTAAGCGTGTCACTGCCATTTGTTACCTTGGACTCCTTTGCGTAGAAATTTTTGGCGGGAGCACCATGCCCCACATTATTTTTAATATTTATTTTGTTTTAAATTTTTCTTTAATACTGTGTCTCTTCATCTTCTAAACCCCCATGTACACTTCAAATTCCTAGATCGGTTTCAGAGACCTTTGAAATCCCCATTTACTCCATTTTAATGATTTTTAATACATTTTTACATTAAAACCTTTCATATACTCTATTTACTCCAATTTTTAATGATTTTATATATTTTTACATTAAAACCTTTCATATACCCTATTTACTCCAACTTTTAATGATTTTATATATTTTTACATTTTTTATTTAAAAACCCTTCACCTACCCTACCCCTAGCCTACCCTATAAATACACCCCCTCCCCTCTACCCTCTCATCCCAAAAATCCTAAGCTCACTCTCTCAAAATTTTCCAAGAGTTGTGTACTTTGAAAACAAGCTCGCGGCGAAGCTCCGACGAAATTCCGGCGGAAATTCCGGCGACGTTTTTAGGAACTACCGGCAACGACGCAACGCATCGGCAACCCCTTTAGTCCCCCTCACTCCTTAGTATAGATCAAAACCCGTAAGTCCCATTCTTTCTTTCTTTCTACTTCTCAAAAATACAAAATTACGAAACCCGACGGAAATCGGAACAAACCGATTTCGTATTCGGTTTTCTATCAAATCTCACTTATCACTAATTTCATAATGCTTAAACATATTCATGTTGACTACTAATCACTTAAAAATTAATTTGAATAAGTTTTCACACATGAAATGATAACCTTTTCAACTTACCGTATTTTTTCACCTTAATACCCTCATGTTTCAATTTCACATTTAACCCTTTAATATTGCTATACCTTAAAATAGATCACGAGGTAATGACCTACCTCCTCACACACACATATGAAATTATAATACGCTATCTTGAAAACTACTAATACGATAAAAGAAGATTTTACATTAAAATACCATTTCCTTAATAAAACCTTTTATAAAAGTTTAGGTTTGATACGTTCGTTTAAACAATATCTTTAATAGGAAAAATACGATAAGTTGTGGACATCGATCGTTTATCTAAATCTGGCTTTGTGGTGTCTAGGCAAGTGTGTCTAAGACAAGTGGTTACTTAATTAGGGCCACTACTTGTAGTGGAGAGCCTCCCACTTACCTGACACTTACCTGGCCACAATTGGCGGTGAAGAGGCGATTTGAGATTTCTAACGACTTGTCGTTTAGACCTTTTAGAAATAAGCTAGTTGGCTTAGGAAACCCTAGAACCTAAAATACGGAAAATTACATTTTGCAAATAAATACCTTTTACTTTATAAAACCGTTTTCTAAAGGATTAGTATTTTACAATCTTTGCAAAGCGCCGCTACAACCCATCTTTGGGGAACCCGTTCGGGATCGTGCGGTTTATCGCGCACCCTCGGGCAAGTAGTGCGAGATTCAGACCTCCGCAAGGAGCATTCGGTCTCGAAAGGTTTAAAATACGACATCTTAAGAAATGAGCTTTTTGGAATATAAATTATTTATTAAAACTATTTTTGTATAAATATATGTATATTTATCATTTAAATATCTATTTTATTATAATATAAATATTCCACCTTTTTCTAAAAATCATAAGAATAAATTTTACACTAAAATACCATGAACTTCAAATAATCAATATTACAGATAAATACCCTTATTTATAAAACTAGGATATTCTCACTGGAAATGTCACAACATAAAATCCACCCTCATTACAACTCTAAAGACGAACAATAAATACTTGAGGCGTATTTTGAAAAGTATATAAAAGTATTTTTACATAAAACCCCCTCAAGTTTTATAAATTACCCTAAGGACCATAGCAATTATAAGACTTCGATTCACATTTCTGATTGTCTGACTCGGGTTTGAGTCTGATTAATCTGACTTGAATATGATTCAAGTCAATCTATAAACTACAAGATTCCAATTCAATATGAACACATGAATCCATGAATACAATCATCAATTTACACAACTTGACAGAACCGAACCATGGATATATATTCCTTTTACATGATTCACAGTATTCCATTTACATGACTCTACGGTTATAACCGTTTCCTGATATCATGGTTTCGGTCAGCCAGTCAATCAATCATGCAATCAATACAATTTTACAAGATAACAATACAAACAAGACATCGCGGGGTTTAAGGGGTAGATTGGTACAGAAGGTGTTAAAGGTGGCACGAGACGGTAAGATTAAGACACCTAACATGAATCCAATTGCCGTTGTTTCGGGTTGTATAACGGAGCCTTGTACTTCCATTTGCCCTGGTCTCTAGCATACTGAGACCCCTCTCGTATACATTGGCATCCTTCTGTACCAAGCTACAACAACAGCGTTAACACCATACTACAATAATATAACAATATAATACAACTGTAAAAGCCACCCTCTCCCTCTCTCTCTTACTCTCTGTCTATTCTATTTCTCCTCTTACCTTTGGGACTTACCGAGCGACCTGTTTGCTGACGACATTCTATTTCTTTCTTCTTTGAATGTCGTCAGGTGATTCGGACCCGGCAGAGATCGAGCCATCTGCAGAAGACTTGGAGCAGTTTGTCGAAAATCCAGCACTTTAGTTTCATTGTACACTTTTCATTTCTGTACTTTTCATTTCTTGTTATGCCACTGTTTATGCATCTTTTTATTTCAGTTGTATTTCCTTTCATGTATTGTACAAAGAATGTTAATAAATAAAACTTGTTGTTCTTTTTATTTCTTGTCTCTTGTGTATTTATTTTATATTGCTTAGATACGCTTAGCGTATGTACTTCTGAGCATATACGTAGCGGACCTCGTTGTGTCTCTTTCGCCGTACACTGGGAAGCGGGGCGTGACAATAGCCCAAGAAATCCCAAGAAGAATGTTTCCTCATCAATCCCAGGGACTGCGATCTCCGCAAAAGGAACAACTGAAGTGTTGGGAAGGAAGAAACTCTTCTGATCTACCTCCGTCGTTGGCAGGTTGTTTAAACCTAAGCCGAAAGGGTCGTCAAGCGTGGCAAATTTAACAGCTTCCTTCGAGAGGACTTTTGGGTGAAGAAAACGAGCGATGAAATACTCGAAACTAACCCCGCGGCTTCCAGATTCGAGGAAAAGGCTCTCGTAGATATTCAACACTTTGATCAAACTAGGAAATTGGTGTTGAACGGCATTCACCGGGGTAAGGCCTGTCATCACTGGCTTGGCACCAAAAACGTATTCATCCGTAGGAAGCAGTTCCTCATAATGCTCCCCTATAACCGGCAAGCCAGAAACTTCTGCAAATTCCTCGAAAGAGATTGATACTTCTCGGCCCAGTGAAAGGAGGGTGTGGGTAGGAATATTCCACTGCTCTAAAAAGGCCTTAACCCGCCAGGCGGGAAGCGTAGGATACTGGAAGAGAGAAGCGTAAATGGCGGGATACAACCCAAGCCTCAACAATTGCGACTTCTTCGCTGACAAAATATACCGAGCCCACTGCAGATAACCAGTCGGATGATGAGGGATTAGACCGATCATATATGGTTGTCCCCACGGTCGCGCCTCGCCTTGACAAATACGTCGTCCCAAGGTCTCTAAAGCCATGGGAGGCTGAACGGGTATCGAAGCTATAGCGAGCTGAAGAAGACCTTCTGAAGTCCAATTAACCATCTCCATGGCATAGTTCACCAGGGGGGTCGGCGTAATGGATCGCCATGATGGGTTCCGAGGGTACCGCGCACGAAAAGCTTTGTCGACCCTTAATAATCTGATTATACCATGTCCCCCAGAGGTGAAGTTTCTTATGTTCCGGGTCATGATCTCTGATCAAAGTTAGGACTTCCCGGTCTACAGGTGCTCCGGGAAATCCTCCTTCTGAACGAACAAACGGGAAAGAGAGATCGAAAGACATGTCGCCTGCAAAAAAAGGACAGAAGTCAACTGTCAGTGCTATAATTTAGTTTTAAACTCTGACACTCGGTACTTTAAAATTTGTACCACACTGCAATGCAGTGGAAAGGGGACCAAAGGGGGACCCACAAAATCTAGATGACAATTCATCAATTAATAATTAATAAAACAGCCTCATCATTGGATGAGACTGTTAATTAATGAGAAAATCCTCAGAAAAATTCTCACTAAATGAGAGATCACTCGGGAAAAGGAGATAATCTCCCTTTGAGAGCAAAGCTCTATAACAGAGTGGCACTTGTCAAACTCTGATCATGAAGGAATAAAATTCCTTAAAGAGCCTGGCTCTGTAATGATGATGAAAATCCATCAGAAAAGAATTAATTAAAATTAATTTTTTATGAATTAAAAAATTCTAGGATCTTCAAGATCCATGAAAAAACTCTTAAGAGTTCTTCATCAAAGATTAAGAAGTCTACATGTTATCAAAAGAGCAGAGCTCTGATTCATGGGCTAAGAAACCCCAAGAAAAGATCTCTTAAGATCTATGGGTTCATGAGAGCAAAGCTCTGTTAATGAAACCCTAAATGGATTTTCTTTAGATCAAAGATCTATGAAGAGCAAGGCTCTGTTAATGGGTAAAACCCTAATTTATTAAAAATTCTTTTTTTTTAAGCTTTACCTAAGTTTTGATAGAGGTCTAACTCTTGAAAAGTTCTTAAACTGAAGGGCAATGCTCTGAATGAAAATTCTCAAGAAGAAAATGGAAATCATTTAAGGGACCAAATGTCCTATTTATAGGCATTGAACCGCCTTTTCAACTTCTGAGTTGATCCAAGGGCTCAGATGCTGCCACCGCTGCACTCACGTGTGCGCCACGTGAGTGCAACGGTGGGGGGCATTTGTTTCCCCCAATCAGAGCAAAGCACTGTTTTAAAATTCAAAATTTAAAAATTGAAGCAACGCTTCAGATTCAGCGCTAGGCGCGCTGCGCGCCACGTGTCAAACACAGATGCGCTAGCGCCAGGTGCACTGCGTCCTAAGCAGCGCACCCCCAATCAGAGCAAAGCTCTGTTTTAAAATTCAAAATTCAAAAGTTGAAGAAACGCTTCAGATTCAGCGCTAAGCGCACTGCGCCACGTGTCAAACACGGATGCGCTAGCGTCAGGTGCGTTGCGCCCTAGGCAGTGCACCATGTGTGTGTTAGGCGCGCTGCGCGCCACGTGTCAAATACGGGTGCACTAGCGCAGGCTGCGCTGCGCTCTGCGCTGCGCGCCACGTGTCAAACGTAGGTGCACTAGCGCAAAGTGCGCTGCGCTCTGAGCAGCGCACCACGTGCAAAGCACGGGTGCGCCAGCGCTGGAATTAAAAATTCCCCACCGTTAGATCAAAAGATATAATAATGATGATAAATCATTAATTAATCAGAATTAAAATTTTGTTATGGAAAGATCTTTCCAATCTTGTTAAAAACAAGAAGATTGCTTTCTGTAAAACAGAAGCCCTAGGATCAAAGATCCAACGGTGGGGAAATATCTCCAAATCAATCAGAGAAAGATCTCTTTAACTGATTTAACAAATCAATTTGCCCTATATAAAGGCTCCAAGACTTCAAGTCTGATATAGAGAAATCCCCCCTACAAACTTTGAGAAAACTAAAAAGAAAGAGAGAAAGCTCTTGAAAGAAGATCATTTCTTCAAGGTAAAAAGAATGATTCTTGAACAAAGAGATGAAATCATCTCATTAAAACAGAAGAATTATCTTCTTAAAAGATCATAGATCTACAAAAGACCAAGGTCTTTTATAAAAAGAGATCAAAAGATCTTATCATAAAAACAAAAGAAGTATTTACTTCATTCACAGATCATTGATCTACAAAGGCAAAGCCCTTTCAAAAATAAGAACTGTTGTTCTTAAATCTTGAGGCAAAACCTCCTTTAAAAAAGAACATAAATTTGTTCACAGATCATAAATTTGATCAAATGCGCTTTGCGCTATTGAAAAGTGCCTTGCACTCTTGAACTGTGCTTCTGCACTCCTTGGACCGGCGCTCAGCGCCAAAACGTGCCACGTGTCAACCACGTATGCAACTTGCGCTTTGCGCTTCTGAAACAGCGCACTGCGCTTATGGACTAGCGCTTAGCGCCTATGGACTAGCGCTTAGCGCCCATAAACTGGCGCAATGCGCCCATCATCTGGCGCTTAGTGCCAAGCGTGACACGTGTCCTTTTCGTGTGCGCTACGTGGCAGAAGCGCAATGCGCTTTCTAATTGGCGCAAAGCACCTGGCGCGCCACGTGGCGCGCTGTCAGAACACATATTGTTCTGATTAATGCTATGCATTCAATACAAGACAAAAAAATGTCAGGATCCAATACTCAGCAATATTAAAAGGGCCAAGCCTAAATAAGGGCTCAACAGCCCAGAACAAAAAAATGTTAAACATTTTAATTTTATTGGACTTAGCCCAATATTGGCCATAAGTCCTCAACTTATATTGAACTGAGCTCATCTGCTCACGAATATTTAACAGATCTCAGTCCCAAATTGGACTACAGATCTTTCAACCAACTCACATCGGTTCGAGGGTACATCTCTTTACTCCTCTGATATTTGTCGTTGTGATCCTTCAACGTCTTCAGAGAGGTGACGGGTCCCAACAACTATACATTTCATAGACTACGATGTCTTTAAACTATGGATTGTGGGGTCCTTTTAAACCCACGGACTACAATGTCCTTAACCTGGACTGTGGGGTCCTTAAACTCATGGACTACGATGTCCTTAACCTGGACTGTGGGGTCCTTAAACTCACAGACTATGATGTCCTTAACCTTGGACTGTGGGGTCCTTAAGCCCACGGACTATGATGTCCATAACCTTGGACCACCATGTCCTTAAACTGATAATCGACCGCAATATCTCTAAACTAAACAATAGAGTCCAAATGCTCTTTTTTGTTGGATCTAAATGATCCTGTTAAGTTGATCTTAGTCTAAAATTAGACTAACGTATCCTTAACAAATCGTTAAGTTGATCTTAGTCTAAAATTAGACTAACGTATCCTTAGCAAACGTTTAAGTTGATCTTAGTCTCAAATGAGACTAATATATCCTTAAACCCAAACCAAAACCCAAATCTAAGAAATTACGGATTTGGACTAATCCACGCCCTACGGGCGACAACATAAATTAGTCTCCATATACAATCCAGGGGCAACCAAAAACAAAACTAACATACACGACATGAAGTGCCCATCTGGAGAAGAAGAAAGTTGTTACCGCGATGCGGTAGCGTAATTAACTGCAGGGGCTTGCGCCTGCAGGGAAGAGCGTCCCCAAAATCAAAAACCCCTCAAACGAAGGGGAATCTGACGAAGTCTGCTATATCGTCTGCATCCGTTTAAATCTTCTATACATGGTGCCATAAATCAACTTGGTATTTTCAGAGAGATGGACGGAAAACACCAATTAGCATCTGCCCCCCAAAATTCAGGCAAGACGTTTGTCTTCCCGGTTTTCGGCGGTAAACAGGAGTTTCTAAAGAAAAGGAAACTTGCCAATTTTGCATACTATTTGTAGTGTGATGATTTTGGTAGGATTCCTTCAAAGTTGTTATACAATGATAGTTGGATCCCGATCCCACCGTGAGTTTTATTACTCTTCGGGAGAGTTTTTCACTTTACAATCAATGCTATAAACCAATGAGGTGTCTAGAATGGTGTCAGCGGGGTTATGCTTCCAGGGAAAAGAGATTATGTAATTAAGGAACTTCGCGAAAGCGTTGGAAAACCTCCCTCGAACTACCAACACTAGCCTAGCCGAAAGGTTAAGTAAGAATTGTAGGGTGCGATAGAACGGTGTCAGCGGGGCTACGCCTCCAGGAAAACGAAGTTATGTAATTAAGGAACTTCGCGAAAGTATTGGAAAACCTCCCTCGAACTACCGACACTAGCCTGGCCGAAAGGTTAAGCAAGAATTGTAGGGTGCGATTAATCCCGACTAATTCTTCTTTTATGGTTTGAAGGAGGATTTGAGGAAACAATGAAAGTCATCCTGTCTAGATAAACTAATAACCAATCTAAACTTGCAAGAGTATCATGCTGAGTGTTTCTTCTCTCTCTCCTAATTGCAGCGACCAAAATGACCGGGCTTAAGTCACTACTAGATAAAAATATATTGACGGGGCCAAATTATAAAGATTGGCTAAGAAATGTCCAGATAGCCATAACCTATGACAAGCTGGGCTACCTCCTTACTACAAAATCCCCTGCCGTCCCAGGTCTAGATTCCACTGTCGCGGATATTAAGATCTGCAAGACATGGGAAATAGACTGTGCGAAGGCCAAATGTCTCGTGCTGGCCTTAATGGATAATGAACACCAGAGGCGGCACGAGAAGATAGATTTAGCTTATATCTTCCTCCATATCAAAGATTTATATGGAGAGCAATCTCATATCGCAAGATACGAAACCGCGAAAAAATTGTTTCAGGCGAGCTTGGCTATCGTGTCATCTGTAAGGGACCACATCCTTAAGATAATTAGCTATATTGAAGAGCCCGCGGACCTTGGGGCCACGTTGGAGAACGGGTTGTATACAAACTTGATTCTACAGTCCCTCTCCTCTACCTATGCCCAGTTTATCTTGAATTTCAATATTCAAGATAAGTTACACTTTCAGAACTCCTCAACATGTTGAGAAGTGCATAGGGCACCCTAAAGAAAACCAGGAAGATGCCCGCTCTGCTTATTAGGGAACCTTCTTCCTCTAGATCCAAGGAGAAAATTAAGGGGAAGAAGAAGAAGGCCTCCACCAAACTGAAAGGAGGTGTAAATAAGGTATAGGGGAAGGGCAAGGCAAAAGTTGGGGGGTCGACAGTAAGGAAAGAAGAATGCTTTTATTGTCACAGAAAAGACCATTGGAAGAAGTACTGTAGGGCTCGGAAATCCAACAATCAGGATTCGAAGCAAGTTTTGGTTTCGGCTTCAGGTGTGTTTATGATTGAAAACTGTCTATCAATCAACTCTACTTTCTCGGTATTGGATACCGGATCAGAATCTCATATTTTTAATTCATTGCAGGCATTGAGAAGCTGTAGAGTTTTGAAGGCAGGTGATATGACCCTCAGGATTGCTAATGGAGCGAGCGTAGATACTGTTTCCGTAGGGGAATACACCTAGGATTGATAAGTGGACACATTTTGGTTTTGCGTAACTGTTTTTTTGTCTTCCTCCTCGGTATCACTCCCGAAGACCGGAATAGTAGTGATAGCTTTATTCTTCGGTTTGTGACATCTTTCCGTGTCTTCGAAATTTGGTAAGAAGTATTTTGCATCTTCGTACTTTCGGACTTCATTCATGGAGAATGGGTTCAACTCCCCTGTCACAGTGTACTCAAGACCATCTTTGAAGTACTTCATTTACTGATGTTGTGTAGAAGAGATGATGTTGTACTCGTGTAGCCAAGGTCTGCCAAGCAAAGCGTTGTAGCAAGTTTTCGCGTCAATGACGTGAAACTTGATACTAGTGACTAGCAGCCCAAAGCGCAACGTCAGTATCACAGACCCGAGCGTCCGTGATGATTGGGAGTCAAACCCGGAGATAGTGATCTTATCCCGAGCTAGGTGTTGAACGCTCATGCAGATTTTCTTCAACACTCTTACGTTGAGGAGGTTAACGGAGGACCCATTGTCAACCAGGATTTTTCCTATCTTGATATCATGACAGTATCCGGAGACATAAAGGGGATGGTTATGCTCACACATCCCGAGGAGGAGATCTTCATCGCCGAAAGTGATATCGGCCGTGTGCACTTCTTCCAGCTCGTCCTTCATCTTTTTTTTGGCGAGGAAAGCTTGGAACTGTTCGGGCTCTTGTAACGCCTTGATCAGAGAATCTATTGCTTCTTTTGATAACAAGAGGGCATCGAGAATACTTAGCTGCTAAGGTAGCTTTCTCAAGTGTGCCAGAACGTTGTAGTCCACCTTACTTATCTTTGGTGGGTCCTTGGCTGTCAGCTCTTCGACGACTCGATCATCGAGGGCGATATCCTCAGGGACCTTTTCTTTCCCCTTATCCTTTTTGTTCGATCCCTTATTTGCAGGTCCGAGATTCTTTTCCGGTAGCGTGCGATTGCGCAGCTGAATATTCTCGCAGCTCTTTGGTTCTTCCTCTTTTCCTGAGGTGGATTCTTTGAAGAGAGGGCCGAAAGTCATTTCTTCTTCAGAATCGCTCCCGAAGGTGAGAACTTGCGATCCCTTGCTATCAACCATGTGACAGTTGTCAGTAGTTCTTTTGCACTCCTCGGTCGTATTTCTTTGCTCCCGATGAGTTTTGCGTTTCATCTGCTTGAAATGTTATCGGTGAGCAACATATTCCTGCCACCAGTTTTTAAAAGCGTTGCACTCTTCGGTGGGGTGCGCAATCTTTCGATGATATAAACAGTAGGTAGGATGTATATCCGCTTCATCAGGAGTGTTTCCTTCGGAGGGTGGCAGCTTCATTCCCATCAATATGGATTTGGTGAACCTATTCCTCGTCTTGAACCTGCTTTTATTTGCGGCGGATGTACTTTGATCTGGTGGGAGTGTTTCGACCCTTTCATCCAATCGCCGGCCTTTAGCCTTTTCAAATACGGCCATCTCGTGCTCTCGATCAGCTTTGCTTTTAAGAAAAGCGTCGTTCAGGAATGCATCAATCATTTCGTCTGATGGACCTAGAAGTTCCGGCTCAGGATCTGCCCCCAGTTTCTCTGCGTTAGGAGCTTCTTCACTGTCTATCGACGAGTGAGAGATCATATGGCAGCTTGCCACATAATCTTCAGGCTCATCCGACGAGTCTTCTCCATTATCATCATCTTCATCCTCAAGGACGTAGCTGAGAAATTCTTGGAGTGTGACTGGGGTCCACGCCTTCTGGTTATATTCTTCTAGCGCGTCGATATATTTTTGCAGTTCCGTGCGCTTGTCATCAGGCTTCACGGGCTTTTTAGACTTCTTCTTCTTCTTCGAAGACTTTGACGGCTGGGTGCGAGCGCTTTGACTATCGCCACCAATTTTTGGAGTTGGGCGCGGTTTCAGCATTCCCTCGATGATCTCGGGTTCCAGTGGATTCTTCCACCTGATTGCCGGGCATGTTTGGAGATCCTTCAGCATTCTTTTCGTCTTAGTTGAAAAAGCGACCTCCCATGGAGCTTCTTCAACAAAAGAGCATGATGCCCCGGGTGTATCCCTCCTTTTAAGAGCGTGTGGTTGTGGTGGGTTTACTTTCCAATTCTCGGACAGTGCGAATTTGCCCTGTTGGTACTGGTCTTCAATCCAGCTTTTGAAGACGAGGCAATCCTTAATTGGATGGCCTATCGCTTGATGATAGGGACAATAGGTGGGATTATTAGCCTCACCAGGTTGTAGTGGGCGTTTTGGATCTGGTAAGATGATAAGCCTGTTGCGCACTGCCAACTCAAATAGTCTTTTCATTTTATCCCGGGGAAACGAATAAGGGCGCTTCAGCTTTTCGTTAAAGAATCGCTGCCTATCCTCCTGGCGAGCAATTGATCTTAGACCACCGGGTTGCTGTTGAGCATTGGCGATGAAGGTCGCTTTCCCTTTCCCTTTTTCATTCCGAGGTTCCATCTTTAAAGAAGAAGGTCTGTGACCCATCTGGTCCATTTGGGCCAGTTTGTTAATCAAGGCTTGGAAGGTGGTGGGCTTGAAAAACATCATGAACTGGGAGATGGTCGCCTGCGGATCAAGAGTACCCATGAACATGCCCACTGCTGGCGCTTCTTCGATGCGCTGCTCACATTTCGACCACAGATTCCACCATCGTATTGCGTATTGAACCCGTATCTCGCCTGGCTTCACCCTGGCGTTAATTAGTACAATAATCGGAGTACGCTCGCTAGCGCTTGCGAATCTTTGTGTGAACAACAGCTCCATTTCTGCAAATGTCTTGACAGAGCCGTTTAGGAGTTCAGAGTACCATTCGAATGCTGTCTCCGACAAGCTGCCGACGAACTGGCGAAGTAGCAGTTTATCGTCACCTCCAGTGTTGCCGCATAGAGCCCTGAACTGGGCGACAAGCTGGTGGGGATTGCCCGTCCCTTTATATACATGGAATTTAGGGATTGTATATCCCAGCGGGTACCTTATTTGGTCATACCAGCCCGGATACGGTCATCCAGTCTTAACGATCTGCCCGGCCGTTTCGCTCGCATGATGAGCTCGTATTTGCTGAGCGATGTAATCATCCAAAGAGGCCTTGGAGATGGTCTCCTCCTTGGCTGCTAAAAGAGCCGGAGGAGGGTGTCTACCCTCTGTCGTCTTCAATTATAATGGGGGGGGTCTTCAGCTAGAGGTTTCGGCTATAACATCATCCCGGCCATATCTTGGAACAAAAGAGCCATTCATTTTATGTTGGCCGCCCGTTTTGTAGCCTCTTTTTCTTTCCTCTCGAACATTCTTCAGAGGAATTCAGCATCCGTTTCTTGTTCCTGACGCTGCTCTGAGGTCTCTGGACTTTCTTTCGGCCCAGTGAGTGCGGCCATTGCAGTCAGCATCTCCTAATGTTTTTGCTGCTGTTGCTCCTGAGCCTTTGTTATCGATCGAGTAAGCGGTCGATGGCCCGTAGAAGCACGACTTTCCTCTTTTCCGGAAGCCATATAAACGGTATGTGTTACCATGCCCCCAGACTTGGGGCGTTTAGATTCAGCGTCCTTACGGTTCGCCGCGGTCACAGGGGCTTTCTCCGACCTCTTTCTCTTGTGAGCGGTTGAAGTTGAGGGAGCCGTTGCAGTGGGCACCCAGACGGATGACATCTTTTGTGGTACCACGGGATGGCTCTTTTCTTGCCGAGCTTTAATCTTCTTTGGTCGGCGAGAGTAGTCCTGGTCAATCACCGATTCCTGAACCTGTCGCCAGACTTTGTAAATTTTGGAGGACAGCCGCTGAGGGGGCTGCTCCGGCTTCTTTTCTGTAGCATTCTCTATAGGTGGAGGAGATCTTTTCAGCATGGCAGTTGGAGAGTTCTTGCGGACCCTCCTAAGTGGTTCGAAGCTATTCCCAGTTGGAACAGTAGCATCGATTTCCACCGTTGGAGCCGGTGGAGTCAATCCAAAAGGAGAGTTGCCCCCAGCCTTCCTTACTCGGCGCCAGTAACTACGGCGAGCATGTCGTGCGGATGGAGTTGGTTCAGCTGTAAGGTGACTTCCTCATGCCCCCTGTTTTGGCGAAGGGTTGTCGCCGGCGTCAGCCTCTTGAAGACCGATGTCCATTGAGAAGCAATGTCCAATCTGTCAAAGACAGACCTCTGGGCAGGGGAAGCAGTTTTGAGGACTTTGCCTGGAACGGGAGCCGGAACAGTCAGTCTTATGAAGACCGACCCTTTGGCAGGAGAAACCGCTTTGACGACTTCGAGAGCAGGAATGGCTATCCTTTTTGGGATAATCCTTTCTGGTATCGCAGGCTTCTTGGCCCAATCTATCAAAGACTGAGGCGCTGGATTTAGGCGACCCGCTGAGAGGGGCCGCAGTAGTTGTGAGTCGATTAAAGACCGAGCTCTTCGGAGCTTCTTGCAATGGTAGCGGTGCATTGAAGCTCATCGGTGGGATCATGGTCCCAAAGAACAACCCGGTGGTGGCCTGAGTTACTTGCTCCACTGGCATCTTGAACAGGGAGGCCGCTTGGGGCCCGTAGGTTATACCTCCAGATGAGGCGGAAAGGGAGTTGCAGTTGCAGCTGGAGCAGTTAGAGGCCATTGATGTTATGTTTTCTGCACGGGAGCAAAACCAAATCTTAGTACCTTGAACCCCAAGGGCAACCATATTAAACCGCGATTCGTTCGTGAACACGACACACGAAGTGTGGAGTGGAAAGAGGAAAAGGTCCCACCGGGCGTGCCAGAATCTGTTCCCCGCCGAAACACGGGGACGTGACCGCGTAGGTCCGTCTTACCTGAATTTCGAGGGCAGATGCTAATTGGTGCTATCCGTCCACCTCTCCGAAGATGCCAAGTTGATTTATGACACCATATATCAAAGGTTTAAACGGATGCGGCCGATGTACCAGATTTCGTCAGATTCCCCCTCGTTGAGGGGTTTTTAATTGTGGGGACGCTCTTCCCTGCAGGCGCAAGCCCCTGCAGTTAATTACGTTAACGCATCGCAGTAACCACTTTCTCCTTCTCCAGATGGTCACTTCGTGGGTGTTTGTTTTGTTTTTGGTTGCCCGTGGATTGTATACGGAGACTAATTTATGTTGTCGTCCGTAGGGCGTGGATTAGTCCAAATCCGTATTCTCTTAGATTTGGTTAGGGTTGGGTTTAAGAATACGTTAGTCTCATTTGAGACTAAGATCAACTTAAACGTATGTTAAGGATACGTCAGTCTAATTTTAGACTAAGATCAACTTAACGGGATCGTTTAGATCCAGCAAAAGAGCATTTAGGCTCTTTTGTTTAGTTTAGGGACATTGCGGTCGATAATTAGTTTAAGGACATTACGGTCCAATGTTAGTTTAAGAACATCTCGTTCCAGTGTTAGTTTAAGGACATCTCGGTCCATTGTTAAGGACATTATAGTCCGTGGGTTTAAAGGGACCCCACAGTCCGAGGTTAAGGACATCATAGTCCGTGGGTTTAAAGGGACCCCACAGTCCAGTTTAAAGACGTCTTAGTCTATGAAATGTATGGTTGTCGGGACCCGTCACCTCTCTGAAGGCGTTGAAGGATTACAACAACAAATATCAGAGGGGTTCAAAGATGTACCCTTGAACCAATTTTGGTTGAGATCTGTAGTCCAATTTGGGTCTAAGATCTGTTTAAAGATTTATGGGCATGTGGGCTCAATTAATCTGAGTTGAGGACTTATGGCCGATCTTGGGCTAAGTCCAATCAGGTTAAAATGTTCAAACATTAATTTTGGGCTGTTGAGCCATTATTTGGGCTTGGCCCTGACAGTGTTTTTATCTTTTACTGAATGCTGAGCATTCCTCATAGCCCTGGGCTTATTAAAGAACAATTTATGTTCTATCGGCGCAACACATGGTGCGCTTGGCACTTTGCGCCAGTCAAAGAGTGTAGTGCGCTTCTGCCGAGTAGCGCATACGTGAGGGACACGTGTCGCGCTTGGCGCTAGCGCCAGTTAATGAGCGCAGAGCACTAGTTTATGAGCGCATTGCGCTATTAGTTCAGTGGCGCACACGTGAGGAGAACGTGGTACGCTTGGCGCTGAGCGCCAGTCCATGAGCACAAAGCACTAGTTCAAGAGCGCAGAGCGCTAGCTGTTGAATGGCGCGCACGTGAGGAGCATGTGGTGCGCTCCGCGCTTTGTGCCAGATCAGGAGCGCTGAGATGCTTCTTTTTAATATGGAGCGCTAAGGCTCTTTTATGCAGCGCTATACACTGAGAATTAAATCCTCTTTTAAGAGACTTTGTCTCATAGATCTAAGAATAAAATTCTTAGTTTCACAGGGGATGTTTTAATCTCCTATATTGATGAAAGGCTTTGCCTTTATGGATCTGTGGTTCTTAAGAGAATTGAATTATTCTCCTCCCTCCCCTTTATAATGAGATGTTCATAATCTTTTTGAGAAAGACTTTAGTCTTATAGATCTGTGATCTTAAAGAAAGAAGTGAATTCTTCTTTTTAATTATGAGATGATTTCATCTCTCTGTTCTTTTACCTTGAAGAAAAAAAGTTCTTCTATCGAGAGCTTGGCTCTTCTTTCTGAGATTTTCTCAAAGCTTATGGGGGGTTCCTCTCTATGCTTCTGTATATCTTCCTCATTTTTGGACTTGAAGTCTTGGGGCCTTTATATATGGCAAGCCGATTTGTTCAATCAGTTAAGCAGATCTTTTCTCCAATTGATTTGGGGATTCCCTACCATTGGATCTTTGATGCAAGGGTTTCTGATTTACAGAAGCCAATTTTCTTGTTTTTAACAAGATTGGGAAATCTTTTCATACAGAATTTATTCTGTACTTTTGGTAATTTTTAATCACCATTGGATCATTGATCCAACAGTGCTCTGATTTACAGAGCACAATATCGTTGTTTGGAAAGATTTTGTGGAATCTTTCCTTAACATAATTTAATTCTGATTAATTAATGATTCATCATTATTATTGGATGTTTGATCTGACGGTGGGGAGCTTTTAGTTCCAGCGCTAGCGCACCCGTGCTTTACACGTGGTGCACTGCTTAGAGCGCAACGCACCTAGCGCTAGCGCATCCGTGCTTTGCACGTGGTGCGCTGCTTAGGGCGCAGCGCACTTGGCGCTGCTTCTGAGATGTTGCTTCATTTCAAAATTTGAATTTTGAACAGAGCTTTGCTCTGATTGGGGGAAACATTGTGTACCTAGTTTGACATATAATATTATCTCTGTATCTTTACTATCTAAAGAAGGTTATGATTTTACATTTGTAAGAAATGTTGTAAACATTCACCTTAATCATGGTTTGATTGGGTCAGGTACACTAGACAACGGTATATACGTATTAAATCAACACCAGGTTTTCAATGTCCAGAACACACTTAAAAGAAAGTCTCCAGAATTAAATCAAACTTTCTTATGACATTGTAGACTATGTCACATCAATAAAACATGGTTGACGAAATTAAATAAAGAGAGATATTTGAATCCGTTTGAATATCTGTCTTATACAACTTGTCAATCATGTCTCAAAGGAAAGATGACAAAGACTCCGTTCACTGGACATGGAGTAAGAGCCACCGAGCTCTTGGGACTCATACACAGCGACGCGTGTGGTCCAATGTCTACACATGCAAGAAGTGGTTATTCCTACTTCATTACTTTTATGGTTGATTTATCAAGGTATGGACATGTATTCTTGATGAAAAATAAATCCGAGACCTTTGAGAAATTCCAAGAATACAAGAATGAAGTGGAAAAACAAACAGGCAAAAGTATCAAGACATTTCGATTTGATCGAGATGGTGAATACTTAAGTGCCTAGTTCCTGGATTATTTAAAAGAGAATGGAATTCTCTCTCAGTTTACTCCTCCATACACACCTAGCACAATGGTGTATCAGAAAGACGGAACCGCACCTTATTAGATATGGTACGTTCCATGATAAGTAACGCTGAGTTATCGCGATCCTTCTGGGGTTATGCACTAGAATCTGCTGCATATCTTAGTTCCTACTGAATCTGTGCCTACCACACCATATGAAATGCGGAGTGGGAAGAAACCCTATCTTATGTATCTTAAGATATGGGGATGTCCAGTTTTTGTAAAAAAGCAGCATACGGACAAGCTCGAGGCACGATCAGTACTATGTAAATTTGTGGGATACCCAAGGAACTCCAGGGTTATCTTTTCTATTACGCAGATAAACAAAAGGTTTTTGTTTCTCGGCATGCCCATTTTCTGGAGACTCAATTTCTTGAAAAAGAAATAAGTGGAAGCGCAATAGAACTAGAAGAAATTCCAGAACCATAAACTATTACTGAAAGAATGGTGGAACCAGAAGTTTCAAAAGAACCGGACGTCCCTGCGCCACTCCGCAAATCTAGTAGGCAGTCTCATCCGCTCGAGAGATACTACGGTTTTCTCGTAGATGGGGATAGAGAGGATTGCATCATCAATGATGATGAGCCAACTAGTTTCCAGCAGACCATTACGAGCAGAGACTCAGTAAAATGGCTGGATGCAATGCGGACCGAAATGGAATCCATGTACACCAACAAAGTTTGGACTTTAGACATTGCACCTCAAGGGGAAACCGTAGGCTGCAAATGGATTTTTAGAAAGAAGATTGGTGCAGATGGAAAGATTGAAACCTATAAGACTAGACTTGTAACAAAAGGTTTTCGTCAAAGACCTGGCTTGGACTATGATGAAACCTTTTTTCCAGTGGCTATACTTAAATCCATTCAGATCTTACTTACCATTCCTTCCTTCTATGATTATGAAATTTGGCAGATGGACCTAAAGACCGCTTTTCTGAATGGAAATTTGGAAGAGTGTGTTTATATGGATCAGCCAGAGGGTTTCATAGAGAGTAGGAGCAGTGAAAGAGTGTGCAAGTTGCTTAAATCTATTTATGGATTAAAGCAGGTATCGCGGAGTTGGAACATCTACCTTGATGAGACGGTCAAAGAATTTGACTTTATCAAAAATCCAGATGAACCATGCATTTATAGTACGATTGTAGCGAGAACTGTTGCATTCCTTGTCGTGTACGTGGATGACATTCTCCTGATAGGAAACGACATTCCTATGCTACAATCAGACAGAAGATTCTTGTCACTGAGCGTGGTAAGCAGGTATCAGTCAAACCCTAGGGAGAAACACTAGATAGCAGTTAAGAACATTCTTAAGTACCTAAGAAGGACTAAGGAGATATTCTTGGTGTACGGCAGTAAAGACCTCCAGATCGAGGCATTCGCTGACTCCAGCTTCCAGAGTGACAAGGATGACTCCAAATCCATATCGGGTTATGTCTTTACCCTCAATGGAGGGGCGGTCTGTTGGAAGAGCTCCAAGAAGGATACCGTTGCTGACTCGACGATAGAGGCAAAGTATATCGATGCATGTGACGCCGCGAAAGAAGCAGTCTGGATGAGGAAGTTCGTTACAGAACTTCAAGTGATTCCGTATATTGTTGATACAATACCTTTGTATTATAACAACAACGGGGCTATAGTTTTATCGAAGGAACCAAGATCCCATCAGAAGTCCAGACATATCTTGAGACGGTATCACCTGATCAGGGAGATCATGGATCGCCGGGAGATCGAGATGCGGAGAGTAAACACGGAGAACAACACTGCGGATCCACTCACAAAGGCCATCCCTCAGATGCAGTTCGAGAGGCTATTCGAGATGGTAGGTCTGCGATATACCAATACATGGTCTTAGTATAAGTGGGAGATTGTTAGTGATATATGCCCTAGAGGCCATTATTGTATAGTACTAGATTGTATATTATATTTTGGAAGCTTGGGATATATACAGATATAATAACAGTCTTGCTCAATATGATAGTATGCTATCTGGTTTGATTCTATCTTAATATGTGTATATGTTTCTTTTAGCATATCGCTAATACATATTGATAGAGCCCTTAGGATATTTGCTTGACTATCAGCATTGTGATGGCGGTCACACTAGTGGGGGCTGTGTGGTCTATAAGCGCATCCTTAAGCTTGTCCCTAGTCGAAGGATTATCGAGGCAAGGCATTGATACTCGATAGTAGACTAGTGTATACGCTTCTTATCCCCGTCAGAGGAGGTGGCATGTCCCGCAGCCATTGGTATATAGTACCAGAGATAGTATACCGGTGCTCATTGGGTTATGAGTTACACTGGACGGACTCGATGGGAACTGCTAGTTGGTATTATACCTATCATCAGTTAGCAGTCCCCGGGTGACATGAGTACAGGTTAGTCCGTTGACTTGATATCACTATTCGTCTGGAGTGTGTTCCCAATGTACTTAGATTACCACCCTACCACGGATCAAATGAGTCGTGCAAATAGGTAGTGGTTGGGTGCAGTCCCGAAGCACTTGGAGGCAATAGGGGTTAGAAGGGATTCGTCTCTTCCAGTATTGGGAGTTGATATCGCACTGTGTTCGGTTAGCTAGTACACAAAATTCCTGGCCAGGGCAAATGAGATTTACTGGTAGGTACACCAGTAGTTTCTTAGGGTGTATTGGGCTCTACACCGACACGACTTATTGCGCTATTATGGGTCTGACGTTTACCACCCCCTAGGCCCGATATGCGATACTCTTAGACGAACAGACCAGACTGTACGGAGATTGTCATGGATAGGCTTAGTAGGGGTTCGGATGAGTTCGCTCGTCGGCCTTCTTTTCGAAAGGTACCCGGATAGCCGTTACGTACAATTAGTGCAGTTGACAGACTTGTGGTTAAACCCACTGCCAGCGTACTGTAGAGTTTTTAAAGTCCCACATAGAGAGTTTCCCTGGTTCAGGCGAAACGATATAGAGGCCGTATGGTTTTACGTGCAGGGTTCCGATTATATACGTTTACAAGATGCACGGATGTTGTTCGGACGGATAATACTAGTAGGTTTTGGATTAAACCGGATTCTAGTATTATATTATTAGATTATTTTTATCTCTTTGTATTTGTAATTTTTGGAGTACGAATACGGGTATGTATATACAGTGGGGGCATTCTTGTAATTTTACAAGAGATATTTCTAGAAGGGGACACCTCATTTTGGTTTAATCTATTTTTGGAAAATAGATTAATGAGGTGGAAAATGGAGATATTTGTGGCATGGGTGAAGCATGGCTAATTCTTTAGTTTATTGGTTTGCACTTACTATTGAAACATGGCTACAATTTTCTATTGAAAATTTTGCATGCTTGATGTGAGAAAAGTATTAGCCATTCTTCACTTGCACACGACACTTGGTTCATTTTTGTTCATTCTCATTCTCTCTCCATTGGTCTCCTCCTTCTTTAAACCCTAACCCTCATATGTGTTGTGAATTTTACGGTCATTTGAGATAAAATACTCAAATTAACTCTCTACATCTTCTAAGTTGTCCAGATTAGCGAACTAGGTATTTTCGTTACCTCGGTTTTGAGGTTGGAGCTTGAACCATAGACTTTCGGATGGATCATCTTCGACACGAGAAGGCCGACGACCGAGTTAGATCCGCACCTTCGAGGAGCCCAAGCTTAGGAGAAGAAGACCCAAAAGATTAAAATCAAGGAGTTATAGACTCTATCAGAGCAGTTAAAAACCTCTAAGTGTTTAGCTAGTTAAGGTTTCCGAAAAAATCATGTATGATAGGTCGATGTTGTAAGTCATAAAAATCATTTTTATAAATGCCGTCTCCCGACAAACCGCGTGGAATGTGCAACATCGACTTACACCCACGATGTCACCCATCTTAGGATTTCCCTAGCCTGAACACGCTTTGAACTCCGTAGTGTCAGTTCATCCAAAAAGCGCCTCCATAATTGAGTGTGTCATCATTACATTTATAATGCAGTTCGGTTCTCTTTTGAAATGTGCTTCAGAGACCCGATCCCATTGTTCCGAAGCGGCTCCACACTCAGATCACTATGTGTCCGCAGACCCCACTAAGTGTGGACAGAGCAGATCATTATGATCTCCGAAGACCGTACTGCTCTGGGTATTACAGCAACTTCTTGAGGCCGTGCATCGCACGGAGACTATTGCTAGTGTTTCCGAAAGTTATAAAAGAATAAAATAAAATAAATTTATTCGTAGTCTACCAAAGCAACTCTCTATCGGGCGTTCCTCCCTTCGCCCGCAAGTTAGCCGCGGATCCACAACCGACAAAATCCAAGTTCAACTACGTCCTCCCAACCACCCTTCCCCTTCTCCGAAATTACCAAATCGCCCTACCGATCCACAGCCTTTCTCAGTGGCACCCCTGGTAAATTCCCCCCTTCTCAAGCCAACTTATCCCCCTTCCACGTCACAAAACCCCCTTCGAAATTCCCAAAATTCAATCGATCCAACGAGAGAGCTCGGACAGATTCCAATGGCGATCTCAAGGGTCCTCTCTCTCATCTCTCTCCTCGCCCTTATCGGGTATGGATCTGCCGAGATCCGCGTCATGGAGATCCGATCCGACGCCCGATCCATCATTCCCTTCGACGAATTCGGCTTCACCCACACCGGAACCCTAGAGCTCAACGTCTCCTCCCTCTCCCTCACCGACTCCAACCCTAGCCTCGACCTCTCGAAGCTAGGCTTCTTCCTCACCACCCGCGACGCTTGGATCCACGTCGTCGACCAGATCCAGCAGCTCGACATCGCCTGCGCCCTCGAATCCAAGCTCGTCAAGCTCGTCTTCACCTTCGATCGCCTCCCTCGATCGTCGTCGACGCCCTCGGTCCGAGCCGAGAGCTTCGGATCTGTTCATCGCGTATCGGATCCAGGGCAGTACACGCTGCTGTTCGCGAGTTGCTTGCCAGAGGTCAAGGTCTCGATGTCGGTTCGATCCGCGATGTACAATCTCGAGCCAGGTTCGAATAAAAGAATCTACTTGTCTGCAGGATCGGCGATTTTGCCGACTGTTTACTTCTTCTTGTTCTTGGTTTATTGTGTGATGGGCGTTGTTTGGGTCTATGTGTTGATCAAAAAGAGGCAAACTTCGTTTAGGATTCATTACTTTATGCTGGCTGTTGTGATTTTGAAAGGGTTGAATCTCTTGTGTGAGGCTGAGGATAAATCGTATATTGAGCGAACTGGGAGCGCTCATGGATGGGATGTGCTGTTTTATATCTTCAGCTTCTTGAAAGGGATCTCTTTGTTTACTTTGATTGTGTTGATTGGGACTGGGTGGTCGTTTTTGAAGCCGTTTCTGCAAGATAAGGAGAAAAAGGTGCTGATGGCGGTGATTCCTTTGCAAGTCGTGGCGAACATCGCGCAGGTTGCGATTGATGAGTCAGGGCCTTATGCGAGAGATTGGGTCACTTGGAAGCAGGTGTTTTTACTTGTCGATGTGATTTGTTGCTGTGCGGTGTTGTTTCCTATTGTTTGGTCTATTAAGAATCTTAGAGAGGCGGCGAGGACTGATGGGAAAGCGGCTGTTAATCTGATGAAGTTGACACTTTTCCGGCAGTATTATATAGTGGTGATTTGTTACATATACTTCACGAGGGTGGTTGTTTATGCATTGCTTACGATTACTTCGTATCGGTATTTGTGGACTAGTGTTGTTGCTGGGGAGCTTGCTACGCTTGCCTTTTATGTGTTTACGGGGTATAAGTTTAGGCCGGAGGTGCATAACCCATACTTTGTGATTGACGATGAAGAAGAGGAGGCGGCTGCGGAGGCATTGAAGCTCGATGATGAGTTTGAATTGTGAGGGGATGATTGGGAATTGGACAATTTTTGGTCACAGAGAAAAGATGCATTATACAACTTCTTGTTAGATGGAACCATGGAAGATCGAGGTGTGATTTAGGCTTTACCTTGTACTTTAATTACCGGGATGGTAGTTTGTATTTTCCATCGCAGCCTCTGTTTTCTTTGTTTATAGTGGGTTTTGATATGAATGGTTTACATGTTATTATTGATTTAGGCTGTTGAAGTGTTGATACTTTGCGTTATATGCTTTTAGTGCAGACAGTAGCATTATGTTAACTGGTTCTTATGAGTATCTTTTGTCCTTGCACATTTTGTTTCTGCAAATCCGTGGGATCCTAATAATCAACATGTTTGACAAACTTTGAGTTGAAATTTGCACATGAATATGTTCAATTCATGCTTATATACCCTGGAAATTTTGTTAAGTACTTTTATTTATGTTGTTGCTATATATGCTAGGATGTATTATTTTTCTTGTGATATATGTTCTAATCTAGCATTTTGGTTTTCAATCATTTTGGCTGCCAACACTGCAAGAATTATAGCATTCATTATGGCTATGTGCATTGTTGATTAGAATGAGGATTCTTGATGACACGGTCTAGTTTAATTTTGTTCTTTCTTGAATTTTGTTTATAGGGATACCGGTTTTCTGCTTTTGTAGGCCAAGGACATGTGTTGTTTCAAGTCTTTCTACCTTTGCACTTGGCTTTACCTGCAAAAGCTTATCTCATTTGAATGTTTGTATGTGTGATTTGATCATTTGAAATACAAATTGAAACGTCAGCTATGTTTTGTCCCTAACCGTTCTAATATGTAGATTGTTATATACAATTAGAATTCATGTCATACCAAAGTAAAGAATGTTACATTGCTGAAGAGTTCGCTAAATATATGTGCAAGTTAATATATATATGAGAATAATGGAGGAAAGAGGCCATAGGAGGGCATTTCCTCCTATGGCGTCGAAAAAGTACGCCCTCCGTCGTATTTTCCGACGATCGGGATCCATCATCTTCATCGTTATCATCTAAGATGTGGGTACGCCAAATTTCATGTGATTCTGCAACTTTTTCACCGTTGATTTAGCAATGTAAAAGGTTTTATTGTCGGTAAACCGTTAATTTTGAACCCACTAATTCAACGGTGAAAAAGTTGTAGAATTACATGAAATTTGGTGTACCCATATCTTAGATGATAACGATGAAGATGATGGGTGCCGATCGTCGGAAAACACAATGGAGGGCGTATTTTTTTGATGCCATAGGAGGAAATTTCCTTCTAGGGCACCTTTCCTCCATTAACCCCCTAGAGAGAGAGAGAGAGAGGTTAATAATGGAGAAAAGGTGCCATAGGAGGGAATTTCCTCCTATAGCGTCGGAAAAATGCACTCTATGTTTTTTTCGACGATCGGCATACATCATCTCTATCTTTATCATCTAAGACGTGGTTCATGTGATTATACCATTTTTCACCGTTGATTTAGTTGGTGCAAAATTAATGGTTTACCGACAATAGAACTTTTTACATTGCTAATTCAATGGTAATCATGGAGAATAATGAAGAAAAGAGGCCATAGGAGGGGATTTCCTCCTATGGCGTAGAAAAAATACAACCTCCACCATTTTTCCGACGATCGGCACCCATCATCTTCATCGTTATCCTCTAAGATGTGGGTATACCAAATTTCATGTGATTCCACCACCTTTTCGCCGTTGATTTAGTGCGGTTTACCGACAACATAATTTTTTACATTGTTAAATCAACGGTGAAAAAGTTGTAGAATCACATGAAATTTGGTGTACCCACATCTTAGATGATAACGATGAAGATGATGGATGTCGATCGTCGGAAAAAATGATGGATGGTATAATTTTTCGACGCCATAGGAGGAAATTCCCTCCTATGGCATCTCTCTCTCTCTCTCTCTCTCTATATATATATATATATATATCTCAATGTTTTTTAAACATTTTTGAGCTTTAGTTATAGAATGTTTTTGTTTGAAAAGGTTAGGCAGCTCCTTTATGATCAAAGAGGTTGACCCTGTTATGGTTAAGCATTAGATTGAGTATATTTCACAGATCATATTCTTTGAGTTTTTCAAGAATAAAAAAAGGACTCCCTGTGTTTTCAAAATGACCAGACACCCTCTTTTCTTTATAAAGAATGCGAAGTACGGGGGTTTGATCGCTGATAACTATAGGCAGAAAATGAATCGTGTATTCACTGCATTACTGATGCCATTGCTGGTACTCATGTGGCATACTTACCAACAATAATGTGGTAGGCCACACACCATATCCTTGTGATGTAACTGACAACATAGTGGCGGGGGGGATACGAACCCTTGATTATATTTGCATGCATGCATTTAGTGTAGGTGCTCTTATTAATATTTTAACATGCTAGTAGTAATGCTTACATTGTAATAGACCGCAATACTAAAATCCCAAATTTTTTTTTGTTGAAATGGATATTTTTCTCTCCTTGTGCCTGCTCCATGGATTGAATTCTCCAAAGCCGTTATTGCATTCAGCCATTATATTTGATGATTGATTAGACGATTGACTATTATATTCATGCTAGTCAGAAGTTATTTTCATCTTTTCTAACATATCAGCGCCAAACCATCAACGACAAAGGAGGAAAGGTAATCACTTTTAATGTTTGAGGGGTTAAAGGTATACGATCGCCTCTTTTTTGCCAACAAAAATTGGAGAATTTCTAATATGATCTAGCTATGCACAATCATCTATGGAGTCAAAATTCATTTTTAAGGAGGAAACTATGTGTTGTTAATGAAGATAAACAAGGGTCATTTAGTGGATAATCTCTAAGGTAGTGTTGTAGTGATATTTGAATAAGTTGATGGCAATTTGTTCAATATAAACTTTTTCCCTCATGAATAGAGGGTTTGGAGAAAACATTGTGATGAAATCCTGACAGGTCTTTATTCATTTTTTTTATAAAAAAATCATTTACTTTTTGACAGGTTGAGCCCACAAATCTTCAACAAGTTATTTGTCTTGGCTGAATGCTTGTCTACCTTAACAGGGGATGGTTGTTACAATATTACATGAACAACAGGTAGATCGAGGTGGGGTGCAATGCTATTTTCTTGTTCACCTTTTTCGTACTGTACTTTTCCCTCGTATATTCAGTGGTTTGTGATAAGTACAGCGGAGTATTATTTAGAAGTTTGCTTTATTTTTTTAATTTTATTTTACCTCTTTGAGTGTACTCTTCCTTCTGATGAAATTTGATACATGCTATTCATCTGTTATTTAATATGCAATTTCTTGCTGAATATATATAATGTATGTGGATTACCTTGCGGATATCAGGCTACTTTGTGAAGATCTAATATTTCTGCGAGTATACTACCCTGAAATAGACCTTTTTCCATAGATATAATAAGTCAATTTGGATATGCTGCATACACACACACATGTATGTTTAGTAAAATATATGTGATTGTGTGCAGATCATATGCATTTTTCCTCCAAGAAATTTCATTTGATGCAACTATAAGTATAGCAGCACAGAGATTTTCTTATGGATTTTCTGGTAAATTTTCTTTCAGGTTTTACTGCATATATCAGCAAAATCAGAGTGAAGCTTAAAATATTCTTAAAATGGCCTTTTCAGGATATGCAGGTATGCTATTAAATTCTTCCTAATGGTATATATAAAGCTCTTAGTTCTTATGTAGTAGACTGCAATAAATTATCTCGATGTTAATCTTGTTGATCGATGATTGTTAATTTATTGTGGATTCTTGTATTCTACAGACTATGATAATTAGCTGTGAAAAAGGTTATCAATAAAAATGAATTGCTCACAGTGGAAAGTGGTCACATTTGTGCCAGCACCAAATGTGTTGGAATGTATTTTGATTGGCTCTTAGTTTGAATGTGCCTTGGGAGTTGAATATAATTCTTACAATTAAGATAGGTTTTCTACTCGTCAACAAACCTATTGGATTAAATACATTCCCCTCCTTTCCTTGCTACATTTTTTTGCAGAAATTTCTATAACAATGGCTGTAAAATTTTATCAAGTCTTTCAGGACTTTTGAGCTCCCTAACCACCTAAATTTTAGTAGGGAAAGGATTAGACGATGAAGAAGCTCATCATAGATGCAAACACTTGTTACCTGAAGCAAATTCTTGTAAAGGCCGAAGGTAATTTTTCTTATAGCCATTATATTTTATCTTCTTATTACTTGAAATACAATTTTAAATGGTAGAAAAACCAAATGTGTCATGTCATTAAGCGATATATACTGCTGTATTTTTTTTTTTTAAAAACACATATTTCTGTTGCTCAAAGGCTACTCTGGGAATGTTTAGCAAGAGCTGTGTCGTCTTTCACACTCATACCTCTTTTGATTAGCTCAATGCTTTCTCTTGACTTTGATAAACGTAGATTCTCCATACCTGCAGCTATGTGCCTATATTGCTTGCAGCAGTTCTAGTTCTTTAAAGGTAGTTGCAAAAGCTTCTTTCTACTTTTTGATGTAATTCTGTTTCTTCATAATTGCTGATTCATTGTACCTTTGCATTTTTAATGGATTGGATTCTGTTTCTCAAATTTTCCGTTACCATCCATGTGCTAACGACCGACGATAGGACACGAGGGACCTTCCTTCTTTTGTTCCATGATCGTGATGCTAACTAGCATGAATACATATACGGATGCAGGACACCATAGGAGTCGGATTTGCCCATCCACAATTTTTCAAAAGTCTAGGATACGATTCTTTGGGATATACCAATTTTTTAAAGTTTATACACACGCGTGTAATGACAAAAGTAACCATTTTAGCAATCTAAGATGAGAATACAAATAATTTACTGGCCTAAATATGCAAACAAGAATAGATTGTTAGGGTCTCATTGATGCATGCTCAATACCTTAAGAACAAAGTAAATTTTAGGATGAAGAGTACGAACCTTCTGCTAGGTGTACACATTTAATTCAAAACGGTCCTATAAATATCCTTGACGAATCAAAACAATTCTGACAGGGGTTACGAAGCTGATACAAATCCAACATGTCTGCCTTTGGTGACCAGTAGTTTGGGAGTGCATTGCACGGAAACTGTGACCTTGGCCTTGCTAGCACACACACACAAAAGCACATACTGAAAAAATCCTTGCTTGTTCGTGATGGCCTGGGCATTGGTTAGGTTTTTTTTCCCCCTAGAAGAGTATCGTCAATCTGATCCTAATTCTTCTTCTTTGCCATTTCCCCCGGAATTCTTCTTTGCGGTGCACATGCTGTCGCATTTGATCTAGTTGCCTCTATATCAGAATGTACTGATTTCAAACAGCAATAGACATGTCTCATACAGTTCCTTTTGCTAGGTCTACCAGCTGAAATAAAGAAAAAAGTATAAACTTTATCATTCTTTAAACATGAATAACATGATTTTTTCCCTCATATTTCTTTATTGGAAGAACAACTTAACGCGGTGTTAATAAAAAGAAAAGAGACGAAATCAGTTAGACTTGGGATGCAGCTAAAGCTCAAATCGATGTAGTTTTCAAAGGCTGGTGGGGGGGGGGGGGCAATGAAAACGCAATGCCTCCGACCGACCCCATATATCATCTTTCCCTCTCTACCTTTCTAGAATCTCCTCTCTCTTTCTGCTCTCCTGATTCTGGTAGAGTATAAAGACTATATCCTTCAACCCTCGTCACAACTTCGAAGTAAATTTTAAAGATGGTATTAGTGTGGCCCGCATTCATATCTTAATGAGCAGGCAGGCATTTTGAAAATGGATTAAAAATACGGTTACACAATTATACCATTTTTGCTCACTAAAAGAACGCTGAGTCTGTACTAACGTGATAGTATAATATTATATATCAAGCAAAATATCTTCAGAGTTTTTGCTGCAGTCGTAGATACTTTAAGAGTTCCCTTGATCGATGTTGGTGTTGCTGCTGGTGGTGATCTTGTTGTGGCTGTAGCCGTCGTTACGATTGTTACACAAAGAAGAGGGAGCTCCGTGATGTGAGCTAAAGTGATGGGAGATTCTTCTTGTTGCAGCTGTACCTTTCCATTGAGATCTTTAAGGTCTACTGTCCGCTTTGCTCTCTTTATATCTCTAGCCAACACTCTCTCCTTTCTTAGGGACCACCAACTCTAATTCTCTGTCTCTAATATTTGGTTGGTGGCTCCTCTCAATTAGAGCAAAACTAACCCCACTAGTCTATCGACAACAAGAACATGTGAATGATAATGATCTTTTTTTTCCTCCATATTTTCCGCCGTTCATTAAACTTCTAGATAAATATCGTTCCACTCATCATTATTTTGGCCCTCCTCTTTAATGTATATATATTGACCACTGTCTTAATTATCTCATCGCATCGTTAGTCAGTGACTGAACAAAATGAGCATCAGTGTTAACGGCCAATCCTGTGTGCCCCCAGGCTTCCGTTTCCATCCGACTGAGGAAGAGCTGTTGAATTACTATCTGAGGAAGAAGGTAGCTTGTGAGAAGATTGATTTGGATGTCATTGGCGATGTCGATCTCAACAAGCTTGAACCATGGGATATACAAGGTACCATTGCCTCCAATAACACCCTTAAATGTTGCGCTTGAAGGGAGCTTACAAAAAAATCCTCATAGTTAACGGTAGTTAGTGAAATTGAGCTTTTCTTTTATAAGAAATCCGATACATGGCAATGTTTGCATTGATTCATTCATATACCAATATGGTGATGTCATGTGTCTGCCAGTACTCTAAGAATCTCCTAGATTCATGCAGTGCCACTTTATATTCTGTGTTATGTTTTTGGAAAAATCTGACTCATAATATCATCTATAGAGAAGTGCAAGATCGGATCCATGCCACAAAACGAATGGTACTTTTTCAGCCACAAGGACAAGAAATATCCGACTGGAACAAGAACCAACCGTGCAACAGCTGCAGGATTCTGGAAAGCCACCGGCCGTGACAAGATCATATACAGTAACTTCCAAAGGACCGGCATGCGCAAAACCCTAGTTTTCTACAAAGGCAGAGCCCCTCACGGACAAAAATCAGATTGGATCATGCATGAGTACAGACTCGACGATCCCTCCAAATCCAACTCCCAATTCAATGTAAAGAACCACCGCTTTTCTTTTCTTGTTTATATATCAGGCTAATTTACACCAATCTACCCTAATTATCGCCGTTTTTCATTAACTGCCTTAACAAAATTTATTATAGGAAACTCCCTTGAACTTTGGTTATAAGATAGTCTTTTTTACTGAAATACCCTTAAAGTAGCACTGTAAAGAGCTTACTGTAATGATAAAACAGTAAGATAGTTAACTGAAAACACGTGTTCACAATTAAGGGTAGTTTAGTGTAATTTAGCCTATCAAATTAAACACTTTGTTTTCTCCCATTAAATCTCATTATAGTAGACATTTCAGATTGCCAGCTCAATGGGAGAAACAAGCATGAACCAAGAAGATGGATGGGTGGTTTGCCGGGTTTTCAAGAAGAAGAGCCTCAACAAGGCGATATTGGACCGCCCTAACAACTCTTCTTCGATATCCACCGACAGTGAATTGGATCAGATCCTCAATTACATGGAAAGATCATTGAACCAAGAAACAGAGTTTTCCATCATCAACGGCATCAACACCAATTCAAGGTTCATGAAGCTCCCAGCTCTAGAGACCCCAACCATTGAAAATCATTTCAGTAACAAATCTAGATACCAATCAAACATGGGCACATCAGCCTGTATCGATGAGCCCCCGCTTGGCGATTGGGTTTCTCTAGACCGTCTCGTCGCTTCTAAGCTCAATGGATCGGATGAATCGGTGCAGCTGGCCTGCTATGATTACAATGACGATAGTGGCGGCGGTTGCAGCAGGAATGGCGACGGCGATCTATGGAGCTTGGCATCATCTGGATCGAACTATATCAGCCACGAGTCACACGGTTTGATAAATAGTTTACCGAACCAATTCATGGATAAAAGCATGGATTTTGAGGGTGCTTAGCTCCCCAGATTGGTTTCAGCTGATGTAATTATTGAAATTTCGACATCTGTTTCACCTCTATATTAGGAGTTATTTTCGCCTAGATTTCACTAAGCTACTCTTAACTATGAACGTTCTTTCACTGAACTATTTAATTTATTACAGCAAGCTCCCCTACAGTGATGCAAAAACCCTCTTAAATCAAAGTTTAAGGGAGTTTGCTGTAATAAAAAACTTTAAATAGTTAAACTGAAAAACAGCCATAACTAAGGGTAGGTTGGTAAAATATAGCATTTGCTTTTAGGGTAATTCGTGTATACCCTCTGCAATCTTATGTATTTATATGCTCCTTTTTCTAATCTTTGTATCTAATCTTTGTATCTGTACATACCTTCCAGGAATTTATAAAGCTGTTATAAAAGACTTCTTTTTTTTCCTTCTCGGTTTTTGCCCAAAATTTCACCCTCGAGTTGCGATGATAAGCTTGGTCTATTCAGCACAAAAATAAAAATGAAAATGAATACTATTTTCAACTTTGTTGGTTCTTTTATCATATTTTTGGCAATTGTACAAGAAATATATGTTATTCAAACTATATCAACTTGTTTTAGTTTATTCAAATTTATTGTTTTAGTCCGTTGGACAGCATCATACCCATTTTGCTTAAATACCGTCACAATCATGAAGGTTTGAGTGGTAAATTTGAAGATTAAGTTTGGGTAAGCATGGTGTAATTAGGATAAAAGATAAAAGGTTAAGTTAAAAATTATTGAATAAATATAATATCCTCAGGATTACCTAAGCTATCCGCTTTGTGTACATCACTCTGAGGACGTTAGATTTTTTATTTTTTTTGTTAAAGAAACATAATAAATTTTAGGGGGTTATCTACAAATACAAAGAATATAGGAGGGTATATATAAATATGATATGAGTAAATGGACTACAAGTACACTGCTGACCTATAACCGCAGTGTTCAGACTTCATGCCCCATGGAGCCCAGTGACTTTTTTTACACACAGCCCCCTACGCCCCACAGGGCCTGAAGTCTGCACACTGCAGTTATGAATCAGCAATGTCCCTGCAGTAGACCCCTTGTAGCTATATAATAGATTGCAGGATGTTAGAGGATAAATATAAGTCTAAAGATGGAAAGTTTCCACTTCTCTCTACCCATCCAAAGACATTCATGGTGACAGTCATGATGACTCTCATGTGCTGGACCCGGCGTGATTCTCATGTTCGTTCATGTAGCCTACCCCATATGCTTGGGATAAAAGGCTCAGTTGTTGATTGTCTTTTCAGGGACATCCAAGTTGGGACGGGTGGGTAGAGCGAGCTTTGCAAACGGAGAGGAGAGGTTTGAATCGTGTATACAACTTATTAAAAACAAATGCCGTCCACAGAAATGAAAGGGACTTTTTCGACTGTTTCGAAGGATAGTAAATTAAGAGACTCTATTTATGATCTTGATGTCATTTGTTCGCCTCTCTTGCACATAAACAGGCTGGATTTTGAGATGTGGCGGAGTTGTCAAAGGCCATCATTTTCATGTCACAAAACCATATGCTTTAAATCTCTTCATTAATGAACTTTTTGGAAAAAGATTATAAAGGGGGTGAGGTGGTGAGGTGTTAGCTTTTTGGGCTGGATGCAAATCGCTTTCTATCTTGTTGAAACTAATTTGGGCCCATAATCAAAGCTTTTGTAATGTTGCTTTCAATGAAAGTATTTTAGTTAAACAAGCCTAAAGAGTTTGGTAGGGCTACGTAGTAGAAGACAAAGGCCTGTTGTTTGTTTGTATGCATCATGACCCAAAAAGAGTCTCGCTTGTTTGTACATTGGGAAGTATAATGCAGATGTAGATAGTTTAAGAGGTCGTGACATTTAATGTTGGGAAAAATTATTTCCGGGCCCAATTTCATCATCTCATTTATTTCTAAATACATGAAGTTTTAAAATTACGAGAAAACCCAGATAAATGATTTTACATTATTTTAGGGCATTCATTCATGGGTGGGGTCCAAGGGCAATTTTGTAATAAAGCTCTTGGGCCCCACCCATGAATGTGTGAGGCCATCGTAACGGGAGGCCTGCAGGGGCCCTACAGCCCCGTAAGCCCTATTTTAAACACAAAACTTGATTTGTATACGTATTTTTGTATGCATTGTCTATAATATTCTTTTGAAGATTTTCCAGAATATTAGAATATGGGATTTTAAAGATTTCCCAATATTTTAAAATGTGGGATTTTTTGTTATTCTTTATATTTTCTTCTTTATTATTTTTTTCTTTCTTCTTTATTATTGTTTACACTATAATATTCTTTGAAAGATATTCCAAAATATTAGAACATGGGAGATTATTTTGTTATTCTTTATTTTTTCTTGTTTCTTACTATTTTTCCCGTTCTTCTCTTTAACACATTTTCTTTCTACTTTATTATTGTTTACCTTAATTTCTTCTCTTAATCCATCTTCTTTCTAAATTTTATAAGGAAACAAGACTTCAGCCATCATATCTTTAATTTTAAATTAAGAAATTAGTGATCTCATTTGAAATCATTGAACAAATTTGGACACGGTCACTTCACTCGTTAATGAAGAAAAAATGGCAAAAAACCATTACGAATCTAAGGTTGTGCTTAGTACATGGAATGAAAAATTACCAGGAATCCTCGCATTTCCGGGAATGGAATGACCGGGCATCTAATTACAAGGAATCTTGCATTAACTTGCTTGGTATAATTTAATCATTCCCGGCAATATATGTATGTGCAACCGTCGACTGACGGTGAGGCGAATGGATGGCGGTGGGGCCAGCCGGCGTACGATCGGCGATAACCGACGACAAACTACGGTCGGCCAGTAAACGATCGGCGATGACCGGCGGCCGGCCGGTGAAGGATCTACGATGACCAGTGCCGGCCGGCGGCGAACGACCGATCGGCGGCAGACCAGCCGGTGAAAGATGGACGATGACCGACGAACGACTGATCGACAGCGGGCCAGTCAGCGAACGACGAACGATGGGCGACGGGACCGGTTGGCCGGCAGGTGGTGAGGGAGCCCGGCGACGGATGGTCATGGCTCATTTCATGTTAGACGGGAATATTTCATGGTAATTTAAGATAGACACATGTTTTGGATGGAATAGGATTACCATGAAATTGAGTCATTTGATTATTTGATTACTATGGTAATCGTATATTCTCAGGAATATGTTTTATACCTAAATAAGCGTGGTAATATTTTATGGGAATCTAAGATTACCATATAGATTATCTCTTACCAAACGCACCATAAAAGGATTGATGCTAGCGGCCTCGGTCCCTGGCTATGAAAGCAATGTTGAGATTAATGTTATTGAAAATTAGAAATACAATTTGAGAATAAAGATAAGAATTAGAGGTCACATTTTATCCGCATTTAATTTTTTTTATCGGAGCTTGAATATGAGAAATTCTTTTCCGATTTGAGAAAGACAAAGAAGAAGAAAAGGATGAGCATGAGATCTCCTATTTATCATATGTAATTTTTAGAAAATACTTTGTTAGGTAAAATTGTGAATTTTGGAAAAATATCTTAATTATTATAAGTATGTCATTTTGGCCTTCCATCTTTCGTATTTTTAAAGTATTGTGTTTGTTTGACAATTTTAAGAAACATGGGTTTAATAATAAGCTACTTTTTCAAATCGGTCTCGGAAACAATTTTCCCTTAATGTTAATTTAGAAAAAGCCGACTTGGTTCCATGTACAGGTGTCATGTCATAAAGGAATGGATTGACAAGATTTAATTGGAATGACATGGAATCATTTGTTGTAATATAAACATATTTTTTTCTTTAGAAAAAGAAAAATTTAATGTTTGGATGGCATGAAATCAGTGAATCAAATGCTAATATACAAGAGTATATATCGTTTTGGGACTTCTAATGATACAATAAACTAATATAATATCGCCTGCCAATATATCTTCCTGTTACGATATTTTCTGATTTGTCGACGATTTTCGCTCTTTGAAATATCTCTTTGATACGTTTCTAATATCCAATATCTAAAAGCTTCCCTGAAATATAATGGGTAATAAAGTTATAAAACACTACAAATATTTAGAGCGCGTTGCAACCATTTTGGATCATTAGAAACCAGCGTTGTGATTTGAAAACAATAACCATAAAAATTATTACAGGTGTCAGATGACATTAGCTTTATCTTCAAGGCCGTGGAGCAAATTTTGCAACAAATGCAGCATTTCCAATGGTTTTGGGTTCTTTTTTCGGATTCGGAGTGGCTGCTGTCAGCAGTAAAATAGCACCCATTCTATTGCAACGAACGGTCCATATTCATCGAACATCGAAATCAACGGTACAGAATTGTGTAAAATAGAAGGTCTTTGGTGTTGGTGTTTGCACGTAGGGTAGGATTTATGGTTGGGATTGAAGCAGAGCATCCCTGTTATTACTTTTTGCATAGCAGCCACTCTTTTTCCCGCTTGCTATAGGATTCATCCCTCTCCCCCCACATTACATGCTCATTATCCAAGAAGAGAGGGTAGCAGTAGCAGTAGGAACATATGGATGGAGAAATGGAGAAAGAAGAAGAGCAATTAATCCATTTCAACTTCTTTAAAGCTCATTATCAAAACAAAACCCCAAAAAAAAAGTCTTTAAAGTTGATGGAGGGGTAATCATGTCCTCTCAAGTCTCTAATCACCATAATTGATAGATAGTTAACAGGTTTGGATGATTAGTGGATGCGAGCTGCCAATTCTTTAACAAAATTATTCATTTGGGTATGTTATAACCCATGATATTGATGTATCAAAATTTCTCACTTCGATGTGTTCAAATCCATGAAATAGTGTATTTTTCAGTTCCCTTGATACGAGTACGAAATAAATCTCATTCCAATGTGGATGTGACACATATTTTCACATTCTCCATTAAATAAATGACATGAGCACTACTTTAAATTTTTTTTTACTAATCTAGGCATTTCAGTAAGCTAAAATCGAAGGTGTTATTTATTTCTTCTTTCTAATTTTCGATGAAAATGTGAATCCAACAATCTTCTTAACCCCCACCACACACACACACACACAAAGCCAAACCTTTCAAAAATATAAAGAAAATCAACCTCGGTCCTTGACCATAGCCCGATTATTTTCTGTTTTTGTGAAATGACCTCGTATATATTCACTAATTAATTCATATAATTTCCTTTATGAACACTAATGTTGTAACTTTCTTCATTTTCTTTGATCATTTATTCATTCATTTACCTTGGTTCATGGATTTTTATAATATTCGAGCGCTATTTATATCCTGAATAAATTGTAATGGTTAGGAGCATATAATTCAACGATAAATACTTCAAGACGATATTAATTAATTAAGAACACGAAAATTTCTCTCAACTTTTAAAGTAACTTCGAAGTTTCATACTTTCATTTAAGGATAAAGAATTCAATATATTTATTGAGAGGTCTTCCATTTATATACAGTTCTGGATTTATTTTTAATCACAATGCATGACAACGTTGACAAACTCAATGGTTTTTCTTGTTAGCTTTCAAGTTGAGCAACATCTTAATCCACATACACCCCTCCACCCCCACCCCCCACCCCCACCCCACCCTCACCCCACCCAAAAAAAAAACTAATTTATCGAAAAGGAACCTTCGAATTTCCGTTAATTGGGATGCCGTCTGATTTAAACAAACAAATTCCCACATACGCCCAATAAGCAACACAACACAACTTTATTTGGATGCCTTGCCTTGGAAAATTCCCAGTCAGATCTCTTGCCAAACTTATCTTTATATATACTTCAAACTCTTTGATCATTTAGTGTATATAGAGCAACATTGTATAGCTGCTTCTTATTCTCTCAAAATATCATAGATGGGGTATTTTTTTGTGAGAAAAGTTGTTGTCCATCCGTTAACGGAGGCCGAACCAAGGAAGTGTCAACGACAAATTAAGGTGCGGATGAAGATGAGAGAATACGGAGAAATGGTGAGAAACTGTTAAGGTGAGATCGGTAGGGTTATTTTTGAAGGGTGTTTAAATGGGAGGTGGGATGCTCGGTTTATTGGTTTATTAGCGATCGAGGAGAACTAGGAGGGGGTTTATCGCCAACTGCCGAGGAAGTTTAATAATGTTTCGCGATATCTCAACTCGTTTATTGAGAAGAATTCTCATGAGCCCATGTTGGAATCCAAATCCTCTATTGTATTGCTATGTATTATTGTCTCTAATAAAAGAAACCCCGGAGAGGATACGAAGTCCTCATCTTATACTCACAACTTCTCGGAACATGCGTATTGATTTCTGCTGTTATAATGTAAACTTTTTTGAGGAAATTGAAATTTGGTGTTTGTTTAAGGCACCATCCTTTTGCATGTAAGTTCTTGAATCCATATCAAATTGTTTCATTGTAGCATAAAGATCAGTTGGATCTCTTCTTTTTTTTTGGGCACTGGATCTTTGAGAAAGGAGAAAAGGTATGGGAAGAATCTAGGACATGTTGGTTCTAAAAAATTGCGAAGTTAGCAAAAGATTTCGACAATTCTGCATAGCTTGAATTCGGTGGTGATACAACTCACAAGGCGTACTTTGTTCATGGATGCGGCACTAGCGAACTATATTTGCTTGTTCTATCTTGATATCACAGCGATAAGCCCCTAAACTTTTACCAATGCAGTAGTCATTTTAGTTTCATTTTCTTTTGACTTTTTTCATCATTCCTTTTTCCGATATTAGACGTGTGCATTAAGAAGCCACACATAACTCCTCTTAAGCTCATCGCCTAGAATTCGAGTAGCGGACAGGTGATGTGGTCAAATTTGAAAACCCCGCTTTGAAGAAGTGAAATTAATAGCTTGGCCATTCTGAAAGACCGGAATGCATCATCAACTGGCTTTCGATTGCTATCTATTAGTTACATGGTGATCCATCTGAGCTGGCAGCCTCAAATTCCTATCGACTCCATTATCATGACGCGGTGAAATGGAATACAAGTTGAGCAAGCTACAGCCGCCATAAAAAATTCCATTCCTACACAGTTATTGAAGACCCATTTTGATTTACGCGTCTGCTAGACTTAGATTATTGAAAAGAGTTGCTCTTCTGACCCCTATTGTTTTAACCAGTATGCCAACAGTCTCGATTTATCACACAACCGAGCCTCATTAAAATAGAGCACATGGCTACTCAAGAGATAACTAAGTATAGCTCCGCATTAAACCTTTCCTCTGAAAGAAGAGGAAGGCCACTAGTTCGATTATTGTGACGGTCGCATCCGGAAAAAGGAAAAGAAAAGAAATAATAACTTGAACTTCCTCTTCCATCCCATTGTTGCTCTAGCTTCTTCAAAAACCATCAACAAATCTATAAACTCAATGCCACCAAAAATATTAATCAAACCAACAATTATAGAAGCCAATGGCATGTCATGAGAGTTTGAGGAATTAATGGGGGCACATTCTTCAACTAAAATCCTCACAATGATTTTTTTTCTTCTTCCATGTGCCGGCCATATACATCTGGACAAGAGAGAGAAGAACTAGAAGTGTGGGCCCCATACGCGGCTCAAAGGTGTCCGAAACTCTCTCTCTCTCTCTTTCTCTCTCACCCCCTGCACGGATATTTTACACCCGGCACACCAAATAATTGCTCATGATTCTACTGTGCTCTCCGTTAAAGTATAACACCTAGCATCCTTTTCTTTCTCTGCGACTGCAAGTGCCTCTTCTTAAAAAACAAACAAAAAATCTCAAAAGAAATGGTCTAAAATGATACCTCACAGCCAATTCCTCAGTCAAACTGCCGTCTCTCATCCCCATGTTACCCTGACATGCCAACCTTTTCTCCTTTTGTTGCATACCTCAAATTTCTATATTTAATATAAATTAAATAAGGGTATGGTCCAACTTTTGGATAAAAAAATTTATCTAGCAAATGTAGTGCAATAGGTAGCAAAGCTACTTTGCCTCCTACTGCTACTAACTCACCACCTCCCCAAGTTAAACTGGTACTTCTTGTTGCACCGGGGATTCTTTAAATTCTGTCGGTGGCGTAGCTACCGAGATCAATGCAGTCAATCATGTTTCTCCTAGAAGTTGGTTAGCTACCTCTCATTTTGTTCTAGGATTCTTCCTATTCGTGGGCCAGGACCGTTCAGAGTGAACTGTTTCTTTAAGAAGCATTTAAAATCTAACGGTCGTTATATAACCGCACAAAAATTAATTTATCCAACAAATCTAGACCGTGCAAACTCAACCGCTAATTTAAAAAGCGATTAAAATCCAACATGTTTTATTTAACCGCCACTTAAAGTTGCAGTTAAAAATAAATATCAAACCTCTATTTAAGTAATTTTTTTTCTAACGGTTGAGAAATATATCACCTATCGATTTGGGAACCCTAGTTTCCGCCAGAGCACTATGCGTCTTTCTCAAAAAAGTTTTTCTAAGTGATAACCCTAGCTTTCGCTAGAGCACTCTGTGTCTTTCTCAACGAAGTTTTTCTAAGTGATAACCCTAACTTTCGTCAGAACACGTCTATGTCTTTCTCAATGAAGTTTTTCAAAGTGGTTGTGGTAAATTTTTTACTTCTACATTTACATGTACTAGCATGTCGATTGATCTAGCCTATGCGTGAATTAGAAAGAAGAAAACAAAAGAAACAGCAGTGGAACCAGATGAAGATCAATGCCCGAAAAAAACTTATTATTCCTATCGTATAGTAACTCCTGAAAGAAAAAATGTTGAGTTTATAGCGTCAACTAGAGGAAGAAAATGCAAAAATATTCTGTCTCCTAAAATCAGTCCTGATGAGAATAACAAAAGAGGTGTAACAAGTGATTCAAAGTATGAAAATTTTGAGAATACTACATGTGATTTGGAAGAACCTGAAATTGGCATGATATTCAATTCACAGGATCATGCTTATCAATGTTATTTGGCTTATGCTCGAAACATTGGGTTTGCTATCAGAGTTCGTTCTTGTCATCGTGTAGTTCGCAGTAATTCCGTAATCTCTAGGCAAGATGAATGTAATAAGGCCGCAAAACCTAAACAGTTGAAACTCGATGTAAAACGTAAAATATCTTTTCAGCGTTTCGGAAATATAATTATATTGGATCCAACTGCGAAGCTCGGATGTTTGTTGTTAAAAGGAAAGGTCGATGGATATTAACTTATTACAAGAGAGAGCACGACCATCCATTTGTACCGCAGTCAATGATGCAATACCAATCATGTCACAAAAGAATTTCCAAATTCGATAGAAGTCAAATTCATAATTTGAAAGATAGTGGGGTTGGTCCAATTAAAACATATACGATACCTGGACAAGATCATGGCGGGGTAGAAAATCTTGGTTACAGGCTAAACGATATAAAGAGTGTATTAAGAAAAATACGTCATCAATCTATGGTCTATGGACGTATTAGACGCCCAAACTATTTAGTTTATTTGCAATCCATTCAAGTTGAGAAGCCAAATTTTACTTATCTAATAAAATATGACGAAGAAAATCATATCGATATCCTCTTAATCGTGAATGCACGCTCTAAAACTGCATATAAAACTTTCGGTGATGAAATTACTTTTGATACCACGTATCGAACTAACAAATATCAAATGCCTTTTTCCTCATTCACCGGCGTTTATCATAATATAAATCACAAATATTTGGTCTGGCGTTACTGCGGAATGAGTCTGAAGAGTCTTTCACCTTATTATTTCAGCGGTAGTTAATTACGATGAATAATAAGACATCGCTATCTATAATCACCGATCAAGATCAAGCTATGACAAATGTTATTGCCCAGGTATTTCCGAATACAAGACATCATTATTGCATATGGCACATTAGTCAAAAGTATCCTGAGAAATTGCAGAGTTTATATCATTAGTATACCGGTTTCAAAACGACTTCAAATGCTGCGTAGAAAAAAAAATTGACGGTTGAGAAATTTAAAAATAAGTGATCTGCACTAGATGAAAAAACCAAGTTAGTAGACATAAATGGATTTCAATAATATACGGTATAATGGAGAAATGCATACCAACTTATACAATAAGAAACTTTTATGAAGCAATGCAAACAGGACATAATGAGAGCATGAATGTGTTTTTTTATGCTTATCTTAATTGGAACACCGCAATTAAAGAGTTTGTTATGAAAATGAGAAGTGCACTACAAATGCATAACGAGCGTGAGAAAAAAATGGATTTTGATACGCTATGCAAAAAATCGTATGTATGCAATAAATATGCAACTGGAATTAGACGCTTCCAAAATTTACACCAAAAGCATTTTTGAAAAAATTCAGGTAAAGCTCCAGAAATCTCAATTATTTAATATATAGAAAGTTTCAAAAGTCGATGGGACAACCGGATATAAAGTTCACAACGTACTCGGTCCGAAGAAAAACTTGCGAAGAGTGTATTATGTCCAATTTACGACAAAAGGGCGGTTTCCAAGCGCATTTGCAATCATTTTTAATCAACCGGACTATTATGTAGGCATATATTCAAAAATTTTGTATCTAAAAGTATGAATAGTATACTGTCTCGATATATTTTGCTAAGATGGACGAGAAATGTTAATCAATACATTGTCATGATGAGTATTGTACCACCTTCGATACAGATGACTGAAACGTCGCGGTATAGTCATTTATGCAATGAGTTCAATCTAATTGTCGTGATAGATGCTGCGTCAGAGAATGGATACAAAATTATGCTTGGGTAATTGTCCAAACGTGCGATACGAATATCTGAATTTCCAGTAGGAATACCGAATGTGAAAGAAGACTTGATTGATGAAGTAACAGATGATTTGAAATACGTGAAAGATGATATTTCAAAAATACAAAATCCTTTACAATCTAACCCTAGGGGTCGTAAAAAGAATCGGATTAAATTTTGGATCGCTAAAAAAAATAGTGATAAGAAAAAGAAGAAGAGGTTCTGCACAGTATGCAATCAATTAACATTTCATAACAAAACAACTTGTCCGATTAGATAAACACAACATGTAAAAGACATACATCATGGTTAACCGAATCTCATGTGTCTGGAGTCGTCATGGGATTTGAACCAACCGTCTGGTTGGTCAGAATAACTTGTCGTAAATGAATGATATTTGATGTAAATGAATGATATTTGATAAACCATAACATAATTTTAGATTTTTTGGTAAATAAATAGCATTTGTTGTAAATGAATGATATTTGATGTAAAGGAATGATACTTGATAAAAATATTAGTTGTTGATATTGGTTGTGTCAATTAATGATGTTAAATGTGTTGATATTGGTTGTGTCAATCAATGTTGCTGTTAAATTTGTTAGTGCAGAAAATATAACCGTTACTTTAAGCAACGGTTACATAGTGAGCTATCTGCTCCTGGAGTGAGCTCAAAATATAACCCCCGCTTTAAGTAGCGGTTAAATAGTCAGAATATTATTAGGTCAAAATATAATAGCTACTTAAAACAGCAGTTACATAGTGTGCTCTCTATTCCTAAAGTGGACTTAAAATATAACCTCTATTTTAAGTAGCGGTTAAATAGTCGGTGAGCTCAAAATATAACCACTATTTAAAGCAGCGGTTACATAGTGTGCTCTCTGTTTCTGAAGTGAGCTCCAAATATAACCGCTACTTTAAGTAGCAGTTAAATAGTCAGTGACCTCAAAATATATAGAAATGTAGATCATTTACGTACAAATGTACATCATTTTCTCACAAACGTACATTGTTTACAAAAATCAAATATCAGAGTTCAGATACAAACATCAACACATATCATATATACTTGTGAAATCTAAAATTTCATTGTTCAACACACAACCGCACATAATACACATGCAAAATCTAAAATTTATTACATCATTTAGGTAATTTCTGATTAACTACCTCATATCACATCCTATATCTAAAATTTTCAATAGTACTTGTGCCCAATTTTTGTGAGTTTAGGAGAAGTCCCCATGACAAGCAATCCATGTATTTTATTATAAATACACCGCAATCGAGTGATCCAGTGTCTTGTCTCGGATTGCCCTCATTCTCATCAAATTTCCAAGCCTTTGTTAAACTAATTTTGTTAGGATTGGATACATACTTCAGCATATGCCTAACAAAATAAGTTTGCGGCAAAAAATTATTGAGTTAAACAAATTAGAGTCTGGGCATAGCTTTCTTTAAGGTCTGAAGTATGTCTCTTGTAGCAAATTTCTTAGCAGTCTTTTTGTCGGTTCCCGTAGAAGTCACCGTATAAACTATGTCATTTGCTTCAACTTTAGCTGTAAATGAAGCGACGCCATCTTTGTATGTCTTTGATAAATTCTTCTCGTATGCCTTTTTAGAGCAAAACTCATTCAATTCTCTTACTGGATTTATTTTCATTGTTTCTGGTGTCACCATAAGCTCCAAGAGCCGCCTCATACTTTACCAAACAATTTATTTATTGAAATTTAAATCGATATAAATCGCAGACGTCATCGAATCAATCTCCAGGGCAATTTATATTGATTCGCATTTTAATAAATAAATTGTTTGGGAAAGTATGAGGCGGCTCTTGGAGCCTATGGTGACACCAGAAACAATGTAAATGAATCTAGTAATAGAATTGAACCAGCATTGCTCTAAAAAGGCATACGAGAAGAATTTATCAAAGACGTACAAAAATGGTGTCGCTTAATTTACGACTGAAGTTGAAGCAAATGGCATGGTTTATACGGCAACTTCTACAGGAACCGACAAAAAGACTGCTAAGAAACTAGCTGCAAGAGATATGTTTCAAATCTTAAAGAAAGCTATACCCAGCCTCTAAACATTAGGAAGCTGGAATCAGCGCTCTTCAGCACATCCCCTATCTTTACCACTTTAAATAGCTTCGGAAATATGATTTACTTGATTATACAAAACAACATTCTTTATAGAGCCAGGATTGTATTGAATAGATGATGTCTAAAATGTTGATGGCCGGGTAGGATTGACTATATTCTGTATTTTCCTACGTTCTTTATGAATATTTTTTGGCGGAGGAAGAGTCGATTTAGCCCCCTCTTCGGTGTAGCCCTCTTAAGTGTATATTTAATTTTACCGGCCATTATAACTACATAATAAACATCAAAAATCCTAAATATATTAACAAAAAACCCTATATAAATAAGACCAAAGCCTAAACTAATAAAATAATTGATTTGTGTTTATAAAATCGATCCAAGAAACACGATGATACCCATCAACAATAGCAATTCAAACCACAAGGAAAAAACCCCCAATTTACATCTAAAACCCTAACAAAATTCCCCAAAAAAATAACAAACCCTATACCAATTAAAGTAATTAGGAGATGGACCCACGAATCAAGAGAATTCCAGCAAGAATCGCAGTTCAAATCACAGCAAAAATCGTCCAATTCCAATTCCTAACCTTTGAACAGCTGAAATTGTTAAGCTCTTTTTATTAAATGGAAATCACTACTTTAAGTGGCGGTTAAATAGGCAGTAAGCACAAAATATAACCGCTACTTAAAGCAGCGGTTACATAGTGTGCTCTCGGTTTCTGGAGTGAGCTCAAAATATAACCGCTATTTTAAGCAGCGGTTAAATAGGCAGTGAGCTCAAAATATTACCAGCTCAAAATATAACCGCTACTTAAAGCAGCGGTTATACAGTGTGCTCTCTGTTCCTGGAGTGGGCTCAAAATATAACTGCTGCATTAAGTAGTGGTTAAATAGATACTGAGCTCAAAATAAAACTAGTTCAAAATTTAACCGCTGCTTAAATCAGCGGTTAAATAGTGTGCTCTCTGTTCCTAGAGTGAGCTCAAAATACAACCGCTAGTTAAAATAGCGGTTAAATAGTCAGTGAGCTCAAAATTTAACCGCTACTTAAATCAACGATTAAATAGTAGCTCAAAATATAACCGCTACTTTAAGTAGCGGTTAAATAGTCGGTGATTGCAAAATATACAGAATTGTAGATCATTTACACACAAATGTACATCATTTTCTTACAAGTGTACATCATTTACAGCAAACAAATATTAGAGTTCAGATATAAACATCAACACACGTTATATATACAAACATTAACAAACATCAACATATATTATATAAAGTTGGATAACAAAAACAAATATCATATTTATTACATCATTTGGGTAGTTTCTGATTAGCTACCCCATAACACATCATATATCTAAAATTTTCTATAGTATTTGTGTCTCATTTTTCTGATTTCAGAGAAAGTCCCCGAGACAAGCAATCCATGTATTTCACTGCAAATACACCGTAATCGAGTGATCCGGTGTCTTATCTCGAACGACCCTCATTCTCACCAAATTTCCAAGCCTTTGTTAAACCAAATTTGTTGGGATTGGGTACATCTTTTAGCATATGCCTAACAAAATGATTTTGCTGCAAAAAAATTATTGAGTTAAGCAAATTATTAAAACTTATAAGCAAATGAAAATAGTAATCGTTTTAAAATTGGACTAACCAGTGCTTCACATTCAAACTTATATAGTTTCATGACATCTTTGAATATTGGATCATATAGCACAAAAATTCCCTTTGTAATGTATTAAGACACAAAATCCAATGATATTCGTGATGCATGGGAAAATAAACCTGGGATTAAAATTTAAATTCATCATTATAAATCATATTTATAGCAAATAAAACGAAAATGAGAAAAATAAAGTACAAACTTCCCGTGTCATACTCTAGTACAGACTTCTGGAAATGATTTTTCCATTTGATCCATTCCAGTAAGCTAGATCGACATTTCTGTTTGCTTTTTGCCCTCTTCGCTTAACAATCACGGAGCATCGTCTAGAAAATAAAAAGTAGAATGAAGAACATGATATTGAATATTATTTAGTTGATGTAAAAAAAGATATTGAATAACAATGACTCGGACAAAATTCAAGATAAAAGAAGCTATTGGCGAAAGATTCGCGTCTGTGTAACAAATCGATGTAAGCCGATATCATTTCTTCTCTAACACGCTCCCCAATTCGCAACGAGAGAAAGTCAAAAAATATACAACTGCTTCTTCTCCTGTCTGAAGGAATTCAACTTCTCTGGAGGTTATCAAAATATGAATGTTTAGTATTTAACTTTTAAATATGAAATTATAATTAATTCATTAGAAGTAGACAAACCTTATTTTCCGACTCTCGTCAAAGCGATCGATCCATATTTTCGCCCGCACGTACTTTTTTTTATAATTCAGAGATGTTCTTTTATTTCTTTTTCTTCTTGTCTGGATTTGTGTACAGCAAAAGTAAGAAAGAACTTAGCTTCTTTAGTCTCTTCGAATCTTTTATTACTTCTCCTAAAATTTCGTACCCCATGAGATTAGTTGAATCTATACCCGCTTCAATGAGTCTTTTAAGTAAAGAATCATCTTCTATTTTTTCCGCGACGTCTGCCCGACAGCCCGGGAACGGCAAATCTATCACAATAGGTTGTTTAAACGGTAATTCCTTAGGAATACCCTTCGTCGCTTTAATTTTTTCAATAGATTTTTCTACTTCAACTTCGAGAGTTATATCTTTCAAGCCTATGTTCAAATTTGCATCGGCAGCACTTAAATCAACCTCAAAACATTCATAAAAAACGGTCTCCTCCCCGCCGTTTTTCTAACCGTCTCATCAACATTTTCATCTTCGGAAATTTCAGCCCTGAGATTTTCATACCTCGCCTTTTATCAGACAGTCTTCTCCTTCATATTTGTTTCAATAGCCTTCTCAACTTTTTGAACATCGGGTTATTCAGTCCCGACAATTTCATCGCTTTTTGAGGCTTCATCCCCTTCTCATCAATATCACCATTTAGAACTCGTTCGATCTCTTCGTGTAATCTCTTGAGATTGTCGTCATCCAACAAAGATGTATTAAGTTCAACCGAGTTCACCTACAAATAATAAGTAATATATATCAATAATTGGATCTAATATGTTAAAGATAATATAAAACAAAACAAAACATAAACTATACTTACATAATCGAGAAGTAACTGACAGCTAAACTCGATGTTAGGCTCGTATATCGTAGTTGGTTGACTGTGGGGGTGTATTACCTTCCTGGTAATAGCAGTGTACCAAACGAAGTAATCGACGGCCACATCATGACCTTCTCCTATAGTAGCATCAAATTCAACTCATTTTGCTTCGATATCTATTTGGGCTTAGTCCCACAAACTGACTCCGAAATCACATTGTATATTGGTTTCTTCTTGGTTGGTTTCTTCTTCTCAGTTTATATACGTTGAACGTCAACGGGTACACTTTGAATACCGCCAAACTGTTGAATTATCCTTTCGAAATATTGCCACTGAACAATATCGAAACAAATGAGAGAAACTCGCAACGGTCCAGAGTATTTACTGAGGAAAAAAAGTCTTCGGATGCACCAACATACTCAGTATATGGTTTACATGTGAACTGTCATTAAAGAAACGGTTGAAAATATTTATCATTATTCATAAAGAATTAAATAAATATCGTTAAATTAAGTAATGAAATAGTAATTACCTGTAATTCATTCAAATTATCAAGCATTCCCCGGGATAAAAGTTTTATGATGATGGGGAAATCGATGTGTGCGTACACCCCATTGTCTAGCAAGAGGGTCTAACCTCCTTAATGCTAGTATCGGAGATAGGTCGAATGACCAAGATCATAGTATATGCCCAACACTGAATAAAAATTAATTGTTAAATTCGCTACAATTATCTTTACACTTAAAGAAAATAATTATACAACTAATACGATACCTGCAAAACTATAAGACAGCCCTTTATTGCTCTCGCATTTGACAGTACCGCTTCGTTCAATCCGTTTATCAAATACGACAAAAACCCCGTCCCCAAGCGTATGAGGAGATGAGTTCCTCGCCGCATAATAATCAAAGTCATTTTGGATGAACTAGGTTCTTGGAGCGTGTAGCGAATAATACCATGCAAATGTTGTACAAAACATAAGCTTTTATACATTGAACAATTTTTCCACGATCGGCATTAGCCTCGAGACTACTAAAAGTCTCATGCATCCACGTTGCGAGTACGACACCGTCTTTCCTCTTCTTCTTGGGGGATCAACTCCTAATATGTCGTAAAAATGTATGAACTCATACATCCTTCAAAAACAATTGGCGAACGTGTGACCGGAAGACCGAGAATCCATGATACGTCTTCAAAAGTGATCGACGCCTCTCCAATGAGTAAATGAAAAATGTTCTCCTCGGATCGCTATTTCTCAACTAATGCGGATATCAATGGTAGGTCATGTTGTCGATGGCCAACTTTACGATATTCACCAAAACCCCATTCATCTAATAATTCAATCTGATGATCCGTCAGAGGCCATTGCGCAGACATGTTCGTACATTCGAGCACAAGAAAATTTCTCCTATCTTTACCACTTCAAATAGTTTCAGCAATGTGATTTGCTTGATTATACAATACAACATTCTTCATGGGACCAGAGTTGTATTGAATTGATGATGTCTGAAATACTGATGGTTGGGTAGGATTCACTACATTCATCTTTGATTGTAATTTCCCTTTTTGTTATGTTCTTAGAGTTTTTCTTTACGAATATTTTTGACGGAGGGGGAAGAGTCGGTTTAGCCCTCTTTTGTGTGGCCCTTTTCGGTGTAGCCCTCTTGGGTGTATACTTGCGTTTACAGTCCATTATAACTACATAATAAACTCAAAATTTCTAAATATATTAACAAAAACCCTATATAAATAAGATCAAACACTAAACTAATAAAGTCATTGATTTATGTTATAAAATCGATTCGAGAAACATAAGAATACCCCATCAACAATCGCAATTCAAATCACAGGAAAAAAGACTCAATTTACATCTGAAAATCCTAACAAAAATCCTCAAAATATTAACAAACCTTATACTTATTAAAGTAAATAATTTACCTTATGAGATCGATCCATGAATCAAGAGAATTCCAGTAACAATTGCAGTTCAAATCACAGCAAAAATCACCCAATTTCTTTCGATCTTTAACTCTTAAACCGCTGATACTATGCTAAAGCTGTTTGGGCAGTGGCTCTTTTTATTAAATGGGAACCGCTACTTTAAGCAGCGATTAAATCTGAGCCATTCGATTTTAACTGCCACTTTAATTAGCGATTAACATCAACGGCTCAGATTTGTTGGATATATCAATTTATCCAACGCTGTATAATGACCCATCCCGATTAAATAAATAACAAAGGATATGAAAAGGTCTCTCTTTTGCATGCCAGCATAATATTTGATAGAGACTAAGTTGGAGCTCTCATTGTGTCTTAGGATTCTCTCAGTTGCAACCCCTCTCATATCATTCAAACACAAAGGCAAGGCATGCATTTGCTCTCCTTTGGATTCCAACTCAAGCGGTTGGCAATGTACCCTAAAAGCTAAGACAATATAAAAACAGATAAAGCAAAAAGGCAATGAATCATGAGAGAGACCATTCTCTAACTAATCTTACATTAGACATTGAATTAATCAACTTGTTATGAATTACAAACAAATTATTACATGTTAATGAACAGCAGAAAAAACCACCCCCTGTGGAATTTTTGTTGTTCTTAGTTACATTGATTGATCGGTTTCGAGACATAAAATCGTCTCTAGGACCGTATAAATGCTTGCTGATCATTAATCATATTCAACGATCAGAGCTTAGTTAATGCATGAATGAATGGAGAAGAAAGAAGGAAAGAACTAATTTTCTTAAATAATCTAAATGAACAGAGGTCACTAAGAAGCAATGCAGCATTGAATGATGAAGATGACGATGATGATGATGAAGGGAATGTTAGTGAAGCAAGCAAGATGCTTGTTCAGTGCAGTGGTGATGAATTGCTACCCTCTTTAATAGAGGATCATAACAATAGGAGAAGGAAATCCCATTACCTTCTCCTTTTTCCAATGAGCATTTTCAGGAACCAGAATGGTAAAAATGCATGAATTCCTAATTACCCATTTTCCCATAACAATCAACTTGATGTTTGATATGATCTGCAACATTTCTCGGTGGCGGTTGTGAAGAGCTTGACGCCATTGATGGCCCAACAGTTACACCTGCAAATATAAATTGCTGCCGATGTCAATGGCAAAAAAATCGTATTGAAAATGAAGCTTGGAACATAAATTTTACAATTTGAGTCTTATTTTCAATGTTTGAGAAGCAGTTTAATTGTACTAAGGGATGTGACTTGAAGCATTTATTAGAGGTGTTGCATCAGACTAAGAATTTTTTTTATCTCAAATTTGAGAAAAAATGTAACATTTCTGCTCACTTCTTATTCTGCTGAACCAAAAAAAATTACTTCGAAATCCAAAGGTTTTGTTGTTCGATCAAGCATAATCTTCCAAAATAAATTTTGCCGTTTCATTTTCATTTTCATTTTCAAAAGGATGCAGCTTGAAGCATTTATTATAAGTGTCACGCTTCAATTAATTTTATTCCGGATTCAAGGAAAATGCATCACTTTTGCTCCTTTTTTTCAGTAATTCAACCTGCCCATAAATTTTATTTCCTAAGGGTTTGGAATGGTTTTATGCAACAATCTTTTGCAACAAATCAAATAGCTTCTAAGTGAAACAATTTTAGCTATATTGTATGAAAATAGACCTGCATTTGGGGCGGCAATGGAGGTAGGCAAAGAGAGGATAGCATCAGAAGCCGACCCAAACTGCTGCGGCAGATACGGGTATTGGATCATTTGAGGATAATGCAGCCCGAACCCGCCGTGAGCCTGAGCAGACTGTGAGTATTGAGCATAATAAGGGTGATAATAATTAGCATAAACCGTTTGATTTGCTGCTGGATAATATGAAGAGAACTGTTGCTGTTGATGCCCTCCAACTCCATAGTAATTCTACAATGTTGTTGCTATCATTAGCCGTTAATCTCAATTGGGTACCTCTAAATTCATCAAATTTAACATTTTTAAACTAATTACCATTGGATACAAGCTCTGATCTTGAGAGTAGCCAGCAGAGTAGCCATAGATAGAATAAGGTAATGCATAATGAGGAGCTTGCTGATAATAACCAGTGGAGATTGAAGAAGATGGTTCTCTATAAGCAGAAGAAATCATAGTCGAGCTCGCCTGAGGCCGAAATCGACCCATCACTGCAAAATAATTTTTAAAAACCCATTTTTATTTCAAAAGATTTAAAATTTCGACCTACATTATTACAAATTCATAGAAAAAAAAGTTAGCGAATTAACGCACCATGTTGGGGAGTAATCGGCCTCGTTCGATTCGAAGCGGCGCCAAGCGAAGCCAAATTGCAATTCGCCTTTCGCCCATCGATCACCGGCGCTGGATCCAAGCAAGCTCTCATAGCTGAATCAGGATCCTTAAACGTCACCTGCTCAAAAAATTCAAAAAAAGAAAACCCCCGAGTTAGGGGGAAAAAATGAATGAGAATTAGGGTTTTAGTTAGGGTTAGAGTTAGGGATGGATTTACAAAGCCGTAGCCTTTGGATCGGCCCGTGTTCTTGTCGGAGATGACGACGGCTTCGAGGATTTCGCCGAACTGTTCGAAGTAGCGGCGCATTGTGTCTCGCTGCGTCTCCCACGCGAGGCCGCCGACGAAAATCTTGGTGTAGGTCGTGTCTCCGGCGAGGTTTCCGCCGCCGCCGCCGCCGCCGCCGCGTGAGTGGGACGCCGCCATTGGTTTAGAGAGAGAAAGCGAGGGAAATGCGAAGGGTTTGGAGAGAGAGAGAGAGGTTATGCATAAAGATTGGATTTTTATTTTTAGGGGTAACGGCAAAATGATTAGAGGAAGCAGAGGGTGGGGAGAAATGAGGACGGAGGAGTTGGAGAGAGAAAGAGGGGAGAGCAGAGGGAAGTGGTGGGGCCCACGACACACACAGAGAGAGAGGGAGAGGGACAGCTAGCGGTCCAATGAAGGGAATTGTTTTGATGAGAGTTTTCTGATATCTTCGTTCATTTGCATCGCTGGATTCAACCCTTTTCCTTTTATGGCCTGTTTTTGGAGTCTTCAGTCTTCAACGATGACCATCTTCTCATTTTTTAAAAGATTTTTTCGTCTTTTTTTTAATTTGTTGTGTGTGTGTGTCTCTGGAGCAGGGATACTATAAATTGCTTGATATCTGTATTTTTAATCTTACTTTCTAAAACCTATACGTTGCTCTTTTGTCTCCACGATCACTCGTCTTTTCATTTCTGATGAAAAATTTCTCTCAAAATACTTTTCACTGGAAGTATTAGCTCGAAACTGAGAATTAAATGGTGGAAAAAACTTTTTAGGTGCTTAGGTTTGATAAATACAAAAGGGTTGATTGACTGGTGTTGGGTTAGAGATAAGCTGCGGGTTTGAAGAAGAGAGCCTGATTTAGTTTTACAGAAACATGAGGCCTGTTTTCTAAATGTGTTTTCCTGGAAGTTATTTTAATGTTTCTATTTCTAGGAATTTTCTTCCACAATGCAACATTTTATACAAACAGTCCATTATGGTTTCAGATATTAAGGAATTTTACAAATCGGAATAGATGGAACTACCTGGTTTTGAACATATCCAAAAAAGTTTCTTTGGAATTTGCCATGACAAAACTCCTAAGGATGAGATGAATATGTGGCTTCATATGGAATGGAATTCAGAATATTTAACACATACAAGAAATAAAGTTAAGTCCAGTTGTAATGATGCAGGTTATATGCATCAAGAGCCGGGTATACGGTTATATGATGATGTCTAAAGAAGGAAAATTACGATTACATGCAATCTGCTCTCGGATAAATAAATTAGAAAAACCAGAAAAAGATAATATAGGATGAATCCCCACGAGTAACGAAGTAGGACGATAAATTAGGATTTTGTTGATTTTCTCAAAACTATAATACCATCTAAACAATTTCAGGAATAATTACAATGGTAAGCATATGTATAGAGACAAAAAGAAATCCCCTGAAGAAATCAGTCAGTCTGTCCGTGATGAGGCTCGATATCAGTGACTCTCCAGATGCTGACACGTGGCAGATGACGTGGCCCAGAACCTACAAGAAAGGATCGAGAACTTCAGTTGGGATCACATCTCGGGCCTCCGAGTCCGAGGAGTCTCCTGACCTTCGGCGGCCTTCTAGACCATCCCCCGGCTCGTTTCCGAGCTATCACAGAACCAAGCTGCCTCGGCCTCCAGCTCGTGCCCGAGCCTCCCGCCGAGCTCTTTTTCCTCGGTCTCACAGACCGACCCACGGCGCTGATCACAGGCACCTCCGCCACGGCTCCGCGAATCTCTCCATGCGCGAGATATCCGCCGCCCACGATCCCGCGTCCCACGCCATCACGATCCCTTATTAACGAGCCTGTCTCATCATTAATGCGGGATCCCGCCTATCACGCAGGCGTGACGCCAGGGGCGTAACGGCCGGCGTGATTCTCGCGCCCGCCTGCCCATTGCTGCCGCTATATAAACCCCTCTCTCAGACGATCGAGGTAAGACATTTTTACTCCACTAGGCAGTTACTCTGCCAAAATACCCCATCTAACTTGATCGTCGGAGGGTCCTCGATGGCACAACCATCCCGGGACTTCTTTGCAGGTAGCTCGGCCACAACCACCCAAAACCCATTGAGATCCACACGCTTCAGGAGTCAACCCTCCAACTCAACCTCAGCCGTCCATCAGCAAACGAAGAGATCAACGGAAGATAGCATCTGAAGGAGATCCAGAGATCCATCAGTTGGCGCCGTCTGAGGGAAACGTTGTTCCACTCAACCAAAAGTTCATCTTCCGATCTCGACTACATGGCAAGCGGTGACCGCGACGATCCAAGCACCAGCCGTCAGCCTCCCCACAGTGGAGACGAAGGAGAATCCCCTCCTCTACCGAATGCCATTCACGCCCTATCCGCTCGGATAGATCGACTCACGTCCGTCGTGGATGCGCTCGTCCGTGTCGAAGTGGCCGGGCAAGCTCTCCAGGTCGCCGCTCCCCCTCCGCAGGATCGGGACCCCTACAGAGGGAGAGAAGACTCTGCCCACGTTGGCAGGACCGATCACCGCCTCGCAGTCTCCGGCGGCCGCAGATCCCCCGGGCCGACATATTCAATGACCCGGTGGGTGCCGCACAGTTTAACTCCGAGATCTTACGCCAAAGCGCCTCGCCCCGAGCCCCATCGCGCCCCTGTCCCTCCCGAGGAGGTGTCGGTCAGCTCGCCTGCACCCAGGCATGACCGACACCCCCTCCCTCAACGAGGTCGCGCGCACGGGACTCGCCACGGCAGCTCGAAAACGACCTCGCCAGGAGACCTGAGGAACGTCATCGAACGGAATCGGGGCCGTGGCTAAGCAGAGGTCTCCGGCAGCAGATGCCAAAAATCAAAATATGCCGACTCATCGGGATACCACGGCCGACTCGACGCCCTCAAAAAGAAGATCGAAGGTATGCATCGGGAAGGTCGTCATTCGAGCGACGGGGCTAAATACGCCGCCGACTCGCTCACAAAGCCCTTCACTGAGGAGCTTCTCTCCATCCATGTCTCCTCCCGGAACAATCCCCAGAAGGTTTCACTCTTCGACGGGAAGTCCGACCCGAAGGATCACTTGGACGCGTTCACAGCCGGGATGAGTTTCCAGGACTTTTCCGACGCCGCCCAATGCCGTTCTTTCCCGGACACTCTCATTCGCTTCGGTTGAGACTGGTTCCGAGGACTCACGCCACGCTCAATCTCACCCTTCGATGAGCTGGCCACCCAATTCATCGGCCACTTCGTCGGGAACAGACGGCAGAAGTGAACCGTCGACCACCTCTTCACTATAAAGAGCGGGGATAAAGAAACCATCAAAGGGTACGTCATCCACTTCTACAATGTCCTCCTCGAAGTCCCGGAACACCGGGACGAAACGATCATAACGGCACTCAGGTCGGGTCTTAGGCACAAGGAGTGGTTACGCTCTTTTGCATTAGCGCAATGATTGTTATAAATTCTTGTTGTGTAGTATGTAAAATTGTAAAGAAATCACAACCAAAAATTATTTGACCGCAATCAACTACGGTGTCGGATGTAGATTGTAAGTGAGTGCGGATCGTCCACAGGGACAGTGTAATAGTTCGTCTTTTGAATTAGATGAGTCGAAACTTTAAAGAAAAGAAAACAAAATAATTCAAGATTTGTATTTGAAGTTCAAGAATTAGAAAAAACTAGATCTAATAACAAGAAAAAGATAGAATCAAGAATTGATAATTTGTTGATTTTTCCAAACCAAATATCAAGAATCGAAATGAGGCTCGTAGGAATCGATCGGATCTATAGATGTGATGTAATCTTACAATGTCGTATTCTTATCCTTCGATGAGTTGATACTAGATCGATGATGATCGACAAGAATTAGGGATTTCTAGTGAAACTAGGGTTTCATCTCATCCCTTGTTCTTTCATCGATATCATTCATATTCTAGCCTCTAGTAAATTCAAGAAACGATCGTAGATTCCTAATTTCGAGCGATAACAATCAAGAAAGCATCGCTACGAAACTAGGTCATCGATTCTTGACTTTGCTAGGGTTTACAAAACTCGTAGGACTTAAAAATCGTATTAAGATTTGTTACATCATCATTCTATTGATCGTCTCGACTCCTTTACGAGCAGAGTTTTACTCAAACATCATCACAAGAACTACAATCATAAATTGAGATCGAATCATGATGCAAGAATTTAAAGAAAGCAAGATTCAAGAATTTCACCTTTTATTTATATCAACAATTTCGTTACATTCGCTCAAGAACTACAAGAGGAAGAACTCGATTGTCGATTTGGCTTCGCTCGTCTCCGTGGGTCGCGGATCGGCTTGGATCACTTACCCGATTGAAGATCGGCTCGGCTCCTAAAAGGTTGAAGGCTTCTTGCTTGATTGGTACTCAAGATCTTGAATTTGGAGTGGAATTAGGGTTAGGGTTTCGCACAAGCCTTGTCACTAGACTTGTGGAAGAAGATGAAGAATTAGAATTTTAGGAATATCAAAGATTAACCTCAACCCTTAGATCTAGGCTCCTATTTATAGACATCTAAACCCTAGATCTAGGATTTCAAATTTTAAGTTTCCCTCCAAAAGTTTGTTGAGCAAATTTAAATTTCCCTCCAAAAGTTAGTTAGAGGAGAAGCTTCTAGATGTGATTAGTTAGGAGCTTAATTAGGATTAGCCTTGCTTAATGATCTTTGCTGATCTGGCAGTAGCTTCGAGAGAATTCTGGAATTTGACATATCAGAAATGAATGTGGGCCCTGATATTGAGATTCTGCACTGAAAATTAAGCTCTGACGTGTCCAAACCGCCGCGGATCCGCGGCCCAAGCAGGCTCATGCCGCGGATCCGCGGCTCCTTGTGGGCCTTGGGCTTCCAACTTTTCTGGTAATTCTCTATATACTATTTGGGCCTTGTTTTGATGTGTTGATTTGTATTTCTCCCTCTGAATTGCTACCAGGTCTGAAATCATTGAGTTGGCGTAATTTTGATCAGCTCTTGGTTTTTCTTCCGTATTTTCCTGCACAGACTCAAGACAAGTGTTGCGCAAATACAGAAATGATGCGATGCCATGAAATGCGGTTAATTTCCTTTAAAGTGTCGGTTTAAAAGTCTAACACATGAAATCTGATATTTAACGACTGATTTGCTAATATGTGAAATATGAATACCGAACACTTCTAAATGAGTGCAAATGTTAGGGAAATTGCCGTGTTAAAAATACATTATTTTCGACTGATCAAATACCCCCAAACTTAATTTCGATCGTCTCGAGCGAATTGTTTTATTAAAAAGAGAAGGAGAAAATAAAGAAAGAGAAAAACTAACTAGCACACTTTCGTAGGCAACACGATTGCACTGAGCACGTGCAATAAGCCTTTAAACCTCTAGGTGTCCCTAGTAGGAGGAGTGTTGTCTCCTGAGGGTTTTCAGCGGATTGCACCCACAAAATCCAATAATAAAAGGAAGATCATGAATATTACATTTAAAGAAAAGAATTGCAAAAGAAAAGCTTCGAAAATTAGGGTTTCCAACTAAGCTAGCTTTTCGGTTGTCATGAGCCCTATCTTAATAGTCATGAAAAGATGTTAGAAATCACGTCCTCCCTCAATAAAACATCATCTTATTCTTCATTCCTATCTTTCTTCCAAACATCGATCATATAACCCTGCGTGTGTGTAAAGACATCCCTACACCCGGAGAATTCAATTCAAGCTATCATACTCTTGCCCATCAGCCTCAGTACTTTTTAATTAATGAATATTTAGGATTACTCACACACTTTCATGCGACCGTTAATACTTTTTGAGGTACTAACCGACCGATTACTCACGTGCTTGCTTCTTTGGTGTTTTTCCTCGTCTTGCACCACCTAAGGCATAGCAGTGACTCCCAGACCAGTTGGCCTTAGGGCACTAGGTGAAGAAGCACCCTCGCTATATATTTTTTATTGCCCTCGGTGATAACAAAACCAGTGTCCATTTTTCTCACCACTTTATATTTTCTTCATTTCATTTTTTTTTATTTCCTTCATACTTTTGGCTTTAAGACAAGAGCATTTCAAGGTATCCTCTACTATCCCAGGCTTCAAGACGTGTGTAAGTGCGAATAGCAGGGTATCAACGTTCAAAATGTTTGGCTTCCATAATAGAAACTATTTTTCAGACTTATTTTTATCCTCAGATTAGTGACTTCCTTCATCTTACTAACCCTTGGGACAACGGCTCATAACTACTTATTACTAGTTCGTATAAGAAAACTTCTAATTTTCTTAGTTTTCTTAAATTTTTCTAATCTCATGGATGTAATTTTTCACTATCTAATCTTTTATTATCTTATTTATGTACAAAAATATTTTTATAGTTTTTATAAATTTTTTTTAAATTTTTATAGTTTTTCAAACATGTTTTGTGCTTATGCAAATGATATGCAAATGATGCAAAAATAAGCACAAACCTTCCCCAAACTTGTTTTCAACAGTATCCTTACTGTTGCCTTCAGCTAAATCTTGAAAAACCTGTAAGCTTGGGAGGAATTTATTAGTGGGGATAAAATATTTAAGTGAAGAACCTCCCCCAAACTTATTTTTGGCTCAATATTTTGTAAAAATTTTCTTTTTAAGAGCCAGAAAAAATGTCCCCCCCAAACTTGAATTATGCAATGTTAATCTTTGAAAATCACATGAGGGGGTCAAAAATCAGTGGTCGATGCCAAGCTTTGCAAAGACCGAATGTCAACACCAACCATTCAAAAATTTTACCAATGCAGTGCTCTGGTTGGTGGAAGAAAAAGTGGGGAAAGGGTAAGGGGTGGAATAGAATGTGTGTGCGTCTCGTATTGGAGAGACGATGCAGTGAATATGATGGATTACTCGCATTCTTTTTACAGTTCAGAAGAAGGGGTGGAGGTTCACTTTCATTGATTGGGAGATGATTCATCTCAACACCCGTGTCATTTAAAAATGCGAGTTCATCAGCGAAGATCTCCTCAAAAGTTCCATCAATACCCCGATGAATAATGTCATCACAAAGCGCGGGGTGATCTTCAGACTCTAAAAGCAGTTCATAATCAGTGTTAGTTGTTGACCCGGACGTCTCGGTGGAAGAGTCCGTATGTGTATGATACATAGTTGAGTCAAACAATAACGTATGAAAAGAGTCAAGATCGATAACAGGAGGATCATCAAATTCGCTGCTGTCGACATCCATTAAGTCGACAGAACATACCTGAGCAGTAGGTTCGGAGGGTACACTTCCCAACTTGTAAATGTTCAGCTCTATTGACCTATTCCCGAAAGATAGGGTCATAGAACCATTACGACAGTTGATTATTGCATTGGAAGTGGCCAAAAAGGGGCGACCTAAAATCACCGGAATTTGATTCCGTGGGTTCGCTACAGGCTGTGTATCAATTACAATAAAATCTACCGGTAATATAAATTCTCCGATTTTTATTAACACATCCTCCAGTTCACCCCTAGGTTTAGTGATTGATCGGTCAGCCATCTGGAGAGTTATGCTCGAGGGCTTTAACACTCCGATACCTAGTTGCTCGTATACCGAATAAGGAAGTAAGTTAACACTAGCGCCAAGGTCAAGTAATGCACGGTTGATGTGTTTCTCCCCAATAGAAATGGAAATAGTAGGACAACCAGGGTCCTTACGTTTCCGTGGTAATTGTTGGGGAAAAGCCGTGTCTACAGTACTTGACATAAAGATTTTTTTAGGCACTTGAGTCTTCCTCTTCCTAGTGCACAAGTTCTTAAGGGTTTTTGCATAGGACGGAACTTGTTGAATAGCATCTAGGAGAGGGATGTTGATGTTAACTTCCTTAAACATGTTCATGATCTTCTCCATATGTGGACTCGGTGTGTTAGCCCTTAACCGATTAGGGTAAGGTGCTTTAGCAATAAGCGCTGGGTCTATCATAGGAGAAGGAAGTGTTTGTGGACCCGATCCCAAAATAGAAGTGGGGATCGTCCGTGGAGGGGTAAAAGAGGTGGGCTGAAGTGGCGATCCTTTTGGGAAACGAAGAATAGGCTCGGAAGAAAGTGGTGGGGTAGAAGAACTGGGGTCAGAATTAGAAGTGTGTGTGTGAGGAAAGGTCTCAGCCGGGGTGTTATTGATTGATTTATCAGTATCAAACTCTTCCCCAAGGTAATGGTCCAGCACTCTTCCAGATCTCAACGTGGTTGCATTCATAAGATGTGAATAGCCAGGATTGGGCACAGGTTGAGCTGGAAGTTTCTCTTTCTCTCTTGCACTCATTTCGGCTTTTAGTTGTGCAATTTATGCTTCCATCGATTTGATATTATCATTTTGAGAGACAATGATCTTCATCACATTCTCGATGGAAGATTGCAAACTTGCCGTCCCTTAAATGGATTGTTTCATGAAAGTATCCAAGGTTTGTGCTAGTGCAGAGGTATTATCTGTACCGATCAGTTGCAAAGGACTAGACGGTGCAAAAGTGTTGGCCGGATTTTGAAAGTTTTGTGCTTGGAAGGGGTGCTGACTTAATTGAAGTGGTGGCTGCTGTTGTGGTGAAGGGACCGTTTGGAAATTATTTTGGGTTGGAACCGTGTTTTGAGATTGTGATTGGTTCCAAGCAAAGTTAGGGTGATTCCTCCAACCCTGATCATATGTGGAGGAAGATGGATCGTTTCTAGGTCTTTGAAATGCGGCATTGGTATGCTCATGACCTTGAAACGGACATTCTTCCGTCAAGTGAGACGGATCAGAACAGCATCCACATACAGTTTTGGAGAGTGACATTTGATTTAGGGTGGCGGCTAAAAATTTATTTTCCATATTCTCGAGTTTCTTATTGATAGCTGCAATGTCAGCTCTAACTCCTATGGAAATATCATTGCCATCCCTAGACGATTGACTCACACCCTCCCACTGTAAAGATTTTTCAGCGAAATCTTCTAGAAAGTTCCAGGCTTCCCCATCATCTTTGGTCATAAAGTTGCCTTGACACATGGATTCAAGGGTCTGTCTTGTGTAAGGAGTAATGCCCTTATAAATGATTCGACACAGATCCCATCTCGGGATGCCGTGATGTGGACATTGGACTAACAGTTCCTTGAAACGTTCAAGACATTTTGAAAATGTTTCATTTGGAAGCTGGGTGAATTGATAGATTTCGCTACGGACTCGAGCTGTTTTGTGATGTGGGTAAAATTTCTTAAGGAATGCTTTGACGAATTCGTCCCAATTTGAAATGGAATGTGCGGTAGTGTTATATAGCCACTTCTCGGCTAAATCGCACAAGGTGAATGGGAGAAGACGTAGACGTAAAGCATCCACAGAAAGCTGTGAAGTACCCATCATTGCGCATACATTTTCAAATTTCGTGATAAACACGTATGCGTCTTCAGACTCGAGACCGTGAAATTTTGGTAGAAGGTTGATATATTGGGGTTTTATTTGAAAATTTTCCCCGTTGGCTGGTGGAGTGGAAAGACAGGTGGAAAGTGGACTTCGTGTTGGATAGCACCTCTCTTGGAGAGAGATGCGAGGTGGATTCTGCGCACCAACGGACGGCGGCAGAGTAGTGGAAAAGAAGTTCGATGGAGGTAGATCCATCGATGTGGGTGTGGTGGTGGGTAAAAGAAAGGTAAATGTAGAAATACCGACTTTTGGGTCGATGCGGGAAACGCAGACTAACGGGCACTAGAAACCCGTGTCCAGCCTATCTTGCACTAAAAAGGGTTAGTACAAGTGGCAGCGTGAATTTATAATTAGGGTTGTTCCCCTCCGAACGGCGGCCGAGACGTTAGGACGTCTGTGCCTGTGATTCGGGGCAGATGCTATATGGTTTTATCCGTCCACCTCTCCGAAAATGCCAAGTTGATTTATGGCACCGTGTATCGGAGGTTTAGACGGATGCGGCCGATGTAGCAGACTTCGTCAGATTCCCCCTCGCTTGAGGGGTTTTTGATTGTGGGGACGCTCTTCCCTGCAGGCGCAAGCCCCTGCAGTTAATTACGCTACCAAGTCGTGGCAGCCACTTTCTCCTTCTCCAGAATTTCACTTCGTGTCGTGGGTGTTTGTTTTGTTTGTGGTTGCCCGTGGATTATATACGGAGACTATTTATTTCGTCGCCCGTAGGACGTGGATTAGTCCAAATCCGTATTTACTTAGATTTGGATTTGGTGTTTTTAGTTTAAGGATACGTTAGCCGTATTGAGGCTAAGATCAACTTAAACGTTCGTTAAGGATACGCTAGTCCCGTTTAGGACTACGACCGACTTAACGTGGTGATCCATTTAATATATGGCCGTCGGGACTCGTCGCCTCTCTGACGTCGTTGAAGGATTACAACGATAGGTGTCAGAGGAGTTCAGAGATGTACCCTAGGACTAGAGTTGACTTGGAGTTTTATAGTTCATTTGAATGTTTAAGGATACGTTAGCCGTGTTTGGGGCTAAGATCAACTTAAACGGGACCGTTTAGATCCGGCAAGAGAGCGTTTGAGGGCTCTATTGTTCCAGTTTAGGGACGTGGTGGTCCATGTTCCAGTTTGGGGACGTGGTGGTCCGTCGCCAGTTTAGGGACGTCTCGGTCCGGTATTAGTTTAAGGACGTCTCGGTCCGATATTAGTTTAAGGACGTCTCGGTCCGATATTAGTTTAAGGACGTTTCGGTCCATCATTAGTTTAAGGACGTTTCGGTCCGACATTAGTTTAAGGACGTTTCGGTCCATATTCATGTGTGGTCGTTGGGACCCGTCACCTCTCTGACGTCGTTGAGGAATTACAACGATAGGTGTCAAAAGAGTTCGGAGATATACCCTCGAACCGGATGTAAATTGATTTAGGAGAGCAGTTGTACTCAGTCAATTTAGTTTGAGGACTTACGGCCATGATTGGGCTAAGTCCAGTTTTAACAACGAGGTCGTCGATATAGCATTCGACGATTTCATGTATAAGGTCATCGAAGATCTTTGTCATGGCCCTTTGATAAGTGGCACCGGCGTTCTTTAAACCGAAGGGCATCACCTTGTAGCAGAATATACCCAAAGGAGTCCTGAAGGCGGTGTGCTTCTGGTCTTCGGGATGCATCTTTATCAGGTTATACCCCGATGAGCCGTCCATGAAGGAGAAAATCTCATGCGTAGACGTGTTGTCTATCATTAGTTCGGTGACTGGCACTGGGAAATCATCCTTCGGGCAAGCTTTATTGAGATCCCGAAAATCCACGCATATGCGCACAGTCCCATTTTTCTTCATCACCGGGACGATGTTGGCGATCCATTCAGGGTATTGAACTTCCTGAATGAAGCCAGAGTCGATCAGCTTCTTGACCTCAGCATTGATGCTCATCTCAAGCTCGAGTCGCATTCTCCTCGGCACCTGTTTGACTGGTTTGATGTCCGGGGATATCGCCAATCTATGCACAGTGATTTCTGGATCCAATCCCGGCATTTCGGAATAGTTCCACGCGAAGCAATCTCTATGCTGCAGAAGTACATCCTTTAACGTAGCTACCCTTTCTTCAGATAGTAACTCGCTGATGAATGTCGGTCGTGGATCGTTTGCCGCCCCCAACTCAATCTTCTTGAGGTTATCTGCAGTGGTATGGACTCCATCTTCCAGCTCTTTTGGCGCTGGTGGGAATTCTGAGATTATTTCGTCGTTGCTGTTTTCGAAGCACCAAGGGAGCTCATCTATGTCCTCGGGCTCTTCTTTTAATATTGTAATCATGTGACAGGTGCGAATTCGCTTCCAATTACAATGTGGAACCCGTTCTTCTCTCGTGGCCTTGGGTTCGTGCTTCTGTGGCGGCGTTACCTTCCAGTTGTCAGACAGAGCGAACTTGCCGAGCTGGTACTGATCTTCGACCCAATTCTTAAAGGTGAAGCAGTCTTCGAGCGGATGCCCTATTACTCGATGGTAAGAGCAATAGTTTGGGCCAAAGACCTCGCTTGCTTGCTCGGGGTGCTGGGATTCCGGCAATGTAAGCAATTGATGCTTTAGAGCAAGATCAAGTATCTTCTTCGTCTAGTCCCGAGGAAACGAGTACGCTCGACCCATTTTCTTCATGAGGGATAGATTAATAACGCTCAACTCCCGTTTGCGTGGCTTCTTAGCCCTGCTTTGTTGTTGTTGAGCGCCTTTTTGGGCTTTCAACTTATTTCTGCTTTTGCGCCGAGCCTTCTTTATAACAGGTTGACAAGGAGCGGCATTTTCATCCTTTACGGCCTGTTGGAAAAGGCGTTGCGTCTTGGATTTCTCATAAATGGCCGTCTCGCGGTTGTGATCATATCGGACTTTTTGACCAGCTTTCTTTATAAGTCTGTCCATTTGTTCCTCGAACGACGGACTGGGCTCCTTTGCATCTGGAACTTTCACTGGTTTAGGATTAGCGTCCTCCCATTGAGCATCCGCTTCTTCATCGAGATCATACACGACGTAACAGCCGGGCAGTAACTCTCGTTTCTTTGACCGGATGTATCCAAGCCCTTTTGTTTCCATTCTCCCGTTAGGCAGTTTGCGTTGAGTCCCGGGAACGTTCCAGACCCTGTCATAGAATTTGGCCTTTCTAACGGTCTGTTTGAAGGATATCCCCTGGCGTTTTAGCAGCTTCTTCAAACCCTCTGTATAATATCTGGGAAGACGGATAGGCTGAAGCTTGTCGAGCGTAGGATCCGCGCTATGCCAGATTTCTTTTTTCACCTTGGTTTCTTCAGAGCGGTAGAACAGAATTGCTTTCTCGCTTTCTCGCCTGGGAGGGATGTAGAATGTTTGTAGCTCTTCTACATTGTAAATATTAAGTGCATCCAGTTCTTTATGGTGTTTAAGCGGCACCATGGCGACTTGCAGACTTTGCTCTTCGTCAGCGAACGTTCGTATTGAAGGTCGAGCAGAGAATACAGCATGGACTTCATCTTCCGAGTCGCTGCCAAAGATCAACGTAGGAGCTGATGGTCCCGGCTTGTTGTGTTGGGGCGGACCCGAATAAACTATCTCCTCTTCCTCTTCAGTATCACTACCGAAGACCGGGATGGTGGCGTTAGTTTTGTTCTCCGGCTTGTGACACTTCTCTGTGTCTTCGAAATCCGGTAAGAAGTATTTGGCATCTTCGTATTTGTGGACCTCGTTCACAGAGAACGGGTTCAGTTCTCCTGTCACGGTATACTCGAAACCATCCTTAAAATACTTTATACACTGATGTTGTGTAGAAGGGATGATGTTGTACTCGTGTAACCATGGTCGGCCGAGCAAAGCGTTGTAGCATGTCTTGGCGTCTATGACGTGGAACTTAATGTCCGTGACGAGTAGCCCGAAGCGTAGCGTCAGTATCACAGATCCAAGAGTCTTTGACGATTGGGAGTCGAACCCGGAGATGGTGATCTTGTCCCGAGCAAGGTGCTGGACGCTCATACAGATTTCCTTCAACACCCGTACGTTGAGTAGGTTAACAGACGACCCGTTATCGATCAGGATTTTGCCTATCTTTATATCATGGCAGTATCCCGAGATATAGAGAGGGCGGTTGTGTTCGCACGTCCCAAGTAGAAGGTCTTCATCGCCAAAAGTAACATCAGCCGTGTGCACCTCCTCCAATTCATCTTTCATCTTTTCCTCGGCCAGGCATGCTTGGAATTGTTCCGGGTCTTGGAGCGCCTTAACCAACGAATCTCTTACCTCTTTTGATAGCAAAAGGGCGTCAAGAATGCTGAGCTGTGAGGGCAGCTTCCTCAGATGTGCTAAGACATTGTAATCCACCTTATTCTTCTTTGGTGGGTCTTTGGCAGCTAGCTCTTCCACCATTTGGTCATCTAAGACGATATCTTCAGTGGCCTTTTCTTTCCCTTTATCTTTTTTGTTCGAGGGTCCAAGGTTCTTTTCGGGCAGCGTGAGATTACGTAGCCGGATATTTTCGCAAACCTTCGGTTCTTCTTCTTTTCTCGAAGCGGACTCTTTAAAGAGAGGGGCAAGTTCTAGTTCTTCATCAGAATCACTCCCGAATGTAGGCACTTGTGATCCACCGGTGTTAACCATGCAACAATCGCCAGCAGTTCTTTTAATCCCTTCGGTCGTATTTCTTTGTTCCAGACGAGTTTTACGCTTTTCCCGCTTAAAGTGTTGTCGATGAGCAACATATCCTTGCCACCATCTATCGAAAGCTTTGCACTCTTGAGTGGGGTGCGAAATCTTTTGATGATATAAGCAATAGGAGGGATGCGTTTCCCTTTCACCAGTGACGTTTCCTTCAGAGGATGGTAGCTTCATTCCCATTGATATGGCCTTAGCAAACTTTTTCCTCATCTTGAATTGGTTTTTGTCGGTAGCGGGGGTGTTTAGCTCCAATGGGATCGTCTCAGCTCCTTCATCAAGTCGTTGGCGTTTGGCCCTTTCGAATATAACCGCCTCGCGCTCCCTATCATCTTTACTTTTCAACCGAGCTTCATTAAGGAATGCGTCAATTAATTCATCTGATGGCCCTAAAACTTTTGGTTCAGGACCTGCCCCCAGCTTTTCAGTGCAAGGAGTCTCCTCCTCGTTTGTGGCCGAATGGGAAATCATATGACAGCTCGCCACATATTCCTCGGATTCATCCGATGAACTTTCTCCCTCATCTTTTTCTTGAAAAACGTGATTGAGGAACTCCTGGAGCGTAATGGGAGTCCGTGCCTTCTGATTGTATTCCTCCAGCGCGTCAATTTATTTTTGTAAGTCCGTGCGCTTGTCGCCAGGCTTCACGGGCTTCTTAGATTTCTTCTTCTTCTTTTTCAAAGATTTTGACGGCTGGCTGCAAGTGCTTGAACCACCACCATCAGTCTTTGGAGTTGGACGTGGCTTCAACATCCCTTCAATGACCTGCGGTTCCAACGGGTTCTTCCACTCGATCGCTGGACATATCTGAAGATCGTTTAGCATCCTCTTTGTCTTGGCTGATAATACAACCTCCCAAGGAGCTTCTTCAATGACAGAGCATGTTGCCCCCGGCGTATTCGTCCCCTTAGAGGTGTGTGGCTGCGGGGGATTCACCTTCCATTTGTCGGATAACGCGAACTTGCCCTGTCGGTACTGGTTTTCAAGCCAATTCTTTAAAACGTAGCAATCTTCGATCGAATGGCCTACTACTCGATGATAAGGACAGTAGTTGGGTTCGTTGACGTCACTTGGTTGCAACAGACGTTTTGGATCTGGCAGATTTATGAGTCCGTTGCGCAACGCCAGCTCGAATAACCTCCTCGTTTTATCGCGGGGAAAGGAATAAGGACGTCCCATCCTATCCTCAAGGGGCACGTAGGGGCGTATATTACTCTGATGAGCAACTGGCTTCGAGTCGCTCGGTTGTTGTTGAGCATTAGCGACGACGATCGCTTTTCCTTTCCCTTTGTCATTTCGGGAGTCCGGCCTTGGAAGAGGGGGTTTATGGCCCATTTGATCCATTTGCGCTAGTTTGTCAATCAAGGCCTGGAAGGTAGTTGGCTTGAAAAACATCATAAATTGTGAGATGGTTGCTTGCGGATCAAGGGTTCCCACAAACATACCCACCGCGGGAGCTTCTTCAAAGCGCTGCTCACACTTCGACCATAAGTTCCGCCATCGTATAGCGTACTGAACCCACGTCTCGCCGGGTTTTATCCTGGCGTTAATCAGTGCCGTCATCGGGGTACGTTCACTGGCGCTTGCAAAACGCTGAGTAAACTGCAGCTCCATCTCCGCGAAGGTTTTAATAGAGTCGTTCGGGAGCTCAGAGTACCATTCAAACGCCGTATCTGATAAGCTTCCAACAAACTGGCGAAGCAACAGCTTGTCATCACCACCGGTGTTGCCGCAGAGCGCCCTGAACTGGGCAACATGCTGGTGAGGATTGCCCGTCCCCTTGTAGACATGGAACTTGGGAATTGTGTAACCGGGTGGGTACTTGATTTGATCGTACCAACTTGGATATGGCTGCCCCGTTTTTACGACCTGACCGGCCGCTTCGGTCGCATGATGAACCCGTATTTGCTGGGCGATGTACTCATCCAAATCAGCTTTGGAGATTGTATCCTCCTTGGCCATCGACAGAGCTGGTGGAGGATTTGATGTTTCTCCCCTATCGTCTCCAAGGACGATCGGGGGCTCTTCAGCCGGAGGATCTTGTTGTATCATCATCCCTATCATGTCTTGGAAGAAGAGGCCCATACGCTGTATGTTGGCTGCTTGTTCAGCAGCCTCTTTGTCCTTCTTCTCCAATATCCGACGAAGGAATTCGGCGTCGGTTTCTTCCTCTTGGCGTTCATCCGAGGACGTTTCAAGGTTTTCTTTTGGCCCTGTAAGTGCGGCCATAGCGTTCATCATTTCTTGGAGCTTCTGCTGCTGCTCCTGAAGCCTTGGTCACCGACCTCGTAAGCGGCCTATGACCCGTGGATGCACGGCTGTCTTCTTTTCCCGATGCCATGTAAACCGTATGAACTGTTATGCCCCCTGACTTGGGGCGTTTAGGTTCACCATTTTTAACTTTTGCCGCTGACGCGGGAGTTTTCTCTGGCCTCCTTCTTTTGTGGGCCGTTGAGATTGAAGGAACCGTTGAAGTGGGCATCCTAGCAGCTGCTGTCCCCCGCTGTTTAATGGGACGGTCCTTGTCTTTTTCCACCTTCGCCTTTTTCTGGTGGCGAGAGTGACCTGGGTCAATCACGGAGTCTTGAATCCTCCGCCAAACTTTATAAATTCTTGAAGACAGCCGTTGAGGGAGCTGTTCTTGTTTTGTTTCCGGAACTCTCTCCACAGGCGGAGGAGATCTTTTCAGTGTAGCGGTTGGAGAATTCTTACGTACCCTCCTCAGCAGTTCGAAGCTGTTCCCAGTTGGAACAGCAGCGTTGACTTCCCCCACTGGAGCCGGTGGAGTTAGCCTTGAGGGGGAGTTGCCCCCTGCCTTCCTCACTCGTTGCCAATGGCGACGTCGAGCATGACGAGCCGTTGGGACTGGCTCGGAGATTGAAACATCTTCTTTTTTCCCCCTGTTTGAATGAGGCGTCGCTGGTGTTAACCTCTTAAAGACTGAGTTTGTCTTTTGAGGGGTAATATTCAACCTGTCGAAGACGGATCCTCGAGCAGGGGCAGGAGCAGGAATCGTCAGTCTTGAAAAGACTGACTCTTTGACAGGGGAAGCTGCCTTGACGACTTCTGGAGCAGCAGTTATTGCTTTCCTTGGGATAGCCAGTTTAGAGTTCTGATTTAGCCTGGTGAAAACAGAGGCTGTCGGTTTGGTAGTGGGCGACCCGTTGACAGGGGTCGTCATAGCAGTGAGCCGGTCGAAGACCGACTTTTTGTTCACTTCCGGTGCGGGTATTGGCGCAGGAAAGCTTGTAGGTAGGATCATGGTCCCGAAGAATAGGCCAGTGGTGGCTTGGGTCACCTGGTCTACTGGCAGAGTGAGGAAGGAAGCCGCTTGGGGCCCATATGCTACACCTCCGGAGGAGGTGGAGCGTCCATTGCAGTGGCACTTCAAGCAGTTGGTGCTGTTAGAGGCCATTGAATCTTGAGTTTTGTGCCAGGCAAGAGACCAAATCTTAGTAACTTGAAATCCGAAGGCAACCATTTAACAAACCGCGATTGGTTCGTGAAGACGACACACGAAGTGTGGAGTGGAAAGAGGAAAAGGTCCCACCGGGCGTGCCAGAATCTGTTCCCCTCCGAACGGCGGCCGAGACGTTAGGACGTCTGTGCCTGTGATTCGGGGCAGATGCTATATGGTTTTATCCGTCCACCTCTCCGAAAATGCCAAGTTGATTTATGGCACCGTGTATCGGAGGTTTAGACGGATGCGGCCGATGTAGCAGACTTCATCAGATTCCCCCTCGCTTGAGGGGTTTTTGATTGTGGGGACGCTCTTCCCTGCAGGCGCAAGCCCCTGCAGTTAATTACGCTACCAAGTCGCGGCAGCCACTTTCTCCTTCTCCAGAATTTCACTTCGTGTCGTGGGTGTTTGTTTTGTTTGTGGTTGCCCGTGGATTATATACGGAGACTATTTATTTCGTCGCCCGTAGGACGTGGATTAGTCCAAATCCGTATTTACTTAGATTTGGATTTGGTGTTTTTAGTTTAAGGATACGTTAGCCGTATTGAGGCTAAGATCAACTTAAACGTTCGTTAAGGATACGCTAGTCCCGTTTAGGACTATGACCGACTTAACGTGGTGATCCATTTAATATATGGCCGTCGGGACTCGTCGCCTCTCTGACGTCGTTGAAGGATTACAACGATAGGTGTCAGAGGAGTTCAGAGATGTACCCTAGGACTAGAGTTGACTTGGAGTTTTATAGTTCATTTGAATGTTTAAGGATACGTTAGCCGTGTTTGGGGCTAAGATCAACTTAAACGGGACCGTTTAGATACGGCAAGAGAGCGTTTGAGGGCTCTATTGTTCCAGTTTAGGGACGTGGTGGTCCATATTCCAGTTTGTGGACGTGGTGGTCCGTCGCCAGTTTAGGGACGTCTCGGTCCGGTATTAGTTTAAGGACGTCTCGGTCCGATATTAGTTTAAGGACGTTTCGGTCCATCATTAGTTTAAGGACGTTTCGATCCGACATTAGTTTAAGGAAGTTTCGGTCCATATTCATGTGTGGTCGTTGGGACCCGTCACCTCTCTGACGTCGTTGAGGAATTACAACGATAGGTGTCAAAGGAGTTCGGAGATGTACCCTCGAACCGGATGTAAATTGATTTAGGAGAGCAGTTGTACTCAGTCAATTTAGTTTGAGGACTTACGGCCATGATTGGGCTAAGTCCAGTTTCAACATCTTTTGTCTTTGGCTTATGCTAGGGTTTTTCCCCTTTTTAGTAATGCACTGCATTATTCTTGTTTTGGTTGGACTCTGCCCTTTTATAAATGATGCAGAGCATCTATCTTGTTTGGGCTCTGCCCTTTTAATGCATTGCATTTTGTTTTGTTTGGGCTCTGCATTGCATTTTGTTTTAATTCAACATTTAAGATATTGATCTTGTTCTTAGATCATTGATCTTTTCAGAAAACTTTCTTTTTAGGAGCTCTCTGAATTCTTTCTCTGTTTCTCTGTCAATGTTCTCTCTTCTTCTCTTTTTTTTTATTTTAGAAAGAAGGATCATTGGTCGTTGGAACCCACCACCTCTCCGACGACACTGAGAGATTACAGCGCCATATATCGAAGGTGTGGAGGGATGTACCCTTTGAACCATGTCTCACTCATTAGGGGGGAAGAACAGGCTGGAGCTTAAACTTCTCACTGCTGAAAAAGGCTTCTTTGCGTTCGCGCACGTGCGTCGCACGTGTTGGGCGCTCATATTTACACGCAGCGCACATGGATCTTGCGCATATGCGCATTATGGGTGGGAGCAAGCTCCTATGGAGAACGAGTCTCCTTTTAATTGAATATTCTCATGTGGTGCGCACGTGCGTTGCACGTGGTGCGCGCGTGGCGGGCACATGTGCGTTGCACGTGGCGCACATGCGCATTATGAGGAAAAGCAGAGCTTCTATATATGGAGAACAAGCTCCTTTTAATATTATTAAATGTTCTCATGTGGTGCGCACGTGCGTTGCACGTGGTGCGCGCGTGGCGAGCACACGTGCGTCGCACGTGGCGCACATGCGCATTATGAGGAGAAGCAGGGCTTCTATATATGGAGAACATGCACCTTTTAATATTATTAAATGTTCTCATGTGGTGCGCACGTGCGTTGCACGTGGTGCCGCATGGCGGGCACACGTGCGTTGCACGTAGCGCACATGGCGCTTGCGCATATGCGCATTATGGGGAGGAGCATGCTCCTATCTTGGAGAACTAAGCTCCTTTGAGTATTGAATCCTTTAAGGATTTAACTCTACCCTTTCTAAGAGGTATCCCCTCTTATTTATATGGGAGTGGTAGAGAAGCCAGCTCTCATTTTCCCGATGTGGGACTAAAAAATGCATTCCCTATGTAGTAGAGCATTGCTTTAGATTACACGTGCATAGCACATTTGCTCATAACTTTTGATCTCGGATGAATTATGAGGCTTATAATATATCAAATCGAAGGTATTTTCGAGATGCTTTCAATATCATCAGAATTTAGCCATTTCTCATTCCGGAGTTTGTCAAAATACAGCTTGGAAAATACTGGTTCGCATCTTCTTCCTTAGATCACATGTGCATAGACATTTGCTCATAACTTTTGATCCCGGATGAATTATGGGGCCCATAATATATCAAATCGAAGGTCTTTTCAAGATTCTTTCAATACCATTAGAATTTAGCTGTTTCTCATTCCAGAGTTTGTCAAAATAGAGCTCGGAAAATACTGGTTCGCATCTTCTTTCTTAGATCACATGTGCATAACACATTTGCTCATAACTTTTGATCCCGGATGAATTATGAGGCCCATAATATATCAAATCGAAGGTTTTTTCGAGATGCTTTCAATACCATCATAATTTAACAGTTTCTCATTGGGGAGTTTATCAAAATACAGGCCGGAAGATTCTGGTTCGTATTTTCTTAAGCGTATCGCTGCCATTTGATACCTTGGACTCTTTTGCGCAGAAATTTTTGGCGGGAACAAGGGGAAATGATATGAATGCGGTGTTTGTTTTGAAAAGTGGATGGATTTTTGAAAATATGATGCAAATCCCAAAATGCAACAAGCAAAACCCTAATTCTAGTGGTCACCTAGGTCCGGCTCTAGACCGCTCCTAACTGCCAAAAGACAAGTCGCAGGATAAAATCCTCCACTGCCTCTTTGTCCCCCTGTGGCCAGGTAAGTGCCAGGTAAGTGGGAAGGTACTCCACTACGTAAGTAGTGGGCCTAATTAATAACCACTAGCCTTCGACACACTTTCCTAGGCACCACAAGAAAACGCGGATAAGCAATGAATTACCCACGGCCTTCTTTTGTCCTAATTGAGCGCGACGATCTTTAGAGTCATCTCTAGATATTTTTTTTAGTTAATGTGGGACAATGCGGATGCAAGTTTTGCGATTTTCGGGGCCTAGGAAGGGTAATTAACTCCCCACCTAATCTGGATTTGGTCGTGCCCCTTAAATTCCGTATTAATATGCAAACAACCAAAAGAATCAAAAACACGCACAAATTTTATTTTTCTTTTGCGGCGCTGCGATTATTTGCAAAGAAACCTGCAGAAAATTGTTAATTGGAGCAGATTTAGGAGAGAGATAAGAAAGTTAGAAGTTACTGTGAAAATTTTGTGCAGAGAAGCTTCCACAGAGGCGCGGAACCGCCGCAGATGAGCCCTAATGCCGCGGAAGGGCGGTGATATGTTGGGATCAGTGCACAGAAATTTGTACACAAGCTTCTGTTCACCTACACAGCTCTCTGGATGTTTCAGAAAATTTTTTTCACAGCTCCAATGATTCCAAAATTCCTCGCAATCAAATCACAACACACGTATTAGTGTTTGCAAGAATTTTGATCACAAAATTTAGATGGAATAAAATTTTCAACTCAAATTTCAAAATACGAACAAGCGCACTATCCCCGGCAACGGCGCCATTTGATTGTTATAATTTTCCGATTGGATGTAAAAGTATCAAATCAAATCAAATGATCCCCGGCAACGGCGCCATTTGATTGAATAGATTTCGGATTGTGTAGTATGTAAAATTATAAAGAAATCACAACCAAAAATTATTTGACCGCAATCAACTACGGTGTCGGATGTAGATTGTAAGTGAGTGCGGATCGTCCACAGGGACAGTGTAATAGTTCGTCTTTTGAATTAGATGAGTCGAAACTTTAAAGAAAAGAAAACAAAATAATTCAAGATTTGTATTTGAAGTTCAAGAATTAGAAAAAACTAGATCTAATAACAAGAAAAAGATAGAATCAAGAATTGATAGTTTGTTGATTTTTCCAAACCAAATATCAAGAATCGAAATGAGGCTCGTAGGAATCGATCGGATCTATAGATGTGATGTAATCTTACAATGTCGTATTCTTATCCTTCGATGAGTTGATACTAGATCGATGATGATCGACAAGAATTAGGGATTTCTAGTGAAACTAGGGTTTCATCTCATCCCTTGTTCTTTCATCGATATCATTCATATTCTAGCTTCTAGTAAATTCAAGAAACGATCGTAGATCCCTAATTTCGAGCGATAACAATCAAGAAAGCATCGCTACGAAACTAGGTCATCGATTCTTGACTTTGCTAGGGTTTACAAAACTCGTAGGACTTAAAAATCGTATTAAGATTTGTTACATCATCATTCTATTGATCGTCTCGACTCCTTTACGAGCGGAGTTTTACTCAAACATCATCACAAGAACTACAATCATAAATTGAGATCGAATCATGATGCAAGAATTTAAAGAAAGCAAGATTCAAGAATTTCACCTTTTATTTATATCAACAATTTCGTTACATTCGCTCAAGAACTACAAGAGGAAGAACTCGATTGTCGATTTGGCTTCGCTCGTCTCCGTGGGTCGCGGATCGGCTTGGATCACTTGCCCGATTGAAGATCGGCTCGGCTCCTAAAAGGTTGAAGGCTTCTTGCTTGATTGGTACTCAAGATCTTGAATTTGGAGTGGAATTAGGGTTAGGGTTTCGCACAAGCCTTGTCACTAGACTTGTGGAAGAAGATGAAGAATTAGAATTTTAGGAATATCAAAGATTAACCTCAACCCTTAGATCTAGGCTCCTATTTATAGACATCTAAACCCTAGATCTAGGATTTCAAATTTTAAGTTTCCCTCCAAAAGTTTGTTGAGCAAATTTAAATTTTCCTCAAAAAGTTAGTTAGAGGAGAAGCTTCTAGATGTGATTAGTTAGGAGCTTAATTAGGATTAGCCTTGCTTAATGATCTTTGCTGATCTGGCAGTAGCTTCGAGAGAATTCTGGAATTTGACATATCAGAAATGAATGTGGGCCATGATATTGAGATTCTGCACTGAAAATTAAGCTCTGACGTGTCCAAACCGCCGCGGATCCGCGGCCTAAGCAGGCTCATGCCGCGGATCCGCGGCTCCTTGTGGGCCTTGGGCTTCCAACTTTTCTGGTAATTCTCTATATACTATTTGGGCCTTGTTTTGATGTGTTGATTTGTATTTCTCCCTCTGAATTGCTACCAGGTCTGAAATCATTGAGTTGGCGTAATTTTGATCAGCTCTTGGTTTTTCTTCCGTATTTTCCTGCACAGACTCAAGACAAGTGTTGCGCAAATACAGAAATGATGCGATGCCATGAAATGCGGTTAATTTCCTTTAAAGTGTCGGTTTAAAAGTCTAACACATGAAATCTGATATTTAACGACTGATTTGCTAATATGTGAAATATGAATACCGAACACTTCTAAATGAGTGCAAATGTTAGGGAAATTGCCGTGTTAAAAATACATTATTTTCGACTGATCACGCAACCTAAGACTATGGCCGAGGTAAAGGCCAGGACCGAACGTGAGATCCAGCTGGAATCCGAGGTGAACGCTAATCTTCCTCGGATAGAACAAGAGCCGATCACAAGAAAAGGGGCCGGGAAGAGAAAAAGAGGCTTGACTGGCCAAAGCCCTACCCCCCGAAGTTTCAGGAGTACACCCCGCTCAACGTCTTCCAGACGGTACTGCTGGAGGAGGCTAAGGGTGAGGGATTCTTCAAACTTCCCCCGGTCTCGAACAGGGCGACAAAGTGTGCCCGGGGCCCCTTCTGCGGCTTCCACAGGTCGCAGGGACACTCCATGAAGAACTGCAAGCATCTCTGAGGCTACATCGAGGAGCTAATCCGCTCGGGGCACCTGGCAACGTACTTGCGGGACAAGCGGCAAGATGACCGTAAGCATGAACAACGTCTGCCTCCCGGCGAGTTGACGATCGGCCAAATCATGGCCATATCAATGGGGGGTACGGCGAATACCGACGAGGCTCAACACCCCTCACCGGTCGAGGAGACGGACAGCCGTCCGAGGAAGAAGTCCAGGGCCACCAAGCCAATCGTTTTTAATGACGAGGACATCCACGGTATATCCCTGCCCTACAACGACCCGCTGGTGATCACAGCTCGGGTCCACCGCTACGAGGTTTAGAGGATACTAGTCGACTCTGGAAGCTTGGCAGACATCCTATTTTATGACTGCTTCCTACGTATGGGACACGCCTCGTCGGACCTAAGGCCAACCACACACGTCCTGTCAGGGTTCACCAACCATTCCATCCCGACAGAAGGGGTAATCACTCTCCAATTTAACATCGGGGAGGCCGGCCGTACGCGCACCGTGCCTGTGGAATTCATCGTAGCGAGAATCCCATCGGCCTACAACATCCTCCTCGGCCGCCCTACACTGAACTCCCTCAGGGCCCAGATATCGACCTACCACCTGGCGATGAAATTCCCGCTCGACCAAGGCGGGATAGGCCGGGCCTACGGGAACCAACAAACTGCAAAGGCTTGCTTCATCGCAACATCTTCGTCTGAGTAGCCAAATAACGATGTTGAGAGCGAGGGTGACATCAGGGGTTCTCTGGACACTCGAGACGAGCAAAATGAGGTCTGAGGGACCCCGGTGGAGCCACTAATAAAGGTCCCCCTCGTAGAAGGGGATGACGAACGAACTGTTCAGATCGAGTCGCTTTTAACTGGGGCTCAGCGAGGCGACCTGGTTGGTTTCCTCAGAAACAACTCCGACGTGTTTCGCCTGGGCACCTGCTGACATGCCTAGGATCGACCCCAAAATCATATCTCACAAGCTCGGGGTAGATCCTACGGCCCGACCCGTCAGGGAGAAAAAGCGAAGCTTTGCCCCGATCAAGCAAAAGGCGATCAAGGACAAGGTAGACAGACTCCTCACCGCCAACTTCATTCGAAATGTGCCTTAGTCGGAATGGCTGGCGAACGTCATCCGGGTGAAAAATTCAAGCAGGAAGTGGCACATGTCACGCCCCGCTTCCAAAATACGGAATACGAGGGGTTGACAAGGCCAGCCATGCTCCTACGGTCAAGGAAACGTCCTGCCGTAGTTACACTTCGGTTTCTAGTTTTATGTGGTAATCAATAATCAATGCACAAGTAATGAGGAATGCAGTCACTAAATCAAAACAAATACAAAAAACTAACTAAATGGAGATCAAGGAAAGATAGCGCTGAGTCGCTAATCTGGATATCTGCAATGTCCTCGAGGTACGTCAGGTCCTGATCCGAGCTAAGTCCACTTCTCACTCTGAGCATGCATACTCAGGTCGTCAGAGCGACACAATAGAAATATATATAAATTCAAAAGTAAACATGTGCAATGATGATGAACATGAAGCAGTAAATATAGAATGATGACGCACATGGAATAATCGGTACAGGTAAACAGTAAAGTAGGTATATCAAATCAGTAAGCAATGCACGTCAATGTCACTAACCCTATCAGTCTCTAAGTCTCACTGTCCAAGTCGCTAACCCTATCATCAGTCCAAGTGTGAGAGTCAACCACGCATGAGTATCTTCCACCCAAGGGTAGGGCCCTAGGGGTAAGGGAACACGGGCCAGAAACACGCACGATAATAATCAGTAACTTCATCCATACAACTCCCAAAATCACGATATAAGCCGGCAATGGGACTCCCGAGATCCTGTTGAACTCACACTCAAACTACCCCACACCCCGTGGTCTACATCAAACCCTGACCATAAACCCAAATACTAGTCGGTCCATGATAAGTCTACGCGAGAACTGGAGACAAGATCTCCATCAAGCATGTCTCGACTGGTACCCAAGACAAATGGACAGTGTTTGGTGCCTTACCTATGACACTAATATAAGTGCTCCATAACCGTCCCATTCCAGTTATAGTTACACTTATATATGTCTCATAGACGTCGACAATGCAATAAATCAACCGGGTCCGCTGATTGTGTACAAGTACGTGTCACTTTCACTTATTCATTCACACTTTATCACTACGTACTTGCCATAATCAAAATACTAATATCTAACACTGGATAATGCACACGATCCCTAGGTTACCAATGCAATGACATCTAGATGATATGATGAGAATACAATGATTATGATATGAATAAAATCTCATCAGCCAGTATCCTACCAATTGCAAAATTCACTATAAATCATATATGCAGAAGTAAGCGAAACAATGTAAAAGGGGTAAGCATTATGTTTAATTATCTATCCGTAAAAATTGGTTTCGTGTCAATCGGGTTTCGGGTTTTCTAGTTGTGGCCATTTCAATTTAAGTGTTCACTGCTGGAAATCCGGTTTCAGAATTGAAAGTCCGTTTCGTAACACATTTTACTCCTAGTTGGGATCATAATTAGGCGACACTATAGTTGAACAATATTTAGGGTTATCGGCTAGGTTTCCAAAGAAATTGGCGGATCAGTAATATCCTATATCAACAGGGAGTTATGGTTAGGTTAAGGTTGATGCATAAAATCTGTTACTGCAGAATTCAGCTAGGCATGTCGACATTATAAAATGTGTTAAAAATATCATACAGAACAGGAATCCAGTGAAACCTATGGGGTAAGAAGGATAACTCAATTTTCTACGTAAATATATAGGGTTCCGCACCTTCTCGCATTTGAAAAAGGATATACAGTGATTTAAAAACAGAGGTTAATTCGGATTACTGCTCTGGACTGCAGTCCAGGATTGTAATTCTCCCCAGTTTTATCTATCATAACTAGTTCAAATTTAGAAATTAACTATAGATTATTGTAGGTTGATCTGTTAGCTTCAATACAAGCCATGGAATTCTAAAATCCGATTTGTAAACGATTTAATATGAATTTAACGGACTAACGTGTTCAGGAAAATTTTGATTTCGCAACGATTAACGGGGTAACATTTTATAGGTGAAACGATATTTATTTACAACCAAATTTCTATAGTACTTCTGTAAACAGTAAACGGGCTTAATGATCATAAGTTCCGCCATTTAAAGGTAAGTTTTCGCTTAAAGTTTAATATCAAGTACTTGTTTATACGTATGGTGATCGAAGCTTTGGTTATGCAAGAATATAAATGATTATGTGTATAACATTAATAGCATGTAAAGCAAGTGAAAATCACTTGCCTCGTTGATGATATCACGACAGTGGTGGGTCGGTCATACGCTGTAATGCGCGGCATGGATGTGAAAAACGGTCGTTGCGACGAAACCGGAGTTCGCGAGCCTTGGAATTGCAATAGCGTGGCTTCGAATCCTTGCTTTTGATTAGCTACAGATTGCACCGATCGACGTGGGTGGCGGTACTTAAAGGCTCTGAGTTCGCAGAAATGAGGCCGTCGATGGTCGATGGGTCGTCGCGCAGTTCTGGGTTGTGACCGGAGCATGTGGAGGGAGCAAAGGGATCTCGGTACGGGGCTTGGGGGTTAGTGACGAGCTGCGGCGCGGGCTGGGGCCGCGATGGTCACGACGAGGAGCTCAGCTTGGCTGCAGGAATTGGCCCGGGGCTGGTGCTCGGCTACTTTGGACTTCGGAGGAGGTGGATGCAGCGACGGTGGCCGGTGCATGGAGGTTGGTTCGGTGCAGGCGCAGAAAGATAGGGCGACGGCTAGGAGAGGAGGTCGGAGTTGTAGCCTCGGCTACGGTTGCGGGCGAGATGGTTGGCATGGGTTTTGGGTTCTTGGCGATGAAGGAAGGTGGAAATGGTGGATCTTGGTTGAGTTGTAGAGCTTGTGATGGTTGGGTAGTGCTCGGTGTGGAGAGGTCAAGCTTGGGCTTGGCGGAGGTTCTGCGGTGATGGTCTCGGAGATGGGTTGACAAAGTGGTCCAGGGGAGATTGACGGCACGTCGACGACGTGAGGTAGAGGCTAGGCGGCAGAGCATGGAGCGGGCTGTTGAAGGTTGGTGGAGCTCCGGCGACGGGGACTGCAGGCGGGGTTGGGTTGAAGTGGGTTGGTCGGGGCCTCACGTCGGAGATGAAAGAGGAGGTAAGGTGAAAGAGGAGGTGGTGAAGTGGCCGAAGAAGTGATCGGTGACAACGAGGCGACATGCGGGCGTGGGTTCGAGATGAGGACGGGAAAAATATAGGGAAGGATAGAGGGAGGTGTGCGTGGGTTGTATGGGGGAAAGAAAATAATCTAAAAACATATATATATATATATATATATATATATATATATATATATATATATATATATATATATATATATTGAGAAGAGAGGGGGAGGCAGGTGAGATTTGAGGGGTGAGGGGAAGGGAGAAAGACATATGAGAGGGGAGAAAGAGAGGAACGTGAGAGAGAGAGAACGTGAACAAAGGGAGAGAAAGAGTGAACATGGGGATCGAGAGGAGAGAGAGGGGGAGTGAATAGGGGGGAGAGAGTGGGACGTAACGTGGGAGAGAGAGAGAGTAATAGAGAGAGAGAGAAACGTGGGGGAGGGGTTTAAAATATTAAAGGAAAATTTATAAAGAAGAGAGAGAGATGAGTGATTGTGTGTGAATGAGAGGAGAGAGAAAGAGATTGAACAGTGAGGGGGGGAGAGAGAGAGAGTAACAGTGAATTTATTATATATAATTAATAGGTTTTTAAGGGAATATATTTGAAATTAATGGGGGTATGATTTGGGTTTTAAATGAAGATAAATTTTTAGTTTGTAAGGATTAAAAGAAATTGTTGGGGAAGAATGGAGGGTTTATGCCAATGGGATCAAGAAAATTTAGAAGAAATGAGTGGGGTTAAATATGGACTCGGGTTTTGGGTTAGGTTTGTTTAGGGAAAACCATTCGGGTAAAAAGTATAGGTTAGGGTTTTAAAATAAATAAAAATATAAATAAACAAACTTTGTAAACAACACTTTATATAAACACGGATATTGGCGTATAAAAGGAACTAGGTATTACAGCGCATGTGCGTCGACTTCACCGATCTCAACAAGGCCTACCCAAAAGACAATTATCCCCTCCCCTGGATAGACCAGCTCGTCGACAGCTCGGCAGGCCAAGAACTACTTAGCTTCATGGATGCCTTCTCCGGCTACAACCGGATCCGTATGAACCCGGCAGACGAAGATCTCACCGCATTCACAATGGACCGGGGGGTATACGTACCAACGCTTGGTCAATTGCATGTTCAAACCGCAAATCAGTAGGAACATGGAAGTTTATGTCGACGACATGCTCGTCAAGTCAGTCTCATCGGTCGACCACGTCAAAGACCTGGGGGAGGCCTTCGACGTCCTCCGTAAGTTCAATATGAAACTGAACCCCGCCAAGTGCGCATTCGGGGTCACCGGGGGAAAGTTCCTCGGTTTCATGGTCACTCACCGTGGGATCGAAGCTAACCCGGAGAAAATCAACGCCATCCTCAACATGGCCGCGCCCAAAACTAACGTCAAGATCATGCGGCTGACAGGACGGGTAACCGCTCTGTCACGTTTCATGTCGAGGTCTGGTGAGAAGTGCGTCCCGTTCTTTAAGGCTCTAAGGAAGATTCCAGGGTTCGAGTGGTCGGAGGAGTGCCAGATCGCCTTTGACCAATTGTCACGCCCCGCTTCCCGGTGTACGGCGAAGAGGACGGGACTGGTCCGCTACGTATTTACTCTGAAATAATACGCTAAGCCTATCTAAGCAATATAAGGTTAATGCACAAGAGACAAGATATATAAACTGAATAACAACTTTATTTATTAACATTCTTTTGTACAATGCATGAAAAGTAAATACAACTGAAATAAAAGCGATGCCTAAACAATGGCATATCAGGAATGCAAAGTACTGAAAGGAAATGTGTACAATGAAACTATAGCTCTGGGTCTTTAGCAAACCGATCCAAGTCTTCAGCAGTAGGCTCGATCTCTGACGTGTCCAAATTACCCGATGACGTTCAAAAAAGAAAGAAAGAGAATGTCGTCAGCGAACAAGTCGCTCGGTAAGTCCCAAAGATAAGAGAAAAGTAGAATAGACAGATTAAGAAGGTATTTTTTAAAGTTGTATTATCTTGTTGTAATATTGTAATAACGCTGTTTTTTGTAGCTTGGTACAGAAGAATGCTAGTGTATACGAGAGCAGTCTCTATATGTCAGAGACTAGAGGCAAGTATAGTACAAGGAGCCGTTTATGCCACGGTACAAGAGCAACTGGATTCATGTTAGGTGTATTAAGTCTTACTGTCTCGTGCCACTTCTAATACCTTCCGTACCAATCTACCCCTTAAACCCCAAGATGTCTTGTTTGTATTGTATTGTATTGTAAATTGTATTGATTGTATAATTGGATGACTGACCGAAACCATGATATCAGTAAACGGATGTAACCTTAGAATCATGTAAATGGAATAATTGGAGAACCATGTAAATGAAAGTATATCTATGGTTCGGTTCAGTCAATATAGATTGAATAGTTTGATTCGATTGATTATATGGATTCATGGATTCATATTCAATAGTAGATTGTAGGTTGTATTTGAATCATATTCAAGTCAGATTATTTAATGAGACTCAGTTTGAGTCAGAACAATTAGAAAAGAAATTGAAGTCTTGAATTAGGTTTTGATGTTATCGATAACCGCTGCACATGGGCGGCAGGATTTGTGTCTTTTTCAAAGACGATTACCGTGTTGATAACACCGTTGTTAAATTGTCTACCTTAAATAGGCAAGCACCCACTTCTTCGGCTTCCTGAGGCTCAAGAGATTGGTCCCGCTTAAACCTATATTTACTAGGATCCTTAGGGTAATTTATAGAACTTGGGGGGTTTTTATGTAAAAATACTCTGGTATAATTTTCAAAATACAACTCAAGTATTTAATTATCGTCTTTATGTACATACAACAATTTAATGATTAAGATAAATATGTATACATGTTCGAATAGCATGAAATGAGTCAAGTATATTATTCGAGTAACTACCATAAACAATGCTGTAAAGAAATATTATGTACAACTAATCAATCAAGTCAATTAATTTATGAATATAAAAAAAAAATATAGATCTAAGTGTTGTGCACGTGTGAGCTCCAGTCACGCCTAAATACGATTACATATTTGGGAGATATATCTGTTTTCGTATCGTCGCACAAAACAGATCAGAATCTGTTCAGCACCGTCACATATTTTTAAAATGCAGTTTGAGTTAATTTCTATCGGATTTCAGGTTACAAAAATTATTATAAAATTGTAGGTATTCGATGTAATTTTCCAAAACATCAGGATTTACGCGATTTGGATTTCTGAAGCTCTAGTTATGATCGTTCTAATATCAGCGTTTAAATTAGAAATTCAGATTTCTAAACAGCAACTATATATTGTATTGCAAAGCCTATATTGGGTTGTTTCATGCATTTATAAGTAATATAATATACATAAAATTATAGTTCTATCAATTTTGCATCTACACATCTAAAGTTTATCACAAACGGATATCGGGTGTTCGAGTTATGTCCAATTTAAAAACAGTATGCGAATCAGGACAGATTCTGTCCAGATTCGTCGCTTAATATTGTAACGCAGTTTTCTATATGTTATATCGGTTTTCAGTAAGAACTTAAAACTAATAAAATCAAGATTGTTTGATGTAGATATCTAAAACATCTGAGTTTGCTCAATTGGATATCGGTATACCAAGTTATGTATCCTAGAATTTGACCAATAACTGCAGTTTTCTATTTTACGAACAGTGAAATAAAACGATATAATTCCTAAACCGTTAAGTGATTCGATTTAAATTTTTTACAGAATGTACAAAATAATATATTCTATCATATGTAAATTTTCTGAAATTTTCAGAAGTAAAAATTAATTTCTAAAAATTATTTTAAACTTAAAGGTATTGATGTGTATACTAAAATCGGCAAAAAGATTAACTAGTATTTTATGCAGGCTTCTATTTTTCTTTTAATAAACAAACCGATTTCATGAGACATTATAGATATATTGTGGCGTAAAATTTATTTTCTCACAACTCGTAATAAACAGTCATAGTCATGAACAAAGAATTAAAAACACTTTAATTTGAACAAGAGGCAAAACCATATAAAACTATATATATCTAGACTTATATATATGTATATGTTTATATTTATCTTCTCTTATGGAATACGATATAAAAAGAATAGGGGGTTCACGAGATATGACAAGAGGAAAATAAGAGATGGGGGGGAAAGAGAGGGAAGGGACTTACATACACAAGCCGGTATTGTCACCGGGCTTGTCTATCCACCGATAGCTTCGCGTTACTAGCGAGACCTTCTTGAAGACTTGTTCATGTTCTTCCTCTTGGACTCTAGGTGAAGAGTGAGAAGTGAGAGATAGAAAAATGTGAGAAAGGAAAAGATAGAGGAGGACAAATAAGATGGTGTAAATGGTGAATTATGTATAATAATTTATGCATTCAACATAGGAATTAAAAGAGAAATAAAAGGTCACCATTCATTTTGGAAATGAAATGTCTCATTTGTAAGTTATGAGAAGAATAAAAAATTGATTAAAAAAATAATTGCAAGGATGGAGATTTGAACATGTGACTTATGGAATAACAATGTAAGGACTTAACCAATGTGCTACAAGGTTATTCATGCACATATTTAATGAGAATTAAATATATGCTGTTGCTTGAAAAGAAAGTGTGCTTTTGGGCTCATAGTTTTATAAAAGAAAATGAAAATGAAATTGGATTTGGTTTATGGGCTGGGTCAGGTCTTGCGTTTAATTTGAAATAGGTTAAGCTTTAATTTAAAGAAATAGGTTTGGGGAAAAATAGATGGAATAATAAAATTATATATATATATATATATATATATATATATATATATATATATATATATAATAGAAAACAAAATATACGGAAAAATACTACGAATAAATAAATACAATATTTTACTAAAGAAAGATAACACGATGGTATAGTAATATTGGGATCGTTACATCCTACCCTCCTTAAAATAATTTCGTCCTCGAAATTACTCAAGAAGGATGTTGCAACAGAGTAAGGAAACAATATTAGGATGATGTTGTCTTCGAGCTACGTCGATCGATACTCTAACCAATTGAGCTAATAAGTCTACAAGATACAAATAGAAAGGGTGAATAAGAATTAAGAATTCAAAAGTGGAGAGATGGACTTCAAGGAAACCGAAGGTGGATTTCAAGATGGATTCAAGGAATATGTAATATAAAGAATATTTTCAGTTGTTGTTTCTTGTGTTTATATTGCTTAGGACTTCATGCAGAACTGACCTGCATGGTAGTGTTCCATACAACTCTGACCTGCATGGGCCACCAACAAAACCTGTCACGCCCCGCTTCCCGGTGTACGGCGAAGAGGACGGGACTGGTCTGCTACGTATTTACTCTGAAGTAAATATGCTAAGCGTATCTAAGCAATATAAAGGTAAATGCACAAGAGACAAGATATATAAACTGAACAGCAACTTTATTTATTAACATTCTTTTGTTCAATGCATGAAAAGTAAATACAACTGAAATAAAAGCGATGCCTAAACAATGGCATATCAGGAATGCAAAGTACTGAAAGGAAATGTATATAATGAAACTATAGCTCTGGGTCTTCAGCAAACCGATCCAAGTCTTCAGCAGTAGGCTCGATCTCTGACGTGTCCAAATTACCTGACGACATTCAAAGAAGAAAGAAAGAGAATGTCGTCAGCGAACAGGTCGCTCGGCAAGTCCCAAAGATAAGAGTAAAGTAGAATAGACAGAATAAGAAGATATCTTTTAAAGTTGTATTATCTTGTTGTAATGTTGTATTAACGTTGTTGTTTGTAGCTTGGTACAGAAGAATGCCAGTGTATACGAGAGGAGTCTCTATATGCCAGAGATTAGAGACAAGTATAGTACAAGGAACCGTTTATGCCATGGTACAACAGCAACTGGATTCATGTTAGATGTATTAAGTCTAACTGTCTCGTGCCACTTCTAATACCTTCCGTACCAATCTACCCCTTAAACTCCGAGATGTCTTGTTTGTATTGTATTGTATTGTAAATTGTATTGATTGTATAATTGGATGACTGACCGAAACCATGATATCAGTAAACGGATGTAACCATAGAATCATGTAAATGGAATAATTGGAGAACCATGTAAATGGAAGTATATCTATGGTTCGGTTCAGTCAATATAGATTGAATAGTTTGATTCGATTGATTATATGGATTCATGGATTCATATTGAATAGTAGATTGTAGGTTGTACTTGAATCATATTCAAGTCAGATTATTTAATGAGACTCAACCTGAGTCAGAACAATTAGAAAAGAAATTGAAGTCCTGAATTAGGTTTTGATGTTATCGATAACCGCTGCACATGGGCGGCACGATTTGTGTCTTTTTCAAATACGATTACCGTGTTGATAACACCGTTGTTAAATTGTCTACCTTAAATAGACAAGCACCCACTTCTCCGGCTCCCTGAGGCTCAAGAGATTGGTCCCGCTTAAACCTATATTTACTAGGGTCCTTAGGGTAATTTATAGAAATTGAGAGGGTTTTATGTAAAAATACTTTGGTATAATTTTCAAAATACAACTCAAGTATTTAATTATTGTCTTTATGTACATAAAACAATTTAATGATAAATATAAATATGTATACATGTTCGAATAGTATGAAATGAGTCAAGTATATTATTCGAGTAACTACCGTAAACAATGCTGAAAAAAATATTATGTACGACTAATCAATCAAGTCAATCAATTTTTGAATATAAAAAAATATAGATCTAAGTGTTTTGCACGTGTGAGCTCCAGTCGCGCCTAAATAAGACTACCGATTTGGGAGATATATCTGTTTTCGTATCGTCGCGCAAAACAGATCAGAATCTATTCAGCACCGTCACATATTTTTAAAATGAAGTTTGAGTTAATTTCTATCGGATTTCAGGATACAAAAATTCTTATAAAATTGTAGGTATTTCGATGTAATTTTCCAAAACACCAAGATTCGCGCGATTTGGATTTCTGAAGCTCTAGTTATGATCGTTCTAACATCAGCGTTTAAATTAGAAATTCAGATTTCTAAACAGCAATTATATATTGTATTGCAAAGCCTATATTGGGTTGCTTCATACATTTATAAGTAATATACTATACATAAAATTATAGTTCTATCAATTGTGTATCTACACATCTAAAGTTTATCACAAACGGACATCGGGTGTTCGAGTTATGTCCAATTTAAAAACAGTGTGCGAATCAGGACAAATTCTGTCCAGATTCGTCGCTTAATATTGTAACGCAGTTTTCTATATCTTACATCGGTTTTCAGTAAGAACTTAAAACTAATAAAATCTATATTGTTTGATGTAGATATCTAAAACATTTGAGTTTGCTCAATTGGATATCGGTATACCAAGTTATGTATCCTAGAATTTGACCAATAACTGCAGTTTTCTATTTTACGAACAGTGAAATAAAATGATATAATTCCTAAACCGTTAAGTGATTTGATTTAAATTTTTTACAGAATGTAAAAAATAATATATTCTATTATATGTAAATTTTCTGAAATTTTCAGAAGTAAAAATTAATTTCTAAAAATTATTTTAAAGTTAAAGGTATTGATGTGTATACTAAAATCGGCAAAAAGATTAACTAGTATTTTATGCAGGCTTCTATTTTTCTTTTAATAAACAAACCGATTTCATGAGACATTATAGATATATTGTGGCATAAAATTTGTTTTCTCACAACTTGTAATAAACATTCATAGTCATGAACAAAGAATTAAAAACACTTTAATTTGAACAAGAGGCAAAACCATATAAAACTATATATATCTAGACTTATATATATGTATATGTTTATATTTATCTTCTCTTATGGATTACGATATAAAAAGAATAGGGGGTTCACGAGGTATGACAAGAGGAAAATAAGAGATGGGGGGAAAGAGAGGGAAGGGACTTACATACACAAGCCGGTATTGTCACCGGGCTTGTCTATCCGCCGATAGCTTCGCGTTACTAGCGAGACCTTCTTGAAGACTTATTCATGTTCTTCCTCTTGGACTCTAGGTGAAGAGTGAGAAGTGAGAGATAGAAAAATGTGAGAAAGGAAAAGATAGAGGAGGACAAATAAAGATGGTGTAAATGGTGAATTTTGTATAATAATTTATGCATTCAACATAGGAATTAAAAGAGAAATAAAAGGTCACCATTCATTTTGGAAATGAAAGGTCTCATTTGTAAGTTATGAGAAGAATAAAAAATTGATTAAAAAAATAATTGCAAGGATGGAGATTTGAACATGTGACTTATGGAATAACAATGTAAGGACTTAACCAATGTGCTACAAGGTTATTCATGCACATATTTAATGAGAATTAAATATATGATGTTGCTTGAAAAGAAAGTGGGCTTTTGGGCTCATAGTTTTATAAAAGAAAATGAAAATGAAATTGGATTTGGTTTATGGGCTGGGTCAGGTCTTGCGTTTAATTTGAAATAGGTTAAGATTTAGTTTAAAGAAATAGGTTTGGGGAAAAAATAGATGGAATAATAAAATAATATATATATATATATAATAGAAAACAAAATATACGGAAAAATACTACGAATAAATAAATACAATATTTTACTAAAGAAAGAAAACACGATAGTATAGTAATATTGGGGTCGTTACACCAATTAAAGAGGCACCTTGCGACTCCCCCGCTGCTCACCCGATCGGTTGAAGGGGACGAGCTATCTCTATACCTAGCGGTATCCGACCAAGCTGCAGGCTCAGTACTCGTTCGAGATGTCAACGGAGTCCAGAAACCGGTATACTACGTGAGCCACGTCTTCACGGACACGGAAATAAGATACCCAGCCATAGAGAAGATCGTCTTGGCGCTCATCGTGGCTTCAAGAAAACTGCGACACTATTTCCAGGTGCACACAATCCTTGTCCTTACCGAGCGGCCTATGGGAGCTATCCTCGCCTCACCCGAGTCCTCTGGCCGCTTGGAGATGTGGAGGTGGGAGTTGTCCCAGTTCGACATAAAATACCACCCGAAGCAGGCCATCAAAGCACAAGCCCTGGTCGACTTTATCGTCGAGTGCACCATCCCCAGCAAGGAGACGAAGTCAACGCCGGCCCCCGCAGCTCAACCCTCGGTCGATGGGAAGCCTGACTCAGTCCCTGATTGGATCCTTTACGTCGACGGGTCCTCGACCGAGGAAGGCTGTTGTGCAGGCCTCATCATTCGGGGCCCGAACGAGGCATAAATAGAGTATTCCCTGAAGCTCGGGTTCAAGGCCTCAAATAACGCGGTGGAATACGAGGCCTTGCTGGCCGGACTGCGCATAACCTCAGGACTGGGTCTGAAAACGATTCGGATCCACAGTGAATCCGTCCTAGTCGTTGGCCAAGTGACCGGCCAATTTGAGGCACGGGAGCCTCTGATGGTAAAGTATCTGGCAGAGGTGAGAAGACTGCGAAAGGATTTCGACGAGGTCCAGGTAGAGCATATCCCCAGACAGCTCAACGCCCAAGCCGACGCCTTGAGCAAGCTGGCTTCATCCCACTTGGCCAACAACAAGAGGAGCATCCTCTTCGAGGTCTTGCCACGGCCCAGCGTGGAATACGGGGCAACAATACTTTAAGTGTATACAGCCCGGGAAGAAGACCGGGACTAGAGAAAGCCCCTCGTGAAATTCCTGAGGGAAGGTACGCTCCCGGAAGATCGGGAAGAAGCCCGCCGTCTCCGAGACAAAGCTCGCCATTTCGTCTGGAGCAATAGGAAGCTCTACAAGAAGTCCTTCATTCATCCCTTTCTGGTGCGTCGACCCCCATGAAGTCAACTACGTCCTCCGTGAGATCCACGAAGGGGTCGGCGGCGCGCACTAAGGGGCCCGTACCTTAAACCAGAAGGCATTGCTCCAGGGGTACTACTGGCCGACCATTCATCAGGACACCCAAAAGCTGATCAGGAGATGCAAGAGCTGCCAACTCTATGGAATCATACCTCGCCTTCCAGTTACCGAGCTAAATGCCCTAACCTTCCTATGGCCGTTTGCCCAGTGGGGAATGGACATGATAGGCCAGTTTCCTACCGATACGGGCAGGCATAAGTACGTCCTAGTCGCGGTGGACTACTTCACAAAGTGGATCGAAGCCATTCCCATCAGGAAACCAGACGCCACCACGACTATTAAGTTCCTATAGAACAACGTGATACTTCGGTTCGGCATCCCGAGGTGCATCATCACCGACCACGGAACAAATTTCGAAAACGAAAGAATTAAGGAATTTTGCAGCGAATATCACATCCTCATGAAATTTGCCGCGGTCGCACATCCCCAATGCAACGGGCAAGCCGAAGTCGCTAATCGGGACGTTCTCCGAGTTCTTCAGACACGCCTAGAAGGACGCCAAGGCAATTGGGTCGAGAAATTGCCCCGGGTCCTATGGGTCCTGCGCACGTCGAAGAAAACCCCACCGGGGAGACCCCTTTCAGCCTCTACTACGGTACAGAGGCAATGGTTCCAGCGGAGATCGGGCTCTCCAGTCACCGGGTCGAGCATTTCAACGACAAAGAAAACACCTCGGCACTCCGAACAAATCTGGACATCTTGTTGGAGAAATGAGACCGGGCTCAGATCAGAGCTGTCGCCTACAACAACAAACCGCCCGCTACTATAATGCGCGAGTCAAGCGCTGCTTCTTCAAAACTGGAGATTTAGTCCTAAGGTGGAACGAGTTCGTCGACCAAGGAAGGCTGCATAAGTTTTCCCCAAAATGTGACGGTCCTTTCCTCGTCTCCTAGGTACTGCCCGGCAGAGCCTACCGCTTGCAAAACGCGGAAGGACGCAAGTTTCCACGGCCTTGCAATGCTGAGAAGCTCAAGATGTAACAATGAAAAGAATATCTACTAGTGTGTATTTCTTCTTTCAAAAAGGCAATGTAAATCTGTCACGCCCCGCTTCCCAAAATACGGAATACGAGGGGTTGACAAGGCCAGCCATGCTCCTACGGTCAAGGAAATGTCCTGCCGTAGTCACACTTCGGCTTCTAGTTTTTCATGGTAAAAAGTAAATGATGCGCATGTAATGAGAAATGCAGTAACTGAATGAAACAATGTAAAGAACTGACCTGAGGGGAAACAAACGAATATAACTCTGGATAGCAAGTCGAAGTGTCTGTGATATACGTCTAGTCCTGGTCCAGGCTAAATCTTCTCCTCACACTGAGCATGCATACTCAGGTCGTCAGAGCGACACAATAGCAATATAATATATATAAAATCATGTCACAATTCTAACAATGATAATAGATATGTATAACAGTAGATCAATGGCAGTATGGGTATGAACATGCAGTAATCAATGCAGCGGAACAGTAAAAGCAGTAGAATGATATGCCACGTATGTCAACACAGTAAGTAAGGTATATCAATGCCAGTATCCCTATCAGTCTCTAAGTCTCACTGTACAGGTCACTAAGCCTATCGTCAGTCCAAGTATGAGAGCCAACCACTCGCGAGTGTCCTCCACCCAAGGGCAAGGGACCACGGGCCCAACATGTATATCACGGTAATAATCATGTACCCTGTAAATCTCTATATATCTCCCTAAATATATAAGCCGGCATGGGACTCCCGAGATTCTGTTGAACTCACACTCAAACTACCCCACACCCCGTGGTCTACATCAAACGCTAACCATAACCCTAAATACTAATCGGTCTGTGACACGTCTGCGCGAGAACTGGAGGCGGGACCTCCATCAAGCACGTCCCGACTAATACCTAAGATAAATGGCAGTGTCTGATGCCTTATCCGTGACACCCGTGCAAGAGCTTCCATAAGTGTCCCATACCACTTATAGTCACACGTACACGCGTTCCACAGACGTCGACAATGCAATAGAATCATAAGGTTCACTGATTGCGTACAAGTACGTATCACTTTCACTTATTCACTGATACACGAACACTAACGTACCTGCCGCAATCATCACTAATACCTAACACTGGGTAATGCACGTTATCACTAGGTTATCAATGCAGTGACATGTGTATGATATGATGCGTAAACAGTATATAAAGCATGTTTAGGATGTCATGAATTAGTAATCTACCACTTGAATAATTTATCATAAATCATACGGTTACAGTTTAGTGAAACGATGAACGGGGAGTAAATAGTATGTTCAGTTGTCTATCCAGCGAATTTGGTTTCATGCCAATCGGGTTCCAGGATCACTAATTATAGCCATTTCATTTTAAGCGTTCACGGATGGAAATCCGGTTTCAGAATCGGAAGTCCGTTTCGCAACGCATTTTAATCCAAGCTGGGATCAGATTTTAGCGATGCTACAGTTGAATGAAATCTAGGGTTTTCAGTAAGGTTTTCAACGCAATAGACGGATCTTCAATCGTCTCTGTACGTCAGGAGATATACACTGTTTAATACTAGTATGTCAATTCTGATTCTGTTGGGACTGTTATACGTCCCGATCTTTTAAATTACAGATTAAATAACAAACGCTAACGAAACAGAATGAAACTACTTGTGTTGTCTAGTTAACAGATTCACCTATAATAAACAGTGGATTTCCGCAACCTACAAGTTAAGGAAACAGGGTGGTGTTCAATACGGGACAGTAAATCACAACTGGAGTCGCTCTGGACTGCAGTCCAGAGTCGTACTCCAATCCAAATATTGACATAGTATGAGTACAGAAATAATTTGAAACTTGCATGGGATTATAGTTCGTCGAGTCGTATTCAATTTGAGCTCTCGAACGCATCATTCCAGCATGTATATAATTTATGGTGATTTTAACGGTTTTCAGGTACGATAAAATTCCAGTTTCACGAGTAAACTTGGGGGCAGTCGTTTTAGTCATTAACGGTCATATTTTCCAGTGAAATTTGTACAAGGTATTCATCACTACAAGGGCCAATATAAGCAATCCAGTTCCGTCAAATTAGAAAAGTATTTTCTTTGGGAACATGCATCGAACAGGTACGTAATATAATTTATCAGGGAATATTACAACGGAATCTATACGGTTTTTAATTTGTAATAAAGTTAGCTTAGCATGTAGCAAGTAGAGAACTTGCCTGGAGGCGTTCTGGCGATACACGGCAGCGGCGCGGTCTATCGCAATGGCACGACGCGATCACGACGCAAATACGACAAGGATTTGCCTCGGCTCGAGCTTAGCTTGACGGCCCGGTGCAGTGGGTGACTGAGATGACAGGGTATCGGTGCTCAGGGTAGGGTTGAGGGCTCGGATTTGGTGAATGAGTTGATGGGGTGAGAGAGATCAAGTGATATAGAGAGAGAGAGTGAGAAGTGTAGAGAGAGAGAGAGAGACAGAGAGTTAGAGTGAGAGTGAGAGAGAGAGAGTAGATGAAGAGAGAGAGAGAGAGAGCGAGCCAGAGGGATAGAGAGAGAGTGATCTGGGAAGGAAAGAGAGTAGAGGAAAAGAGAGAGAGCTGAGAAAAATAGATAGAAAGAGTGAGAAGCGATGGCGACAACGACGACGACGATAATGATGATGATGCGGACGCGGATGACGGGAGTCGGCTGAGGCGGTTCAGGCTCGCCGGCGTCGGGGTACGAGTGACCGATCTCGGGTGTGCAGGGAAGCGAGGGGTGCGGTCGGGGATTCTGGGTTGAGGAGCGCCGGCAGTAGAGGTCTTGTCCTTGGTGATTGGGTTTTGGCGAGGAGGAAGCGGATGAGGATGACGACGATGATGGTGGCGTCGAGAGTAAGGAGGTGGTGGTCGGAGTTGAGGGAGAAGCGGGAAAATGGAGGAGAGAGAAAACGTGAGGGGGAGTGAGATAGAGGAGACGAGGAGAGAATGAGATAGGGGGTCGCGCGTCGTGGGGAGTAACGCGCGCGAGCGACGAGGGCGCGAGCGTAGGCGGAGGCGACGGGAGTGGGTCGAGCGCGCTGGGAAAGGAAATAGCCGTTGGAGGAAGGAGGCACTGTTGGTGCGGGTCGAGTAGGATTTGAAGCGGGCGTGGGGTGAGGGAATGAGGAGAGTGGGCCGGGCCAAGGATGGGCTTGGGATTATTTAAATGGAATTTGGTAAGAAATGGAGGGGATGGGCCATAGGGAAAATCAATAAGGAAGAGGGAAAGGAAGGCCGGGCTTGGGTTTAAAAAAATAGATTAAGTTTATGGAAAAATAAGTGAGTGGGCTGAGGGAATTTGCTGGGCCGCAGGAAAATTTAATTTGAAGGAAAGAATGGAAAAAGGCCGGGGTTTTAGTGTTTAATGTTAGACTTTAAATTAATTTGATGTGGCTTAACTTAATATGGGTTGGGGTTTGGAATAAGGAAAAAAAGAAGAGGAAAGATTTGGGACTTTAAAAATAAATAAATAATTATATATAAAATAATTAAATTTTATAAGTGAAGGAGAAATATATATATATATATATATATATATATATATATATATATAGTATAAAAAGGGCTGGGTATTACATCATACCACCCTTACAAAAATTTCGTCCTCGAAATTTAAAGAACGACATGCTACAAAATAATAAGTGAAAAGTTACTACATCGAAAACTAACACGTAGTAATTTACTTAAAACGGGTGGATAAAATTTTGAAGGTATATATATATGTAAGAACCACATACAAAAGATAGGTCTAATAGGTATAAGGCAGGAACACTATAAGGGCAACTACATGTATACTAGAATATAGGTAACAATAACGAACAATACTAATCAAGGCGTGTTCGATAAAAGTCGAAACCCAAATATGTGCACATATAAGTATATCAAAAACAGCAAGCAGAAATAATAAGTATAAGGCTCAACCATTTATAATAGTAACCATAAGCACAATACTCGAAATAAGGTAACGACAATGAAGTAGTGAAAGATTTGTCGGTAAGTTAAAACATTTTAGGATAACGCATCGATCAAATAACTTAAAAAACTCATATAGTGAAAATAAGGAACATGAAACAAAAATATGCGCGGTGTAAGGTTGCGCTACTGAAAATATGGGGATAATAGTAGTGTGCTTAAAATACATAAAACTAAATAGTCAATAACACGCACTCTTTGATAGATACAAAATAGTGAAAATCAAATTTCGAATAATAATGTCCCTATATATATTTAGGGTAACAGGAAAAACACAAAGAGGTATAGGGCTAGCTAGGGTGATGATTACAAGGAAGGGTGGCTCATTCAGAAGGTAGGAGTGTGGCGGCTTTAGGCTGAAGTTCAAGGAGATTGGGATTGGGTCAGCACAGGAAGTAAGGGTGAGCAACAAAGAACTACAAGGGAAAAAGTATAGGGAGGATAACGGTCGGTAGGTCATATGAATCAAAATTTGAAGAGTTAGCTAACTCGGAAATTTCACAAGAAATGTTCTCCTCCCAGAAGGATCTCAAACGAGGCACAGACGAAGGATAAAAGATGGCCTATTCCAAAGATCAGGGTGTGGTACTAGTTAATCTCAGTGAGGGTTAAAACAATGTAAGGAGTAGGGGTGAACAAATCTCAGTAGGAAAATAATTGTATAGAAGAAATAATCAAGTATCAAGGGAACTAAGAAGATCGAATGATCAGCGAACTCCACAATTTATTCCATACCAGAAGATTCTAAACAAAGCATTCTCAAAGACGAAAGGTGGCCCTAAACTATACACAGATTTATTTGGCCAGAAAAGACAACATCAAAAAGGAATTCCGTCAGTCGCGGTTGTGGAGATTCAGCAGGTTGCGGTAGGCTCGTGCGCTCAGGTAGGGGCGTCCATTTCCATAGCGCCCCGCGAGGACCGCCATTGGGAGTTCTTCCACAGTAGGGTCTTGTCCTTCTGGTCCTTCTTCCTCGGCTGGAGCTTCTTCATCGAGGTATGATTCCATGTGATTCTCTTCTTCTGGATTTTCTTCCACGGGATTTTCCTCAACTGGATTTTCTTCTATCGGATCTTCCTCGGGATCTTCCTCTATCGGGTTCTCTTCAGGGTCTCCTTCCTCTTCGTCGGAATCGTCTATCATGTTAAACTCTGGGGCGACTGCTCCTTCGTCTTCGGAATCGTTGTTCCCGAAAATGGCCTGGGGACCGTTGATCTCATCGTCAGAACTCATCAGCGTGCGGTCTAAGGAAACGCATGACTGTGCATCCTCATCTAGATGCGGCGCTGCTCCAGGGTGGGCCATGGTCTGAAAGGAAAGAGTCATGATTAGACAGTGGAATACATCAAGAAAATAGATCAGGGTACAAAGTATAGGAAAATATGCGGTGGCAGGAACTGAAAAATTAGGATAGAAACGCTGTGATAACGAATAGTATAAATAAGGAGAAAACGAGATAATGATACATATATTACGATTCAAGTTTTATTGCATTTAACTAAAAGTTCAACGGATACAAGATTTCAAACAGAAGGAAATATTTTTAAGAGGATGACAACATTATTACTGAAATTAGAAAACATGAAAATTCTTCTTTGATTGCTAGACCGCTGCATTCTCGTCACGCGAGTTGGATCCTGGGCTGGGTCCGCCTTATTCTCAAAGTTCGAACTACGCAATAATCATCACTTGGCAGAAGTGGGGAATGTGGACGAGTCTCCTCCTTGTAGCTCCTTCCTTTTTGGGCAACCGTTGATGAGATGTTCGCTGGATCCGCAAATCAGACATTTCCCTTGGGCGCGGCGACAATCCCTCTGAAGGTGTCATGGCCTCTTACAGTACCCACAACATGGGGTCTTCTGCTGCTTCTGTCGCGGGGAAACAAATTGGCGCTTCATCTTCTTCTCTTTTCCCCGTCTAACGGGGATCTCTTTATGATTAGAGACTCCCGCTGGTGCCTGATTCACCCGCCTTCTCAGTCCTTCAGCTAACAAGTCGTTTGTTCGCTCCTGGGCTTCTTTTAAACCTTGCAGTACACTCAGGATCTCAACAGTTTGATTCTAGGGAGTGGATATAGAGGAAGAGTCATTGGAAGACATGATCCTGAAACAGTAATTTTGAGAACGATATAAGGCACAAGCTATAAGAATATAATATGGATTGGACAAAGATTCAAGAGTATCAGATGTGATGAAATTCATTACAAGTGGAAAATCAACTGTATGACTCTAAGTCACTTAAACAAAGTATGGTAGTGTAATCGTGATGTAGTTCACAGTTACAATCACGAAACTTGCCAAGTCACCTGAAACCCTAGCGAATGGATAGCAGAACGCTCAATGTGAATATGGATCAAGGATATCAAATTTACAATCTAGACTGAGGGATTGTCTTAGATTATCAAGCTCGACACGGAAAACTGCAATCCCAATCGAGGCAAAACCTGGCTTTGATACCAACTAAACCATGTCACGCCCCGCTTCCCAAAATACGGAATACGAGGGGTTGACAAGGCCAGCCATGCTCCTACGGTCAAGGAAATGTCCTGTCGTAGTCACACTTCGGCTTCTAGTTTTTCATGGTAAACAGTAAATGATGCGCAGGTAATGAGAAATGCAGTAACTGAATGAAACAATGTAAAGAACTGACCTGAGGGGAAACAAACGAATATAACTCTGGATAGCAAGTCGAAGTGTCTGTGATATACGTCTAGTCCTGGTCCAGGCTAAATCTTCTCCTCACACTGAGCATGCATACTCAGGTCGTCAGAGCGACACAATAGCAATATAATATATATAAAATCATGTCACAATTCTAACAATGATAATAGATATGTATAACAGTAGATCAATGGCAGTATGGGTATGAACATGCAGTAATCAATGCAGCGGAACAGTAAAAGCAGTAGAATGATATGCCTCGTATGTCAACACAGTAAGTAAGGTATATCAATGCCAATATCCCTATCAGTCTCTAAGTCTCACTGTACAGGTCACTAAGCCTATCGTCAGTCTAAGTATGAGAGCCAACCACTCGCGAGTGTCCTCCACCTAAGGGTAGAACCCAAGGGCAAGGGACCACGGGCCCAACATGTATATCACGGTAATAATCATATATCCTGTAAATCTCCATATATCTTCCTAAATATATAAGCCGCATGGGACTCCCGAGATTCTGTTGAACTCACACTCAAACTACCCCACACCCCGTGGTCTACATCAAACGCTAACCATAACCCTAAATACTAATCGGTCTGTGACACGTCTGCGCGAGAACTGGAGGCAGGACCTCCATCAAGCACGTCCCGACTAATAACTAAGATAAATGGCAGTGTCTGATGCCTTATCTGTGACACCCGTGCAAGAGCTTCCATAAGTGTCCCATACCACTTATAGTCACGCGTACACGCGTTCCACAGACGTCGACAATGCAATAGAATCATAAGGTTCACTGATTGCGTACAAGTACGTATCACTTTCACTTATTCACTGATACACGAACACTAACTTACTTGCCGCAATCATCACTAATACCTAACACTGGGTAATGCACGTTATCACTAGGTTATCAATGCAGTGACATGTGTATGATATGATGCGTAAACAGTATATAAAGCATGTTTAGGATGTCATGAATTAGTAATCTACCACTTGAATAATTTATCATAAATCATACGGTTACAGTTTAGTGAAACGATGAATGGGGAGTAAATAGTATGTTCAGTTGTCTATCCAGCGAATTTGGTTTCATGCCAATCGGGCTCCAGGATCACTAATTATAGCCATTTCATTTTAAGCGTCCACGGATGGAAATCCGGTTTCAGAATCGGAAGTCCGTTTCGCAACGCATTTTAATCCCAGTTGGGATCAGATTTTAGCGATGCTACAGTTGAATGAAATCTAGGGTTTTCAGTAAGGTTTTTAACGCAATAGACGGATCTTCAATCGCGTCTGTACGTCGGGAGATATACACTGTTTAATACTAGTATGTCAATTCTGATTCTGTTGGGACTGTTATACGTCCCGATCTTTTAAATTACAGATTAAATAACAAACGCTAACGAAACAGAATGAAACTACTTGTGTTGTCTAGCTAACAGATTCACCTATAATAAACAGTGGAGTTCCGCAACCTACAAGTAAAGGAAACAGGGTGGTGTTCAATACGGGACAGTAAATCACAACTGGAGTCACTCTGGACTGCAGTCCAGAGTCGCACTCCGATCCAAATATTGACATGGTATGAGTACAGAAATAATTTGAAACTTGCATAGGATTATATTTCGTCGAGTCGGCTTCGATTTGAGCCCTTGAACGCATCATTCCAGCATATATATAATTTATGGTGATTTTAACGGTTTTCAGGTACGATAAAATTCCAGTTTCACGAGTAAACTTGGGGCAGTCGTTTTAGTCATTAACGGTCATATTTTCCAGCGAAATTTGTACAAGGTATTCATCACTACAAGGGCCAATATAAGCAATCCAGTTCCGTCAAATTAGAAAAGTATTTTCTTTGGGAACATGCATCGAACAGGTACGTAATATAATTTATCAGGAAATATTACTACGGAATCTATACGGTTTTTAATTTGTAATAAAGTTAACTTAGCATGTAGCAAGTAGAGAACTTGCCTGGAAGCGTTCTGGCGATACACGGCAGCGGCGCGGTCTATCACAATGGGACGACGCGATCACGACGCAAATACGACAAGGATTTGCCTCGGCTCGAGCTTAGCTTGACGGCCCGGTGCAGTGGGCGACTGAGATGATAGGGTATCGGTGCTCAGGGTAGGGTTGAGGGCTCGGATTTGGTGAATGAGTTGATGGGGTGAGAGAGATCAAGTGATATAGAGAGAGAGTGAGTGAGAAGTGTAGAGAGAGAGAGACAGGGAGTTAGAGTGAGAGTGAGAGAGAGAGTAGATGAAGAGAGTGAGAGAGAGAGAGGGAGCCAGAGGGATAGAGAGAGAGAGTGATCTGGGAAGGAGAGAGAGTAGAGGAAGAGAGAGAGAGCTGAGAAAGAGAGAGAGGTAACTGAGAGAGAGAAAGAGTGAGAAGCGATGGCGACGACGACGACGACGACGACGATGATGATGCGGAGGTGGATGACGGGAGTCGGCTGAGGCGGTTCAGGCTCGCCGGCGTCGGGGTACGAGTGGCCGATCTCGGGTGTGCAGGGGAAGCGATGGGTGCGGTCGGGGGTTCTGGGTTGAGGAGCGCCGGCAGTAGAGGTCTTGGCCTTGGTGATTGGGTTTTGGCGAGGAGGAAGGGGATGAGGATGACGACGATGATGGCGGCGTCGAGAGTAAGGAGGTGGTGGTCGGAGTTGAGGGAGAAGTGGGAAAATGGAGGAGAGAGAAAACGTGAGGGCTAGTGAGATAGAGGAGACGAGGAGAGAATGAGATAGGGGGTCGCGCGTCGTGGGGAGTAACGCGCGCGAGCGACGAGGGTGCGAGCGTAGGCAGAGGCGACGGGAGTGGGTCGAGCGCGCGGGGAAAGGAAATAGCCGTTGGAGGAAGGAGGCACTATTGGTGCGGGTCGGGTAGGATTTGAAGCGGGCATGGGGTGAGGGGTTGAGGAGAGTGGGCTGGGCCAGGGATGGGCTTGGGATTATTTAAATGGAATTTGGAGAGAAATGGAGGGGATGGGCCGCAGGGAAAATCAATGAGGAAGAGGGAAAGGAAGGCCGGGCATGGGTTTAAAAAAATAGATTAAGTTTATGGAAAAATAAGTGAGTGGGCTGAGGGAATTTGCTGGGCTGCAGGAAAATTTAATTTAAAGGAAAGAATGGAAAAAGGCGGGGGTTTTAGTGTTTAATGTTAGAATTTAAATTAATTTGCTGTGGCTTAACTTAATATTGGTTGGGGTTTGGAATAAGGAAAAAAAGAAGAGGAAAGATTTGGGACTTTAAAAATAAATAAATAATTATATATAAAATAATTAAATTTTATAAGTGAAAGAGAAATATATATATATATATAGTATAAAAAGGGCTGGGTATTATAAAATCTGTCTAAAGTTCTTTCTACTTAAATAATAAGAAGGGAACACTAGAACACTGCAAAAAGAAGAGTTTTATTCGTTCAAAAGGTACTACGGGCTTCTCAGCTTTACAGGAAAATAAAAAGAAACATTTACAACAGAGGTAGAACGGGATCGAGGAAGTACTCCTGGTGATACTCAGAGTAGATTTCCGCTAGCCGAGCCCTAGCCTCTACAGCCCGCTCCTGCCGGTGCTGCACGCGAACTTGAGAGGCCACAGAAGCACCCGACGCTACGCCCTCTGAGCCTTAGCTCACGATGTACCTCATTTTGAAGCACTCTAGAACGAGGGCCAAGAATCGGTCGTGCCTGGCTTTTGAGATGAGGCCGAGCAGGAAGATCGAACGCACCTTGTCGAGCGTCTCATCCAGAAGCTCCTTGGTGAAGGGGCTGTCCAAACCCGGGGACCTCCTCTAAATCGCGTGCATCAGCAACTGAAGCAGGCACGACCGCCGAGGGAGAAACCGGCCTACATGACCCTCGAATCGCTGAACCACTCTCCGGTACCCATCCTTAGCCAGGGATTGATCATACAAGGATACGTCGTCAAAAGTGATGATCTCTTCGTTCGAATACATGCGCCCAGTCATCTCCAAAGAAAGTGGTGCCGAAGGGGCATCCGTCTCTTTCTCTATTTTATAACCCCAAATAGAATCCTTGAAGGTCCAGATTCGCGCGTGAATCCTGGGATTCGCCAAGACTATCCCAATACCGCGCTGCCACGTAGCAAGGACTGACACAACTTCCCGAAACGTCATGCCTCCCTCGAGAATTCCTGGCACGTGCAGACTGCGACGATCGCCCCTCCCAATGTTCACGAACCAGGGAAGGTTGGGCAGAACCTCCGGATCCACCGAGCAGCTACACTGCTCGGTCTATCCTTCGCAGACCGCTACTTGGATTCTTCAACAGAGCAATGTAAATTCTTCTAAGTTCTTTTTATTTAAACAAACAAGAAGGACACGAAAGAGCATTGCAGAAAAGAAGAATTTTATTAATTCAAAGAAGGTATTGTAGGCTTCTCGGCCGTACATTGAAAAAAAATTTACAGTAGCGGGGGAAGGGGGTGCAAGAAACATTGCTCGTGGTACTCCGAGCATATTTCCACCAGCCGAGCCCTCATCGCCTTAGATCTCTGCCTCTAATGCCGTCCGCGAACGTCGGCATGATGCCTCAATTGGTAGCACCCAAAGATGAGTGCCACCGAGCGATCCTGCCGACCCGTCGAGATCAGGCCGAAGCGGTACAAGGACCTCAGCTTACCAACCGCTTTGTCCTTCAGTTGCTCGGACAAGGGGTTGTGCAGCCTAGGGGACCTCCTCCAGATTGAGTACATCAACAGCTGGAGCAGGGGTGAGTGCCGGGGAAGCAGCCGGCCAAAATAATCCTCAATATGGCCTATAACTAACTGCACCGTATCCTCGGTGCAGTACTGGTCATAGAGGAACACGTTCTCGAAGTTTATGATGTCGGGGATGGTAAAAGGGAAGTCATCAATTCTTACTTTTGGGTGTGAAGAAAGGAGTGATCAACGCTCCCTCCTTTTTATAGCCCCCCAACGCCCAAGATTCCAACAGTCGCTCGTTTCATCCACAACTATACCGCCACGTGGTGGACATCCCGCCTTCTCGGCGAAATCGGAACGACGCAGCCATTACGCTTTGCCTCTCCCCGCGCGTTCATGACACGTGTCGACCGCGACGGTCACTCTTCCCGATGTTCAAACACCGGGGAAGACCGGACAGAACCTCACCAAGAGGCCACCGAGCGGCTACCCCGCTCGGCCCATCCTTAGCAGGTCTCCTAATGCCTTCCCACGCTAAGGATCAAAGCCCTCACTAAGAGGCAACCGGGCAGTGACCCTGCTCGGTTATCCCTGGCTGGTAATTCCTTACCCACCCACGCTAAGGATCAAAGCCCTCACCAAGAGGCAACCGGGCATTGACCCTGCTCGGTTATCCCTGACTGGTATTTCCTTACCCACCGACGCCAAGGATCTAAGCCCTCACCAAGAGGCCACCGAGCAGCAACCCTGCTCGGTCCATCCTTAGCAGGCCTCCCAATGCCCTCCGCGCTAAGGATCAAAGGCCTCCCCAAGAGGCAACCGGGTAGTAACCCTGCTCGGTTATCCCTGGCTGGTAATTCCTTACCCACCGACGCTAAGGATCTAAGCCCTCACCAAGAGGACACCGAGCATCAACCTTGCTCGGTCCATCCTTAGCAGGCCTCCCAATGCCTTCCCGCGCTAAGGATCAAATCCCTCACCAAGAGACAACCGGGTAGTGACCCTGCTCGGTTATCCTTGGCTGGTAATTCCTTACCCCACGACGCCAAGGATCCAAGCCCTCAACAAGAGGCCTCCGAGCAGCAACCCTGCTCGGTCCATCCTTAGCAGGCCTCCCAATGCCCTCCCGCGCTAAGGATCAAAGCCCTCACCAAGAGGCAATCGGGCAGTGACCCTGCTCAGTTATCCCTGACTGGTAATTCCTTACCCCACGACGCCAAGGATCCAAGTCCTCAACAAGAGGCCACCGAGCAGCTACCCTGCTCGGTCCATCCTCGGCAGGTAGTTTCTTACACATCGACGCCAAGGATCAAAGCCCTCGCCAAGATGCCACCGAGCGGCTACCCCGCTTGGCCCATCCTTGGCTGGTAATACCTTACCCTACGACGCCAAGGATCAAAACCTTTGCCAAGAGCCCATCCACGCCAAAGCGATCTCCACCTCGATTTCGGGGCCATGGAGATACCGACCTTTCACCGGTCTTTGCACACTTGGCAAATGGGCGACTTCAACTCTCAACTCGACGTGCAATCGCTAGATGAAAAACCGACTTGACATGAAAGCAGTACTGCTCAAAAAAATGTTTACCACAAACAAAAGAACACTGCAAAAATGGATTTTCTATTCATAAAAATCAGACATCTTTACAGAGGTATTTTTGGCTCCCCAGCCTTACAAAAAACACCCGGAGGCCTACAAAATTTTAGCGTAAAGAAAATAAAGAGGCGGGGAAGTTCGGGCCTTAGGGATGGGGCGAACCCCAATGAGCTGCGCGTCTACTACAACCACCGGGGCGACATCTTCAGGGTCGGCACCCACGGCGGGAGCCTCGGCACCGGGAGCCGGGGCGACCGACTTGTCCCCCATACTCCTACCGGGGGCCTCTTCCCCCGCGACGTCACTAAGGACGTTCCCCTGCACGTCATCCTCGCGAGGGTACTCCTTCCGGAGCTTGCCGTCAGGGAACTCCAGCATCTGGGCCTTGACAGCGTCGAGGGCGTCGTGCCAAATAACACCAGCGGCTGCAGCAAGGTCGGCGTAGAACATGTCCGATTTCTTGTAGCACTCCACCGCCTTCGACGCCCGAAGCTCGGCATGCCTCGTCCCCTCCTTTGCCGCCTTATTCTCCCTTTAGAGGGTGTTCGCCGTCTTCTTCAAGGTGGCGATGAGCACCTGGGAGTCTTCCAACTGGGCCTCGGCGGCTCGAGCGGCCTCTCGGCACCTGGCGACCTCCCGATTCTCGGCCGTCACCCGGTCTTCGAGGGCAGCGACCCTCTCCATCGCCGCCTCTAGCTCCAGCCTTGAGCTCTCCTCCCATGAGGAGAACTCGCCCGCGGCCCGCATCGTCGGGGCTATCTCCTCGTCCTCCATGTTGAAGACGAGGGCGACGTGCTGGAGGACCTGAAGAAAAGAAAGAGGGTTAAAAAGGAAAGAGAGGCACCCATTCACGCGAGCAAAAACACTAAGTGAAGAACCGAGTGGGGTGCAAACACTAACGTGCATGGCCTCTTGAGCTATGGCCGTCATTTGGGCCCGGATGGTCCCCCGAGGGATTCTGCCCCCGGCCGACCTTTCCATCTCCGAGAGCAGGCTGTCGGCGATGGAAAGCCCCGAGGGCACCTTGAAGCGAAGCTCCCCATCGTCCATGAGGATTGGGGAATCCGGAGAGCGGGGCGCCGTCCTATGAAATCTCTTGAGGAGTGATGCAGGAGAACCAGTCTCGCCTCCCACCTTGGGAGCCTGGGGCTCTTTCTCCCGAGCACGCTTTCGGACCAGCACACGACTGGACTCGGGGGGCCCGGGACGCGCTTGGGCGCCTGGATGGAGCGGCTGCCGGTGGAGCCGGAGCCGACGGCGAGTGAGAAGGGCCGGCGCCTCCGGCCTTCTTCCCCTTCTTCACGTCAACCACTGCCGTCCGGAACTTGCTTAGGTCCATGGGTCCTGCATAAGGCAAAATATAAGGAGTCAGCAATGCCAAGAAAAATGAAAGAATGCATAAGTCTAAAATAGGTCGCCTGAAACCTCCTAACTTACCTGCGTAATAGGCGAGGCTGAGCCCGGCCCAACTGAGGGCCCGTTCAAACAGCAGCACATCGGCCCGAGGGAGGGGCTCCCACTTCGACACCGCCACCGCGTCGAGATCATTCGACCGACTCATCCGCGGACAGCTGGCCCCTTGCCACTGAGTGGGCACAGGCCAATCCTCACCCTCGGGCGGCGCGATAAAGAAAAACTTCTTCCATTCGTGAATGTAAGAAGGTACTACGACGATCCCCGACCCGGCAGCGTCCCCCCGTTGTCTTCTAAAAGAGAGGTATACCCAGCTCGGCTCACCCCTACGAGCGCCAGGGTGGTTTTTGTAGCAAAGAGAAGAAATGAGAAGGCTCGGGCTGAAAGGGATCTGACTCAATCTCAACCGGACCAGGAACCCGAGGAGAATCCTCCAAGAGTTCGGCACTAGTTGGACCGGGGCTAACCCAAAACAATTCAACGCCTTACTCACCTCGGGGGAGAAGGGCATACGCATCCCGGTCCAAAAGGTCTCCAGGTACAAGGCAATTTCCTTGCCCCGTACCTGGTCTGCCCTCTCCCCTTCCTCGGCCAGACGAAGAGAATAGCCGGGAGGAATGAGGAAACGAGTCTTGATGTTGACGAGCTCCTCCGCACGCCTCAGCGAGGATCGCATGCTAAGAACACCCGTGACCTGTGCTCTGGGGACCGCCCCCGTCGCACGACCCCGGGGAGTATTACTAACCCTGAATCCCCGGGGGGACCCCGACTCAGAGGAGGAAGATGAAGAAGTAGAAGAGGAAGCTCCAGAAGACTCCCTAGACTCTACCCGGACTATATTTAAAGACTCCTTGGAAGAAGACATCTAACCTGATCAAAGGGAGGTGTCCTCGGGAGATCAAACACAAGGAATCCGAACTGAGGAGAAGAGCGCCGAGCTAACACGACTAGGGGCGAGAAAATTATGAAGAGGTATGGGCCCTGATGGGGATCCCACCTCTATTTATAGCTGCCGGCGTACGCATCCTACGGCTCCGATCGCCTCCCGCCAAAGCAACGTTTCGCAACCAACGTCCGACAATGTTCCACCTGTCGTACTCACATTAGGCGCGGGAACACCTGCGGCACGTCTCGACAGCCAACTAATGCCAGACACGTAGGTTGTCGCTTCGACGAACGTACACGCAATCCGGTGCTTCCCCTTTAATGCGAGATCTCTCCCCTAATCCGCTGACGTCATCAAGAAAATACTACTCTTTGCCCAGGAATGCGCGCCGACGATATCTTCGAGTAAGAGCTCACCCCGGATGATCGGTCAGACCACCCTCAACCCGACCCAGGAACGGGTCGAGACGAGAGTGAGAGGATAATGATGAGGCTCGATATCGGTGACTCTCCAGATGCTGACACGTGGCAGATGACGTGTCCCGGAACTTACAAGAAAGGATCGAGAACTTTAGTTGGGATCACACCTCGGGCCTCTGAGTCCGAGGAGTCTCCCAACCTTCGGCGGCCTTCCAGACCACCCCTCGGCTCGTTTCCGAGCTATCACAGAACCAAGATGCCTCAACCTCTCGCTCGTGCCCGAGCCTCCCGCCGATCTCTTCTTCCTCGGTCTCACAGACCGACCCACAGCGCTGATCACAGGCACCTCCGCCAGGGCTCCGCAAATCTCGTCATGCGCGAGATATCCGCCGCCCACGATCCCGCGTCCCACGCCATCACGATCCTCCATTAACGAGTTTGTCTCGTCATTAATGCGGGATCCTATCGCGCGGGCGTGACGCTGGGGACGTAATGGCCGGCGTGATTCTCGCGCTCGCCTGCCCATTACTGCCGCTATATAAACCTCTCTCTCAAACGATCGAGGTAATCCATTTTTACTCCACTAAGCCGTTACTCTGCCAAAATACCCCATCTAACTTGATTGTCGGAGGGTCCTCGGTGGCACAACCACCCCGGGACTTCTTTGCAGGTAGCTCGGCCACAACCACTCAAAACCCATTGAGATCCACACGCTTCAGGAGTCAACCCTCCAACTCAAGCCCAACCGTCCATCAGCACACGAAGAGATCAACGGAAGATAGCATCTGAAGGAGATCCAGAGATCCATCAATCCGAAAAATCATATTTATACTATTATAATGACAACCCGCAAGAAAGATTTCGAATTGATTTGGAGCTCACTAATATGTCTAAACATTATGAAAATACAAAGGGAAAAAGATTGCAACTTATAATGCTTTAGAGATTGCCATGTCATCTCAATAAATACAAAAGAGAAGTCAATTTTCCTTCAATAACTTTAAATTTTCAAATTCAAATCCAATCCCAAAATAAGAGTTAAAAATCCATTTTAGATTTTCCTATACAAACAATAAACTAACTTTAAATAACTCAACAATTAATGAGAGCAGCGATACGAAATCTCTCATAGTTTTGAAAAAATATTTTAACATAGCTAACTTACGTAAATATGCACAAAAATATAAAATTCTACTAAAAGTCTTTAAAAGCCTATATTATTTTAACTTTAAAAAAAACTTTTTCAATGCTGTTAAAATATACAAACGTGCACTATACATGCTAAATAGCAGTTGTTGTTTTATATTAGATTGAGAACAAGTTGGCAAGAATTATAATGATAGAGAAAACCAGTTTACTTACCAATGAGAAATAGCTCGGTTGGTATGGAAATTTTCCCTCTTGGGGAGAATGCATGGTTTGAACCGTAGGAACCCAAGTGGGGAAGTGACCACAAATTAATATTTTTGGGGTAAATTCGTGGGTCCTCTAGATGCGTGTGTGCTGTGGGGAAGTGACCACAAATTAATGTTTTTGGGGTAAATTCGTGGGTCTCCTAGATGCGTGTGTGACGTGGGGAAGTGAAAAAAAAGTCAAATTGAATTCTAAAATACAAAGAAGAGCTAAAATGTTTTGTGCAAATAATTATGTATTGTTAGTTGTTCAGGAATATAATTTTGCAGCAGCTATGGTTCCGAAGAGGACTGCGTCAGGCGCGCTGGCACTGCAGTTATAGGGTGACGTGGGGCCCACTTGATCTTATTTGTTCATTCTTAATATTCTAAAAAATAAAATTAATTTTAAAAATAGAAAATTAATTTAAAAAAAAAAAGAAAAGAAACAAGAAGCCAACAGCCAACAAGAAATGAATCATGACCGTCTCTATACCTCCCATAACGGTCTTCACTTTTGGACTGTTCTGTCGCAGTCAAATGGACTGTTATTTGACTTTCTTCAACTTTGCTACATTTATAAAAATGTTCACCTATTTTTCTAGCTTTTAATTTGTGAATTTAATACATATTATACGGTTTTGCATTAGGAGATGCACACACGCACAAAAAAAAAACAGTTTACAGTTGGAAGTTTAGCATTAATATGCCACCAAATTTAGATACATCTTCTGAATGAAAGTATCATTGGTTTTTTGTTTCGTTTTTTAAGGACTCCTTCGAATTTTATGACTTGTGAATATTGATGCCGAAGAGAATATAAATTCTTTAAATATTTATGTTCCATATCATGAATTTCACAAAATTTACAAAAAGAGCGAGCATATTCTCCTATCGACATGAAGGTAATCTAAATGTGGAGAGAAAAAACCAACGAACAATTGCTCAGTTGGTATCATTAGTAGAAACTGTGCATGTTAGAGACGGTCTATTAGCGACCGTTTATTTTTAAACGGTCTCTAATAAATTATTAGCGACCGTATATGATATACGGTCGCCAATGAACGGTCGCTGATGTATTAGCGACCGTATATTATGCATTAGAGACCATATGGAACGGTCGCTAATGTTCTCTGAACTTTTAGCCCGTGAGATGACTTTCTCTCTCCCATTCTTCCGCAAAAGTTTCACAGCCCGTGAATTTGACCCCAAGAAGTGATTTCCCTCTTCATTTTTCCCCACTTCTTCCAAAAAATTTCTCTTTTCTTATCTAATTTTCTTTTAAGTATTGCTGCTGCTGCATATGTTTAAAATCCGATAAAAGGTTTGGGTTTTTCTCCTCCAATTATTATTTTTTCAATTAAATATGGATGTTAGGTTATGAATTGTAAGTTTAGGTTATGAATTGTGATGTAATTTTGATGTTAGGTTGTGAAATTGTGATGTGAATGTTAGGTTATGAATTTTTGAAATTAAATGTGGATGTTAGGATTTTTCAATTACATGTGGTTGTTAGGTTATGAAATTTGTAATGACGGGTTGTACAAATTGAAAAATCTATAAAGCCTAAAAAAAACCTAATAACAATTTATAAACCTTAATAACAAATTATAAACCCTAATTATAAATTATACCACACTACTTGGTATTTATGACATTTGTGATGATTCTTAAATTAATTTAGGATAAGATAGATTATAAGAAATTATTAGATGGATTTAGGGTAAGATGAATTTTAGGTAATTGAAGGTATGTATAAGTGTGTGGGCGAGCACGGGCGCATGTGTGTTTGAGCGTATGTGTGAGTGTGTGCGCGCGTGTACGTACGTGGGTGTGTGAGCGAGTGTATGTGTGAGTGTGTGAGTGTGCGCACGTGTATGTGTGTATGTGTCTGCATATAAAATATTTCACAAATATATTCATCTTAATTTCTAACCTGTATTTTGTAAATTTAATGATTCGAAATCTTGTTATTTATGATTTACCGTTTAGATTTTTAACTTATAGCTTCATCTATAAATCAAATCAAAATTTATATCAAATCCTTTAATACCAATTAAACTATACTAAATGCATAAATAAAATATAAAATCAAACCCATTAAGAAAAATTAACACTAATTAAGCTATAATATTAATTACACTGATTAAGAAACCTTAATAAAAAATGGATACTAGTTAACCGAGGCACTAATTAAAAACGATTAAATATAAATGGGACAACAAGATGAGTTGCTTGGTGTATCTTGATCAACCAATTTTAGATATGAAAATTGATCTTATTAATGCAACTACACATGAACCATGTGTTCTTTTTTATCTATGATCATGATACATGGTCTTTTTATTGCCTCCAAACAAATCCTTGTCAGCTGGCTTCCAAATTAACTATTAATGCAGCAATACTTCAAGCTCACAAAATTCATTCAATGAGCAAATGCTGCATGTGTGGATGAGGCTTCCAACTGTTAGTTATATGTATACTTTAGATACCATTATTATACATGTGATGTATATTATAGTGGATACTTGGACATATATAGGGAAGACTTTCTTGCTCGACACGATAGTATGCTATCAGGTTGCTCTTTATTTTAACATGTACACTTATTGTCTCTCTATTACAAGTTGATAAAGCCTTTAGGATGAGTACTTGACTACCAGGATTATGATGCAGATCATACTAGTGGGGCAAGGGTAGTCGGTAAGTACATCCTTCAAATGTTCCTAGTCGTGGGAGTATCGAGACGGGGCATCGATATTCCAGAGTAGACTAGCGTATACGCTCCTCGACCCATATGATGGGCAATGGATGATCCCATATCCATTGGTGTTTGACATCAGAGATGGTATACGGGTGCTCAGTGGAGACTGGGTACACTGAAGGGACTCGCCAAGAACTCCTAGATGGTATTATACCTATCGTCAGATAGGAGTTCTCTGGTGACACTGGTACATGTTAGTCTGTCGACCATAGATCGTCATAGATTCTTGTGTGATTCCCACTGTGCTTTGATTTCCACCTTACCACGTTCAAGAGATCGTGCAAAATGGTGGTCTTTGGGTACAGTCCCGAGTCACATGGAGGCAATGAGCGATAGGAGGGGATTTCGTCTCTCCCGGTATTGGGGGTTGATGTTGCGCTATGCTCGATTGGCCATAACAGAAAATCCCTGGCCAGGGTTGCTGAGATCTACTGATAAGTGTTATCAGTAGTTTCTCGAACCGTTATGAGCCTCACATCGGCATGACTTATCAGGCTATTGGGGTCTGACGTTATACCACCCCAGGCTGTAATATGAGACATATCAGACGAAGAGACCGGACTGTACGGTAGTGTTACTGATTGGATTCGCAGGAGTATGAGCATGCTTGCTTGTTGATCTTCTGATCGCTCAATACCCGGGTGGCCTTTACGTTTAGCACACCGCTTGTGGCTTATGGGTGTTTGATATGATCATTACCTACTGCCGGCGTATTGACGAGTCTTTAGAGTCCTACACAGAGGTTTCCTAGTTCACGCGAAACGAAGTAGGAGCACATATATGATATGTGCGGGACCGAGATTAATGCGCGTATGTGATACCGCATTCTATTCTCGCGATATGTGATATCGGTCGGTTATATATGATATAGCCGGGTTATCGGATCAAGTGTTGATTCGATAAGTTGATATATATGATATTAGTCGGTTATATGTGATATAGCCAGATTATTAAATCAAGTGTTGATTTAATAATTTAATGTATAATTATATATTTGATATATTGAATTACATTAACTAATATTAGCTCACTTAAACATTTATTTTTCTCACTTATGTGTATATAGTATATATGTGATATATATTAATGTACATTTTATTGTGTCATGCTTGATACCACATGCTTCATGGGTGTATGAGACTCACACCATACTTGATATAATGAAGGATTTTATTTATTTAAAGTTAATCAAAATTAGATTGAAATTGGTTTAATGGTTGAAGCTTGGAGAAGTTTGTGGAACCATTGACTAAGTCCACTAATTTGTTTTATTTAAGATATTTATTAACCTAGCCATTATCCTTAGCCATAGTTTAGTCTCTACATGAGTTAGTGTATGACACAAACTCACTCATGGTTGTTATTGTCACCTCATGAGTTTCATTCTCATCTCCACTTCATCTTCTTCATCATCAAGAGAAAGCTTTCTAGCTTTTCTCCAAGTGGAGAAATATTGTGAGAAAAATAAATCTAAAGTGAGCAAAATTCCCACTTCATCATCCTCTACTATACTAGCCATTTAGTTTAAGGTGTTGGCTTCACTAATTCCATATTAGTGAAGAGATAGCTTGAGTTGGTGTCTCCTCGACATAGATCATCTTCGGCCTCGAAGATTTCAAGCAAGCTTGTTCCGTTCATCTTGTGAAGCCTTTCTCGAGTCCGGGAGTTCACTACTTGGAGCGGAGGGACTATTACACGGAGCTATTAAAATGAAGGACCGGTCTACAAAGGTTGTATTCCTTGTTCACTTTGTATGTAAAGTTGTTTATATTGTTGTTTCGTCTAAATTTCTAATTAAGATTCTAGGGTTTGTTTGGCATGGCAATTTTTTAAAATGGCATGGACGATACCTCCCGAAATCTTGTTGTCGTGCTAGGTAACCCTACAGTGGTATCAGAGCCAAGCTAAAGAATTAGACGATATTTGTAGAATTACGAAACCGAAACAACTCTTTAACACCCGATACTAAAATCTAGTTTCTGTCGAAATTTTCAGATAGTTTAAAATTTTTTAAGCAACTGCAGAATTTTACATGTGATGTGACATGAACACAGAAGAAAATTGAAACCCTCTCTCCGAATTTTGTCCGGCCACCTCTGATAAAAATCCGAGCTCGCCGGATTTCTTGTGGATTTTTGGCTTCAATTTTCTGTTGTGTTCCAGTCTCGGGGTTTTGGTGTTTCAGGCGTTGCTTGTTTTTTCTAAGATTGCATGTGATGTGGTCTTACTGTATTGGCAATTCGGAGTATTTCGTATTCGTAATTTTAACATTGTTTCGGGTTATTTAGACGACGTTAAAAAGTTCGAACGGATATAAATAACCCAATTTTTTCTTCGCTGGAAATTTTCCAAGAGTTGGATTTTTTCCAAGTTTAATATCTTCAGAAAATCATGCAGGTGATTCTGTGGACCATCTAGAAGAACGAAATCCTAACTCGATTATGCGACCATCAGAAGCGCCACCAAACCCTAGGGTTTGTGGTAGTTCCGCGGCGCCATAGGTGTGGCAAGGGTTGACACTTCTACGGTTGGTCTATAGGTGTTGTGGCATGTTCTGGGTACTTTTTAAACTCTGCTCAAGTGTTGAGCTCTTTGGGAAATTTTGGGTGTTTGTTTATTCGATCGAAAAGTTTAATATCGTCTAGCTATCTGTGATTGTGATACAATATTTGGAATCCACAATGATTAGTTATGTGATAACTAGTTTGAATTTTATAAATCTAGCAATTTAGTCTCATTTGATCGGTTGCCACGGAATTTTGATGTGGATCAAAAGTCCGTCGCAATTACGTAATGCATGCAAATACTCGCGGGGTAACCTTACTAGATAGCCACGCCTCATAGCCCCGACCAATTGAATGTAGGAGAACCCCGTCGCCAAAAGCATCCGTTCGGGTGCTCGCGGCCGCGGTGTTCCGCCTAAGTGCACTTCGTCGACGGCATCGGGGGTGCGGCCGTCTACTAAAGTTTCCGACGAGCATTCGATCAGGTTATCGGGAATCTTGTTGAATTACCCGACTTGTTATTGGAAAGTGTTTTCAATACCGAGACTAAAATGCGGGGTTTATAATTATTAGGTATGTGATGTCTAAGGAATTCATTTGGTTATGCATGAAATCCGAAGTATGTGATACATTGGGTTTATGATGTCTAAGGTGGTTGCGGATTCTAATTGTTGTAGTTTTTCACTTTCTTTTCTGCGACCGTAAGTGTAATATGTGGTGTATCGCCGGTTTCGGTTCTATACATCAACGACAATTGTGATACACATATTTACTTACGTTGATTACATGTGATGTTATGTGTTGCTGTGATATGTTATATTGGATCGTCGTGTTTTGAATAGCCGGGTTTTTTTATGTGAGATGAGAGTTTTTCATTTTCATTCATGTAAAAGCTTGTATGTAATATTCTTTTATTGGGGCACTTCCGGGTTAAGGATGATGTCACCATTGATGTATATTATTTACTTTTCTGCATTAGGATAGACCCAAGAAGGAGAGCACAAATAACCGGGTTCTAGGGTCCAGTGGGAGACCATCTCGAGGAGTCGAGACCGGGTCTCCTAACTCTAGAATTGGTAGGGTTGCTTGCCGCTCTCGTAGGGGTCTAGGGATGTGGGTTGGCTATTCATCGCGACCGTGGAATTCGTGTTTTTTACTGGCTTAATTAAAACACGGAATTCCTAGTATATCCGATATTTCATATGTGTTCTTCTGCTGCTGATATTCTATGATGTGATCACTTGATATGTTGAGACGAATGCTTATATTATATATATAATATATAATAAATATTGTTGCTTTTGTTTCTTCTATGATGCTTAGGAAGCATAATTGATGGGACTTCATTAATGAGATTAATGAAATAAAAGAAACATAAAGATGTTGCAGAATCTTGTTTTAAAAACTGGTAGCTCTAGTTCTTGCTTTGCATAGTGGTATTCCTTATAGAATATCCAACACCTTATTCGATAAGGAAAGAGCCGAGATCCCTTCACCGGGAGTGACCTCTTTAGCGAAACTGGCAGATGCTACAATCCACCCGGTGTTGTCTTTTGATTCCTTTTTAGTTCATGCTTTGCATAGCGGTATTTATGATATATCCTGCACCTTATTCGATAAAGAAAGAGCCGAGATCCCTTCATCGGGAGTGACCTCTTTAGCAAAACTAGTAAAAGCCTCAAAACACCCCTTTTCAAAATCACTCGATTCTACAACGATATCAAGTTCATTACGCAAAAGGTTTTCTTAAAAACCTGTCGTAGCCCTCTGCCATTTCAAATAAGTAATTTTTAGTATTCGTGTTGCATTTATTGACCTTAGCCAAGGCGTAGTGTGCGGTGGCTAATTAGTGCTTATCCGCAGTATATGATGCGATTGAGTTAGGGTAGTCGTACGGCTTTGTTGATTTTCGCCAAGAGTCGTACGGATGGGTTTAATTCAATCATGAAATGACGGGTTGAACTTGGCTAGCGCTTATTGTTGGGGTAAAAATTTACACTCCGGTTGACCAGATCAAAATCAAAGTCAACCCCAAGCCAAGTGGGCCCAAGTCCAGGTCAAGTGGGCCAATGCCCGGGTCGAGCCCAAACATGAAGCGGCGGCCTTCCCCCATGCCAAAATAAAAATCTTGGAATAAATAATTTTGTTGTATTTATTTCATTTAATTTTATGAATAAATGTAAGGAAATGGGCATAAAGCCAAATTTTTGTAAAGCCCATGGCTTATGTGCAAAAAGAAATGGCACATGAGCCATCAGATGGGCAAAATGCCATTTTGTGAAGACCAAGAGGCTATATGTAAAGTGTATAGCCTATAAAGGCGAAGATAATGAAAATATCTTAACAACCTTTTCTCTCTCCAAAAAAGAATCAAGATCTGTGATCTTCTCCTTCCTCAAGGTTCTAAAAAGCTTCTTCTCTTTTTGAATTAAATCAAGAGTTTTACTCTTCCTTTTCCAAAACTAAATAGTTTTTTACCACGAAACCCACAAAGGGGAACTCAGATCTCCCATCAGATCTTAAAAATTAGAGATTTTTAAAATCTCATACTTCTTGTTTGTCAAAATCCAGCCAAAAGAGAAGAAAGAAGGAGACCCATCTCCTAAAAATCCCACTTTAGGAAGATCCAGAGCTCTAGGGAGAAGCCCGTTTCAGCATCTCCAAAAACATCTTAGGAGTTTAACTCCCTTCTAATTTCTCTTTCGGGAGTTTAAATCCCATTTCTGGGGTTAAAATCCCCTTTTCCTCGCCGGCGCCCGAGCGCCCCAAGCGCCCAACGCCCACGTGTCGGACACGTGGTGCGCTAGTGGTTAAGCGCATAGCGCCTAAGCGCACAACGCTCAAGCGCCCAACACCCATGTGTTGGACACGTGGTGCGCTGGCGCCCACGTGTCGGACACGTGGAGCGCTGGCGCTTAAGCGCACAACGCTCAAGCGCCCAGCGCCCACATGTCGGACACGTGGTGCGCTAGCGCCTAAGCATACGGCGCCTAAGCGCACGACGCCTAAGTGCTAGGCACGTGAGGCGCAGGCCCCACGCGTCCTTTGGGCGCTTTTTCCCTTTTTATATATATGTATACATGTATATATATATATAGATACACACACACTCCATAAAACCGTCCCTGTTAGAAAAAAATTTCTAACGGGACGCTGCCTCACACCCCACAAGGGGGCTGCTAGCCCCCTTGACCCCCAGCCCGCTATCCGGGTAACGGGACCCCGATAAAAACTCTGCGGGGCCCCCGATATATCCAAAACCCCCCTTTCAAAGCACAACACACCTACACTGCACATTGAGTTCGCATGACCTGTTTGACCCGTTAATCGGAGGTTCCCTCACTCCAAAGGCGAGTGGTAATTAACGGCAGCTTAGTCCGCGGCTGCCGGAGATTCGGATCCCCACAATCAATAAACCCCAGCTTACCCTACGCAGGGGGAATCTGTAGTACGCCTGACAAGCGCGTGTGTATTCCCATCTTAATGGGGTGACGAAAAACACCCTACAGATTCTGGCATGCCCGGTGGGACCTTTCTCTCCTCCCATATTTCGGGTTAAACGTTCATGCGATTTCAATCAATATATATATCGATTGCCTATACTGAAATTACGTTTTCTTTTCATGCAGCAATCAACTTTCAACGACAATGTCTCCCAGGACGAATTCAGCTTCCAACGCGACCCCGCTCTCGTTCGTGGTCAAGATTAATGCTCGTGTGGTTCTCCCCGCAAGCCTCAGTCGACAGTGGGAGGAACTGCCCCACCAGTTTGGTTCCGTCGTCATCTACCCTGCCGGAAGCGCTCATCTAGCAGAAATCCTGGAAAAATAGGTGTCCAAGATGGTCTCAAGGGGAAAGAGGCCAAATGTTGTGATCGCAAAGGCACCACAACCGAAACTTAAGACGGTGTCTGAACGACTCTCTTGTGCTCCAGCTGGGGGCAAGACTTCCGGTACAAAGGGCAACATCAAACGTTGCAGACGAGCTCAGGTGATGAATCCAACAAATGCACAATCAGGCGTATCTCTAAAGTCCTCCATCGCCCGGTCTGCGGCGTCTTCCCGAAGAGCCGAAGTCTGCCAAGTGCTTAAAAAAGAAAAGTTAAGGCAGAAGCAGCTTAGGTATCGAGCCAACAAGAGGGCCAGGACTCCGGCCAGGTGGAATCTTGTGAGGTTCCAAGAGCAGGGTTGCCCCGCGACGACGGATGAGTCGGACGTAAGAATCAGCAATTCCTTCGAACTTCTGAAGTGGGTTCAGAAAAATACCATGACCGCCAGAATCAAGAAGACAGCGGTCCGAACGTCGCTATAAAGAGACGTGTCCTGGCCCCAATAGAAAAAGTATGACACTGTCTCTTCAAGAGTCTATCGGGCGCTCTGTGCCATACGAAAGCAGCGGGGCAAACCCAGAAAAGAAGCGCCAGCACTATTCAAGAGCCTGGTCAGGCCAGCCGCTTTCAATCGACTGTCCGCTACCGAAACAGGGGGGTCAAGACAGCGATCTGTGAAATCAGCCGCCGATAATAAAAAGACGGCTGAATATATTATCCATACGGTCTATATGGCAGGAGGGCGCCCCAGCGACAACCTTCGCAGAAAAAGCAAAGATGGGGCCACCACATCCCAAGCCCAATCTGGCTTGAATGTGGTTGCCGCTTCCCAAGAACAGCCGCCTCCGCCGGATGATGAAAACCCTCTCGATGAGGACGATAGGCAGAAGGACCCTTCGGTCCAGGCAGAGTCAAACTCGGACAGCGAGGAAGAGCTGACTTTCCTCCCCAGGACTGCGGAGCAAGTGCTGCTTCAAGAGCTTCGAAAACAGCTCAAGAGCAAAGATAAAGAGATGGCCAAGCTCTATTCGAAAATTGACGATCTAACGAACGTTGTGATGCAGCTTACGGCTCAAATTGCTCGAGCGCCTCCCATTCAAGCACAAGTCGCTACTCATGGGCCGGATGATGACAATCTGAAGCGGCTGATACCTGTCCCTCTGGGTCCAAGATTCGTCGAGCCATACGAAAGCCGACCACATTCCTCTTCTGGGGACGCTTTAGCCCTAGATAACACTATCCCGCTAACACAAGACCGGATAATGGATTTGGTCACCAGCAAGGTTAAAACATTGGTGGTCGAAACTGAAGCTCAGAAAGAAATTGGCAGTAGTGGGCGGCCATATCCCGCACAGTACGATCTGATCGAGTTCCCGAGCGGCTACGTCATTCCCAAGTTCGGAAGATTTGACGGGACGGGAAATGCAAATTAGCACGTCGCCCACTTTAAGGCATCGTGCCGAAATACAGGGGGGGAATGATGCCCTCCTTCTTTGTCAGTTTGTCAATAGTCTGACCGGTGTCGCTTTCAACTGGTACGCGAGTATACCGGACGGGTCCGTTGTTACCTTTGCCCAAATGGAGTCTCTGTTTCGGCAAAGGTTCATGAGTGTCAGTGATAAAATCTCAATTGCTGACCTTGTGAGGACTAAGCCGGGGAAGAATGAAAGCAACACCGACTTTATCGCTCGATGGCGTAATCTCACGGTCAAGTGCGAACCGCCGCTAGAGCAGGACAGTCCGTCAGCCTTCTCGTTGGGAACCTTAGCAATTGGATGGTCCCATTCTTTTGTACAGCGGGCCTTAAGACGTTTCAAGAGCTAACCATGAAAGTCCAAATGCTGGAACGCTCGAAGCAAGAGTCTACCCCGGACTCTCAGAAAGACAAGACTTAGAAAAGCAAGCGGGACAACAACCGTAGAAGTGGGAATCCCCGCAGTACCAATGTCTTCAATGTGTCCGACAATGAAGAAAAGCGAAGGGCGGGCGAATCCAAAACCAACCGGTCTCGAAAGCCAGTGCTGGGAGGAGAAGGGCATTCCCTAGAGGAGAAAAAGAACAATGTTTACTCTTTTAGGAGGGACAAGGTCCGATAGATATTTAAAGATGCCTTGAACAATGGTCTACAATTGCCAGAGTCGAAAAGACCTCTAGAAGCAAAAATGACCGACAATCCCCTGTCTTGCCCATACCACCGAGTTGTGAGGCATGCGATCGAGGATTGATACATCTTCAAAGACTGGGTCGAGAAGCAGTACAAGGCTGGAGAGATCGAGCTATCCAAAAGAGTGTTGGTGAACAATCAAGTTGCAACCATCAACTTTATATAGACAGAAGCTGAAGCCTTCTGGGAGCAGACAGCGGAACCCGCTACCCTGAGAAATGAAACGGACTCACCGCAGCCTCCATGGAGTACGCACATATCTAATAAGACGAAGAAGATGATAAAGCTGCTTCAGAAAGAGCCCAGGACGGAATGAGAAGGACAGAAGAAGCCTACCAGTCCAGCTGGCAATTCGGCTCCATCAGACTCAAAATCCAAGAAGCTCAAGAAGAAGAAAAGTGCAGCTCGACGCGAAAAAGAGTCTGCAGGGAGATCGACCATTCAAAAATATATCGATTCCCTCGAAGACTATGAACAGAAGGAAAGAACTTTGATTCAATTGAAGGAGTTCCTCCCTATAGAAGCGACTGAAATTCTGGAGAAGTTAGAAGAAGACTCCAATGAAGAGATCCCTATAGTGACCTGCTACGCCATCCATCTGGGCAGCGACTCTGAAGGGGAGCTCTGTTTTCCCGAAGAGGACCAGGAGCTCGCCACAAAGGCCAACCAAATCCAGCTTAGAAGCGGCATGGCTCTACCGCCAAATCAGGGAAACGCCCCAAAAGGGAAGGAAAAACAGGTGGCTAATGAGGAAGATGGCAGAGAACCGGCTGATGAAAACTCAAGTCCTTCCTCGGTGGACTATAATGTCTTGGCTCATCTCAGGAAGCTTCCGTCTCTCCTGAGCATCTACGATACCTTGGTCCTATCTAAGGAGGTTAGAGATGTTCTCATTCACATTCTACAATACCCCGAGCGGTATCAGGGTCGCTTTGCGGAAATTAATATGAAAGAAGCCCAGTACGCTTTGCATGCTGCCGCAGTCATGTTTAAGGACGAAGACTTGCTACTGGGAACGGCTGAGCATAATCGGTCGTTTACGTGACTGGATACAGCGACGGAGATCGAATTAATCGAATATTGATAGATCCGGGGTCCTCAATGAATATCATGAACTTGCGAACTCTGAAGAGTTTGTCAATGGACGTCCGACACCTGTCAAGGGAAAGGATTGTCATTCAAGGCTTCAACCAAAATTGCCAGCAAGCTCTGGGGTCCATAGCTCTGCCAATCAAATTTGGGGATCTGCAGACCGAAGCTAAGATATATATGATCGACGCTGACACGTCTTATAAAATTCTCTTGGGGGCGGCCGTGGCTCCACGATTACGGCATCATTCTGTCAGCTCTCCATCAATGCATGAAGTATACTAAAAATGGTGAAGAAAGACACATTGACAGAGACATCCAGCCGTTCGGTGTTCATGAAGTCCGATATGAGGATTCTTGGTACTTTATGAACCACAAAAATGCTAAGCCACGACCGACTTTGGATAGAGCGGCCCTACGACTCAAAAGCAAATCTGAGCCAGCTGTCACTTTCAGAAGCAAAAACGCCCAAGTGCGCCCGCGTTTCGGTAGTGACACTGATGAGTCCGACGCTGGAAGTCTGTCCTTCCGTAAAACTCGCCCTCATTTCGGTAGAGATACGGACGAATCTGATACTGAAGGCCTATCTAGCAGCAAAGTCCGCCCTCATCTTGGCAGTGACACTTAAGAGTCGGAGGAAGAGGACCTGCCTTGCAACAACTGTGCAGATTGGACCCCCATGCCACAAGCGAAACTACGAGAGACCTTCGAAATTGCAGAAGGGTCCCTAGCCATCACAAGGGTGCCGGAGAAGATGTGCAAAGAGCTCGATGCATTGTCAGTCTCCACCGTGGATCAGCTAAAAACTTTCTACGTTCCCGGAAGGAAAAATGGACAGAAGGGCATCTTGTTTTATGGGTCAAATCCTGTTGTGCACCCGGACGACTTGTCTGTCGCGTGCCTTCCCTATGAGAGAAGCATAAGAGCCGTCCTCAATCCAAGATACTATGCACCCGAGATGCGGGAATATTTCAAAAGGTGCGGATGTCGGTTATATTAAACGGAGTCCGAATTAAAGTTTTATGAAGGGCTATGGCATCCGCCCCAGGTCCGAGTACTCATCGATGAACGAATTCTAGATAGACGGGGCATAGGCTTCATTCAACCTGATTCTAAGGCATGCTACATGATCCATATTGGGGAAGCCAGCGAAGAGTCAAATGATGATGACGAGCTAGCCGAGCCAGAAGAAGCTTCTCAAGAGCTCGAAGATGGCGGACAAGCAACCTTTGACGAGATAATCGAGATTGACTTAGGAACGCCCGATAATCCAAGGCCAATCTATATCAGCTCACTCTTGTTAGAGGAAATGAAAGCGCAGATAATCGCCCTGCTGCGCGAGTTCTTCGACTGCTTCATGTGGACGTACAAAGAAATGTTTGGCCTTTCCCATGAAGTGGCCGTGCATAAACTGGCTATATCTCCTGATGCTAAGCCAGTCAAACAAGCTCCTCGAAGAATGAGAAGGGAGCTAGAAGAAAAGGTCATCGAGGAAACTAAGAAACTTATCGATGCTGGCTTCATCAGAGAAGAGAAATATGCAGACTGGATCGCATGCATAGTCCCAGTGAAGAAGAAAAATGGGAAGATCCGAGTTTGTGTCGATTTCAGGGACTTCAACAAGGCATGTCCTAAAGACGACTTCCCGCTTCCGGTCATGGAAATGATGGTCGATGACACCTCAAATTACGAACTTTTCACCTTCTGAAGAACACAGGTGCTACATATCAAAGGGCGATGACCAATATCTTTGATGACCTAATTCATAAGGTTGTCGAATGTTATGTTGATGATTTGGTCGTCAAGACTAAAGTCAAAGCCGATCACATCCAAGATCTTAGGACCGTTCTCACCAGGTCGAGGGAGTAGGATCTGAAAATGAATCCCCTGAAGTGCGCCTTTGGCGTTGTTCCCCTCCAAACGGCGGCGCAGGCTTTGCGTTTCGCCTGAGGTTCGGGGCAGATGCTATTTGGTTTTATCCGTCTACCTCTCCGAAGATGCCAAGTTGATTTATAGCACCGTGTATCGGAGGTTTAGACGGATGCGGCCGATGTAGCAGACTTCGTCAGATTCCCCCTCAGGGTGAGGGTTTTTTGATTGTGGGGACGCTCTTCCCTGCAGGCGCAAGCCCCTGCAGTTAATTACACTACCGCATCGCGGTAACAACTTTCTCCTTCTCCAGAATTTCACTTCATGTCGTGTGTGTTTGTTTTATTTGTGGTTGCCCGTGGATTGTATACGGAGACTGAGTAATGCCGTCGCCCGTAGGACGTGGATTAGTCCAAATCCGTATTTACTTAGATTTGGGTTTGGTGTTTTTAGTTTAAGGATGCATTAGTCGCGTTGCGGCTAAGATCAACTTAAACGTTCGTTAAGGATACGTTAGTCCTATTTTAGACTAAGATCAACTTAACGTAGTGATTCATTTAATATATGGTCGTCGGGACTCGTCACCTCTCTGACGTCGTTGAAGGATTACAACGATAGATGTCGGAGGAGTTCAGAGATGTACCCTTGAACCAAAGTCGATTTGAAGTCTTATCGTTCATTTGAATACTTAAGGATACGTTAGCCGTATTCGGGGCTAAGACCGACTTAAACGGGACCGTTTAGATCCGAAAAAAAGAGCATTTGGATACTCTATTGTTCCAGTTTAAGGACGTGGTGGTCCAATATTAGTTTAAGGACGTCTCGGTCCAATATTAGTTTAGGGACGTCTCGGTCCACGAGTTTAAGGACCCCGCAGTCCATATTCATGCGTGTGGTCGTCGGGACCCGTCACCTCTCTGACGACGTTGAATGATTACAACGACGGATGTCAGAGGAGTTCGGAGATGTACCCTCGAACCAGATGTAAATTGATTTATGAGAGCAATCTTGCTCGGTTAATTTAATTTAAGGACTTACAGCCAGAATTGGGCTAAGTCCAGTTGAAAATGTTCAACATTTTATTTATTTTTGGTCTATTAGACCTTTACTGGGGCTCTGCTCCTGTTTAATAATGCATGGCATTTTTGTTTGGTCTATTAGACCTTTATTTGGGCTCTGCTCTTTTATAAATGATGCACAGCATATGTTTTTATTTAGGCTCTGCCCTTTGAAATAATGCATTGCATTTAATTTGGCCTGTTAGGCCCTTTTAATTGGGCTTAGCCCTTTTGTAAGCAATACAGTGCATTTGTCTGGCGCTTTGCGCCAAGTAATGAGCGCAAGCTCATATGGTGATGACACGTGTCATGCTCTGGTGAGCGCAAGCGCAACAGCGCAGTGCGCTGCGCTAGTGCGTTGCGCTGCTGACACGTGGCGCGCTCTGGTAAGCGCAAGCGCAACAGCGCAGTGCGCTGCGCTAGTGCGTTGTGCTGTTGCGCTGCTGACATGTGGCGCGCTCTGGTGAGCGCAACAGCGCAGTTTGCAAGTGCCGAGTACTAAGAATCTTTTAGATTCAAGAATCAGAAGTGCAAAGCACTGTTTAATTTCTTGGTCTAAATTTAGATCAAAGAAATTCTTTTTTTTTTTTTTGTTTCAAGAACCAGAGGTTCATAAAAGTGCAAAGCACTATTTTTCTTTTATTTTATTCTTTTCTTGTTTTAAAGAACCAAAGGTTCATAAGAAGTGCAAAGCACTGTTTTTTATGTAAAGATCATTGATCTTGTTTTTAGATCAATAATCTATTAGAAGAAATTTCTTCTTCTATTTTGTGAAGGTTCTTTACCTTTTTCTTGGAATTTTCTCAGAGTTCTCTCTGTTTGAAGCTCTTGACCTTTTTTTTTAAAGAAATGTTGATGCCTTTGAATTGAGGCCTAGGGTCCTTTTTATAGTGCCCATAAATTAGTTAGATTTGTTACATAAATCTTTTTCTGAGTGATTTGGGAAATTTTCCCCACCGTTGGATCCTTGATCCAAAGACCCCCTGCCTTGTACAAGAAAATCTTCTTGTTTTAACAAGAACAGAAAGATTTCTTTAGAATCTTAATTCAGTTTGGCGCAGATGCCCCAGCGCGTGACACGTGTCGCGCAGCGCACAGCGCAGCGCAACTGCGCTAGCGCACTAGCGCATCTGCGCTGACACGTGTCGCGCAGCGCACAACGCAGCGCAACAGCGCAAGCGTATCTGCGCTGACACGCGTCGCGCAGCGCAGTGCATGCGCAACTGAAGCGTTGCTTCCTTTAAACAGAGTTTTGCTCTGATTGGGCGCGCCTTTTTGGGCGCTGCGCTGACGTATTAGCGCCTGACACGTGGCGCGTTGCGCCCGAGACTTGAAGTGTTGCTTCAAAATTTCGAATTTTGAATTTCAACAGAGCTTTGCTCTGATTGGGCGAAACAAATGCCCCCCGACCGTTGCGCTCACGTGGCGCGCACGTGAGTGCAGCAGTGGCAACCCCCTGACCGTTGGATCAAGGGGTGAGCTCAAGGGGCGCAAGCGCCTTATAAATAGGACCTCTGGCCCTTAGAAAAATCTTATCATTTCAAGATTTTGATTTCCAGAGCTTTGCTCTTGCTTAGAACTCCAGAGCTTTGCTCTCGTTTCCAGAACCTTAGAGCTTTGCTCTCATTTTCCAAGTTAGAAAATTTTAGGTAAAATTAATCTTAAGTGAAATTAATTTTAATTAACCAATAGAGCTTTGCTCTCACAGATCTTTTGATCTAAAGAAATCCCCATTGGGGTTTCATAAACAGAGCTTTGCTCTAAAAAAAACTTATAGATCTACAGAGATCTTGTTCATGGGTTCTAACCCATGAACAGAGCTTTGCTCTTGAATCAAATGTAGATCTTTTAGATCTGAAAAATGAAGAATTTTTTATAAGTTTTCATGGATTTTTCAAGATTCCAGAAATTTTAATTTTAAATTTCTTTTCAAAATTTTCTTTTTGATGGAATATTACAGAGCTAAGCTCCTTTTAAGGAATTTTATTCCTTTGAGACCAGAATTTGACAAGTGTCATTCTGTGACAGAGCTTTGCTCTGAAAGAGGAGATTTTCTCCTTGTCTCTAGGGATTCTTTATTAATGGGAATGTTTTCCTGGGGAACAACTGACAATCTCATCCAATGATGAGATTGTCCTATTAACTGACGTACTGTCATCCAGATTTTGTGGGTCCCCCTTTGGTCCCTTACTCACTGCACTGCTGTGTGATGTAATTAATTAATTTTAATTTAAATTTAATTAATGCATTTTCTTCTTTAAACGCCAAACGTTGGAATTGCAACACTAACGACCAAATCGTTCTTTTGCAGCGATCATGTCTTTAGACACTTCATTCCCGTTCGTCCGTTCGGAGGAGGGATTTCCCGAGGCGCCTTTGGACCGTGAGGTCCTGGCCATGATTAAGGAATACGACCCGGAGTACAAGAGTCTCCATCTTTGGGGGTCGTGGTACAATCAGATCATCATGGGCCGACGGAGCTTCACATACGCGGTGCCGTCAGAACCCATAACGGCGATTCATTACGCCAGCCCACCCCCGGTGCAGTATGCCGTGGAGATGACGGATTGGACATCGAAGGGTTTTCTTCATCCGGCCATAGATGCGATTCCGGTTCAGCGTCCCATGGTTTTGGATATCCTGGGGCGCCGTATCTGTCAAGGCGAGGCGCGACCTTGGGGGCAATCATATAATATCGGTTTGATCCCCCGCCACCCAATCGGCTATCTGCCGTGGGCCCGGTATATCCTGTCGACGAAGAAGTCGCAGTTGATAAGATTAGGATTGTATACCGCAGTCTACGTCTCCCTCTTCCAGTATCCCACGCTTCCCACCTGGTGGTTCAAGGCCTTCCTGGAGCAGTGGAACATTCCTACCCACACTTTCCTTGCCATGGATCGGGAAGTGTCAATCTCTTTGGAAGAGTTTATGGAGGTATCCGGTCTACCGGTCATGGGGGAACATTATGAAGAGTTGCTCCCGCCGGATGAGTACATCTTTGGTGCCAAGCCGGTGATAAGGGGGCTCACGCCGGAGAACGCTGTTCAACATCAATTTCCAAGTTTGATTAAGGTGTTGAACATCTACGAGGCCCTTTTCATTGAGCGTGGGAGCCGCGGAGTTAATTTTGAGGATTTCATTGCTCGGTTCCTTCATCCAAACGTCCTCTCGGCGGAAGCTGCCAAGTTTGCCAACCTTGAGGACCCTTTTGGTTTAGGTTTGGATAACCTGCCAGCGAAAGACATAGACCAAAAGAACTTTTTTCTTCCTAACTCCCCAACCATGTCTTTTGCAGAAGTCGCAGCCCCCGAGATGGACGAGGAGGCCTTCTTTTTAGGATTTCTTGGGCTTTGGCTGAGTTGGTTTGCACTCCCAATGCACTCTCACCGCATGCGGCCCTCTGTTTTTTACTCGGCCCATCGAATGACTATCGGGGTAAAGGTGGCCGTTGGGATCGCCGGCTTGGCGCACTTATATCATGGCCTCAGCCGAGCAGCGGATGCTAATAAGCCTGGGGTGTTGCACGTGATCTTCCCGATGCACTACTTTATGTCGTGGCTCGAGCTACATACAGCGGGTGTCTTCGGCATGCATAAAAGGCCCTCGTTCTACGAAAGGTGCAGTTTTCCTCACATTCTACAGTTGATCGGCGCATCAATTGTAAATCCATCGCCACGAGATGCCTGGGGTTTACTCCTTCGCTCCCACACCATTGGAACCGGTGTGTCTTTCATTGACAAGGTGTTGACTATTGGAAAAACGTCCACCATTGCAGTGCGGCCATTGCAAGACACTTTCAAGGATGGAGCTTCAGTTTTAACGGCCCGGGAGACCCTTCACCTATATTCCATCAGACCGGGCTTTTTGGTGTTTAGGCAGGACGGGGTAGCGATCTTCATGAGATATAACCCGCATCGTTTCGCCCAACAGCTGAGCTATAATCAAGGGGTACCGCTGGAGGCTTTTTTATCGGAACCTGCCGCGACTGAAGAAGGGATGGAGAGAGCGCTGCATCACTTCATGCGTCTAAACACGGGCTCTCACTTCTTTATCAGTGAGCCGGCTTGCGCCCCCCGACTTCTTAGGGTATACACAGAATGGTACAGTCATTCGACGGGAGCGGTCATAAAGGAGGAAAGGCGGTTGCTGATCGACCGTAAGGGTGCACCTCCTGGTAGCGATCGCAACGCTCCTCTGGTGCCAAGGACCCCGATAATCCCCCCTTTAAAAGATGCCAAAGCCGGACCCTCACGTGCACAAAGTCCTCCACGTGAGTTGCCGCTCCCTGATATCACAGATGCACCTCCCGCACCCTGTGCTCCAGTGGAGACAGTGGTTGTACCCTCGCCGGAGTCTGGCGTGGGTGCGGACATCGGGACCCGTCGTCCCAAAGTGGCTGCTAAACGGAAGTCGATCCCTCGTGAGCCTAGGGTCGGAGGGCAAAAGAAAAAGAAGTCGCTCTTTGCTGCGGACGTCGTGTTTGGTCAGGAACCCCATGCTCCCTATGCCGAGGGTCTGCTCGAATATGGGACTGACGCAGGATTAGTGATGCCGCCGCCGGACGATACAGACTTGGAGGCTGCTCTCAAGGCTTCGGCATGGTTGGCGAAGCGTGACGCGTGGCTGGCTAAGCTTGCGCAATCAGGTAACTACTAGTCGCCTTTTCCTTATTGCAACATATCCTCTTCATTATTTTTGACTAACGCTTTTCTTTCTTTTCTTTCAACAGGCATCACTGATGAAGAAGCCATTGCTGCTTCTCTGAAGACTTTCCAGGAAGAGGAACGTCTTAGAGCATCTATGGGCCTTAGTAAGTTTTGACTCATCAAGTTTTTATTTTCCTTGTGTTATGGTCGATCTAACATTTCCCTTTTAATTACAGGAACCTCAATGCCGTTCCCTCCAAGTGACGCAGATGTTCTACCAGCTGCCGACGTTCCTGCTTCCTCTGGGGCACCGCAGGAGGTTCGTCTTGAAGAGCCGATGAGAGATGCCTTAAAGGCTCTGGAGGCATCCCTGAACTAGGATGACGACGCCTTGAAGGAGGCGTCACAAAGGTCCATCGCGACAGCCCGGGAGGAAAGGAAGCGGCTGAGGCGTGAGGCGAAGGCGCGCAGGGCTGCCTTGGCTATGGGAGCGGGCCCCAGCACCGCCCTCGTGCTGATACTCCCTCTGAAGAGCCCCTGTCGCCCTATCCACCGCCCCCAGAGAGGTGGCGCGCGCGGTTCGGAGCGCAAACGGTAAATCTGCTTCAGGTAATATTTCTCTCAGAGTTTTTGTTATAAGGATTTTAATGTCATTGGTCCTTATATCTCTTATCTTGCAGGGCCAAGTCCGATAGAGGGGGAGGCGAAAACCGTTGACCCCAAAGAAATAGAGGAGGCGGCACTTGCCGAACTCGAGCCGACGGTGGGCGACGTCGTTGTGGCTTTGGAGCCTGAGGCGGAGGTCGAGGGGCCTGCCGCCGAGAAGGTCATTGATGTCGAACCTGAAGTGGTGGCAGATGATATGATCATTATAACCGAGCCCATGGTGGTGGCGGATGAGGCGCTCGAGGCTGGCGATCTTGTGGCGATGGTGGACGATACAACCGCGACTACTGAACCTGAGAGAGTAGTGGGTGAGGTGGCCATGATTCCCGAGGACGAGCCAACCGCTCCTTCTCTGGAATCTGGCAATACTCCAGTCATAGCCCTCCCTATCTATGGTCCTCCGCCGTCTCCAGGTCTCACGAGCACCACAACGGTCCCCATCGAGTCGGGTGATGAGGTTACGGGCGGTGGTCTCATGTCGATAGAGGAGGGAGTCGCCTCCGTTTCAGCCGGGAGCTCCTCAGGTAAACCCCAAGTTGCTGCTTTTCTTTACTTTACTATCTTCTCTGACAAGTTCACCTTTTCGTAACGCAGGTGCAGCCAGTGCCGATGCCCCACTGCTCGAGGGAACGCCTTCAACGACTGCCTTGGCGGTGGTCACCTCTCAACCCTCTCTCATACCCTCGAAGATGTTGGAAGGTATGTGTTTGCGATTTATTAATCTTATCTTCCAGATGTATAATTTGTGTACTAAAGTCACACTGTTGTATCTTCCAGGAGTGCTTTTTGATCATCTCTATCAAGTGTTGCTCCCACACTTCTCCTTCCCATCTGAATTCGCCTCTCCCTCTGGTGGCGCTGGTGAGTACCGTTCCCGATTGATATCTTTGTTTTTCAGTGGTAGAATTATTTCTAACTCTCTCTTGTCCTGACTGTAGTGTTACAAATCGAAGTGGGAGAAGAAAGATTGGTTGCGCCACCGGCCATTCCGGCCTTGCCACCTGCTTCAACCGGTATAGTAAAATATCTTATCAATGATTTTCTCCATATCTATTGAATCATCATCTAATCGCATTTTGTCTTTTTCAGCTGTCGTTCCAGTCTCGGCGCCTTTCGAATCTCGCATTATAATGCCGGGCGGCCCTTCCCAGAGACGTCCGTCCTCAAAAGGTGCGGCGAATAGTCTGCGCATGCTAAGCGACTATATCGAGGAACTCGACGTCGAGGCTCCTACATCTGCTGAGGACTTCGCTACGACGGTTAACCCGATGTTGGTGATATTTGCCACCTTCCATGATGAGGGCATTGTCGCCTCTTGGGTTAACTATTGTCGGGAGATTGAGGCTCGCCTTCATCAGCTGGAATCGATGCGTCTATCCCCCGAGACTTTAGCCTTGAGCACTCAACGGGGAGCATGGCTCGAGCAAAGCACTTCTCATTTCCGTCATTTAGAACAAGAAGCAGCTTTGAGGCTGAAGGAGTGCCAAGAATCTTCAAGCAAAACTGCTCGTCTGCGTGCTGAAGTTGAAGCAAACGCCGCTGAGGTAAAGGCCGTCTTCGAGGGCCTTCTGGAGCGCATATCAAATGGGCTGAGACTGAAGCGGGCACTTGATGTCTCCGAGCATGACACCCCAGGCCGTGAAGCTGCTCATCAGGCCGTCAGGGATCAGCTGGCATCTGTCGCACAGCAACGGGCCCAAGTGGAGGCAGAACTGGCGGTGGTAGCCGATCGGGAAAAGGCATGGAAGGAAGTGTGCGAACAACTGATAAAGCTACTTAAGACGCTTCCTTCCCAGTAGCTGCCTTTGTATCAATGTATTTGTAAAATTTTCCTTTTAAATAATATGTATCCATTCTTTGTTCTTTTGTACGATTCATCTTGTATTTGATTGAAGTCAATGAATAAAGATACACATTTTCTTTTGTAATGTCTTGTATACTCTTTTGCTTTCTGCCTTCTCTTATTATCAGCATGTTGTCTTTGATAAACATAATTGGCAGATAACTTAGTTTTTTCCAAGAGATAGCGATGGCTTAGGCCGCAGGTTCAGATCTGCTGCCTAAGACTTTTCAACTCTATGAACCGTGAGGATCTCATAGAGACTTTTCTCCCTACGGATCGAGAGGATCTCGTAAGTGGGTTTTCTCCTTAGGAATCATGAGGATTCCTAAGTGTGGTTTTCTCTTATAAGTCGTAAGGATCCTATAAGAGAATTTTTCCCTCTTACGAGTCGAGAGGACCCGTAAGCGGTTGTTTCCCTCCTTGTCGAAACTCGACTTTGGAGAGTGAGACCCGTGGATAGTATGCAAGAGACCATTTTGGATTGACTTGCAGGGCCCCATTGTTCAGGAAGCAAGTTTTTTAATCCTTGCTGCCCGAGACTTTATCATGCAAGGTGGGACGAACCGGGAATTCTCTCACGGAGACAGTGGTGGCTCTGCGAGTTGACGCGGGTTGGGAGGCTCTCGTCACGGAGTGTTTGTATCCGTGAGTCGAGGAGTTTGTTAGGGATTATTTGTTTCCCAAGCGCCAAGGATTATTTGTTTCCTTGGGGTTTGAAACGAGTCGAGGATTCCCACGGGGGCACTGGTGGCTCTGCGGGTCGACGCGGATCAGAAGGCTCTCGTCAAGGAGTGTTTGTATCCGTGAGTCGAGCAATTTTGCTAGGGATTATTTGTTTCCCAAGCGCCAAGGATTATTTGTTTCCTTGGGGTTTGAAACGAGTCGAGGATTCCCACGGGGGCACTGGTGGCTCTGCGGGTCGACGCGGATCAGAAGGCTCTCATCAAGGAGTGTTTGTATCCGTGAGTCGAGGAATTTTGCTAGGGATTATTTGTTTCCCAAGCGCCAAGGATTATTTGTTTCCTTGGGGTTTGAAACGAGTCGAGGATTCCCACGGGGGCACTGGTGGCTTTGCGGGTCGACGCGGATCAGAAGGCTCTCGTCAAGGAGTGTTTGTATCCGTGAGTCGAGGAATTTTGCTAGGGATTATTTGTTTCCCAAGCGCCAAGGATTATTTGTTTCCTTGGGGTTTGAAACGAGTCGAGGATTCCCACGGGGGCACTGGTGGCTCTGCGGGTCGACGCGGATCAGAAGGCTCTCGTCAAGGAGTGTTTGTATCCGTGAGTCGAGGAATTCTGCTAGGGATTATTTGTTTCCCAAGCGCCAAGGATTATTTGTTTCCTTGGGGTTTGAAACGAGTCGAGGATTCCCACGGGGGCACTGGTGGCTCTGCGGGTCGACGCGGATCAGAAGGCTCTCGTCAAGGAGTGTTTGTATCCGTGAGTCGAGGAATTTTGCTAGGGATTATTTGTTTCCCAAGCGCCAAGGATTATTTGTTTCCTTGGGGTTTGAAACGAGTCGAGGATTCCCACGGGGGCACTGGTGGCTCTGCGGGTCGACGCGGATCAGAAGGCTCTCGTCAAGGAGTGTTTGTATCCGTGAGTCGAGGAATTTTGCTAGGGATTATTTGTTTCCCAAGCGCCAAGGATTATTTGTTTCCTTGGGGTTTGAAACGAGTCGAGGATCCCTACGGGGGCACTGGTGGCTCTGCGGGTCGACGCGGATCAGAAGACTCTCGTCAAGGAGTGTTTGTATCCGTGAGTCGAGGAATTTTGCTAGGGATTATTTGTTTCCCAAGCGCCAAGGATTATTTGTTTCCTTGGGGTTTGAAACGAGTCGAGGATTCCCACGGGGGCACTGGTGGCTCTGCGGGTCGACGCGGATCAGAAGGCTCTCGTCAAGGAGTGTTTGTATCCGTGAGTCGATGAATTTTGCTAGGGATTATTTGTTTCCAAAGCGCCAAGGATTATTTGTTTCCTTGGGGTTTGAAACGAGTCGAGGATTCCCACGGGGGCACTGGTGGCTCTGCGGGTCGACGCGGATCAGAAGGCTCTCGTCAAGGAGTGTTTGTATCCGTGAGTCGATGAATTTTGCTAGGGATTATTTGTTTCCCAAGCGCCAAGGATTATTTGTTTCCTTGGGGTTTGAAACGAGTCGAGGATTCCCACGGGGGCACTGGTGGCTCTGCGGGTCGACGCGGATCAGAAGGCTCTCGTCAAGGAGTGTTTGTATCCGTGAGTCGAGGAATTTCGCTAGGGATTATTTGTTTCCCAAGCGCCAAGGATTATTTGTTTCCTTGGGGTTTGAAACGAGTCGAGGATTCCCACGGGGGCACTGGTGGCTCTGCGGGTCGACGCGGATCAGAAGGCTCTCGTCAATGAGTGTTTGTATCCGTGAGTCGAGGAATTTTGCTAGGGATTATTTGTTTCCCAAGCGCCAAGGATTATTTGTTTCCTTGGGGTTTGAAACGAGTCGAGGATTCCCACGGGGGCACTGGTGGCTCTGCGGGTCGACGCGGATCAGAAGGCTCTCGTCAAGGAGTGTTTGTATCCGTGAGTCGAGGAATTTTGCTGAAGTCACTGGCTTCTTCGGTTGAAATGAACTGTTGAGGTTTGGGCTTCGTCGTCTGACGGAATCCGCCGGGAAAGTATGGTTCCTTCTTTGTTTACGCCCTTGGATTGTATACAGGGATCGATGTGATCTTAACTGTAGGGCCAAAGTTTTATCATTTCTTCTTTTTATTTTATTTTATTTCCGCGATGCTCTATCATTTCAGCTTTTATATCGCGAAGGTCGCGATTGCCTAATCATTTCGGCTATTTTTCGCGGTGCCCAATCATTTCGGCTATTTATTTTATTTTTACTCGTTGCTTTTTATTACGAGTTGCCCAATCATTTCGGCTATTTTGCATGCATATATTTTACTTTCTGCTTTTTATTGCAAGTTGCCCCATCATTTCGGCTATTTCGTATGCATGAGCGGCCTACTGGCTTTTCGCTGTAAATCTGAAATTGGACACCGATTTCGGTATCAGCACCGCTGCAACTGGGGTATTACCAGGAGCGAATCATCATTTGCCTCTGTTGTTGTCAAACAAAGGAGGCTTAATGACTAGGGTTAAGGTCCTGTCGACTAAGGCTTTTGACTTCATGAGCCGTAAGGGTCTCACAAAGGTATTTCTCCCTACAAGTCGTGAGGATCTTATAGGTGTACTTTCTTCTTAGGAATCGTGAGGATTCCTAAGTGTTTGTTTCCACTGTAAGTCGTAAGGATCCTACATGAGGGCTTTCTCCTTGTAAATCGAGAGGACTTACAAGGGTCGTGTGAACATATCCCCAGTCACGGGTGGATCTTGGTTAGGGAAATGTTTATTCGCGCCCGTGGATTGTATACAAGGGTCAGTATTGAGCCACTTGTAGGGAAATATCGAAGGTTGTGGGGATTGCTTAAGCACAGGTTTAGATCTCTGTAACTTAAGACTTTCAAATCCTATGAGCCGTGAGGGTCCCATAAGAGATTTCTCCTCGTGAGTCGTGAGGATCTCACGAGTGTATTTTCTCCCTAGGAATCATGGAGATCCCTAAGTGTGTTGCTCCCTTGTGAGTCGTAAGGATCTCACGCGGGTGGTTTCTCCCTACAAGGTCGAGGGGACCTTGTAAGTGTCCTTTAACGAGGTTGCGACCTTTCGGGTTTTCACAAACACTCGCCGGTAGTCCTGTTGTTTTTACTCACGGAGCCCTTTCGGGTTTTCATCCGTGCCCATTTTGCTTATGGACATACCGTTTTTTTTATTCTTTTTATTTTCTTTTTCTCTTTTTTTTTACGAGGTCGCGCCCTTTCGGGTTTTCACGAACACTCGCCGGTAGCCCTGCTGTTTTTACTCACGGAGCCCTTTCGGGTTTTCATCCGCGCCCTTTTTGCTTATGGACATACCGTTTTTATTTATTATATTTTTTATTTATTTATTTATTTATATTTATATATTTTTTTATTTTTTTTTGTCAGCCTAAGATGCTGCGGTAGCAGTTTAAAGACGTTTTTGTCTGCTATTAGTTTAAGGACATTTCGGTCCGTTGTTGAGAAGGTTGGCTATTTTTATAAAGCTTGAGCTTAGGAAGATAGCGAGCGGACATAGTCGTCGTCATCTATCATTGACCTAGGCTGTGGCTCATTAAGCGTAGTATCTCTTTAGGAAGCGACCGTTTATCGGTCTGAAAGGCCTTTCACCGTGCATGTCCATGAGTAGATAGGCTCCACCTTGGTAGACTTTGTCTATGATGTACGGACCTTCATAGTTTGGCTCGAATTTTCCCCGCTTGGCGCGATTGGGGATCATAGGCCTTTTGACCACTAGCACGAGTTCGCCTTGGCGGAATGTCCTCGGTCGGGTCAATCTTTCGTATGAGCGCGTCATCTTTGCTTTATAAGCTTCTAGATTTTGCTGTGCTATGAGCCGGGTTTCATCAAGGGCATCAAGCTCCTCAAGCCGAAGGTGAGCATTTTCTTCGTCTGTCAGCTCGTAGTGGACTGCCACTCGTAGAGAGGGTAATTCTATTTCGAGAGGGAGTACTGCTTCCGTCCCAAATACCAACGCGTACGGCGTTGTGTTTGTGGCCGTCTTAAATGTAGTTCGATACGCCCAAAGAGCCTCTTGTAGTCTTTCGTGCCAGTCTTTCTTATTTCATGACACCGTTTTCTTCATGATCTTCATCAAGGTCTTGTTGAAGGCCTCAGGCAGACCGTTAGCTCGCGGATTATAAACTGAGGAATATCTCCAGTCTATATTATGCTGTTGCGCAAAGCGACTGATCTTGTGGCTTCTGTAGGCTGGCCCGTTATCGGAGATGATCCGTCGCGGAGTTCCAAACCGATATATGACGTGCGTCTTGAAGAAGTGGAGGATATTTTCCGTCTTCACTTCTCTTAACGGTATCGCTTCTGCCCACTTAGAAAAGTAGTCAGTCGTCGCTAGGATGAAACGATGTCCCCTAGACGATGCTGGTTCGATGGGGCCAACTATATCAGTCCCCCACATTTCGAATGGCCGGCTAGCCACTGTCGGGTGTAGCGGATTTGGATGCTGGTGGATGAAGTCCCCATGAATTTGGCATGAGTGGCATTGCTTCGCATATTCGATGCAGTCCTGAATCATCGTGGGCCAATAGTAGCCCATCCGTTTTATCTTCAACTTCATCTTAGGGCCTGCTTGATGAGAACCGCAGAGTCCGTCGTGAACTTCCTGGACGACTCTTTTCGCTTCGTCAGGTTCTAAGCATCTCAGCCATAAAAATCAAATGACCTCTTGTACAGGGTATCGTTGACGAAGGCGAAAGACAGGGCTCGTTTCACGAGCTGATGTCTTGTGGACGCTTCTTCAGGCATTCGGTGGGTCTTGAAGTAATCAATGAAGATTTCTCTCTAATCTTTGGTATTTTGCCAATCTTTTACTTGCATGGTTGTCTGCTCGTTCTCTCCTTTTTCTTCGGATGATTCCAAAGATATTTCTGCTGGGGTAAGCACTCGACGGCTTTGTACCACGATTCTAACGTCATCGAGGTTCTCGTCAGCCAATTCTTTAGCAAGTTTGGCCAGTGCATCCGCTTTGCTGTTTTCCGCGCGCGGTATACTCTCCAAAGTATAGGAGGGAATTTGGGTTAGCAGTTGTTGCACCTTTTCACCGTATTTTACCAATTCCGGTTTGCATGTTTGGTAATCGCCATTCACTTGACTGACGACTAGCTGGGAGTCCCCATATATGAGGAGGCTTTCGATTCCCATGTCGATGGCGATCTCGAGGCCTGCTATCAAAGCTTCATATTCAGCTTCATTATTCGTTCTCGGCTCTGTTAAGGAGAAGGCGAAGCGCATTACTCCTCCTTGAGGGGTCACGAAGAGAAGGCCTACTCCCGATTTGATCATTGACGTACTTTGTTTGTGCTTCTTCACGGAAGATGCTCCATCGAAATAAAGCTCCCAACGGGTATCACCACCGTCGATTGCGTCAAACGCATGCTTGTCTGGCAAATCGCAATTCAGGGGAGAATCGGTAGGTATCGGGTGCTCAGCAAGGAAGTCGGCTATGGCCTGACCCTTCACTGCCTTGAGAGGTTGATACGTGATCGAAAACTCCATCAAGAGTAGGGCCCATTTAGCGAGTCGTCCCGTCAATATGGCCTTTGACATTAAGTACTTAAGAGGGTCTACCTTCGAAATGAGACGGACCTCATGCGCCAACGCATAGTGCCTGAGCTTTGTTATCGTGAAGATCAACGCCAGGCAGTGTTTTTCAATGGGGGAGTAATTGCTTTCTGCCCCCAGCAGCACTCGACTTAAGTAGTAGAGTGCTCTTTCTTTCCCCTGGTCATTCTCTTGTGCCCATAATGCGCCCAAAGAACCTTCAAGGGCGGCCTTGTAAAGAATGAGAGGTTTTCCTTTAACTGGAGCAGCCAACACCGGAGGGTTTTGCAAATATTGCTTGATCTCATCCAGTGCGCCTTGGCATTTTTGATCCCAGACAAACGGGGTTCCCTTCTTCATCAGGTGGCTATAGGGACGGCACTTGCCTGAAAGGTTGGCTATAAATCGCCGTATGTATGCGAGCTTCCCTTGGATAGACCGCAGCTGTTTGAGAGTTCTTGGCGGAGGCATTTCCATGATCGCTTTAATCTTTGACGGATCTATTTCAATACCTCGGTGTCGAACAATGAATCCCAGGAATTTGCTTGAGGAAACTCCAAATGCACACTTGAGCGGGTTCATTTTCAAGTTGTATTGTCGAAGGCGTTGAAATACGGTCTTCAGATGCTCGAGATGTTCCTCGTATGATTTGCTTTTAACCACGAGATCATCGATATAGCATTCGACGATTTCGTGTATAAGATCGTCGAAGATCTTTGTCATGGCCCTCTGATAAGTAGCACCGGCGTTCTTTAAACCGAAGGGCATCACTTTATAGCAGAATATACCTAGAGGGGTCCTGAAGGCGGTGTGTTTCTGGTCTTCGGGATGCATCTTTATCTGGTTATACCCCGATGAGCCCTCCATGAAGGAGAAAACCTTATGAGTGGATGTATTGTCTATCATCAATTCGGTGACTGGCACTGGGAAATCATCCTTCGGGCAAGCTTTATTAAGATCCCGAAAGTCCACGCATATGCGCACCGTCCCATTTTTCTTCATCACCGGAACGATGTTGGCGATCCATTCAGGATATTGAACTTCCTGGATGAAGCCAGAGTCGATAAGCTTCTTGACCTCGGCGTTGATGCTCATTTCGAGCTCGAGGCGCATTCTTCTCGGCGCTGGTTTAACTGGCTTAACACCCGGGGATATCGCCAGTCTATGTACAGCAACTTCTGGATCTAGTCCTGGCATCTCGGAATAATTCCTTGTGAAGCAATCTTTATGCTGCACAAGGATGCCCTTTAATGCAGCCACCCTCTCTTCAGACAGCAGTTCGCTGATGAATGTCGGTCGCGGATCATTTACCGTCCCCAACTCGATTTTCTTGAGGTTATCTGCGGTGGTATGTATTCCATCCTCCAGTTCTTTCGGAGCTGGGGGAAATTCTGAGATTACCTCATCATTGCTGTTTTCGAGGCACCAAGGAAGGCTGTCCATGTTCTCGGGTTCTCCTTTTAGTATTGTTATCATGTGACAGGTACGAATTCGCTTCCAGTCCCAACGTGGAACTGTTTTTTCTTTCATGGCCTTGGGCTCGTGCTTCTGTGGTGGCACTACCCTCCAGTTGTCGGACAGAGCGAATTTACCAAGCTGGTACCGATCTTCGACCCAATTCTTGAAGGTGAAGCAATCTTCAAGAGAATGACTTATCACTTGATGGTAAGAGCAATAGTCCGGGTGCGAGGCTTCGCCCGCTTGTTTGGGATGCTTAGATTCCGGCAATGTAAGCATTTGATGCTTTAGGGCAAGATCGAGTATCTTCTTCTTCTTTTCCCTAGGAAACGAGTATGCTCGACCCATTTTCTTCATGAGGGATAGGTCAATAACGCTCGATTCTCGTTTGCGTGGCTTCTTAGCCCTGCTTTGTTGCCGTTGAGCGCCTCTTCGGCCTTTCGGCTTGTTTCTGCCTCCGCGTCGAGCCCCTTTTGTATCAGGTTGACATGGGGCAGCATCTTCGTCTTTTACTGCCTGTTGAAGGAGGCGCTGTGTTTTGGCTTTCTCATAGATCGCCATTTCACGATTGTGATCATCTCGGACTTTTTGACCCGCTTCCCTTATAAGTTTGCCCATCCGGTCTTCAAATGATGGACTGGGCGATTTTTTATCAGGAACTTTTACTGGTTCAGGATTAGCGTTTTTCTCTTGAGCATCTGCTTCTTCATCAAAATTATGCACGACGTAACAGTCGCGGAGCAGCTCTCGTTTCCTGGAGCGAGTGTATCCGAGCCCGATCGTCTGCATCCTGCCATTAGGTAGCTTGTGCTGAGTTCCGGGGACGTTCCAAACCCTGTCATAGAATTTGGCCTTCCTAACGGTCTGTTCGAAGGGTATCCCCTGGCGTTCCAGCAGTCTCCTCAAGCCTTCCGTATAATATCGGGGTAGACGGATGGGCTGAAGTCTGTCCAGCGTTGGATCCGCACCGTGCCAAAGTTCTTTTTCCACTTTGTTTTCTTCGGAACGGTAGAATAGGATTGCCCTCTCGCCTTTTCGTCCGGGAGGGATATAAAATGTCCGCAATTCTTCCACACTATCGTTGGCGAGCGCATCTAGTTCTTTATAATGTTCAAGCGGCACCATGGCTATCTGTAGACTTCGCTCTTCATCAACAGAAGCTCGTATTGAAAGCCGAGCAGGGAATACAGCATGGACTTTGTCCTCTGAATCACTACCAAAGATCAGTGAAGGGGCGGATGGTCCCGGCTTGGTGTATTGGGGCGGACCCGAATAAATTACATCCTCTTCTTCCTCGGTATCACTACCGAAGACAGGGATGGTTGCGTTAGCTTTGTTCTCTGGTTTGTGACACTTCTCCGTATCTTCGAAATTTGGCAAGAAGTATTTGGCATCTTCGTATTTGCGGACTTCGTTCACAGAGAACGGGTTCAGTTCTCCCGTCACGGTATACTCGAAACCATCCTTAAAATACTTCATACACTGATGTTGTGTAGAAGGGATGATGTTGTACTCGTGTAACCATGGTCGGCCGAGCAAAGCGTTGTAGCACGTCTTGGCGTCTATGACATGGAACTTAATGTCCGTGACGAGTAGCCCGAAGCGTATCGTCAGTATCACAGACCCAAGAGTTCTTGATGACTGGGAATCGAACCCGGAGATGGTGATCTTGTCACGAGCAAGGTGCTGGACGCTCATGCAGATTTCTTTTAACACTCGCACGTTGAGAAGATTGACGGAGGATCCATTGTCGATCAGGATTTTGCCTATCTTAATATCGTGGCAGTATCCTGAGACATAAAGGGGGCGGTTGTGTTCACATGTCCCAAGGAGAAGGTCCTCGTCGCCGAAAGTGACATCGGCCGTGTGCACTTCTTCCAATTCATCCTTCATCTTTTCTTCTGCTAGGCAGGCTTGGAATTGTTCCGGATCTTGTAGTGCCTTGATTAACGAATCTCTCGCCTCCTTTGATAGTAACAGGGCATCAAGAATGCTGAGTTGTGAGGGCAGCTTCCTCAGATGTGCTAAGACGTTGTAATCCACCTTATTCTTCTTCGGCGGGTTGTTGGCGTTTAGCTCTTCCAGAACTTGGTCATCTAAGATGATATCTTCAGAGACCTTTTCTTTTCCTTTATCTTTTCTGTTCAAGGGTCCGAGGTTCTTTTCAGGCAGCGTCCGATTCCGCAGCCGGATATTTTCGCAGACCATTGGCTCTTCTTCTTTTCCCGAAGTTGACTCTTTAAAGAGAGGGGCAAGTTCTAGCTCCTCATCAGAGTCGCTCCCGAATGTAGGCACTTGTGACCCGCCAGTGTTAACCATGTGACAATTGCCGGCAGTTCTTTCAAGCTCTTCGGTCGTATTTCTTTGCTCCCGACGAATTTTACGCTTTTCTCGTTTAAAGCGTTGTCGATTAGCGACGTATCCTTGCCACCATCTATCGAAAGCTTTGCACTCTTGAGTGGGATGCGAGACCTTCTAATGATATAAGCAATAGGAGGGGTGCATTTCTATTCCACCAGTAATTTTTCCTTCAGAGGAGGGTAGCTTCATGCCCATTGATATGGCCTTAGCAAACCTCTTCTTTATCATGGATTGGCTTTTGTCGGCGGTGGAGGCATTTTGCTCCAGCGGGATCATCTCAGCTCTCTCCTCAAGTCGCTGGCGCTTGGCCCTTTCGAATATAGCCGTCTCGCGTTCTCGATCAGCTTTACTTTTCAATCGAGCTTCATTAAGGAACGCGTCAATCATTTCGACTGATAACTCCGGAACTCTTGGCTCGGTATCTGCCCCCAGCGTTTTAGTGCCAGAAGTCTCTTCATCGTTCGTGATCGAATGGGAGATCATATGACAGTTTGCCACATATTCCTCGGATTCATCCGATGAACTTTCTCCCTCATCTTCTTCTTGAAAGACGTGATTGAGGAACTCTTGGAGTGTAATGGGAGTCCGTGCCTTTTGGTTATATTCATCCAACGCGTCAATTTGCTTTTGTAAGTCCGTGCGCTTATCGCTAGGCTCCACGGGTTTTTTTAGATTTCTTCGTCTTCTTTCTCGAAGATTTTGACGGCTGGTTGCGAGTGTTTGAGCCACCACCATCGGTCTTTGGAGTTGGACGTGGCTTCAACATCCCCTCAATGACCTGTGGTTCCAAGGGGTTCTTCCACTTGATCGCTGGACATGTCTGAAGATCGTTTAGCATTCTCTTTGTCTTGGCTGATAATACGACCTTCCAAGGAGCTTCTTCAATTACGGATCATGTTGCCCCCGGCGTATTCGTCCCTTTAGAGGTGTGGGGTTGCGGGGGATTCACCTTCCATTTGTCGGAAAGCGCAAATTTGCCCTGACGGTACTGGTTCTCAAGCCAATTTTTGAAAACGTAGCAATCCTCTATGGGATGGCCTAGCACTCGATGGTAAGGGCAGTAATTGGGCTCGTTGACGTCATTCGGTTGCAACGGACGTTTTGGATCTGGCAGATTTATGAGTCTGTTGCGCAACGCCAGCTCGAATAACCTCCTCGTTTTATCGCGGGGGAAGGAATAAGGACGTCCCATCCTATCCTCAAGGGGTACGTACGGGCGCGTATTGTTTGGACGAGCAACCGGCTTCGAGTCGTTCGGTTGTTGTTGAGCATTAGCGACAACGATCGCTTTTCCCTTTCCTTTGTCATTTCGGGAGTCCGGCTTTGGGAGAGGGGGTTTATGGCCCATCTGGTCCATCTGCGCTAGTTTGTCAATCAAAGCCTGGAAGGTAGTCGGCTTGAAGAACATCATAAACTGTGAGATGGTTGCTTGTGGATCAAGGGTTCCAACAAACATTCCCACCGCAGGGGCTTCTTCTATACGCTGCTCGCACTTTGACCATAGATTACGCCACCGTATAGCGTACTGAACCCATATCTCGCCGGGTTTTACCCTGGCTTTAATCAGTGCCGTCATCGGGGTACGTTCACTGGCACTTGCAAAACGTTGGGTAAACAGCAGCTCCATCTCCGCGAAGGTTTTAATAGAGTCGTTGGGGAGCTCAGAATACCACTCGAACGCCGTATCTGATAAGCTTCCAACAAATTGGCGAAGCAACAGCTTGTCATCACCGCCGGTGTTGCCGCAGAGCGCCCTGAACTGGGCAACATGCTGATGAGGATTGCCCGTCCCCTTGTAGACATGAAACTTAGGAATTGTATAACCTGTCGGGTACTTAATCTGATCGTACCAACCCGGATATGGTCGCCCCGTCTTTACGACCTGACCGGCTGCTTCAGTCGCCTGATGCACCCGTATTTGCTGGGCGATGTATTCATCCAAATCAGCTTTTGATATGGTATCCTCTTTAGCTGCAGATAAGGCCGGTGGAGGATTTGATGTCTCTCCCCTATCGTCTTCAAAAACGATCGGGAGATCTCCAGCAGGTGGATCTTGTTGAATCATCATACCCATCATATCCTGGAACAGGAGGGACATTTTCTTTATGTTGGCTGCCTGCTCCGCAGCTTCTTTATCTTTCTTCTCTAGTACGCGCCGAAGGAATTCGGCGTCCGTTTCTTGTTCTTGACGTTCTTCTGAAGAGGTTCCAGGGCTTTCGTTTGGCCCTGTAAGTGCAGCCATGGCGTTTATCATCTCCTGGAGCTTCTGTTGCTGCTCCTGAGCCTTGGTCACTGACCGTGTAAGCGGTCTATGACCCGTGGACGTACGGCTGTCTTCTTTTCCCGATGTCATGTAAACCGTATGAACTGTTATGCCCCCTGACTTGGGGCGTTTAGTTTCACCATTTTTAACTTTTGCCGCTGACACGGAAGTCTTTTCTGGCCTCCTTCTTTTGTGGGCCGTTGAGGTGGAAGGGGCCATTGAAGGGGGCACCCTAGCAGCTGCTGTCCCCTGCTGTTTAATGGGACAATCCTTGTCTTTTTCCACCTTCACCTTTTTCTGGCGACGAAAGTGACCTGGGTCAATCACAGAGTCTTGAACCCTTCGCCAAACTTTATAAATCCTTGAAGACAGCCGTTGAGGGGGCTGTTCTTGTTTTGTTTCCGGAGCTCTCTCCACAGGCAGAGGAGATCTTTTCAGTGTAGCGGTTGGAGAATTCTTACGTACCCTCCTCAGCAGTTCAAAGCTGTTCCCAGTTGGAACAGCAGCGTTGACTTCCACTGCTGGAGCCGGTGGAGTTAGCCCTGAGGGGGAGTTGCCCCCTGCCTTCCTCACTCGTTGCCAATGGCGACGTCGAGCACGAAGAGCCGTTGGGATTGGCTCGGAGATAGAGATAACTTCTTTTTGCCCCCTGTCTGAATGAGGCACCGCCGGTGTTAACCTTTTAAAAACTGAGGTTGTTCCTTGCGGGGTAATATCCAATCTGTCAAAGACAGATCTTCGTGTAGGGGCAGGAACGGGAATCGTCAGTCTTGAAAAGACTGACTCTTTGCCAGGGGAAGCCGCCTTGACGACTTCTGGAGCAGCAGTCATTGCCTTCCTTGGGACAGCCCGTTTAGAGTCTTGATCTAGCCTGGTGAAAACAGAGGCTGTCGGTTTGGTAGCGGGCTATCCGCTGACAGGGGTCATGGTAGCAGTGAGTCGGTCGAAGACCGACTTCTTGTTCACCTCCGGTGCAGGTATCGGCATAGAGAAGCTTGTCGGTGGGATCATGGTCCCGAAGAATAAGCCAGTGGTGGCTTGGGTCACCTGGTCTACTGGCAGAGTGAGGAAAGAGGCCGCTTGGGGCCCATATGCCACACCCCTAGGTGAGGTGGAGCATCCGTTGCAGTGGTACTTCGCGCAGTTGGTGCAGTTAGAATCCATGGATGCTTGAGTTCTGCGCCAGACAAAAGACCAAATCTTAGCAACTTGAAATCCGAAGGCAACCTTTTAACAAACCGCGATTGGTTCGCGAAGACGACACACGAAGTGTGGAGTGGAAAGAGGAAGAGGTCCCACCAGACGTGCCAGAATCTGTTCCCCTCCGAACGGCGGTGCAGGCTTTGCGTCTCGCCTGAGGTTCGGGACAGATGCTATTTGGTTTTATCCGTCTACCTCTCCGAAGATGCCAAGTTGATTTATAGCACCGTGTATCGGAGGTTTAGACGGATGCGGCCGATGTAGCAGACTTCGTCAGATTCCCCCTCAGGGTGAGGGGTTTTTGATTGTGGGGATGCTCTTCCCTGCAGGCGCAAGCCCCTGCAGTTAATTACACTACCGCATCGCGGTAACAACTTTCTCCTTCTCCAGAATTTCACTTCATGTCGTGTGTGTTTGTTTTATTTGTGGTTGCCCGTGGATTGTATACGGAGACTGAGTAATGCCGTCGCCCGTAGGACGTGGATTAGTCCAAATCCGTATTTACTTAGATTTGGGTTTGGTGTTTTTAGTTTAAGGATGCATTAGTCGCGTTGCGGCTAAGATCAACTTAAACGTTCGTTAATGATACGTTAGTCCTATTTTAGACTAAGATCAACTTAACGTAGTGATTCATTTAATATATGGTCGTCGGGACTCGTCACCTCTCTGACGTCGTTGAAGGATTACAATGATAGAAGTCGGAGGAGTTCAGAGATGTACCCTTGAACCAAAGTCGATTTGAAGTCTTATCGTTCATTTGAATACTTAAGGATACGTTAGCCGTATTCGGGGCTAAGACCGACTTAAACGGGACCGTTTAGATCCAAAAAAAAGAGCATTTGGATACTCTATTGTTCCAGTTTAGGGACGTCTCGGTCCAATATTAGTTTAGGGACGTCTCGGTCCAATATTAGTTTAGGGACGTCTCGGTCCACGAGTTTAAGGACCCCGCAGTCCATATTCATGCGTGTGGTCGTCGGGACCCGTCACCTCTCTGACGACGTTGAATGATTACAACGACGGATGTCAGAGGAGTTCGGAGATGTACCCTCGAACCAGATGTAAATTGATTTATGAGAGCAATCTTGCTCGGTTAATTTAATTTAAGGACTTACGGCCAGAATTGGGCTAAGTCCAGTTGAAAATGTTCAACATTTTATTTATTTTTGGTCTATTAGACCTTTACTGGGGCTCTGCTCCTGTTTAATAATGCATGGCATTTTTGTTTGGTCTATTAGACCTTTATTTGGGCTCTGCTCTCTTATAAATGATGCACAGCATCTGTTTTTATTTAGGCTCTGCCCTTTGAAATAATGCATTGCATTTAATTTGGCCTGTTAGGCCCTTTTAATTGGGCTTAGCCCTTTTGTAAGAAATACAGTGCATTTGTCTGGCGCTTTGCGCTAAGTAATGAGCGCAAGCTCATATGGTGATGACACGTGTCATGCTCTGGTGAGCGCAAACGCAACAGCACAGTGCGCTGCGCCAGTGCGTTGCGCTGTTGCGCTGCTGACACGTGGCGCGCTCTGGTAAGCGCAACAGCGCAGTTTGCAAGTACCGAGCACTAAGAATCTTTTAGATTCAAGAATCAGAAGTGCAAAGCACTGTTTAATTTCTTGATCTAAATTTAGATCAAAAAATTTTATTTTATTTTTTGTTTCAAGAACCAGAGGTTCATAAAAGTGCAAAGCACTATTTTTCTTTTATTTTATTCTTTTCTTGTTTTAAAGAACCAAAGGTTCATAAGAAGTGCAAAGCACTGTTTTTTATGTAAAGATCATTGATCTTGTTTTTAGATCAATGATCTATTAGAAGAAATTTCTTCTTCTATTTTGTGAAGGTTCTTTACCTTTTTCTTGGAATTTTCTCAGAGTTCTCTCTGTTTGAAGCTCTTGATCTTTCTTTTTTTAAGAAATGTTGATGCCTTTGAATTGAGGCATAGGGTCCTTTTTATAGTGCCCATAAATTAGTTAGATTTGTTATATAAATCTTTTTCTGAGTGATTTGGGAAATTTTCCCCACCGTTGGATCCTTGATCCAAAGGCCCCCGCCTTGTACAAGAAAATCTTCTTGTTTTAACAAGAACAGAAAGATTTCTTTAGAATCTTAATTCAGTTTGGCGCAGATGCCCCAGCGCGTGACACGTATCGCGCAGCGCACAGCGCATGCAACTGCGCTAGCGCATCTGCGCTGACACGTGTCGCGCAGCGCACAGCGCAGCGCAACTGCGCTGACACGTGTCGCGCAGCGCACAACGCAGCACAACTGCGCTAGCGCATCTGCGCTGACACGTGTCGCGCAGCACAGAGCGCAGCGCAACAGCGCGAGCGCATCTGCGCTGACACGCGTCGCGCAGCGCAGTGCATGCGCAACTGAAGCGTTGCTTCCTTTAAACAGAGCTTTGCTCTGATTGGGCGCGCCTTCTTGGGCGCTGCGCTGACGTATTAGCGCCTGACACGTGGCGCGTTGCGCCCGAGACTTGAAGCGTTGCTTCAAAATTTTGAATTTTGAATTTCAACAGAGCTTTGCTCTGATTGGGCGAAACAGGCGTGTCATCGGGAAAATTCCTGGGCTTCATAGTCCGACATCGAGGGATCGAAGTTGATCCATCCAAGATAAAGGCCATCATGGAGATTCCCCCTCCGAAGAATCTGACGCAGCTAAGATATTTTCAAGGCAAACTTTCTTATATATGGAGGTTTATCTCGAATTTATCGGGGAGATGTAGGCCCTTCTCAAAGCTCATGAAGAAAGGAGCTCCTTTTATCTGGGATGCCGAATGTCAAGCAGCGTTCGAAAGCATCAAATAGTACTTGTTGCACCCTCCAGTGCTGGCCGCTCCCATTCCAAATAAACCGTTGATTCTCTACACTGCTGCGCTAGATGAGTCACTCGGTGCGCTCCTTACCCAAAACAACGAGGAGGGAAAAGAGAATGCCCTCTACTACCTCAGTCGAACTTTAGTCGGGACGGAACACAACTATTCCCCGATCGAAAAGCAATGCCTGGCTCTGATGTTTGCTGTAAAGAAGCTGAGACACTATCTGCTCGCTCATCGGGTTATGCTGATCTCTAAGGTCGACCCGCTCAAACACTTAATGACCAAAGCAAGCCTAGCCGGTAGAATGTCAAGATGGGCTGTCATGCTACTTGAGTTTGACATAGTTTATACTCCTCAGAAAGCAGTAAAAGGGCAAGCTCTTGCAGAATTTATCGCTGCTCATCCCATACCGGAAGGGTCACCGCTCAATTGCGAGTTACCCATGAACAAATATTTCACCTCGAGGATAGCTAGCCATGTTGGGAGATCTACTTCGATGGGGCCTCATCAATAAGGACCTCCAGCAAATCAAGCATCCCGGAGATAAAAGCAGGGATAGGATTGGTGTTCATCACGGCATCAATGGGAACCCTACGGCGTTCTTTCGCTCTCACCGAGCCTCGAACAAACAATGAAGCTGAGTATGAAGCTCTGATAGCTGGTCTGGAGCTCGCCATAGAAATGGAAATCCTTCGGCTACGGGTTTACAGTGACTCCCGGCTTGTCGTCAACCAAGTAAGCGGCGATTATAAGATATACAAACCCGAGTTAGCTCGGTACAGAAGCCGAGTGGTGGAACTCATGAAACGGTTCTCTCATATTGAGCTGATGAGAGTTCCTAGGGTGTTGAATGGAAAGGCTGACGTACTCGCTCGCTTAGCCAAGGAGCTGGATGATCATGACATGGACGAAATTCTGATCACAGTCAGGAGCCGGCAAATTCTACTCCCAGTCTCTCTACGAGAAGAAGAAAGCACGGAACAGAAGAGCAGTCCTACCGAAGAAGCTTCGATCATCCAAGACGAGCCCGATTGGAGAGAACCCTTCATAGAGTACTTCCGATACCACAAGCTGCCTGAAGGAAAATCTGCGAGGGTTCAGCTGAAGAAGAGAGCTCTCTGATACGTGTTTGTAAATGACACGCTATACCGCAGGTCATATGACCAACTCTGGCTCAGGTGTCTGTCATTGGCCGAAGCCCAAAAGGTCATGAAAGAAGTTCACTCGGGCATTTGCGGTGCTCACCAATCTGGCCCCAAGATGCGACTTCAAATCAAACGGCTTGGGTATTACTGGCCCACCATGATACGGGATTGCGAAGAGCATGCAAAGAAATGTCATATCTGCCAAATCCATGGTGATTTCATTCACAAGTATCCCAATCCGTTGCAGCCTACGGTGGCATCGTAGCCCTTCGAAGTCTGGGGCACCGACATTGTTGGCCCAATTGATCCTCCGTCATCTAAAGGCCACCGGTTCATATTGGCTGCAACCGACTACTTCTCCAGATGGGCTGAAGCTGTCCCGCTAAAAGAAGTCAAGACAGAAGATATTCTGACGTTCTTCCAGCATAATATTCTATACCGTTTCGGTACACCAAGAAGAATCATATCTGACAACGAGCCTTCTTTCAAGAGCTTCAAAGTCGCAAGGTTCGCTGCTCAACACAAGATAGACTGAAGATATTCCTCCATCTATAATCCAAGGGCCAATAGGCTGGCCGAAGCCTTCAATAAAACTCTGTGCAAGCTCCTGAGGAAAAATGCTTCAGCCAACAAGAAAGGCTGGAATCTCAAACTTCATGAGGCGTTGTGGGCATAGCGTACCACGCACCGTACTCCAACTCAGTCCACTCCCTACTCATTGCCCTTCGGAGTGGAGGCGGTCCTCCCCCTCGAAGTCGAAGTTCCAAGCTTATGAATGGCCATTCAACACGAGTTGACGGAGGAGGAAAACGTGCTCCTTCGGCTTTAAGAGCTTGACGCCCTCGAAGAAAAGAGGCTCGCGGTGCAGCAAAATCTGGAGCTATACCGAGCCCAAATGTCACGGGCCTATAACAAGATGACCCGTCTCCGCGCTTTCAAGAAAGGTGAATTGGTGTTAGTCCTCAAAAGACCGATCATCCCCAATCGACATGCCAAGGGAAAATTCGAGCCGAACTGGGAAGGACCATACGTCATCGAGAAAGTGTTCGACGGAGGATCCTACCAACTAATAAGTGCCGAGGGAGAAAGGCCCATGCCACCCATCAATGGCCGATATCTCAATAAATACTACGCGTGAATGCTCCAAGTCATAGGTGAATTGAGCACACCAGCCCTACGGTCTGGATCATAGATCCTGCAAAACCGTATACAATCTACGGGCGCAAACTCCCCCTATCTCCCCCAAATCCTGCCGGTGAGACTACTTTTAAAGTCCCACCAGCGGCAAAAAAAAAAGGTATGTCCACAAGCAAAACGGGCACGGATGAAAACCCGAAAGGGCTCCGTGAGTAAAAACAGCAGGACTATCGGCGAGTTGGTGAAAACCTGAAAGGGCGCAAACTCGTGAAAAGAGATGAAATACACTCGTAAAGTCCTCTCGACCTTGTGAGGAGAAAATCCCTGCGTGAGATCCTTACGCCTCACAAAGGAGCAACACACTTAGGAATCCTCACGATTTCTAAGGAGAACATACACCTGCGAGATCCTCTCGACTCGTAGGGAGAAAATGCTTTTATGAGGCCCTTACGGCTCATAAAATTGAAAAGTCTTAGGTGACAGGGACCTAAACCTGTCTCCTAAGCTATCGCTCTCCAATGGGAAATGGCAAATGATGAGTCGTTCCTGGCATTACGCTTCAATGTTAGCGGTGTTGATGCCGACCCAAAAACCAAATCCCAAGTCCTCCCGGGGCAAATGATGAGTTGCTCATGGCATTATTCTAGTGCAGCAATGATGATGCCAAACAAGATCCAAATTCCAAGTCCCCAAACGGCGAATGATGAGTCTCTCCTGGTACCATATTCCAGTGCAGCGATGCAGACGCCAACCAAATCCAATTTCTTAAAATTCTCCCAGCCCTACGGTTAGTCCTCAAATTGACTACCGTATACAATCTACGGGCTCAAATAATTCTCATCATACCCATACCCCACCGCAATCACCAGTCCAGTGTCCGTTCTTCGCCCTTGGACTTATGCTCCATTATGAAAGACCCACTCATGTGTCCTCACGATACATGATGAGAACCAACTTACGGGATCCTCACGACTCGTAAGAAAACACCTTCGTGGGATCCTTACGACTCACAAAGGAAAAACACACTTGGGAGTCCCCGCGACTCCTAAGGAGAAAGTACACCTACGAGATCTTTTCGACTCGTAGGGAGAAAATACTTTTATGGGAACCTTACGGCTCATAAAATTGAAAAGCCTTAGGTGATAGGGATCTAAACCTGTCTCCTAAGCCATCGCCCCCCAACAGGAAAAGGCAAATGATGAATTGCTCCTGGCACATGTGCTTCAGTGTTAGCAACGCTGATGTCTACCCTAACCCCAAAATTCAAAACTCCAATCCAATAGACCCCTAAGTCTTTAAACTAGAAACAGATGACCTCTAAGTCGTTAAACTAGAAACAGAAGACCCCTAAGTCTTTAAACTGGGAACAGATGACCTCTAAGTCGTTAAACTGGAAACAGAAGACCCCTAAGTCTTTAAACTGGGAACAGATGACCTCTAAGTCATTAAACCGGGGACAGATGACCCCTAAGTCGTTAAACTGGGAACGAGGGAAATCAAGTCATCGACCGTCCAAGTCGCAAAAAGGGCAGAATTGACCGTCCAAGTCGCTAAAAGGGCAGCACCGACCGTCCAAGTCGCTAAATGGGCAAAACCGACCGTCCAAGTCGCTAAAAGGGCAGAACCGACCGTCCAAGTCTCAAAAAGGGCAGCAACGACCGTCCACGTCGCTAAAAGGGCAGCACCGACCGTCCAAGTCGCTAAATGGGCAGCACCGACCGTCCACGTCGCAAAAAGGGCAGCACCGACCGTCCAAGTCGCTAAAAGGGCAGAACCGACCGTCCAAGTCGCTAAAAGGGCAGCATTGACCGTCCAAGTCGAAAAAATGGCAGCACCGACCGTCCACGTCGCTAAAAGGGAAGCAAAGACCTCCTTGTCGGAATTATGCTCCGCCTCGGAATTAAGTCAACCAGACTCTCCATCTCGGAGACGTCAAGCATCGACCGTCCATGTCGTAAAAAGGGCAGTGCCAGCTTCCCAAAAAGCGGGAACCGAATCAAGGCGCCTCCACATGAAAGAAGATCCATCAATTTCATGCACACGACCCACATATGCTGTGTGCATTTATTGATGTGGGGCAATTTGTTGGGATAAAAATTTACGCCGCGGTTGACCAGATCAAAATCAAAGTCAACTCCAAGCCAAGTTGGCCCAAGTCCAGATCAAGTGGGCCAATGCCCGGGTCGAGCCCGAACATGAAACGCCCCCCATGCCAAAATAAAAATCTTGTAATAAATAATTTTGTTATATTTCTTTCATTTTATTTTATGAATAAATGTAAGGAAATGGGCATAAAGACAAATTTTTGTAAAGCCCATGGCTTATGTGCAAAAAGAAATGGCACATGAGCCACGGGATAGGCAAAATGCAATTTTGTGAAGCCCAAGAGGCTATATGTAAAGTGTATAACCTATAAAGGCAACGATAATGAAAATATCTCAACAACTTTTTCTCTTTCCAAAAAAGAATCAAGATCTGTGATCTTCTCCTTCCTCAAGGTTCTAAAAAGTTTATTCTCTTTTTGAATTAAATCAAGAGTTTTACTCTTCCTTTTCCAAAACTAAATAATTTTTTACCACGAAACCCACAAAAGGGAACTCAGATCTCCGATCAGATCTTAAAAATAAGAAATTTTTAAAATCTCATACTTCTTGTTCGTCAAGATCCAGCTAAAAGAGGAGGAAGAAGGAGAACCATCTCCTAAAAATCCCACTTTGGGAAGATCCAGAGCTCAAGGGAGAAGTCCGTTTCAGCATCTCCAAAAACATCGTAGGAGTTTAACTCCCCTCTAATTTCTCTTTCGGGAGTTTAAATCCCATTTCTGGGGCTAAAAGCCCTTTTTCCTCACCGGCGCCCGAGCGCCTAGCGCCCCAAGCGCTCAAGTGCCCAACGCCCTCGTGCCGGACACATGGTGCGTTCGCGCTCGAGCGCCTAGCGCCCAGCGCCCACGTGTCGGACACGTGGTGCGCTGGCGCTTAAGCGCACAGTGCTCAAGTGCCCAGCGCCCACGTGTCGGACACGTGGTGCACTAGCGCCTAAGCGCACAACGCCCAAGCGCACAACGCCCACGTGTCGGACACGTAGAGCGCGGGCGCTTGAGCGCTGTCCCAGAGCCCACATGTCGGCGCATGGCGCCTAAGCGCACGGCGCCTAAGCGCACGGCGCTCGCGTGCTAGGCACGTGAGGCGCTGGCCCTACGCGTCCTTTGGGTGCTTTTTCCCTTACACACACACACACACACACACTCCACAACACCGTTGTTCCCGCCAAAAATTTCTGCGCAAAAGAGTCCAAGGTATCAAATGGCAGCGATACGCTTAAGAAAATGCGAACCAGTATCTTCCGGCCTGTATTCTGATAAACTCCCCAATGAGAAACTATTAAATTATGATAGTATTGAAAGCATCTCGAAAAAACCTTCGATTTGATATATTATGGGCCTCATAATTCATCCGGGATCAAAAGTTATGAGCAAATGTCTATGCACATGTGATCTAAGGAAGAAGATGCGAACCAGTATTTTCTGAGCTGTATTTTGACAAACTCCGGAACGAAAAACAGCTAAATTCTGATGAAATTGAAAGCATCTCGAAAAGACCTTCGATTTGATATATTATGGGCCTCATAATTCATCCGAGATCAAAAGTTATGAGCAGATGTGTTATACACGTGTAATCTAAAGTAATGCTCTACTACATGGGGAATGCATTTTTTAGTCCCACATCGGAAAAAGGAGAGATGACTTCTCTATCACTCCCATATAAATAAGAGGGGATACCTCTTAGAAAGGTAGAGTTAAATTCTCAAAGGATTCAATACTCAAAGGAGCTTAGTTCTCCAAAGGAGCTTAGTTCTCCAAGATAGGAGCATGCTCCTCCATAATGCGCATATGCGCAAGCGCCATGTGCGCTACGTGCAACGCACGTGTGCCCGCCATGCGGCACTACGTGCAATGCACGTGCGCACCACATGAGAACATTTAAAAATATTAAAAGGAGCCTATTCTCCATATATAGAAGCCCTGCTTCTCCTCATAATGCGTATGTGCGCTACGTGCAACGCACGTGTGCTCGCCACGCGCGCACCACGTGCAACGCACGTGCGCACCACATGAGAACATTTAATAATATTAAAAGGAGCCTGTTCTCCATATATAGAAGCCCTGCTTCTCCTCATAATGCGCATGTGCGCTACGTGCAACGCACGTGTGCTCGCCACGCGCGCACCACGTGCAACGCACGTGCGCACCACATGAGAACATTTAATAATATTAAAAGGAGCCTGTTCTCCATATATAGAAGCCCTGCTTCTCCTCATAATGCGCATGTGCGCTACGTGCAACGCACGTGTGCTCGCCACGCGCGCACCACGTGCAACGCACGTGCGCACCACATGAGAACATTTAATAATATTAAAAGGAGCCCGTTCTCCATATATAGAAGCTCTGCTTCTCCTCATAATGCGCATGTGCGCCACGTGCAACGCATGTGTGCCCGCCACACGCGCACCACGTGCAACGCACGTGCACACCACATGAGAATATTCAATTAAAAGGAGACCCGTTCTCCATAGGAGCTTGCTCCCTCCATAATGCGCATATGCGCAAGATCCATGTGCGCTACGTGCAAATATGAGCGCCCAACACGTGTGACGCACGTGCGCCCAACACGTGCGACGCACGTGCGCGAACGCAAAAAACCCTTTTTCAGCAGCGAGAAGCTTAAGCTCCAGCCTGTTCTTCCCCCTAATGAGTGAGACATGGTTCAAAGGGTACATCCCTTCACACCTTCGATATATGGCACTGTAATCTCTCAGTGTCGTCGGAGAGGTGGTGGGTCCCAATGACCAGTGATCCTTCTTTCTAAAATAAAAGAAAAAGAAGAAGAGGAACATCTTTCTAAAAAAAAAGAGAAGAGAATTCTCGAGAACTCCTCAAGAACAACAGAAGGTAAAAACCTTTGAGAGAAGAGAAAATTCTCTTATGAACAGATCAGTGATCTAAAAACAAGATCATTGATTTTTAAAACATAACTAAATAAAGGGATAAATTAAAATAGTGCTTTGCACTTTTTCATGAACCTTTGGTTCTTTAAGATAAGAAAAAACTTATCTTTTTCTTTGATCTAAATTAGATCAAAAAATCTAACAGTGCTTTGCACTTCTGTTCATTGAATCTAAAAGATTCCTAAATCATGGTGCCTTGCACTTGCAATACTGCACTGTTGCGCTCTTGGATTGGCGCAAGCCACCAGAGAGCGGCACGTGTCAGCATCTGAACCAATTGCGCTATGTGCTTTTGAAATAGAGCTTTGCTCTCTGTGATTGGCGCAACTCACCAGAGGGCGCCACGTGTCAGCAGCGCAAGTGCAGCGCACTAGCGCAGCGCAATGCGCTTGTATGACACGTGCCGTCATCACAAGCGCCTGCGCTCTCTGATTGGCGCAAAGCGCCTGATAAATGCAATGCATTTTCTAAAAGGGCCAGGCCCAAATCAAAAAGACCAAGCAGGCCAAAATAAATTGCAAAGCAATAAAAGGGCAGAGCCCAAATAAAATTGATGATCTGCATCATTTATAAAGGGCAGAGCCCAAAACAAATTGATGCTCTGCATCCTTTCTGGGTAAAGCCCAAATAAAAATAAGAAGAAATGCGATGCAAAAGAAAATAAAATGTTGAACATTTTTAACTGGACTTAGCCCAATTTTAGCCGTAAGTCCTTAAATTAAATTGACTGAGCAAGATTGCTCTCTTAAATCAATTTATATCCGGTTCGAGGGTACATCTCCGAGCTCCTCCGACACCTCTCGTTGTAATCCTTCAACGACGTCAGAGAGGCGACGGGTCCCAACAACCACACATGAATACGGACTACGGGGTTCTTAAACTCGTGGACCGAAACGTCCTTAAACTAATGTCGGACCGAAACGTCCTTAAACTAATGATAGACCACCACATCCCTAAACTGGCGATAGACCCCCACGTCCCTAAACTGGAACATGGACCGAAACGTCATTAAACTAATGTTGGACCGAAACGTCCTTAAACTAATAATGGACCGAAACGTCTTTAAACTAATGATGGACCACTACGTCCCTAAACTGGCGATGGACCACCACGTCCCTAAACTGGAACACAGACCACCACGTCTCTAAACAGGAGCATAGACCACCACGTCCCTAAACTGGCAATGGACCGCAACGTCCTTAAACTACCTATGGACCACTACGTCCCTAAACTGGAACAATAGAGCATCCAAATGCTCTTTTTCGGATCTAAACGGTCCCGTTTAAGTCGATCTTAGCCCCAAATACGGCTAACGTATCCTTAAGCATTCAAATGAACGATAAAACTTCAAATCGACTTTGGTTCAAGGGTACATCTCTGAACTCCTCCGACACCTATCGTTGTAATCCTTCAACGACGTCAGAGAGGTGATGAGTCCTGGCGACCATATCTATTAAATCGATCATCACGTCAAGTTGATCTTAGTCCAAAACGGGGCTAATGCATCCTTGACGAACGTTTAAGTTGATCTTAGCCGCAACGCGACTAATGCATCCTTAAACTAAAAACACCAAACCCAAATCTAAGTAAATACGGATTTGGACTAATCCACGTCCTACGGGTGACGGCATTACTCAGTCTCCGTATACAATCCACGTGTAACCACAAACAAAACAAACACACACGACACGAAGTGAAATTCTGGAGAAGGAGAAAGTTGTTACCGCGACGCGGTAGCGTAATTAACTGCAGGGGCTTGCACCTGCAGGGAAGAGCGTCCCCACAATCAAAAACCCCTCAAGTGAGGGGGAATCTGACGAAGTCTGCTACATCGGCCGCATCCGTCTAAACCTCCGATATACGGTGCCATAAATCAACTTGGCATCTTCGGAGAGGTGGACGGATAAAACCAAATAGCATCTGCCCCGAATCGCCAGCATCAGGACACCGCGGTCCTGCGCGCCGCCTTTCGGAGGGGAACAGATTCTGGCACGCCCGGTGGGACCTCCTCCTCTTTCCACTCCACTCTTTGTGTGTCGTCTTCGCGAACCAATCGCGGTTTGTTAATGGTTGCCTTCGGATTTCAAGTTACTAAGATTTGGTCTTTTGTCTGGTGCAGAACTCAAGATTCAATGGCCTTTAACTGCACCAACTGCTCGAAATGCTACTGCAACGGACGCTCCACCTCACCGGGAGGTGTAGCATATGGGCCCCAAGCGGCTTCCTTCCTCACTCTGCCGGTAGACCAGGTGACCCAAGCCACCACTGGTCTGTTCTTCGGGACCATGATCCCACCTACAAGCTTCTCTACGCCAATACCTGCACCGGAAGTGAACAAGAAGTCGGTCTTCGACCGGCTCACTGCCACGACGACCCCTGTCAATGGGTCGCCCACTACCAAACCAACAGCCTCTGTTTTCGCCAGGCTAAATCAGAACTCTAAATTGGCTGTCCCAAGGAAGGCAATAACTGCTGCTCCAGAAGTCGTCAAGGCGGCTTCCCCTGTCAAAGAGTCAGTCTTTTCAAGACTGACGATTCCTGCTCCTATCCCTGCTCGAGGATCCGTCTTCGACAGGTTGAATATCACCCCTCAAAGGGCAACCTCAGCCTTTAAGAGGTTAACACCAGTGGCGCCCCATTCAGACAAGGGGCAAAAAGAAGCTATCTCTATCTCTGAGCCAGTCCCAACGGCTCGTCATGCTCGACGTCGCCATTGGCAACGAGTGAGGAAGACAGGGGGCAACTCCCCCTCAGGGCTAACTCCACCGGCTCCAGTGGTGGAAGTCGACGCTGCTGTCCCAACTGGGAACAGCTTTGAACTGCTGAGAAGGGTATGGAAGAACTCTCCAACCGCTACATTGAAGAGATCTTCTCCACCTGCGGAGAGAGCTCCAGAAACGAAGCAAGAACAGCCCCATCAACGGCTATCCTCAAGAATTTATAAAGTTTGGAGGAGAGTTCAAGACTCCATGATCGACCTGGATCACTCCCGTCAACGAAAAAAGGCAAAGGTGGAAAAAGACAAGGACTGTCCCATTAAACAGCAGGGGACAGCAGCTGCTAGGGTGCCCCCTTCAACGGTTCCTTCAACCTCAACGGCCCACAAGAGAAGGAGGCCAGAGAAAACTCCCACGTCAGCGGCAAAAGTTAAAAATGGTGAACCCAAACGCCCTAAGTCAGGGGGCATGATAGTTCATACCGTCTACGTGGCATCTGGTAAAGAAGATAGCCGCATATCTACGGGTCATCGACCGCTCACCCGATCAGTGACCAAGGCACATGAGCAACAGCAAAAGCTCCAAGAAATGATGAATGCTATGGCTGCACTTACCGGGCCAAAAGAGAACCCCGAAGCGTCCTCGGACGAGCGCCACGAGGAAGAAACCGACGCCGAATTCCTTCGTCGGATATTGGAAAAGAAGGACAAAGAGGCCGCTGAACAAGCAGCTAACATACAGCGTATGGGCCTCCTCTTCCAGGACATGATAGGAATGATGATACAATAAGATCCCCCGGCTGAAGAGCCCCCGATCGTCCTTGGAGATGATAGGGGAGAGACATCAAATCCTCCGCCAGCTCTGTCGACGGCTAAAGAGGATGCAATCTCCAAAGTTGATTTGGATGAATACATCGCCCAACAAATACGGGTTCATCATGCGACCGAAGCAGCCGGCCAGGTCGTAAAAACGGGACGGCCATATCCAAGTTGGTACGATCAAATCAAGTACCCGCCCGGTTACACAATTCCCAAGTTCCATGTCTACAAGGGGACGGGCAATCCTCACCAACATGTTGCCCAGTTCAGGGCACTCTGCGGCAACACCGGCGGTGACGACAAGCTGTTGCTTCGCCAGTTTGTTGGAAGTTTATCAGATACGGCGTTCGAGTGGTACTCTAAGCTCCCGAACGACTCTATCAAAACCTTCGCGGAGATGGAGCTGTTGTTTACTCAGCGTTTTGCAAGCGCCAGTGAACGCACCCCGATGACAGCACTGATTAACACCAGGGTAAAGCCAGGCGAGACGTGGGTTCAGTACGCTATACGATGGCGGAATTTATGGTCGAAGTGCGAGCAGCGCATTGAAGAAGCTCCCGCAGTGGGTATGTTTATGGGAACCCTCGATCCACAAGCAACCATCTCGCAGTTTATGATGTTTTTCAAGCCGACTACCTTCCAAGCCTTGATCGACAAACTAGCACAGATGGATCAGATGGGCCATAAACCTCCTCTTCCAAGGCCGGACTCCCAAAATGACAAAGGGAAGGGAAAAGCGATCGTCGTCGCTAATGCTCAACAACAACCGAGCGACTCGAAGCCGGTTGCTCGTAAAAATAATATGCGCCCGTACGTACCCCTTGAGGATAGGATGGGGCGTCCTTATTCTTTTCCCCGCGATAAAACGAGGAGGTTATTCGAGCTGGCGTTGCGCAACAGACTCATAAATCTGCCGGATCCAAAACGTCCGTTGCAACCAAGTGACATCAACGAGCCTAACTACTTTCCTTATCACCGAGTACTAGGCCATCCGATCGAAGATTGCTACGTTTTCAAGAATTGGCTTGAAAACCAGTACCGACAGGGCAACTTCGCATTATCTGACAAATGGAAGGTGAATCCCCCGCAGCCCCACACCACTAAGGGGACGAATACGCCGGGGGCAACATGCTCCGTCATTGAAGAAGCTCCTTGGGAGGTCGTATTATCAGCCAAGACAAAGAAAATGCTAAACGATCTTCAAACATGTCCAGCGATCAAGTGGAAGAACCCGTTGGAACCGCAGGTCATTGAGGGAATGTTGAAGCCACGTCCAACTCCAAAGACTGATGGTGGTGGTTCAAGCACTTGCAGCCAGCCGTCAAAATCTTCGAAAAAGAAGAAGAAGAAATCTAAGAAGCCCGTGAAGCCTGGCGACCAGCACACGGACTTCCAAAAGCAAATTGACGCTCTGGATGAATACAACCAAAAGGTACGGACTCCCATTACGCTCCAAGAGTTTCTCAATCATGTCTTTCAAGAAGAAGATGAGGGAGAAAGTTCATCGGATGAATCCGAGGAATATGTGGCGAACTGTCATATGATTTCCCATTCGATCACGAACGATGAGGAAACTCCTTGTACCAAAGCGCTGGGGGCAGATCTTGAACCAAAAATTCCGGAACTATCAGTTGAAATGATTGACGCGTTCCTTAACGAAACTCGATTGAAAAGTAAAGCTGATCGAGAACGCGAGACGGCTATATGTAAGTGCACGGCGGCGCCTCGGCCGTCAATCCGACGGCCAAATGCGGAAGCGGTGATAAACTTTAATTTTGCGAACTTAGCAAACCGGCACCACCGCGCACTAAACACCCAGATCGGACCATTAAACTAGTTCTAGCTAACTACAAGATGGGGAAGAGATATACCGAGTGATCCGAGTCCTCCGGTCTTCTCGTCGTCGTCCCGATCTCCTGTGGAAACTCCGGTCGTCGCCTCCTTGCCGGAAGGGCACCACATCGCCTGCATCTTTTACGGGCTCCCACCTCAATACCGAGGCAACTCGGGCACGAAGCTGGCAAGTCGACGTGCCCAAGATTTGCTGTAGAATGTGTAGTGTAGAGGCTATGTCTCATTTGGGGTTTATGTTGCCTTGGAGGATGGAGGAAGAGGTAAGGAAAATTGGTGCTTTCAATTTTCTAGCAAGAAGAAGATGAGATGAAGAATTCCTCACATAACAAAAATGAACTCTCTCATTCTCTTCTCTCAAGTGTGGCCCACCTCTTCTTGTGAGAAAGGTGGAGGAATGAATATGAATCCATAACAAGAAGGGAGGTGAGTGTAGGAAAAGAGAAAGGGTGACCATATCCAAAACCATCATCACAATATCAAATCAAGTCCTAATCCATTCTAATCACCAAAAAGCAAAGGAAAAGACTAAGAAAGCATCTCATGATTATGAACCATCATGAAGCCCCACAAATGCAAGAAAACCCCTCCACAAATACCAATTTGCACAATTGCAAATTAGTCCCTCCATCGGAAAAGTCCGGCCGGGAAAGAACAAAGGAAAACCGGCCGGAACGGAATGCAAACTGGCAACTCCAGAAAATTGGTCCCGTAATAAATTACAGGAAAACCCCGATACTGTGTATACACACCCGCATTTGTATTCCCACTGAACACAAATGCAAAGAGACAAAATCTACACTGTACTATACTAGGATCCGGCTTAAACCAAAGCCGGCTAGTAATATCCGTCCGATCCTGATCCGTGCAATACCGCACGTATCTGATCGAACCCTGCCATATATGCATACGGCCTCTAGTACTAACCGTCCGATCCTGATCCGTGCAATACCGCACGTATCTGATCGGACCCTGCCATATCTCCATACGGCCTCTACAGCGTTTCGCCTGAAAGCTTGAGTAACTGAAAGTGTGGTGGACTCTAAAGACTCGTCAATACTATGGCTGTGGATTTAACCACCAGCACGTCAGAGGTATAAGCCAATACGTGACGGGCCACCAGCTATTGACCAAAAGGGACGTCGATGAGCGAACTCATCCTGACACCCTACTGAGCCTGTCAGTGACAATATCCGTACAGTCCGGTCCGTTCGTCTATGAGTATCGCATGGCGGGCCTAGGGGGTTGGTAAAAGTCAGACCCCCAAAAGCGGTACAAGTCGTGTCGGAGTGTAGCCCTGAACACCCTGAGATACTACTGGAATACCTACCAGTAAATCTCCTGCCTTGGCCAAGGACTTCGTGTAATGGCTCTCCTAGACACAGCGTGACCTCACCCCCAATACCGGGAGAGACGAACCCCTGAAGATACGCTCACTGCCTCCATGTGGCTCGGGACTGTACCCAACTAAAACCTGTTTGCACGACTCCTTTGAGCCGTGGTAGGGTAGTAATCAAAGCACAGTGGGAACTCACATGAGACAAATGACGATCCCCAGGTCGATGAACTAACCTGTACACATGTCACCTGGGAACTGCTATCTGACGTCAGGTATAAGACCAACTAGTATGTTCCCGGCGAGTCCTGTCCGGTGTACTCATAACCCAATGAGCACCTGTATACATCTTAGGTGAACCAACTGACACCAGTGGCTTGTGAGACCGGCCACCGCCCCTCGTCGGGGTCTCGACTGTATACACTAGTCTACTCTGGAGAATCGATGCCCTGTCTCGAAACTCACACGGCTAGGGACCTTTTAAGGATGTGCATATAGACTACCAGCTCCCACGTATATGATCGCCCTCATACTGCTGGCAGTCAAGCAAGAATCCTAGGGGCTCTATCAACTTGCAATAGCGACCTGTCAGGTCACCTAAAGCAGTACACGATGATAAAGGTAAACCAGATAGCATACTATCATCTCGAGTAAGACTGTCCTACCGGGATAGGTCCTCCCTCAATCATTGCAATCACGCGCCTGTGATCCAATAATTGACTCTGAGGGCACTATCTCCAACAATCTCCCACTTGCACTCAAGGCTAATTATTGCGATGTCGCATACTCACAGCCCGTGTGATACCGAACACCCAACTCCTCTACTTGTCAGTCTCACAAAACTCGTTTGCGAAACTTTTGCGTTCGAGGAATAGCCTCTGTGAGTGGATCCGCCTTGATGTTTCTTTCTATGTCTCTCTATATCTCAAGTTCGCGGAGAAAGCCATCTCCCGAAATGAGCAATACCTGTCTTAGAATGTCTGGATGTCTGATGGGACCTAGCTCATAAATGAACTCCAAATCCAAACTTCTTAGACTGTATCGTCAACTGGACTTAATCAGTATCCTGCGCCATGCCTCCCTCAGTATCTGCCTTGGACCACCTGTCCAAAATACTGCCCCTCGTCAGAGGGAAAACTATAGCTCTGACAATCACCCTGTCGTCCATGTCACCTTGGAAGCCTGGAATGATAACTGTCTCCTTAATGAGGCTGTCGTTATCATTTCCCTAGAACATCTACTTATGTTCTAAAGTTTCTCCCGACTGTTTCTCCAGGATTGGATCAATATCAACTTATTGCATCTAGTGCAAGAACAACATCTGGTGTGGTACTTGACATCTCATGATTGACTCAATTGCCTGAGCAAGTGATCTGCCAATCATGCACATCCCTCTCTACTTTAGTCTATAAGACACCTTTAGAGAGGGTGACTCCATCACCTGCAGGTACACTACCGTGCCAGGAGTCGTCCATTCTAAATACTCTTAGAATGCTGTCAAAGTACCCTGATTGGGAAACCACCCAAATCTAGATCTAAAAACCATAGATCTAGTAACCAGTATGTCTGATATAATGTCCAAGTCCCTTGTGGAGAAACCACTGTGTGACGACCAAAATGTAACCGATCGTAGTATAGGAATATCACTTCCTACTTTGTGTACGTCATCCAAAACCCGGATATCACACCCTATTACCTTCTCAACAGATCCATCCCTTATTCTGATGACGTCAAACCTATGACTGTCACATCAGAAATAGATGATCTATCTCCGCTATATCTGCTTTAGTCTATAAATAGACATAAGCCTGATGTCCACCAATGCTTCCGCTGCTCCCACTGACTACGACAACCCTCTGGCAGAGTCATATAGACGTACACTTCTAAAGCAAGTTTAGAACGACGTTATACTCATCCTCATGCCGGGTCTCGCGGCCTGGAACAACAGCAATGGTAAGTGTGGGTAAACAAGAACTTCCCTGTCACCGTCCTTGAGGCTACCGGAGTACCTCTCGGGTGCCTGAAGTTACCCACCACATCTGCGGAGTGGCCAATGGAATGTCAAACCAGATTGAATCTTTAGGTTCCTTATCAAATCTTCAGTAATCGTTTGCGGTTCTGGAATCACTTCCAGTTCTACCATACTCCCACCACCGTTTTCTGAAAAAATCCATTTTTATTAAAACTGTGGCGAGTCAAGAACAATATCACTATTGATCTTCCAGATGGTAGAAAGTCAACCCTCGTCATAGCCAGGGTCAACCCACAAACAGCCATTACAGAAACGTGCCTTGAGTTATCCAGAGTCTGGTTTTAAGCATAAGCCGGACAACTCCCCGTACCTTAACATCGTTATGATACGAACTGTTCTATATCCAATATAGGAACAGAGGCACTGATTTGATTGAACCAGATTCAAATCATGCAGCTGTCTCCAGTGCATGTCAACTAAATGGAAGGAGGCCGATCAGCGTTACTCAACTTAGGAACACTTCCAATTATGAGTAACCTGAAAGAGAAGCAAGTTCTCTTAATCATTACTATCAACTGAATACCATACACAAGTATCTACATCTTCGATCACTTTGAAGAATCCCGATACTTGCAATACCTGGTTCTCTACTTTATTCAAATACCTATAACTTCTCAAAATTCGGACCCTGTGTTTCCACGAAACACCTGTCTAAAAACTAGAGAAGTCATAAGTAAACCGAATATAGTACGAGGACCAACCCCTCTGTCCTGATGGACCCTGGACAACATACAATACTCTGTGTAAGTCCCTTGAGTCTGATAACTCATTCACTGTGTGTCGTAGGTTGAAAACTGTACTTTTGGTTAAGAAGAATTACACCGCTGTTCAATACTCCTTACCTAACCATCCACTGATATAGGTAAATGTCATGGACATAATCTCAAAAAGGTATATCTCACTCTATGAAAATAGACGTACAGATATATCAATTTGAAATTGATGCATAACAACGGATATTCAAAACCAAAATATTTGCCAACTGGCAAACAACCCAGGTGACTTCCTCAAATATCACCAATTACAACGAATCGCGATATAATGAGGATGATCACCTAATTCCCAATAACTTACTTCCACTCATCATCTGTAAAACCATACAGATGTGAGAATCAAACCTGGTAAATACATACCCTGGAGCAAGTGTCTAATCGGGAAATCAGTTTTCTTTTAACAGTACACAGCTGAACTGAAACATTGAAATGTTTCGATGGGGTGTCCTGGTATTCCCAGTAATGCCTCTACCATTATCCAGATTCACAACTATAACCGTATAATTCTTTGCCACCTCTCTAAATCCCTTTATATGTCTTTAGTCATTACCTTATGCACACCCCTTAGGCCAAATGGTTTTCTTCCTTCCCTACCGTTCGGCACCAGCCTATGGTTTGGAAGAAGACTATCCAATAAGCATAATGGGTGTACTGTCCTAGTCCTAGGAGCACTCGCAATGCGAGAGAAGGTGAAGATAAAAGACAACCGAATAAACCTTATTCCTATTTCTCCTGAACCAGAATCCATCCCCGAACTGGAACAAGTTCCTTTCGAGTTCGTATATAACCATACGATGGAGTATCCAGTAAACTGTGGATCTTCGTAGTGATACGGAGTGTTCTGGAGAAATACAAAGGTGATTTTAGGATTGGCGAAGAAATACTCGGTTTGATCGTGAATAGCAGTCACAATTTACTTTGCCCTCTTACTAATCCCTTGCTTTGTCTTAACTTAATACCTTCTGCACACCATCGTTATGCTAATTGGTTTTCTTCATTCCTTACCGGTCGGCACCAGCCTAAGGTTTGGAAGAAGACTATCCAATTTGCGTAATAGGTGTACTATCCCCTAAACCAAGGAGTACTCGCAACCTGAGAGAAGGTAAAAGGAAAAGACAACTGAATAATCCTATCCGTTTTCTCCAAAACCGGAAACCATCCTCGAATTCCTTCGAGTTCGTATCTAACCATACGATGGTTTTGTCCAATGGAAGTGGACGTTCGTAGTAATACGGGGTGTCCTGGAGAAAAGGGTAAAAGTAGGAGTGGAAATGAGGTCTGCAACTCTGACAATCCAAAAGCCAGTGTTAAAAAAGGTTCGGTCAACTTGGTCACTGAGTCATAGTCTAGGGTCAGGTCAATGGTCGCTGCCAAAGAGAGAGAGAAAAGAAACACTCAGCGTGCACTCTAACCTAGATCAGAATGGTTATCACTTTATCTAATCTGGAAACCTCCCACTGTACCTCAAATTCTCCTCCAAACCTGAAAGAAGAATTAATCGGGGTCACCCGAGGAGTAAACCAACTCATCAGTGGGAATCGGGATCCAACTATCATCGCATGATAACGTGATGGAATCCGCTCATGCTATCACACTCCAGAAGGTATGCGCATATCTGGCAAGTTTCAGTTCTTTTGAAACTCCCGATGTGGATTTTTACCCCATGCTCTTATGACCTTGACTTTGGCCAACAAATCATAAGTCACATGTCAAGTTCTACCCGTCATTCTCCAGGTTGTTTTGAATCCACCCGTACCTACCCTTGACTTTGGCCAACAAGGCAGTACGACTGTTCCAAACCAACGCATCTATCTATGCTGTATATGAATAACCAACAGCTACCAAACACTGTGCCTTGACTTTGGCCAACAAACACAGCTTGAATACTATTGACTACCCATATGAAACGACGGAGGGCTACGAATGGTTTCTGGCGAAAACCTTTAACGTAATGAACTTGATATCGTTGAAGGAACGGATAGCTTTTTAGAAAAATATAGTGACGAAAACCTTTGCTAAAGAGGTCACTCCCGGTGAAGGGATCTCGGCTCTTTCCCCGTAGAATGAGGTGCAGGATATTCCAACTGAATACCACGGTGCAAAGCAAAAGTAATCGGCTATAGTGAAGTTAATGCCCTGACGCAAACTTCTGTCCAAGGGGTCACTCCCGGTGAAGGGATCTCGGCCCTTGCCTCGTCGACTGAGGAGCAGGATATTCCAAATGAATACCACGATGCAAAACAAAAGTGAACGTCCTTGCAATAACAGCTTTTTGAAAAGTGTTCCAACAACATCAGAATAGGTTTGTTTTAACTTGCATTGATCTAAATCAACGCAGTCCCATCAATTGATCACTCCACAAAAAACGAAAATATACTGATGTACGTATATGCCATCCGCATTCGCCACTGGGTCCCGTCATTACCCGTTAGGTTAGCTAACTAACAACAGAGCGGGGACTGGACTAGCGCGGATGTAAAACATATACAACATCTACTAATATATATACCAATATATTATATTCGCTCAAGGCGTGATAAGAAATGCAACATCACAGAAATGTACAGCATCACAGAACAATACAGATATCTGGGATCCCCGGGTTTCACAGAGCCACTACTGAAACCCGACGTTCCCCTGGTCGTGTGGATAGCCTGTGCAATGAAATCCTAGACCCCTACGGGCGCGGCAAGTTACCCGCCAAAACCTGAAGCGAGGCAGCCCCCTTCAGCACCGTGAATGGACCACCCAGCACTTCACGGAATCCGGTAACTTGGACACCCCTCCTGGGTCAACCTGTACCCCCTACGAGTGCGGCGAATAGCCCGCCAATCCTAGAGTGAAGCCCCCTTCGTCTCAATGCCATGAGATGCGGGCTTGTTGCCCTCTAGAACCCGGCTATCCGTACACCCCTCCGCGGGGTAATCCTAGTACAGAAAGTAAAATATACATACACCGGGTACATCGACCGCAACCAGGTCGTGCCCCAAAAGAATAATACAAACAGGCAGTGACGGCAGTCCACATGTCGGACGCTCGCCCCGCAATATCAAATGTACATAATACAACAAAACTGTACTAGCATTGCATCCAGGCTATCCCCACGACCGATCCGCAACATCACAGCAAAATCACAGAACATCAACGTGAAAGTCACGTTCGCAAATCCGTCTAACCGGGCAATAGCAGTTAGACTGGATTTACCGATCAAGTGACATTCACGGTCGCAGATATAATGTAAATACTGTGAAATAATGTGTTTAAAATATCCGATCGATCAAAAATTAATAAGTGGGCCCCCAAGCAATACTGTAGCACTCACAGAAATTCTGGGCCCAATTTTAATATTCCAAAACCCCTATTTTCAGCCCAGAAGGCAACTGTAGAAATTTGACATGGCAAAGACATCATAGTGCGGCGGAACCGCGGCCTAGAGGGGGGTTTGGCCGCGGTTCCGCGCTCTGGTTGTCGATTTACTGTGTCGAATTTTTACAGTATTTTTAGATCTTCGAGTACATCACTTTTCTACAACCTGAAAAATTTTTGGACTTAAAAAAATTTCGACAGAAAACTGATGTGAAGAAAACGCGGGTTTTTGGAATTTTGGTCGATCGGAAATGCAAACACATCAAACAAAGCTAGACTAAGTTAATGGCGAGGCTCTGATACTACTGTAAGTGCACGGCGGCGCCCCGGCCGTCAATCCGACGGCCAAATGCGGAAGCGGTGATAAACTTTAATTTTGCGAACTTAGCAAACCGGCACCACCGCGCACTAAACACCCGGATCGGACCATTAAACTAGTTCTAGCTAACTACAAGATGGGGAAGAGATATACCGAGTGATCCGAGTCCTCCGGTCTTCTCGTCGTCATCCCGATCTCCTGCGGAAACTCCGGTCGTCGCCTCCTTGCCGGAAGGGCACCACATCGCCTGCATCTTTTACGGGCTCCCACCTCAATACCGAGGCAACTCGGGCACGAAGTTGGCAAGTCGACGTGCCCAAGATTTGCTGTAGAATGTGTAGTGTAGAGGCTATGTCTCATTTGGGGTTTATGTTGCCTTGGAGGATGGAGGAAGAGGTAAGGAAAATTGGTGCTTTCAATTTTCTAGCAAGAAGAAGATGAGATGAAGAATTCCTCACATAACAAAAATGAACTCTCTCATTCTCTTCTCTCAAGTGTGGCCCATCTCTTCTTGTGAGAATGGTGGAGGAATGAATATGAATCCATAACAAGAAGGGAGGTGAGTGTAGGAAAAGAGAAAGGGTGACCATATCCAAAACCATCATCACAATATCAAATCAAGTCCTAATCCATTCTAATCACCAAAAAGCAAAGGAAAAGACTAAGAAAGCATCTCATGATTATGAACCATCATGAAGCCCCACAAATGCAAGAAAACCCCTCCACAAATACCAATTTGCACAATTGCAAATTAGTCCCTCCATCGGAAAAGTCCGGCCGGGAAAGAACAAAAGAAAACCGGCCGGAACGGAATGCAAACTGGCAACTCCAGAAAACTGGTCCCGTAATAAATTACAGGAAAACCCCGATACTGTGTATACACACCCGCATTTGTATTCCCACTGAACACAAATGCAAAGAGACAAAATCTACACTGTACTATACTAGGATCCGGCTTAAATCAAAGCCGGCTAGTAATATCCGTCCGATCCTGATCCGTGCAATACCGCACGTATCTGATCGAACCCTGCCATATATGCATACGGCCTCTAGTACTAACCGTCCGATCCTGATCCGTGCAATACCGCACATATCTGATCGGACCCTGCCATATCTCCATACGGCCTCTACAGCATTTCGCCCGAAAGCTTGAGTAACTGAAAGTGTGGTGGACTTTAAAGACTCGTCAATACTATGGCTGTGGATTTAACCACCAGCACGTCAGAGGTATAAGCCAATACGTGACGGGCCACCAGCTATTGACCAAAAGGGACGTCGATGAGCGAACTCATCCTGACACCCTACTGAGCCTGTCAGTGACAATATCCGTATAGTCCGGTCCGTTCGTCTATGAGTATCGCATGGCGGGCCTAGGGGGTTGGTAAAAGTCAGACCCCCAAAAGCGGTACAAGTCGTGTCGGAGTGTAGCCCAGAACACCCTGAGATACTACTGGAATACCTACCAGTAAATCTCCTGCCTTGGCCAAGGACTTCGTGTAATGGCTCTCCTAGACACAGCGCGACCTCACCCCCAATACCGGGAGAGACGAACCCCTGAAGATACGCTCACTGCCTCCATGTGGCTCGGGACTGTACCCAACTAAAACCTGTTTGCACGACTTCTTTGAGCCGTGGTAGGGTAGTAATCAAAGCACAGTGGGAACTCACACGAGACAAATGATGATCCCCAGGTCGATGAACTAACCTGTACACATGTCACCTGGGAACTGCTATCTGACGTCAGGTATAAGACCAACTAGCATGTTCCCGGCGAGTCCTGTCCGGTGTACTCATAACCCAATGAGCACCTGTATACATCTTAGGTGAACCAACTGATACCAGTGGCTTGTGAGATCGGCCACCGCCCCTCGTCGGGGTCTCGACTGTATACACTAGTCTACTCTGGAGAATCGATGCCCTGTCTCGAAACTCCCACGGCTAGGGACCTTTTAAGGATGTGCTTATAGACTACCAGCTCCCACGTATATGATCGCCCTCATACTGCTGGCAGTCAAGCAAGAATCCTAGGGGCTCTATCAACGTGCAATAGCGACCTGTCAGGTCACCTAAAGCAGTATACGATGATAAAGGTAAACCAGATAGCATACTATCATCTCGAGTAAGACTGTCCTACCGGGATAGGTCCTCCCTCAATCATTGCTATCACGCGCCTGTGATCCAATAATTGACTCTGAGGGCACTATCTCCAACACTATATTTGAAAAGGCCAAGCGCCAGCGACTTGATGGAAGACCTGAGATGATCCCGCTGGAGCAAAACACCTCCGTTACCGACAAAAGCCAATTCAAGATGAGGAAAAAGTTTGCTAAGGCCATATTAATGGGCATGAAGCTACCATCCTCTGAAGGAAACATCACTGGTGAAATGGAAACGCACCCATTCTATTGCTTATATCATCAGAAGGTTTCGCACCCTACTCAAGAGTGCAAAGCTTTCGATAGATGGTGGCAAGGGTATGTAGCTCATCGACAACACTTTAAATGGGAAAAGCGTAAAACTCGTCGGGAGCGGAGAAATACGACCAAAGAGCTTAAAAGAACTACCGGCGATTATCGCGTGGTTAACACCAGCGGGTCACAAGTGCCTACATTCGGGAGTGATTCTGATGGAGAGCTAGAACTTGCCCCTCTCTTTAAAGAGCCCGCTTCGAGAAAAGAAGAAGAGCTGAAGGTCTGCGAAAATATCCGGTTGCGGAATCGGACGCTGCCTGAAAAGAACCTCGGACCCTTGAACAGAAAAGATAAAGGGAAAGAAAAGGTCTCTGAAGATATCGTCTTAAATGACCAAGTTCTGGAAGAGCTAAACGCCAACAACCCGCCGAAGAAGAATAAGGTGGATTACAACGTCTTAGCACATCTGAGAAAGCTGCCCTCACAGCTCAGCATTCTCGACGCCCTTTTGCTATCAAAGGAGGCGAGAGATTCGTTGATTAAGGCGCTCCAAGACCCAGAACAATTCCAAGCATGCCTGGCCGAGGAAAAGATGAAGGATGAATTGGAGGAAGTGCACACGGCCGATGTGACTTTTGGCGATGAAGACCTTCTACTTGGGACGTGCGAACACAATCACCCTCTCCATGTCTCAGGATACTGCCACGATATTAAAATAGGCAAAATCCTGATCGACAATGGATCATCCGTTAATCTCCTCAACGTGCGGGTGTTAAAAGAAATCTGCATGAGCGTCCAGCACCTTGCTCGTGACAAAATCACCATCTCCGGGTTCGACTCCCAGTCGTCAAGAACTCTTGGGTCTGTGATACTGACGCTACGCTTTGGGCTACTCGTCACGGACATTAAGTTTCACGTCATAGATGCCAAGACATGCTACAACGCTTTGCTCGGCCGACCATGGTTACACGAATACAACATCATCCCTTCTACACAACATCAATGTATGAAGTATTTTAAGGATGGTTTCGAGTATACCGTGACGGGAGAACTGAACCCGTTCTCTGTGAACGAGGTCCGCAAATACGAAGATGCCAAATACTTCTTGCCAGATTTCGAAGACACGGAGAAGTGTCACAAGCCGGAGAACAAAGCTAACGCCACCACCCCTGTCTTCGGCAGTGATACCGAGGAGGAAGAGGAGATAGTGTATTCGGGTCTGCCCCAACACAACACGCCGAGACCTTCAGCTCCTACATTGATCTTTGGCAGCGACTCGGAAGATGAGATCCGTGTTGTATTCTCTGCTCGACCTTCCATACGAACGTCCGCTGACGAAGAACAAAGTCTATAAGTCGCCATGGTGCCGCTTAAACACCATAAAGAACTGGATGCACTTGATATCTACAGTGTAGAAGAGTTGCGGACATTCTATATCCCTCCCAGGCGAGAAAGCGAGAAAGCAATTCTGTTCTACCGCTCTGAAGAAACCAAGGTGGAAAAAGAAATCTGGCATGGCGCGGATCCTACGCTCGACAGGCTTCAGCCTATCCGTCTTCCCAGATATTATACAGAGGGTTTGAAAAAGCTGCTGAAACGCCAGGGGATATCCTTCAAGCAAACCGTTCGAAAAGCCAAGTTCTATGACAAAGTCTGGAACGTTCCCGGGACTCAACGCAAACTGCCTAATGGGAGAATGGAAACAATTGGACTTGGATACGTCCGGTCAAAGAAACGGGAGCTACTAAACAGCTGCTATATCGGGTATGACTTCGATGAAGAAGCGGATGCTCAATGGGAGGACGCTAATCCTAAGCCAGTGGAAGTTCCAGATGCAAAGGAGCCCAGTCCGTCGTTCGAGGAACAAATGGACAAGCTTATAAGGGAAGCGGGGCAAAAAGTCCGAGACGATCATAACCGCGAAATGGTCATCTATGAGAAAGCCAAGATGCAACGCCTTCTCCAACAGGCCGTGAAAGATGAAAAGGCCGCTCCATGTCAACCTGTTATAGAGAAGGCTCGGCGCAAAAGCAGAAATAAGTCGAAAGGCCAAAAAGGCGCTCAACAACAACAAAGCAGGGCTAAGAAGCCACGCAAACGGGAGTCGAGCGTCATTGATCTATCCCTCATGAAGAAAATGGGTCGAGCGTACTCATTTCCTCGGGATAAGACGAAGAAGATACTTGACCTTGCTCTAAAACATCAAATGCTTACATTGCCGGAGTCTAAACATCCCGGACGAGCGGGCGAAGTCTCACACTCGGACTATTGCTCTTACCATCGAGTAATAGGGCACCCTCTCGAGGACTGCTTCACCTTCAAGAATTGGGTCGAAGATCAGTATCAGCTTGGCAAGTTCGCTCTGTCCGACAACTGGAGGGTAGCACCACCACAAAAGCACGAGCCCAAGGCTACGAAAGAAGAACTGGTTCTACATTGGGATTGGAAGCGAATTCGCACCTGTCACATGATTATGATATCAAAAGGAGAGCCCGAGAACATGGATGATCTTCCTTGGTGCTTCGAAAACAGCAACGACAAGATAATCTCAGAATTCCCACCAATGCCAAAAGAGCTGGAAGATGGAATTCATACCACTGCAGATAACCTCAAGAAAATTGAGTTGGGGACGGCAAACGATCCACGACCGACATTCATCAGCGAGTTACTATCTGAAGAAAGGGTAGCTGCGTTAAAGGACGTGCTTCTACAGCATAAAGATTGCTTCGCATGGAACTATTCCGAAATGCCGGGACTGGATCCAGAAATTGCTGTGCACAGATTGGCGATATCTCCGGGCGTCAAGCCAATCAAACAAGCGCCGAGAAGAATGCGGCTCGAGCTTGAGATGAGCATCAACGCCGAGGTCAAAAAGTTAATCGACTCTGACTTCATCCAGGAAGTTCAATACCCTGAATGGATCGCCAATATCGTCCCGGTGATGAAGAAAAATGGGACAGTGCGCATATGCGTAGACTTCCGGGATCTCAATAAAGCTTGCCTGAAGGACGATTTCCCAGTGCCAGTCACCGAAATGATGATAGACAATACGTCCACTCATGAGATTTTCTCCTTCATGGACGGCTCGTCAGGATATAATCAGATAAAAATGCATCCAGAAGACCAGAAGCACACAGCCTTCAGGACCCCTCTGGGAATATTTTGTTACAAGGTGATGCCCTTCGGTTTAAAGAACGCCGGTGCCACCTACCAAAGGGCCATGACAAAGATCTTCGATGACCTTATACACGAAACTGTCGAATGCTATATCGACGATCTCGTGGTTAAAAGCAAATCATATGAGGAACATCTCGAGCATCTGAAGACCGTATTTCAGCGCCTTCGACAATACAACTTGAAAATGAACCCGCTCAAGTGTGCATTCGGAGTTTCCTCAGGCAAATTCCTGGGATTCATTGTTCGACACCGAGGTATTGAAATAGATCCATCAAAGATCAAAGCGATCATGGAAATGCTCCGCCGAGAACTCTCAAACAGTTGCGGTCTCTCCAAGGGAGGCTTGCATACATACGGCGATTTATAGCCAATCTTTCAGGAAAGTGCCGTCCTTACAGTCACCTGATGAAGAAGGGAACCCCGTTCGTCTGGGACCAAAAATGCCAAAGCGCACTAGACGAGATCAAGCAATACCTGCAGAACCCGCCGGTGTTGGCTGCTCCAGTTAAGGGAAAGCCTCTCATTCTCTACATGACCGCCCTCGAAGGTTCCTTAGGCGCATTATGGGCACAAGAGAACGATCAAGGGAAAGAAAGAGCACTCTACTACTTAAGTCGAGTTCTACTGGGGGCAGAAAGCAACTACTCCCCCATTGAAAAACACTGCCTGGCGTTGATCTTCGCGATAATAAAGCTTAGACACTATGCGTTGGCACATGAAGTCCGTCTCATTTCGAAGGTGGACCCCCTTAAATACTTGATGTCAAAGGCCATATTGACGGGACGACTCGCTAAATGGGCCCTACTCTTGATGGAGTTTTCAATAACGTATCAACCTCTCAAGGCAGTGAAAGGCCAGGCCATCTCCGACTTCCTCGCTGAGCATCCCATACCCGCCGATTCTACTCTAAATTGCGATCTTCCAGACGAACATGCGTTTGATGTGATCGACGGTGGTGATACCCGATGGGAGCTCTATTTCGATGGAGCATCTTCCGTAAAGAAGCGCAAACAAAGTACCCCTATAATCAGATCGGGGGTAGGACTCATCTTTGTAACTCCACAAGGAGGGATAATGCGTTTCGCTTTCTCCTTAACAGAGCCTAGGACAAACAATGAAGCCAAATACGAAGCTCTGATAGCGGGCCTCGAGATCGCCATCGACATAGAAATTGAAAACCTCCTCATATACGGAGATTCCCAACTGGTTGTCAGTCAAGTAAACGGCGACTACCAAACGTGCAAGCCAGAGTTGGTGAAGTATGGCGAAAAGGTGCAACAGCTGTTGACCCAAATTCCTTCTTATATGCTGGAAAGCATACCGCGCGCAGAAAACAGCAAAGCGGACGCATTAGCCAAGCTCGCTAAAGAATTGGCTGATGAGAACCTTGAGGATGTTAGAATCGTGGTACAAAGCCGTCGGGTGCTCACCCCAGCAGAAATATCTCCGGAATCATCCGAAGAAAAGGGAGCGAGCGAGCAGACGACCCTGCAAGTAAAAGATTGGAAAATGCCGAAGATTGGAGAGAAGTCTTCATAGATTACTTCAAGTCCCACCGAATGCCTGAAGAAGCATCCACAAGACATCAACTCATGAAACGAGCTCTGTCTTTCGCCTTCATCAATGATACTCTGTACAAGAGGTCATTTGATTCTCTGTGGCTGAGATGCTTAGGACCTGACGAAGCGAAAAGGGTCGTCCAGGAAGTTCATGACGGACTCTACGGTTCTCACTAAGCAGACCCAAAGATGAAGTTGAAGATCAAACGAATGGGCTACTACTGGCCCACGATGATTCAGGATTGCCTCGAATATGCGAAGCAATGCCACTCATGCCAAATTCATGGGGATTTCATTCACCAGCATCCAAATCCACTACATCCAACGGTGGCTAGCTGGCCATTCGAGATGCGGGGGACTGATATAGTCGGCCCCATCGAACCAGCATCGTCTAGGGGACATCGTTTCATCCTGGCAACGACTGACTACTTCTCCAAATGGGCAGAATCAGTACCGCTGAGGGAAGTAAAGACGGAAAATATCCTCCACTTCTTCAAGACGCACGTCATATATCGGTTTGGAACTCCGAGAAGGATCATTTCTGATAACGGGCCAGCTTACAGAAGCCACAAGATCAGTCGCTTTGCGCAACAACATAATATAGACTGGAGATATTCTTCAGTTTACAATCCGCGAGCTAATGGTCTAGCTGAAGCCTTCAACAAGACCTTGACAAAAATCATAAAGAAAACGGTGTCCCGAAATAAGAAAGACTGGCACGAAAGACTGCAAGAAGCTCTTTGGGCATATCGAACTACGTTCAAGACGGCCACGAACACAACGCCGTACGCGTTGGTGTTCGGTACAGAAGCAGTACTCCCCCTCAAGATAGAGTTACCCTCTCTACGAGTGGCAGTCCACTACGAGCTGACGGACGAAGAAAATGCTCACCTTCGGCTTGAGGATCTTGACGCCCTTGATGAAACCCGGCTCGTAGCGCAGCAAAATCTGGAAGCTTATAAAGCAAAAATGACGCGCTCATATGAAAGATTGACCCGACCGAGGACATTCCGCCAGGGCGAACTTGTGCTAGTGGTCTATAGGCCTATGATCCCCAATCGCGCCAAGCGGGGAAAATTTGAGCCAAACTATGAAGGCTCGTACATCATAGATAAAGTTTACCAGGGTGGGGCCTATCTACTCATGGACATGCACGGTGAAAGGCCTTTCAGGCCAATAAACGGTCGCTTCCTAAAGAAATACTATGCTTAATGAGCCACAGCCCAGATCAATGATAGATGACGACGACTATGTCCGCTCGCTATCTTCCTAAGCCCAAGCTTTATAAAAAGTAGTCGGCCTTCTCCATGACGGACCGAAACGTCCTTAAACTAACGACGGACCGAAATGTCCTTAAACTAATAGCAGACCGAAACGTCTTTAAACTACTACCGCAGCATATTTAGGCTGACAAGATATAAAAAAAATATATATAAAAATTAAAAAAAAATAAAAACGGTATGTCCATAAGCAAAAAAGGGCACGGATGAAAACCCGAAAGGACGCCGTGAGTAAAAACAACAGGGCTACCGGCGAGTGTTCGTGAAAACCCGAAAGGGCGCGACCTCGTAAAAAAAATATATAAAAATAAAAAGAATAAAAAAAATGGTATGTCCATAAGCAAAATGGGCACGGATGAAAACCCGAAAGGGCTCCGTGAGTAAAAACAGCAGGACTACCGGCGAGTGTTTGTGAAAACCCGAAAGGGCGCAACCTAGTTAAAAGACACTTATAGGGTCCTTTCGACCTTGTAAGGAGAAACCACCCGCGTGAGATCCTTACGACTCACAAGGGAGCAACACACTTAGGGATCCCCACGATTCCTAAGGAGAACATACACTTGCGAGATCCTCACGACTCGTAAGGAGAACTCTCTTATGGGACCCTCACGGCTCATAAGAGTTGAAAGTCTTAGGTTACTGAGATCTAAACCTGTGCTTAAGCAACCCCCAAAACTTCCGATATTGCCCTACAAGTGGTTCAATACTGACCCTTGTATACAATCCACGGGCGCGAATAAACATTTCCCTAACCAAGTCTCATCCGTGACTGGTGATATGTTCGCATGGTAAACAACCCTTGTAAATCCTCTCGATTTATGAGGAGAAAACCCTCATGTAGGATCCTTACGACTTACAGAGGAAACGAACACTTAGGAATCCTCACGAGTCCTAAGGAGAAAATACACCTACAAGATCCTCACGACTAGTAGGGAGAAATAACTTCGTGAAACCCTTACGGCTCATGAAGTCAAAAGCCTTAGCCGACAGGACCCTAACCCTGGTCGCTAAGCCACCTTTGTTCGACATCGAAAGAGGCAGATGATGACTCGCTCCTGGTAATATCCCAGTTGTAGTGGTGCTGATGCCGAAATCGGTTTACAGCGAAAAGCCAATAGGCCACACATGCATACGAAATAGCCGAAATGATAGGGCAACTTGCAATAAAAAGCAGCAAGTAAAAATGTATGCATGCAAAATAGCCGAAATGATTGGGCAACTCACAATAAAAAGCAGCGAGTAAAAATAAAATAAATAGCCGAAATGATTGGGCAATCGCGACCTTCGCGATATAAAAGCTGAAATGATAGAGCATCGCGGAGATAAAACAAAAAAAAATGATGATAAAACTTTGGCCCTACAGTTAAGATCACATCGATCCCTGTATGCAATCCAAGGACGTAAACAAAGAGAGAACTATACTTTCCCAACAGGCTCCGCCAGAAGACGAAGCCAAATCTCGACGGTTCAGTCCAACTCCGAGGAAACCAGTGTCTTCAGCAGATTCCTCAACTCACGGATACAAACACTCCTTGACGAGAGCCTCCTGATCCGCGTCGACTCGCAGAGCCACCAGTGCCTCCGTGGGAAATCCTCGACTCGTTTCAAACCCTAAGGAAACAAATAATCCTTGGCGCTTGGGAAACAAATAATCCCTAGCAAACTCCTCGACTCACGGATACAAACACTCCTTGACGAGAGCCTCCTGATCCGCGTCGACTCGCAGAGCCACCAGTGCCTCCGTGGGAAATTCTCGACTCGTTTCAAACCCCAAGGAAACAAATAATCCTTGGCGCTTGGGAAACAAATAATCCCTAGCAAACTCCTCGACTCACGGATACAAACACTCCTTGACGAGAGCCTCCTGATCCGCGTCGACTCGCAGAGCCACGAGTGCCTCCGTGGGAAATCCTCGACTCGTTTCAAACCCCAAGGAAACAAATAATCCTTGGCGCTTGGGAAACAAATAATCCCTAGCAAACTCCTCGACTCACGGATACAAACACTCCTTGACGAGGGCCTCCTGATCCGCGTCGACTCACAGAGCCACCAGTGCCTCCGTGGGAAATTCTCGACTCGTTTCAAACCCCAAGGAAATAAATAATCCTTGGCGCTTGGGAAACAAATAATCCCTAGCAAATCCTTCGACTCACGGATACAAACACTCCTTGACGAAAGCCTCCCGATCCGCGTCGACTCGCAGAGCCACCAGTGCCTCCGTGGGAAATTCTTGACTCGTTTCAAACCCCAAGGAAACAAATAATCATTGGCGCTTGGGAAACAAATAATCCCTAGCAAACTCCTCGACTCACGGATACAAACACTCCTTGACGAGAGCCTCCTGATCCGCGTCGACTCGCAGAGCAACCAGTGCCTCTGTGGGAAATTCTCGACTCGTTTCAAACCCTAAGGAAGCAAATAATCCTTGGCGCTAGGGAAACAAATAATCCTTAGCAAATTCCTCGACTCACGGATACAAACACTCCTTGACGAGAGCCTCCTGATCCGCGTCGACTCGCAGAGCAACCAGTGCCTCCGTGGGAAATTCTCGACTCGTTTCAACCCCAAGGAAACAAATATTCCTTGGTGCTAGGGAAACAAATATTCCCTAGCAAATCCCTCGACTCACGGATATAAACAATCCTTGATGAGAGCCTCCTGATTCGCGTCGGCTCGCAGGGCAACCAGTGCCTCCGCGGGAAATTCCCGATTCGTCTCAACTTGCAAGATGAAGCCTCAGGCAGCAGGAACTAAAAAACTTGCTTCCTGAATAATGGGACCCTGCAAGTCGATCTAAACCGGTCTCTTGCATACTATTCACGGGTCTCACTCCCCGAAGTCGAGTTTCGACAAGGAGGGAAACAACCACTTACGAGTCCTCTCGACTCGTAAGAGGGAAAAATTCTCTTACAGGATCCTTACGACCTATAAGAGAAAACACACTTAGGAATTCTCACGATTACTAAGGAGAAAATACACCTACGAGATCCTCTCGATCCGTAGGGAGAAAAGTCTTTATGAGACCCTCACGGCTCATAAAGTTGAAAAGTCTTAGGTGACAGATCCTACCCCTGTCTTCTAAGCCATTACTGCCCTACAAAGAGGTTAAGATGGACCATCTACGAGCCATACTTGCTAAAGCTACATGCCACTGAAATGGAGAAGTTACTCATGAGCGTATAAACTACTTCACACCAGAGTAAAATATAAAGAAATAGAAGGGTGCGGCTCATGGAATTGAGAGTTTGGAACTATATCTTTTAAGAGTCGAGATTTGAGTCAATGATAAATGACGACGCTTGTGTCCGCTCGTTATCTTCTCAAATCAAGATTCTGAAAGTTATATACCAACCCGAAACTGGTCATACCCTATGCATTACTCTGCACTATTTCACCCACATATATAATTACGTGGGCAAAGTAGTGGGGGGCATTTGTTCCCGCCAAAAATTTCTGCGCAAAAGAGTCCAAGGTATCAAATGGCAGCGATACGCTTAAGAAAATGCGAACCAGTATCATCCGGCCTGTACTTTGATAAACTCCCCAATGAGAAACTATTAAATTATGATGGTATTGAAAGTATCTCGAAAAAACCTTCGATTTGATATATTATGGGCCTCATAATTCATCCGGGATCAAAAGTTATGAGCAAATGTCTATGCACATGTGATCTAAGGAAGAAGATGCGAACCGGTATTTTCTGAGCTGTATTTTGACAAACTCTGGAACGAAAAACAGCTAAATTCTAATGATATTGAAAGTATCTCAAAAAGACCTTCGATTTTATATATTATGGGCCTCATAATTCATCCGAAATCAAAAGTTATGAGCAAATGTGTTATACACGTGTAATCTAAAGTAATGCTCTACTACATGGAGAATGCATTTTTTAGTCCCACATTGGGAAAAGGAGAGATGGCTTCTCTACCACTCCCATATAAATAAGAGGGGATACCTCTTAGAAAGGTAGAGTTAAATCCTCAAAGGATTCAATACTCAAAGGAGCTTAGTTCTCCAAAGGAGCTTAGTTCTCCAAGATAGGAGCATGCTCCTCCATAATGCGCATATACGCAAGCGCCATGTGCGCTACGTGCAACGCACGTGTGCCCGCCATGCGGCGCTACGTGCAATGCACGTGTGCCCGCCATGCGGCTCTACGTGCAACGCATGTGCGCACCACATGAGAACATTTAATAATATTAAAAGGAGCCTGTTCTCCATATATAGAAGCCCTGCTTCTCCTCATAATGCGCATGTGCGCTACGTGTAACGCACGTGTGCTCGCCACGCGCGCACCACGTGCAACGCACGTGCGCACCACATGAGAACATTTAATAATATTAAAAGGAGCCTGTTCTCCATATATAGAAGCCCTGCTTTTCCTCATAATGCGCATGTGCGCTACGTGCAACGCACGTGTGCTCGCCACGCGCGCACCACGTGCAACGCACGTGCGCACCACATGAGAACATTTAATAATATTAAAAGGAGCTTGTTCTCCATATATAGAAGCCCTGCTTCTCCTCATAATGCGCATGTGCGCCACGTGCAACGCATGTGTGCCCGCCACACGCGCACCACGTGCAACGCACGTGCACACCACATGAGAATATTCAATTAAAAGGAGACTCGTTCTCCATAGGAGCTTGCTCCCTCCATAATGCGCATATTCGCAAGATCCATGTGCGCTACGTGCAAATATGAGCGCCCAACACGTGCGATGCACGTGCGCCAAACACGTGCGCCGCACGTGCGCCGCACGTGCGCGAACGCAAAGAACCCTTTTTCAGCAGCGAGAAGCTTAAGCTCCATCCTGTTCTTCCCCCTAATGAGTGAGACATGGTTCAAAGGGTACATCCCTTCACACCTTCGATATATGGCACTGTAATCTCTCAGTGTCGTCGGAGAGGTGGTGGGTCCTAACGACCAATGATCCTTCTTTCTAAAATAAAAAAAGAAAAAAGAAGAGGAACATCTTTCTAAAAAAAAGAGAAGAGAATTCTCGAGAACTCCTCAAGAACAACAGAAGGTAAAAACCTTTGAGAGAAGAGAAAATTCTCTTATGAACAGATCAGTGATCTAAAAACAAGATCATTGATTTTTAAAACATAATTAAATAAAGGGATAAATTAAAATAGTGCTTTGCACTTTTTCATGAACCTTTGGTTCTTTAAGATAAGAAAAAACTTATCTTTTTCTTTGATCTAAATTAGATCAAAAAATCTAACAGTGCTTTGCACTTCTGTTCATTGAATCTAAAAGATTCATAAATCATGGTGCCTTGCACTTGCAATACTGCACTGTTGCGCTCTTGGATTGGCGCAAGCCACCAGAGAGCGGCACGTGTCAGCATCTGAACCAATTGCGCTATGCGCTTTTGAAATAGAGCTTTGCTCTCTGTGATTGGCGCAACTCACCAGAGGGCGCCACGTGTCAGCAGCGCAAGTGCAGCGCACTATCGCAGCGCAATGCGCTTGTATGACACGTGCCGTCATCACAAGCGCCTGCGCTCTCTGATTGGCGCAAAGCGCCTGATAAATGCAATGCATTTTCTAAAAGGGCCAGGCCCAAATCAAAAAGACCAAGCATGCCAAAATAAATTGTAAAGCAATAAAAGGGCAGAGCCTAAATAAAATTAATGATCTGCATCATTTATAAAGGGCAGAGCCCAAAACAAATTGATGCTCTGCATCCTTTCTGGGCAAAGCCCAAATAAAAATAAGAAGAAATGCGATGCAAAAGCAAATAAAATGTTGAACATTTTTAACTGGACTTAGCCCAATTTTGGCCGTAAGTCCTTAAATTAAATTGACTGAGCAAGATTGCTCTCTTAAATCAATTTATATCCGGTTCGAGGGTACATCTCCGAGCTCCTCCGACACCTCTCGTTGTAATCCTTCAACGACGTCAGAGAGGCGACAGGTCCCAACAACCACACATGAATACGGACTGCGGGGTCCTTAAACTCGTGGACCGAAACGTCCTTAAACTAATGTCGGACCGAAACGTCCTTAAACTAATGATAGACCACCACGTCCCTAAACTGGCGATAGACCCCCACGTCCCTAAACTGGAACATGGACCGAAACGTTCTTAAACTAATGTTGGACCGAAACGTCCTTAAACTAATAATGGACCGAAACGTCTTTAAACTAATGATGGACCACTACGTCCCTAAACTGGCGATGGACTACCACGTCCCTAAACTGGAACACAGACCACCACGTCTCTAAACTGGAGCATAGACCACCACGTCCCTAAACTGGCAATGGACCGCAATGTCCTTAAACTACCTATGGACCACTACGTCCCTAAACTGGAACAATAGAGCATCCAAATGCTCTTTTTCGGATCTAAACGGTCCCGTTTAAGTCGATCTTAGCCCCAAATACGGCTAACGTATCCTTAAGCATTCAAATGAACGATAAAACTTCAAATCGACTTTGGTTCAAGGGTACATCTCTGAACTCCTCCGACACCTATCGTTGTAATCCTTCAACAACGTCAGAGAGGTGATGAGTCCTGGCGACCATATCTATTAAATCGATCATCACGTCAAGTTGATCTTAGTCCAAAACGGGACTAACGCATCCTTGACGAACGTTTAAGTTGATCTTAGCCGCAACGCGACTAATGCATCCTTAAACTAAAAACACCAAACCCAAATTTAAGTAAATACGGATTTGGACTAATCCACGTCCTACGGGTGACGGCATTACTCAGTCTCCGTATACAATCCACGGGCAACCACAAACAAAACAAACACACACGACACGAAGTGAAATTCTGGAGAAGGAGAAAGTTGTTACCGCGACGTGGTAGCGTAATTAACTGCAGGGGCTTGCGCCTGTAGGGAAGAGCGTCCCCACAATCAAAAACCCCTCAAGCGAGGGGGAATCTGACGAAGTCTGCTATATCGGCCGCATCCGTCTAAACCTCCGATATATTGTGCCATAAATCAACTTGGCATCTTCGGTGAGGTGGACGGATAAAACCAAATAGCATCTGCCCCGAATCGCCAGCGTCAGGACACCGCGGTCCTGCACGCCGCCTTTCGGAGGGGAACAACCGTCCATGCTAGAAAAAAATTTCTAACGGGACGCTGCCCTGCACCCCGCAAGGGGGCTGCTAGCCCCTTTGACCCCCAGCTCGCTATCCGGGTAGCGGGACCCCCGTAAAAACTCTACAGGCCCCCCGATATATCCAAAACCCCCCTTTCAAAGCACAACACACCTACACTACACATTGAGTTCGCATGACCTGTTTGACCCGTTAATCGGAGGTTCCCTCGCTCCAAAGGCGAGGGGTAATTAATGGCAGCTTAGTCCGCGGCTGCCGGAGATTTGGATCCCTACAATCAATAAACCCCAGCCTACCCTAGGAAGGAGGAATCTGTAGTACGCCTGACAAGCGCGCGCTTATTCCCATCTCAATGGGGTGACGAAAAACACCCTACACTTATGATTTGTTGACCATAGCCAAGGTCATAAGTTGCTAGGGGAAAAATATTATTGGGAATTTCAAGTGTTGAAATTTACAATGAGATTGCATACCTTCTATGAGATAGTTGGATCCCGATACCCACTGCGAGTAAGAGTTACTCCTGGGAGACTTTTACATATTACAATTAGCTAATCAAGTAGGTGTCTAGAAAGGTGTTAACGGGGTTACGCCCTTGGGAAAACGAGGTTTATTTTAATTAGGTCCATGCGAAAGCACGGAGAACCTCCCTCAAAGTACTGACACTGGCCTGGCCGAAAGATTGGCGAACTTGTAGGGTGTAATTAATCCTGGCTAGTCTTACCTTTTAGGGTTTGAAGGAAAATTTGATAAAAACAGTGGGAGCCATCCTGATTAGATAAAATAATAACCAATCTAATCTTGCAAGAGCGCACACAGAATGATTTCTTCTCTCTCTCCAGGTAGCGACCATGTCATGCCCTAATCAAGATAATAATATGGATACATTGACTGAACCTGCTTATAATATTGAGCTGGGGAATATTGGTTCCGCTCTATCTTATAATTGTTATAAGTCCGATCAGGAAATAGGGGAATATCCGGATTCCCATGCCACCCAATCGAGGAATGAGCATATTGATGCATATTCTTCGGGTGTGTTCATTACCAAAAACTATTTCTCAGTATCCTCTACGTCCTAGGTATGAGATACCGGATCAGGATCCCACATATGTAATTTGTTACATGGGCTACAGAAAGGTCGAGAACTGGGATTGAGTGATATGTCTCTAAGTGTTATAGAATGGTGCAATTATTGCAGCCAAACCAGTTGGCAAATATCACCTTGTATTAATACATTGATTTAGAACAAATGTTATTAGATACCGAACCTGATATACAACATTACATCAGTTTCTTTATTAAGTTAAAGAAGGATATAATTCTGTATTAGAGAATAATGTTGTGAATATTTTCCTGAATCAAGAGTTGATTGGATCAGGCACGTTATGTAATGGCATATAAGTTCTAAATCAAACCACAGTTCAAAGTATCTAAAACACACACAAAAGGAGTAGTTCAGAAATCAACGAATCCTTCTTGTGACATTGTAGACTAGGTCATATCAATGCGGCACGACCAGCTAAGTTACATAAGGATGAATATGAGAATCTGTTCGAATTTTCATCTTATGCTACTTGCCAGTCTTGTCTCAAAGATGAAATGACCAATACTCCGTTTACTAGAAACAAAAAAAAGAATTATTGAACTCTTGGGATGGATACATGATGATATATACGGTCCTATGTCTACAAATGCCAAGGTTGGTTCTTCGTACTTCATTATATTCACCGATCTTCTCTCAGGATTCGAATATATGTTCCTGTTGAAATACAAGTCTGAAACTTTTGAGAAATTCAAAGAATATAAGCTTGAAATTGAGAACCGGACGAGTAAAAGTATTAAGTCCTTCGATGTGATCGAAGAAGGCGAATTCTTGGGCATGGAGTTCCTGGATTTTCTAAACAGAGAATGGGATTCTCTCTCAGCTTACTCCTTCGTGTACACCACAGCACAACGGTGTATTGGGACGGAGGTATCGCGCCCTATGAGATAAGGTGCGCTCTATGATGAGTACTGCTGAGTTACCTATTTCCTTTTGGAGTTATGCACTTGAGAAGATGCATACCTATTGAATGGGGTTCCATCCAAATTAATGCCTTCCCTTCTATATGAGATATGGTGTTGGAAGAGACCATGTCTTAAACGAGTTAAGATATGTGGTTGTCCGGCCTATGTTGAAAGGCAAAATCCGGACAAGCTTGAGGCAAGGTCAGTTCTTTAAGTTTGTTGGATATCCCAAACATTTGCGAGGGAATATCTTCTACCATACTGAGGAGCAAAAGGTGTTTTGTTTCTCAGCATGCCACCTTTTTAGAAAAGGAATTTCTTATGAAGAAATTTGTGGTCATAAGGTAGACTTGGAAGAAGTTCCAGATGGACAAACTAACAGCTGATGATTTGGTGAAACCAAAGGATTCAATAGTCTCCAACGAACCACAGCCTCTCCGGAAATCTGGTAGGGTTCCTCATCCACTTGAGAGATACTATGGTCTTCTCGATGACGGTGGGAGCAAGGATTGCATCATGGTAGATGATGACCCAACCAGGTTCGGGCAGGCCATCATGAGTGAGGACTCTGTGAAAAGGCTGGATGCTATGCGATCAGAGATGGAATCTATGTACACCAACAAAGTATGACTTTGAATGTTGCACCTGAAGGGGTAAAACCCATTAGGAGCAAATTGATCTTGAGAAGATTCTTGGTGTAGATGGAAAAGTTGAGAGTTTCAAAGCTAGACTTTTAGTAAAAGGCTATCGTCAGTAACCGGGTGTGATTTATGATGAAACCTTTTCTCCAGTGGCTATGCTTAAGTCCATTAGGATTAAAGCAGGTATCGCGGAGTTGGAACATCTGTTTTGATGTAGCAGTCAAAGAGTTTGACTTCATCAAAAAGGTAGATGAACATTGTATATATAAGAAGGTAATAGAGAATATGGTTGTCTTCCACGTATTGTACGTAGATAACATACTCTTGATAGGAAATGGTTTCCTATGCTACACTCGGCCAAGCTCCTCTTATCACGGGTATTCTCTATAGAAGATCTAAATTATACCTACTACATCTTGTAGTTTATGATCTATGGTGATAGATCTAAGTGGATGTTGGGAGTGTCCCAAATCCAGGTACATTAACACCATACTAAAGGGGTTTAGTATGGAAGATTCTAAGCGTGGTGGTTCACCCACTTACTGAGGAATCACTCTCTCTAAAAAGAAGTCTTCCAAGACTGATTTGGAGAGAGCTCGCATGCAAGAGATACCCTATGCTTTGGCAGTAGGCTCTATCATGTATGCGATGTTATGTACCATACCAGATGTATCTAACTCACTAGGTGTAGTGATCAGGAATCAATCGGATCTTGGGAGAATCACTGGATACCTGTGAAGGAAATTCTTAAGTACTTGAGAAGCACTAAAGAATTGTTCTTGGGGTTTGGTAACGGTAAACTTCAATGGGAGTCCTTTACCAATTCGAGCTTCCAGAGTGATAAGGTCGACTGAAAGTCAGTCACGGGCTTTGTCTTTATCCTCAGAGGAGGGACGGTAAGTTGGATGAGTTCCAAGCTAGATACCGTGGCATACTAGACGATAAAGGCTGAAGACATCGCTACCAACGATGCTACCTAAGTAGATGTCTGGATAATTCTTGTTCATGAGATGAACATGGTTCTTACCATTGACGCGAAGGATAACACGGCGGATCCACTTACAGATGCCTTTCCCCAGAGAGACTTTCATGGGGCGTTGGGTATGAGATACTACAACAAATGGCCTTAGTGCAAGTGGGAGATTGTTAGTTATATGTATACCCTAGATGCCATTATTATACATGTGATGTTTATTATAGTGGATGCTTGGACATATATAGGGAGGACTTTCTTGCTCGACATGATAGTATGCTATCTGGTGTTGAAGTCAAAATTTGCACCCCGGTTGACCAAGTCAAAGTCAATGTCAACCCCAAGCCAGGTGGGCCCAAGCTCAAGCAAGTGGGCCAATGCCCAGGTCGAGCCCGAACACGAAGCGTCTGGCCTTCCGCCATGCCAACAAAAAAAATCATGTAATAAATAATTTTTATGTAATTTTTTATACATGAATGTATGCAAAATGGGCATAAAGCCAATATTTTGTAAGCCCATGGCTTATGTGCAAAAATGAAATGGCACATGAGCCATGGGATGGCTAAAATGTCATTTTTGTAAAGCCCAATGGGCTATATGTAAATATGTAAGCCTATAAAAGGCAACATGATGAATAAAAAAAAACACTTTTCATTCCCCCAAAAACTAGGGTTCTTTGTGCCTCCTACTCCTTCTCCAAGGTTCTAAACCTTCTCATTTCTTTTGAATTAAATCAAGAGTTTTACTCTTTCTTTTCCAAAACTAAGTAGTTTTCCACCATAAAACCCACAAAGGGGAACCCAGATCTCCCATCAGATCTCAAAAAGGAGTGATTTTTAAAATTTCCTACTTCTTGATCTTCAAGATCCGGCCAAACAACAGGAGGAAGAAGAACAGCCCCCCCTTCATCAGCTTCAAAACATCCTAGGAGTTTAACTCCATACATATATACATAATAAATATTTCCTTTCTGAAACATAGCTTCTGTTTCTTAGGCTAAAAGCCTCCTTTTCTCGCCGGCGCTCAAGCGCAGAGCGCCCGCGTGCCGACACGTGGCGTGCTTGCGTTCCAGCGCTCAGCGCTCGAGCGCAAAGCGCCCACGTGCTGACACGTGGCGCGCTTGCGCTCAAGCGTAAGCGCTCGAGCGCAAGTCGCCCCGGTGCCGACATATGGCGCGCTTGCGCTCAAGCGCAAGCGCTCGAGCACAAGTCGCCTCGTGCCGACACGTGGCGCGCTTGCGCTCCAGCGCAAGCGCTCGAGCGCAAGTCGTCCCCGTGCCGACACGTGGCGCGCTTGCGCTCAAGCGCCCAGCGCTCAAGCGTAGAGCGCCCACGTGCCGACACGTGGTACTCTAGCGCCTGAGCGCACAGCACCTAGGCGCACAGCGTCCAAGGTGCTGCCCCACGCATCCTTTGGATGTCTTTTCCCCTTTTATATATATACATGTATATCTATACATATGTATACATATGTACATACACATATACTCCACGACACTGTCCCTATTAGAAAAAAATTTCTAACGGAGCGCTGCCCCGTACCCCGCAAGGGGGCTGCTAGCCCCCTTGACCCCCAGCCCGCTATCCGGGTAGCGGGACCCCCGTAAAAACTCTGCGTGGCTCCTAATATATCCAAAACCCCCCTTTCAAAATACAACACACGCACACTGCACATTGAGTTCGTATGACCAGTTTAACCCGCCAATCGGAGGTTCCCTCGCTCTAAAGGCGATGGGTAATTAACGGCAGCTTAGTCCGCGGCTGCCGGAGATTCGGATCCCCACAATCATTAAACCTCGGCCTACCCTAGGCAGGGGGAATCTGTAGTACGCCTGACAAGCGCGCGCGTATTCCCATCTCAATGGGGTGACGAAAAACACCCTACATCTGGTTGCTCTATATCTTAACATGTACACTTATTGTCTTTCTATTACATGTTGATAAAGCCCTTAGGATAAGTACTTGACTACCAGGATTATAATGCAGATCATACTAGTGGGGTAAGGTTAGTCGGTAAGTACATCCTTCAAATGTTCCTAGTCGTAGGAGTATCGAGACGGGGCATCGATATTCCAGAGTAGACTAGCGTATACGATTCTCGACCCATATGATGGGCGATGGATGATCCCATATCCATTGGTGTTTGATATAAGAGATGGTATACGGGTGCTCAGTGTAAACTGGGTACACTGATCGGACTCGCCGAGAACTCCTAGATAGAATTATACCTTGTTCCCCACCGAAAACGGAGACGGGACTGCGTACGTCCGTCTTGTCTGAATTTTGGGGCAGATGCTATTTGGTGCTATCCGTCCACCTCTCCGAAAATGCCAAGTTGATTTATGACACCATATATCGAAGGTTTAAACGGATGTGGCTGATGTAGCAGACTTCGTCAGATTCCCAATCGTTGAGGGTTTTTTGATTGTAGGAACGCTCTTCCCTGCAGGCGCAAGCCCCTACAGTTAATTACGCTAATGCCTCGCGGTAACCACTTTCTCCTCTCCAGTTGGTCACTTCGTGTCGTGGGTGTTTGTTTTGTTTTTTGGTTGCCCGTGGATTGTAAACGGAGACTAATTTATGTTGTCGCCCGTAGGGCGTAGATTAGTCCAAATCCGTATCTTCTTAGATTTGGGTTTGGGGGTTGAGTTTAAGGATACGTTAGTCTCATTTGAAACTAAGATCAACTTAAACGTTTGTTAAGAATACGTTAGTCTAATTTTAGACTAAGATCAACTTAACTGGATCATTTAGATCCAACAAAAGAGCATTTGGGCCATATTGTTTAGTTTAGGGACATTGCGGTCGATTGTTAGTTTAAGAACATTACGGTCCAAGGTTAAGGACATCATAGTCCGTGGGTTTAAAAAGACCCCACAGTCCGAGGTTAAGGACATCATAGTCTGTGGGTTTAAAGGGACCCCACAGTCCGAGGTTAAAGACATCATAGTCCATGGGTTTAAGGACCCTACAGTCCAGTTTAAAGACGTCGTAGTCTATGGAATGTATGGTTGTCGGGATCCATCACCTCTCTAAAGACGTTGAAGGATTACAACGACAAATATCAGAGGAGTAAAGAGATGTACCCTTGAACCAATATTGGTTGGGATCTGTAGTCCAATTTGGGACTAAGATCAAAGATTTATGAATATATGGGCTCAATTAATCTAAATTAAGGACTTATGGCCAATCTTGGGCTAATTCCAATCAAGTTAAAATGTTTAACATTTATTTTGGGTTGTTGAGCATTTATTTGGGCTTAGCCCTTTTAACAATGTTGAGCATTGATTTGGATTCTGACTGTATTTCTGTCTTTTATTGAATGCTGAGCATTCATCATAGCTCTGGGGCTTATTAAAGAACAATTTATGTTCTATCAGTGCACACGTGAGGAGCACGTGGTGCGCTTTGCGCCAGTCAAAGAGCACAGAGCGCTTTTGCCGAGTAGCGCATACGTGAGGGACACGTGGTGCGCTTGGCGCTGAGTGCCAATCTATGAGCGCATTGCGCTGATTTATGAGTGCAAAGCGCTATTAGTTCAGTGGCGCACACGTGAGGAGCACGTGGTGCGCTTGGCGCTGAGCGCCATTCCATCAGCGCAAAGCGCTAGTCCAAGAGCTCAGAGCGCTAATTTATGAGTGGCGCACACGTGAGGAGCACGTGGTGCGCTTGGCGCCATTCCATGAGCGCAAAGCACTAGTCCAAGAGCGCAGAGCGCTAATTTATGAGCGCAAAGAGCTATCTGATCAGCTTTATGATCTGAGAAATAAATTCTCGTTTATAAGAGACTTTGTCTCAAGATTCTAAGAACAAAATTTCTTATTTTATAGGAGATGTTTTAATCTCTTATGTTGACGAAAGGCTTTGCCTTTGTGGATCTGTGATCCTAAGAGAATTGAATTATTATCCCCCCTCTTATAATGAGATACTATGATCTCTTTGAGAAAGACCTTATTCTTATAGATCTATGATCTGTAAGAAGAATTATGATCTTCTTTTTATTTTATGATGAGATCCTTTGATCTATTTGTGAAAGACCTTGGTCTTGTAGATCTATGATCTTTAAAGAAGTGAATTCTTCTTTTTTAATTATGAGATGATTTCATCTCTTTGTTCATCCTTTTTTCCTTGAAGAAAATCTTCTTTTTCTGAGAGCTTGGCTCTTCTTTCTGAGATCTCTCAAAGCTTATGGAGGGTTCCTCTGTTTGTTTCTGTATCCTTTAGACTTGAAGTCTTTGGGCCTTTATATAGGGCGAGCTGATTTGTTCAATCAGTTAAGAAGATCTTTTCTCCAATTGATTTGGGGATTTCCCCACCGTTGGATCTTTGATCCAAGGGCTTCTGATTTACAGAAGGCAATCTTCTTACTTTTAACAAGATTGGGAAATCTTTCCATACAGAATTTATTATGTACTTTTGGTGATTTTTAATCACCATTGGATCATTGATCCAACGGTGCTCTGATTTACAGAGTACAATCTTGTTGTCTGGCATGATTTTGAGGAATATTTCCTTAACAGGATTTAATTCTGATTAATTGATGATTTATCATCTTTATTGGATCTCTGATCTGACGGTGAGGAGCTTTTAGTTTCAGCGCTAGCGCACCCGTGCTTTGCAAATGGTGCGCTTCTTAGAGGGCAGCGCACTTAGCGCTAGCGCACCCGTGCTTTGCATGTGGTGCGCTGCTTAGAGCGCAGCGCACTTGGCGCTAGCGCACACGTGCTTTGCACGTGGTGCGCTACTTAGGGCGCAGCGCACTTGGCGCTGCGCCTGAAGCGTTGCTTCATTTCAAAATTTGAATTTTGAACAGAGCCTTGTTCTGATTGGGGGAAACATACCTATCGTCAAATAGCAGTTTTCTGGTGACACTAGTACAGGTTAGTCTGTCGACCCAAGATCGTCATAGAGTTTTGTGTGATTCCCACTATGCTTTGATTTCCACCTTACCACGTTCAAGAGATCATGCAAAACGGTGGTTTTTGGGTACAGTCCCGAGTCACAGGGAGGCAATGAGCGATAGGAGGGGATTTCGTCTCTCCCAGTATTGGGGGTTGATGTTGCGCTATGCTCGATTGGCCATAACAGGAAATCCCTGGCCACAGTTGCTGAGATCTACTGGTAAGTGTTATCAGTAGTTTCTCGAACCGTTATGAGCCTCACATCGGCATGACTTATCTGGCTATTGGGGTCTGACGTTATACCACCCCCAGGCTGTGATATGTGACATATCAGACGAAGAGAGCGGACTGTACGGTAGTGTTACTGATTGGATTCGCAGGAGTATGAGCAGACTTGCTTATTGATCTTATAATCGCTCAATACCCGGATGGCCGTTACGTTTACCAGACCGCTTGCGGCTTGTGGGTGTTTGATATGATCATCACCTACTACCGGCGTATTGACGAGTCTTTAGAGTCCTACACAGAGGTTTCCCGGTTCATGCGAAACGAAGTAGGAGCACATATGTGATATATGCGGGATCGAGATTAATGTGTGTATGTGATATCGCATTCTATTCTCGCGATATGTGATATCGTTCGGTTATATATGATATAGCCGGGTTATCGGATCAAGTGTTGATTCGATAAGTTGATACATATGATATTAGTCGGTTATATGTGATATAGCCGGATTATTAAATCAAGTGTTGATTTAATAATTTAATGTATAATTATATATTTGATATATTGAAATACATTAACTAATATTAGCTCACTTAAACATTTCTTTTTCTCACTTGTGTCATATAGTATATATGTGATATATATTAATGTACATTTTATTGTGTCATGCTTGATGCCACATGCTTCATGGGTGTATGAGACTCACACCATGCTTGATATAATGAAGGGTTTTATTTATTTAAAGTTAATCAAAATTAGATGGAAATTGGTTTAATGGTTGAAGCTTGGAAAAGTTTGTGGAACCATTGACTAAGTCCACTAATTTGTTTTACTTAAGATATTTATTAACCTAACCATTATCCTTAACCATAGTTTAGTCTCTACATGAGTTAGTGTATGACACAAACTCACTCATGGTTGTTATTGTCACCTCATGAGTTTCATTCTCATCTCCACTTCATCTTCTTCATCATCAAGAGAAAGCTTTCTAGCTTTTCTCCAAGTGGAGAAATATTGTGAGAAAAATAAATCTAAAGTGAGCAAAATTCCTACTTCATCACCCTCTACTATACTAGCCATTTAGTTTAGGGTGTTTGCTTCACTAATTCCATATTAGTGAAGAGATAGCTTGAGTTGGTGTCTCCTCGACGTAGATCATTTTCGGCCTCGAAGACTTCAAGCAAGCTTGTTCCTCTCATCTTGTGAAGCCTTTTTAGAGTCCAGAAGTTCATTACTTGGAGCGAAGGGACTACTACACAGAGCTATTGAAGTGAAGGACCGGTCTACAAAGGTTGTATTCCTTGTTCACTTTGTTTGTAAAGTTGTTTACATTGTTGTTTCGTCTAAATTTCTAGTTAAGATTCTAGGGTTAAGGTTGTTTGGCATGGAAATTTTTTTAAATGGCATGGACGATACCTCCCGAAACCTTGCTGTCGTGCTAGGTAAAAAATAAAGGGTTGGCAATGGGGCTACATCGAATATTTCATATGATAGAGCTAAATGGATAACTTATGGACTTCATTTTATATCGACATTGAGATATGGTTTCAAAAGTTTAGTCTACATTTTCTTGATTGGACATGTATGAATGTGTGTGATGGCAATCAAAACCAAGCTATTATTAAATAGTTAGCTCGATATTGTCATGTTGCATAGCCAAAAAAAAAAAAGACATTGTCATGATGCATGCCTTGAGATCCTTACTGGCCTACAAAGAAATTTGATCAAAAAGTTGCGTGAACATATTTTTATATTCTAGTATGTCCTGGAGGTTGAGGGTCTTTTGGGCTGTAACTTTCACTAGTACAAACTGTACACATTAGGGACCGTAATAATCTAAACGGTCGTGTGAAACATCTGTACCACACATCTGGTACATATGTTATTTCTGTTCATGTATACGTATATACTTGTGTGTGTCAGTATAATTTTTAAGCTAGTTTAGTGTAACAATTCATTAAATATCTATGGGTTCGTATAAATTGCAGTTATGCTCGATGTACCTGTTCCGTCTCTGTTGGTATCTTTAGGGTCTAACTTATAAGATGGTTTATATCAAACAAATATTACCCTTCAAACACAAATTCATTTTTTTCTTGTAATTTCAATATCCTTCTCTTAATTGTGCTCTCAATCACAAATCTCACGATTCTAGTTAACATGGATAAAGAGTGAGGCACTAGGCACAACACCCGTCGACGCTCGATGACATACCTTCACCTCAATTTCAATTTGGGAATTGCCTGCAGATATAACGTTGGCCGATAACGAGATAAGAACCGTCGCGATTGGGAGCGAAGGGTTACCGTCTTGAATGGGAGTGAAGTCACACTTCACTCCCAGTCATGCGGTTCTTGTCTCGTTACCGGCCAGCACAACATCGGCAGAAAATTCCTAAATTGGAATTGAGATGAAAGTATATCATCAAGCGTTGATGGGTGATGTGCCTTGTATCTCACTCTCTATCCATATTTAATAGAATCGTGAGATTTTTGATTGAGGGCACAATTAAGAGAATGATACTGAAATTACAAGAGAAAAAGGATCTTGTGTTTGAAGGGTAATGTTTATTTGATAACCATCTTATAAGTTAGACTCATTGATATCCATGTTTTACTCGAGTTTTTGTCGGTCCAGAGTTGCAGCGAGGAGCAGATGCGCCGGATCTCCTAAATATTTGGAGGTGGAGCACCTATCCACTGTCCTAGACGCCGTAAGCAAAACCGAAAAATACGTGCATGTAAGCCCTCTTACAGTTATAGTATTAGTTAATAATTTTCAATTTATCTATTAAATATGTGCATATAATCAAAACCGAAAAATATCTACAATAGTATGTGGTAAGAGAAAATGGATCACACTCCACTCTTTAAAACTAAGTTTGAGCTTAAGCCTGTGGGATTTTACAAGTATATTGTTGACGTGTGAGTGTGTGAGTGTGTACGTGCATAAGATTGATATTTGTAGGTTACAATCAAGCGTATAAACTAGGTATCTAATTAGGGAGGAAGACTTTCAGGATACCGCTCGATACTATTCAAGGACTTCTGATGGCGATAACAGTGGCATGAGTTAGTGAGATACGAATGTATATATGTTAGTGTAGCTAGCGTCAGTTCGAAAATTATGATTTGAGTTCATATATTTATTTATTTATTTGGATTTGCAGAGTTCATAGGGTTGAGTGAGCTGGGATTGCACGCGATTTGAAGAGTTTTTTTGTATTGTTGGACAACGCGAATCGATACTTTTTAAGGCGAGTTTCTGGTGGTGATGACAGCGGTGCAAGTTAGTAAGGAACGCATTTACATGTGTTAATAAATGTAGCTAGCGCATTGTTTAATTTCGAAAATTATGATTTGAGTTCATATATTTATTAAACTTGTTTTGGATTTGCAAGATTCGTAGGGTTGAGTGAGCTAGGATTGCGCGCGCGACTTAGAGAGTTTTTCATATTATTGGACATTTAGTAAGTGATGTATTATTTTTATTCGAAACAATATTGTCCGTGTTGATTTGGAGAGAGTTTCATATTTCTTTTATTGTTTGAGTTGTTAAAATTGTTGGATTTATAATGGTTTGTGATGGAAATGCTATTGGTTTGAGATATATCGTGTTTATATGTCATGCCCCGCTTCCCAAAATACGGAATACGAGAGGTGACTAGGCTAGCCATGCTCCTACGGTCAGGGGATAATCCCGCCGTAGTCACACTTCGGCTTTTAGCATTACATGGTACTCAGTAAACAGTACAGGAGTAAAGGAAAATCACAGCTCACAACTTTATTACATTGCAATAAAAAGAGTTCGAGATACATTTATTTTGCGGAATAAAATAACTAACCAACAAAACAAAGTGCTGAAAGCAAAAGAAATAGCACTGATGATGCAGTCTAGAGCTCCGTGATCTCGAATGACAGGTCCTGCTCCTGGGCTGGGTCCACTTTGTCCTCTGAGCATGCACACTCAGGTCGTCACGGCGACACATATAGCAATAAATATATATATGATGGGTATGCAATATTATTAAACATGAGAAGTGCAACAAAATGCAGAGCATGGGTATAATAAATATCAACTGAATATGAATAGTGCAATATAGGTATCATATCAATAAATTAGGCAATGTGCATGTCACTACTTATCGGTCACTAAGTCAATGAAATCAAATGGTGGAAAGGATGCTCGTGTTTAACAAGGGTCTCGTGCATACCCGAGACTACGGTCCGCTGTGCCCGGGACATAACCCTGTCAGCCGTGCCGCTAGGCCCACGACCTAAGGGGTGTGTGTGTGTGCGCGTGTGTGTGTCACTAATAGCGAATGATCATCCTCTAAAACTTTGTACCTCGATAAATACGAGTTCAATTCCATCTTGATTTCCCCATTCCCCAGGTTATAGTATGCATTCAGGTATTAGATAGGTTGTGCACAAATACGTATCGCTGTCTCTTTCAATCACTTTTCCACTTATCAATATCACTGTCATATTTGCCACAACACAATCACTAACACTAAAATATCGACAATGCAAAACAGTCGCTAAGTCTCAATGTGAATGATCACTATGCATAAGGTATAAAGCAAACACGAAAATAGGCAGAAATGCACTGAACATGTATTCACTATTTTATGACGACCAATGCCATACAACTTGAAAAATTTACGATAAATCATACGCATAGAATCGACCAAAATAATATAAAGGATGTACGAAGCACGCTTGATTATCTAAACAGAAGAATTTATTTCATATCAATCAGAATTAGGGTTAGGGAATTATCATCATTTTAAGGTAGCGACCGATTGCTGGAATTCCAGTTTCAGAACTGGAAGCCCAACTTCACAAGCATTTTATCAGTGATTGTATTCAAATTCAGGTGTTGCCCCAGTTAAATGAAATATATTCATATCTGTTAAGTTTTCAACGCATCAAACAGATTATCATTAGCATTTCTGTATTAGAAGTTATGTCTTGATTAGTGTAACGGTGTAAGGAGGGTCCCTGCAGAAACTGCAGAACACGGCGACACTCTAAAATACAAATTTAATATCAAACAACTGTGAAATAGCACGGGATCAGATTAATGTGTTAGATAACTAAATTATCTACGTGACCATATGGGGATCCGCTCATTTTCAGTTTAAATCAGGGGTGTACAGGTGTTCAAAATCAGGTATCCAAGCGAAATGCTGCCCCAGACTGCAGTCCAGTGCCGCATTCGCAGCCAATTATCGTTACAGAAATCTATAAACGTAGATAATTAGACCATTGATGGTTTTATTTTATCGAGTCTTCTTCGATATGAGCCATAGAACATTACGTTCCAACCGGTATTTAATTTACAATGATTTTAATATGGTAGCATGCACGGTAAGGTTCATATTTTGTGTCGCCTTTAGGGGACGACTCTACATGATTAAAAACACGATATTTTGCATCCAAATTTCTACACGATATTCACAAACAGTAAAGGAATCGAACTATCGCAAGTTCCGCTATAGCAAGATTTGTTTTGGTTTAGATTTTTGTGTCGAGCACTTAACTAGTGTACGGTTATTAAATGATGTAGATACGTATGCAATAATAGCCTTACGATTAAAACCTATCGATCCATTTAATAATACTAACATGTAAAGCAAGTGATCGGATTTTCACTTACCTTCGGTCGCTGATATAGAAACGACACCACCTGTGGACTTCGTTTCGACACACGAGACGATGTGATACTAGACACGGTGCGTGGCACGAGCGCGATGCGTGGAAATCCGGTACTGGGCACGGCGACGATGCGGGTATGACACGGTAGTGGGCGTGGTTCTGTCTCGGTGCGTGGCATGGCGCGACACGGTACTGAACGCGATGCTGATACGGGAGTGGGCATGGTGCGTGCACTGGATCGGGGTACGGAGTGACACGGGGGCTGGCACGACACGGCACGGGGCTGGCACGGCGTGGCGCGGGAACGGCAGTGGGTTCTTGGTGACTCCGGTGAGGCGTTCGGGTGCTGCGGCTGCAGAGAGCTCGGCTCATCGGCGACGGAGTGGTGTGCATGGGTGGGTTTTAGTCGCAGTGGAATAGTTTGGGAGCTCCGACGATGGTGGAGTTGCTAGTGGTCGGTGATGGAGGTACTCGGAGCTTGGAGCTCGGAAAATCGGGGAGCTCCGACGATCGTGGACGCCGGGGGTCGCGCTCGGGTGAAGGAGGAGGAGTTGGGGTCGGTCTGGGAACCTGGGAGCGTCGATGGTCGCCGGTGGCAACGTGGTGGTGTCGCGACGTTGGAGGGAGTGGGGCTCGGTGATAGGGAGTAGCGGCTGTGGTGGAGAAGTTGGCGGAGGTGATAAGGAGGTGTTGCTGGTGGTCGGTGGTGGCAAGGTCGACGATGGGTTTTGTAGTGGTGGTTGGCTGGCTGGCGATGGGTGTATGAAGGGTGACAAAGAGGTCGGAGGTAGTGAGAGAGGGAGAGTGTGTGGGAGGTTTGGGAGGTGAAGTCGCCGGTGATGCAGGTCGAAGCTTGGAGATGGGGAGTTGAGTTTGAGAGAGGGAGAGAGAGTGTGTGAAGTAGGGGAAAGACTCAGTCGAGACGCGGGGAGCGGGTCTCACTGCGACGACGCAAGAAAATGGGAGTCGTTGGAGGAGCGCGGGTCGTGGGGCGAGTGCGGGTTATGGGGTTATGGGGAGGTGGGCGCGAGAAGCGGGCGAGCACGAGAAGAGGGGGGACGTTGGAGAAAAGAGCGGGAAAGGAGAACGAGCGGGGGAGGAAGAAGGTGAGGCGGGTCGGGTCGGATCGGGTCGGGCGTAGGTCGGGTCGGCTTATGTTTTATATAGTTTCGGTTTAGGAATAATTAAAATTATATATATATATATATATATAAATGAAAAAAATTTGGAATAAAATCTGGAAAAATGAAAAAAAATTGGAATAAAATCTGGAAAAATACGGAAAAATTATATTCGGAAACTGGGGATTTACATCATATATTTGTTTGTAATCGAAACACTATATTTGCATATTATATTGTGATTAAATATATTATTGTATGGGAAAAGGCATCTTCTTTATTTTTTTTCAAAAATATGTGGGTATTAGCTACCGTTCAAGCTACAGGAACGATCTCTAATACCCATATTAGCGACCATTCATTGATACAGAAAACAGTTAAGAGTCGTTGGTTTGTCCATGTGGCATAGCATTGGTGACCGTAACGAACAGTCTCTAATAAGTCATTAGCGACCGTTTGTAGACGGTTGTTAATACACGTGTCAGCGACCACTCTTTTTGCGACCGTATAAAATAAGAACGATCCCTAATACTCTTTAAAGACCGTACCTTGAGTATTAGAGACCATTTAAGACGGTTTCTAATATGTATAATATCCAGTAATGTATGGGCATGCACTTCCCCTCTTGGACAGAGTGCGGGGCTCGAACCCTCAGAACCCCAGAGGGGAAGTGGCCACACATTAACTCTTTCGGAGCAAATTTGTGTCCCCTGTGTGCATGTGTGGTGTGGATGGATATGTGCTTAGATTAGGGTTTACAGAGCAATGCCAAAAAAACGTGGAGAAAAATATTTTACAAGCCGACTAAGCTTTTCCTTCGTCTCGAGGAAATGAACCGGATGGATTTCTTTCCAGTATTTACTACTATTGTTAAGTACATAGGAAAGGGTTTGCCTACTTGGAAACCTTAATTAAATGGTTGAAATGTATGCGTCCTCACCGCTGAAAAGGAAATTTTTTCTTTTTGTTTCTTCTTTCTTTCTTTAATTTTTTTTTTGAGGGGGCACCGACCCATAAGCCTAGCCTATACACTCATCATACGTGCACTCATGGTTCCCACAAATTTACACCAAGCACGTTAAATTATAAGCACTTCCATTTTTGGGATCGATCTCGCACTCAGAGTCGGAATCGGAGGGAGCCCCGACTAGTCCGCGATAAATGTCTTATATGCCATTAATCGGTTTGCTTTTATATATAGGGTTACATCTAATAAGTTTAAAGTTAGTGTAGTGGTTAAAACATTGCTTTTTAATTCTAGAGGCCTTGGTGTGAGCCTCCACAACCACATATATTTTTTTATATTAAAGTAAACATTTAGTTTTAAGAACATTTAGTTGCGATTTTATATTTAAGTATATTTTTAGTATAATGTATTTTAACTTGGCCCACACAAAAAAAAAATTCTGGTTCTGCCACTGCGCGCACTCTCCAGAAAGGGAAATGCTATGAACAATCGGAGCCAAGCTTATGATATGCTAAAAGGGATTTAAATCCTATATATAGGACTAGTTCTCCAGAAGGGGAAATGCTATGAACAATCGGAGCCAAGCTTATGATATGCTAAAAGGGATTTAAATCCTATATATAGGACTAGTTGCATAGAACACGTACCTTTATTCTTTTTGTTATGATTAATAAGTTTACTATCTAGTCTAGATATTGAAACCTAAACTTTTGCTCAACTTCTTTTCTCAGAACATTTTTAGGTCTCACAACATTTGCTCAGGGCTGAATTGCTCAGGTACCATTTTAGAAATATCGATATAAATAGGCTTTTATTGCGATGCCTCCTCATTTCTTTTACACTTTAGTTCTTGCTGGTGCCACCAATCAAATACTGCTGGGTGTCATTTCTCCTTTTATTTTTGTAAGTACTTGTCAACTTTCCTCTTTTCTCTTCACAAGTACAAATTAATTTCATTCTTTTCTTTCACAAATATATCTAAAGTTCACCAGTTGAACCCGTCATCATTCTGAACTTAGGGAACAGGATCAATGGTAGGTTTGATAAAAAAGACCCGTAGATGAAGACGAACTCCAGATGACCGGATGGGGAGGGGGAGGGGGAGGGAGGGGGAGGGAGGGGGAGAGAGAGAGAGAGAATGCATGTGGATGTTTCTGGAGGGGATCATGTGGATAGTACGATTGTCTCCCTCGTCCTTTGCTTTTTAGGGCATGTTTGGTTGTAGGATTATGAAAGAATTGGATTGTAGAATCCAAAAATTTGAGAGGATTCCATAATTTTATGTTTGGTGCTGGGATTTGGATTTATAGTATTCCTTTGTTTTTTATGGGGTGCCCACCATAAAACAAGGATCCTTGAATCCTAAAAAATTTGGAGCATTTGCAAGGATTTGACACTATTCATTCTACTTTTAGATGGGACCCGGATACTTTATTTATTTAATAATCCTCTCTCTATTTATCTCTCTCTAAAATCCTCAAATCCAAATCCCACTTTTTTCACCATCTAAACAAAGATTACAAGGATCTACAAATTCAATACCAGGAATCCAATACAAACCAAACAATAAATTACGAGATCCAGAAATTTTCAACCGTACTATTTTGAAATCCAAATTTCATGATGTTGGAACCAAACAGCCCATCAGGACCACACTCCTCAAAGCTGGAATCATATCACTCTTTACTCCCTCTCCCTCTCCCTCTCTCCCTTCAAAGACAATAACAGATCACACTGTCTGATCCCAACAAGACATTTGTCTTGGTGACACCGCATCCAATAGCAGCATCTCATTTCACATTTTTTGAGGACAAAAAATAAAATTACTTTCAATAAAATAAGTAGTAAACACTAACAAGTGATCAGTGCTGACCACCACCACCACAATCACTCCCTGGAACCAAGCATGGATCTTCTTCATAATTTTGTTCCTGCAATTGAAAATGTCATTTTCATGATGCATGCTTCAGGATGAAGGACCACTTTACTGGAAGCGAGTGGAGCTAGTGTCGCAACACTTGCGAACCGCAGCGGGAACATAAAACAAAAACTTCTATAACATAGCACCAAACACAAAACCCAAAATCATCCAAATCCCAGTAGTTGCTAAAAACTAGAGAGCTAAATATTCTAAACTAGGGTTTTAAGAGGCTAGTACCTTTCTAACGTTTCCATCCTCTAGTGGAAAACCCAAGCTAGACTCCATGTCGGAAAGGTCGACTACTCGATACTGTGACCGTACTAAGGGGTCTCTAATACTTATAATACAGACTCTAATAGGTATTAGCGACAATCCACCGTTTATATGGTCAATACCCGGTCGTAGAAAATGTAGTCGCTAATAAACATATTAGCGACCATTTATACGGCCGCTAATACGTGTGCAATAAATTAAAAAAATTAAAAATAATAATATTGGCTACCGTTCAAACGGTCGCCATTACTTCCATTTTAATTTTTAAAAAATAAATTAGGAAATCCACATCCAGCGGTGATGATTTCATCCGCAGCCACCGCCGATCGACTAGAGGAGGAATCGGAGCGGAAGAGGCGGGAGTTGGCGGGGTGGAGGAGGGTGGGGTCCACATCCAACGTGGCAGAAGCGGAGGCGTTGAAGGCGTGTGCGAGGAAGGCGGAGGGCGGCGACGATCCGGATCCACTACCGGTGCTGCATCCTGATCCAAAATATCGCTCCATTTTCTACTTTTGATAAAATCTCAGATTTTGAATCAAGATATAAACAAGATCAGGCTTTTGAATTTCAAAACGTTCCATTTGATTTTAGTGCACGATTGGCGCAAAGGATCGAAAATCCATTAAAATTGAGCTATTATACCTAAATCGAGTGGTGGGCGACGAGGAAGTTAGCGCCGCATCAGCGGCATATACCTGATAGAGGCCGATTTGAAGCAGGACCAGACGGTCTCGAGTAGTCTGAGGGAACCGATGGCGACGACGTTGGCGGTGTAATCGGGGATCTCGAAGGAGACGGCGATGCAGGACCGGGGCCTCCTAATGAGGCCGTGCAACTCGTGCCCCTTGGATAGCAGCAGAAAATTTTGAACGAGAAAAAGGGAGTAAAAATGAGAGAGAAAATGGGCGTTCGGGATATTTGAAGGAGAGGAAGAGCTTTTAAGGGTTTAAATTCTTGAAAATTTTGAGGACTTTCGGGTTTATTTTCGTAGGTATTAAGGACCGTTGATACGGTCTCTAATACCTGAGGTTTAAAAGAGGATTTATTTCATAGGTATTAGCGACCGTATACATGGTCGCTAATACCAAGACGGTCTCTAATACTGTATTAGAGTCCGTGCAAAAATTAACGGTCTCTAATTGTCACGCCCTGCTTCTCAGTGTACGGACAGAGGATGTGATGAGACCGCTACGTATTTATTCCGAAGTAAACACGCTAAGCGTATCTAAGCAATATAAGTAAAAATGCACAAGAGACAATGACAATAGATATAACTGAACAACAATTTTATTTATTAAAATTCTTTTTATAATACATCTGAAAAGTAAATACATGAAATGAAAAGCAATGCCTAAACAGTGGCATAACAGAAATGGAAAATACAAAATGTAAATGTGTACAAGGAATCTAAAGCTCTGGGTCGAAAGCTAGCTGGTCCAAATCCTCGCTGGTGGGCTCGATCTCCAGTGTGTCTGAATCACCTGACGACATTCTAAAGAAGAAGAAAGAGAATGTCTTCAGCGAACAAATCGCTCGGTAAGTCCCAAAGAGGAGGGAGAAGTAGAATAGGCAGAGAGAGTATAACTATTATAGTGTTGTTTGTTATGTTAATATAGTTGTTTGTAGCTTGCTACAGAAGAGGCCAGTGTATACGAGAGGAATCCAACTTTTCCCATGGACTAAGATATAAGGAGCACAAGGAACCGTTCGGCTACGGTACAACGGCAATGGATATTCAGATTAGGTGTATTATGCTTACAGTCTCGTGCCACTTTTAACACCTTCTGTACCAATCTACCCCTTAAACCCCGCGATGTCTTGATTGTATTGTATATTGAATATAGAAGGACGACTTGCCGAAACCATGATATCAGTAATGGAACAGATATAATGGATGATCATGTAAATGTAATATATCCATGGTTCGGTTCAGTCAATATAGATTGAATAGAGTGAACAGATTGAGTATATGGATTCATATTGAATTATAGTTTATACTTGAATCATATTCAAGTCAGATTTATTATATCGAGACTCAGTCTGAGTCAGACAATTAGAAAAGAAATTGAAGTCCTGAATTATGTTTTGGTGCTATCGGTAACTGCTGCACATGGACGATAGAATTTGTGTCTTTTTCAAAAATAATTACCGGATTGATAACACCGTTCGTTAATTTTTCCACCTTAAATTGGCAAGCACCCATATCTCCGGCTTCCTGAGGCTCAAGAGACTGGTCCCACTTAAACCTATGTTTACTAGGGTCCTTATTGTAATTTAGTATAATTTGAGGGGATTTTATGTGAAAATAATTTTGTATAATTTTCAAAATACACCTCAAGTATTTTATTATCGTCTTTAGAGTTTTCATTGATGTATATTTTATCAATGTGATATTTCTAGCGAATAAAACCTAATTTCATAATATATGGTATTTATTTGTAATATTGGAATTGTATGTATTTTCTTGTAAATGAGATATTTTTCTTGAATTTTGAAAATGTGGAATATTATAAATATTAAAAATAGATATTTTGGTATTAATTATATATATATATATATTTATTAAAAATATAAGTTTTATTTATATTAGAAATCACATTTTCTAAAGAAAAATTGTATTAAAAATCTTTCGAGATCGTATGCTCCTTGCAGAGGTCTGCATCTCACTCTACTAGGCTCGAGAATGTGCGATAATCCGCACCATACCGAACGGGTTCCTTAAAATGGGTTGTAGAGGCGCAATTGCAAAGATTTGTTAAATACGTTTTCTATAGAAAAATGTTTTATAAGTTGAAGGTAGGTATGTGTAAAGTCGTATTTTTCCAAATCTGTGTTTCCAAATTCCATCGTGCTATATTAGATATGTGTGTTGTGAGGAGTTAGGTCATTACCTCGTGAACTATCTAAAGGTATAAAGGTATTATAGGGTTTATATCGGAAACTAAAGTTTGTGGTATTTTAATGTAAAATTGTGATAAAACATGCATATAACAATCTTTTGTGATGAAACTTATTAAAAATATTTATTAATATTTAATGAACAATATGTGATGATATGAAGGTATCTTGATTAAGAAAAATTATAGTTTTTAAAGAAAGCCGAATCGGAAGTCGGACTAACTCCTCTTCCGTCGGGTTTTAGTTTTGAATATTTTTAGAATAGAGAAATGAAGGAGAAGTAGGGACTTACTGGATGATTGGCTAGAGGAGAGAAAGAGGAAGAGGTGGGAGTTGCCGGTGCGTCGTTTCGTCGTCGGAAACTCCTTGAGTTGTCGCCGGAAGTTCGTCGGAGCTTCGCCTTTTGCTAACTCCACTTGCACACAAAAGGATCTTGGAATTTTCTTGAGAGTTTGGGCAGGGATTTGTGAGTGAGGAGGGGTGATTTGAGAGTGGTATTTTTAGGAAAAATTAGAGTTTAGGGTAGTGAAAGTGTGTATTAAAAATTTGTAAGATTAAATATGAGTTTTATTGTGCTCTGTAAATGTGCAGGAAAAACAAATAATACTGGGGTTATGGGGGGAGTCCAAGAGTCGCCAGAGTTAAAGAAAATTTGGGTTTTGGCCGAGTTGGACCGGCGGCGCCGGCCCGAGACAGGAGTTGGGGGCTCGTATCTTCGCCACGTGTCCACGACGCTTCAACTATCATATTGCACCTGTTAGATTATTCTGTAACTTACCCTATTACGTGTAGTGTACGTGCAACTCTTTGGCTTCTAAAAGATTAAAAGAAAATTAAATAAAAAGAATATGTGGCTAATGGGATTTGAACTCTGGTGCTTTGGTTTACCAGTGCAAGGTCTTACCAATGAGCTATAAGATCCTTCTTGCTGTTCAAAAGCAAATCAAACTTATAACTTGTGCTCAGACTCAAGTATCCCTTTCTGTATTTTTGAAAAAATATTGTACAGAAAATTTAGGGTTGTTACACTAATACACGGTCTCTAATACTTATGTTTTTTAGTAGTGGAGCTTGCATGCAGACCTCCTTACCGAAGATGATCAATTTCGAAGAAAATTCAACCCAAGTATCAACTTCACCAAAGAGCACTTCGAAGTAACTTACTATCACAATTTGCTAAAATGGATAGGACGAATATGTAATAAGCACACTCTCTCTTTCTCTCTCAATTTTCTCTTTCCATGCTCAAAATAGGAGGAGAGAGAAATGCATGAAAGAATGAGGTTGAGAGAAGAGAGGCAACCATGCTAGAATAGTAAAATTATATCCAATATAATAATTTCCATTCATAGCAAACATATCTCTCGACCCTTGCCTCATTTCTTTATTAATATAAAGAAATGAGGCGTCCCTTCTAGAATGATGAATGTATCATATACATTGTTATTTTAGTATATGTATCATATACATATACATGTATTTTTATCACATACAAATAACAAATGAGAGAGAGAACATAATACTAGAATATATATATATATATATATATATATATATATATAAATCAACACTTGATTTAATAATCCGACTTTATAATAAACCGGCTAGTATTATCAAACGTCCGAATAATGTATGTGTATCATATACACGTGTTTAATCGAACTCCCGCATGCATCATCACTTCTAAAGCATATGTGTATCATATACACAATGTTTTAGTACATGTATCATATACATATACATATACATGTATTTGTATCACATACAAATAGCAAATGAGAGAGAGAAAGTGAGCACAGCACTAGAATGCACATCAACATATATACCATTATTAAATCAACACTTGATTTAATAATTCGGCTTTATAATAAACTGGCTAGTATTATCAAACTTCCGATTAATATACGTGTATCATATACACGTATTTAATCAAATTCCCGGACGTATCATCATACACACAATACATCGTTTCGTATGACCTGGGAAATCCTCTGTGTGGGATTCTAAAGACTTAACAATACGCTGGCAGTGAGTAACTGGATCATATCCATAGCCTACAAGTACACCAGCGACACTAGCTGTACGTAACGACTACCTAAATATATGTCAAAAGAAAGGTTAACAAGCAAGCTCATCCGTACCTAACAGATCCTATAAATGACAATCACCGTACAGTCCGATCTCTTCGTCAGAGAGTGTTGCATACTGGGTCTGGGGGTTGAATACTGTCAGACCCCCAATAACCCAATAAGTCATGCTAATGTGAAACTCATAACCATCTAAGATACAACTGATAACACTTATCAGTTTATCTCAACTGCCCTGGCCAAGAACTTATGGTTATAGTCAATCAAGCACAACGCGACATAAACTCCCTATACCAGGAGTGACGAATCTCTTCAATCGCACACTGACTCCATGTGCTTCGGAACTGTACCCAACTAAAACCTATATGCACGGCTCTTTAAAGACGTGGTTGGGTACTAATCAAAGTACAACGAGAACATACACAAGACACTATGACGATCTCAGGTTAAAAGACTACCATGTACTCATATCACCAGAGAACAAGTGTCTAATAATAGATATAATACCATCTAGGAGTTCTCGGCAAGTCCGTTCAGTGTACTCATTCTCTTATGAGTACTTGTATACAATTTTCGGTGTCAAACACCAATGGTTGTGGGACCAACCATCGCCCTGTTGGCGGTCAAGAAATGTATACACTAGTATACTTTGGAGTACCGATCCCCAATCTTGATACTCCCACGACTAGGAATATTTAAGGCTGTACTTATGGACTACCCAGATGTAATACCCAATCCCCTTTTGTACGCCGATACCCATAATTAAAATAAAATGTTGTTCTAAATAATTTATCCATTTTTATTTTATTTATTTATATTTTTTCTTTACCTAAATATTCTATTTATTTTCCCCAACACCCTAACCTATATTTTACCCAAATGGTTTCACTAAAATCTCACCCAAAACCCAAGCCCCACTATCCCAAACCCAATCCCCTCCCCCAACTGCCACTTTCCTTTTGAATTTCCCACATTTAAACCCCACTTGATTCCCAATTAATCTTCTTAATACCCAAATATATCATATTAATTATTATTTAATTACATTGATTTTCTCCCTCTCTCTCTCACGTTTCCTCTCCCTCTCTCTCTCTCTCTTTAAACACACACACACACACACACACACTCTCGCTAACTCTCTCTCATCTCGATCTGACTCTCACTCTCTCTCTCTCCTCTCGATCTCTCTCTTTCCCTCTCCCGTTCACTCACCGCAAACTGCTTGTAACCTCCGACAAACCCCAACCGCCCCTAACCTCTGACGAACCCACAACACCCCCGACGAGACCGCGCCACCATCATCGTCATCGCCCTCATCATCAACTGAGCTCCCCTAGCCGCCTCCTTCGGCCGTCGGGTTCTGCCGATCACCACGACGCCACCACCACCTCCTCTCCCAGAGCACCGACTGCACCCTTCATCCTCTTCCTTCGAGCTCCTCTCCACCACACCAACAACCCTCGCCGGAGCTAACTCCTCCAACCACCGACGACCTAGCGCACTTTTAGTCCCCATCGCGAGGCCCTGACCACCGTGCCTCAGCCGACTCCAAGCCATCTCCGGTTACCATGGCTGCAGCTCCAAGCCGATCTCCCCGTATCCAAAACCGACCCTTTTCCCTGAAGCTCCTCCTTTGCCGCCGGCGAACCCTCGACGTTTCTGAACCGCCGGAGACTTTTCCAACGTCACCCCGTGCACCACGTCAGCACCACCACCAAGCCCTTCACCTTTGTCATCGTCGCCACTGCACAAAGCTTGAGACAAAGTCAAGCTTGCCTTGTCGCGCCTAGCCCTTGCATGCATCGTGCCGTTCCATTCATCATCGTTCACCGCTGTTGTGTCACTGATCGTCGTCGTCAGGTAAGTTCCAAGACTTGCTTACATGCTATAGTACTTATATGTCGATATATGATCCGATAATATCGCGTGATTAGTATTAGACCGTATTTAATTTAAATTGATTTGGATCTGAGTATTAATCGAGTCAAACACCTAGTGTTAACATCGTGTGGAAGTTCGTAAGTTATTTCCATGTGTATTGAGTGAACGAAATCGACATTCCGACCCATAATCGATTGTTTAATCTATGTATTCGATATGGAACTTATGCGAAAACCTAATCTAGTGTGGCGGGATTTATGGATATTGGATTACTTTAGTGATAATGGATAACACGTAAAAATTTAGGTTGAAAACACGGGCTTTAACACCATAGAACGTCAACCTCATTTAGATCCGCCAAATTTGAAACTTTCCGTACATGTAACTTAAGAAAATCATAGTAAATTAGATACACATCGAAATATTGTGTTTGTGGTCTCTTATCGAATACGACTCGACAACCTAGAACCCCCTATAATTTATATTTCTATTATGATTTAAAATGATGATTAAAACTATTTGGGAGTGCGGCTCTAGATTGCATTCCAGAGCAATACTGCTTGTCGACACTTGAATTAAAACTCTGCGTGAAAATGATATTATGCGTAACACTATACCGTTGGGAATATTATCCTATTAGTTAAATATCTAAGGTGTTTTCATTCATTTTTACCATCGTTTGCTATTTTAGTTATCTTTTAAATCGTCGTTACGTACTGCAGTCCCAAGCAGGGACAGAACGTATACTCTAATCTTAAAAAATACATATCTTCCAGCACAGAGAGGATATTGTCAATCTGTCTGGTGAGTTGAAAACCTAATTAATAGATATAAATATTACTCAACTGTAGAGTTGCCTAATTATGATCCTAACAGGGTGAAAACTGTGTTACGAGACGGACTTTCAGTTCAGGAACTGAATTTCCAGCAGAGAACACTTAAAAAGAAATGACTGTAATTTGCAAACCCGGAACCCGATTGATTTGAAACCAATTTCGTTGAATTTATAATTAAGTTTACTTTTTACCCCTTTTGTATAATTTTGCTTAATTATGATCGTACGATTTAATGTGAATTTTTCTAAGTTCCTAGAACGCGTAGTGACTTATTGCATATGACTTGCTTAGCGGCATAATTCACATATTTACCCGACTGTGATACCTTTGGCGATAGTGAGCGCCCTTATTAATTCTCAGTGTGTATTGCATTGTCGAACGTGAGTGATTTCGGATTAGTTGTGTCGAGTACGCCAGTGGAAAGTGAACGATTTGTGATAGTGAACAGTACAATGAATAGCGAACAGAACAGTGTTATTGGTGCGTACTTGTACATAACTAGCCCATACGTACATTTATTGAAATATAGGGAAAAAGGGGAAATCGAAGTGGAAAGGAAATTTTATTTAATGAGATTAGTGATTTAGAGGATGATCATTCGAATAACGACTCTTATATATATTAGGTTTTGACTTAGCGGTCCGACTGACAGGGTTGTGTCCCGGACAACAGTGGGCCGTAGTCTCGGGTACGCACGAGACCCTCGTTAAACATGATCACTCCTTTCCGCAACTCGATTTCAAAATTGACCTAGAGACCAGTAGGAACACGGATCATATACTGCATTGATTGTTGTTGTATCGATTACCTGCATTCACCGTCTCCACTTTTATTAGTTTTATTTCATGCATCATTATTGTTGTCATATTATTGCTATTGCGTCATCCTGATGACCTGAGTATGCATGCTTAGAAATTGGAGAGGACCCAGCTCAGGAGTCAGACAAACCGTTCGAGCTCGCAGAGATTTAGACGGTCGTACCTTTAGTACTTTACCGCTTTCCATAAATTAACCTTGTATTCGCACTTGGTTAGTAGTATTCGTTATGTTGGACTCTTATAAATTGTGAACAATGAAAGTTGATGTAAAAAACTAGTGATGTGCTATGATTACTGATTACTATGTAACGCTAAAAGCCGAAGTGTGACTACGACAGGATTATTCCCTGACCGCATGAGCATGGCTGGCCTAGTCGCCTCCCGTATTCCGTATTCTGGGAAGCGGGCATGACATGATCTTATTGGTACCAGAGCGTCAGGTTTTAGTATTAAGGGATAACATTAAATACGCTTTATTATATTACTTACACTTCACTATCTTTCTACTTTCATCCTTATATCTAATCATATCCATTCATATATCTTACAACGACATGACTTCCCCGAACAACCTCTCCTCGGACTCTAGTTCTCAGGATTGCACAGAGAGGATCCTAAACGCACCGATGACTCTCACGGAAGTCCAAGAGAGAAAGACGGACCTATTTACCGACGGTCTCATGGCAATTACCGCATTAGGAGGACCTTCCGCTCTCATTACCGCCCCCGAGGGCGCCGTTGCACCAGCTACACCTGCCAGAGCTGGCACTGTATCGAATTTCCGGAGGCTACACCTGGCTGTGTTTACAGGGTTAGCCGAACCACTTGAGGCTGAGCAATGGCTAGTCAATGTGGAGAATCTACTGACGGACGCACGGGTACCCGATGAAGAGAAAGTGAACGTGATAAAGATCCAGCTGGAAGAAGAAGCCCGTACTTGGTGGTCCGTCGAAGAGACGAGACTCGATGGGCCGATTGAGTGGAGAAAGTTCAAAGAAGGCTTTATGGACCACTACTTCCCCTTCACTACCAAAGCAGAAATGGAAGAAAGATTTATCTTGCTGAAGTAAAACAACCGTCCAGCTGACCTATATGCGGCAGAGTTCAACCGTCTGAGTCAATTCGCTTCCTATATAGTCGCTTTAGAGGCCACCAGAGCCAGACGTTTCTTGCAAGGGCTTGACTTTGAATTGCAGCAGTTGATTGCGTCTCTTGAGTTGCAAACTTTTACGCAGGTGCTTAACGCTGCACGAATCTAGGAGAAGTTGATCAATAAATTCAAAGGCCCCAGCTCGAGTGACAGGAGGCCCTCAGTTATCCCGACACGTACTCATACATCGTCCCGAGGGGTCATACCAGTTCACAAGCAAGGGAAGACACAGATGAAGCGTCCCTTCGTGCCCCAGCAGCAATAACAAAGGAAAGCTTTAGTCTGCGGTTACTGTCACATGGACGAGCATACCCAGAGGGACCATCGCCGTGCCAAGGGACAATGTTTGATTTGCGGATCCAGTCAGCACAGGGTTAGTGGTTGCCCTCAGCGAATAGAGTTACAGGGAGGATCTGGACTGCAACACAGAAGTCAGTGGAGCAGAGGTGGACCAACCCAGGTCGCGGTCAGGGACGGGCTTTCACCCTGACTGCCGAGCAGGTAGAGGCCTCAGGAGAAGTTGTTACATGTACTCTACTCATTCATTCTATGCCAGCTGGAGTACTATTTGATTCTGGAGTATCACATTGTTTTTTATCTGCACATTTCGTCGACACTTACTCCATACCACATGAACCATTAACCAAGGGATGGAAGATACATACGGGTAATGGTATTATAGAGTCTAGTCAAGAATGTAGATCTTGTCCAATTATAGTGTGTAGCAGGGAATTCTACGAGAATTACCTTTTAATCGGGACAGACAACTACGACGCGATTCTTGGGAGGGATTGGATGAGTAACTTCCATGCGATCATCGATTGCCGAGCTAGGAATGTGATCTTTCGCATCCCCAATCACCCTGAGTTTGTTTTCGAAAGCGGAAGCGAATCTCTGGATCCAGCCAAGTATAGAGCTAAGCCGAAAGTATTGACGGCTATGGAGATTGATGAGAACCCAATGCCAGAGATCATTCGGGATTTCCTTAATGTGTTCCCTAAAGATTTACCAGGTCTACTACCTCATCGCATCTTGGGATTCTCAATCGACCTGATTCCAGGTACATCACCAGTTTCTAAAGCACCGTACAGAATGACACCAGTTGAATTGGAAGAATTGAAGAAGCAGATTGGAGATCTTCTGGAGAAGGGATTTATTCGCCCAAGTGCTTCGCCGTGGGATGCACCAGTCTTATTGGTGAAGAAGAAGGAAGGATCGTTGCAGATGTGCATAGACTACCGTGAGCTGAACCGAGTAATGATAAATAACAAATACCCATTCCGTGCATCGACGATTTATTTGATCAATTGGGTGGTGCCAAGGTATTTTCGAAGTTGGATCTTCGTTTGGGTCATAACCAGATCAGAGTAACGGCTGAAGACATATGCAAGATTGTCACGCCCCGCTTCCCAAAATACGTAAACACGGCATGTGATAGAGCCAACCATACTACCCGTGTCTAGGAATCATCTCTCCACAGTCACATTACGGCTGTCAAGCGAATATCAAGAACAGTAAAAATATAATCTAGCTAACACATGTCCATCCGCCACAGTAAATAAAATCAAGAAAATGCATGTAGAGGAAACGAATCAAGATCCAATAAACAATAGCATCTGAATCACTTCGTTTATGGGATCATATCAATAGAAATAAAAATGCTGAAATAACTAAATTAAGAGTCTATAAACTAAAATAGCTAGCTCCTCATTGCTCGGCTTGATTGCTAAAGCACTCCTGATCTGCCTGCGATAAAGGTAGAAGAACTGGGCCATGTAAAACCCAAACATCAGCGCGTCATAAATATCAAACAATAGTAATAACCAGGATATGATAATATGATTAAATAAGAATGTGAATGATAAACACAGATATAAATAGTGAGCTATATATATGTGATGTGTATCCTAAAGTCTGTACTTCTAGGTTATCTATTCTACAAGTCATTGAAATCGATTTAATGGAATCGTCGATGTAACTCAATAGTATCCCGTGTGTGCCCGGGACCACGGTCAAGATTCTCGGGCTGAATCCAAGACATGCCACTAGACAGTAAACATGTAACATGTACAGATGAATGATATCAGCAGCAGCATCCCGGGGCTGGCCGAGCCCGTAAAGACTGATCAGTATAAGTATCGAACTGTTGAGTTACAAGTCAGGTTTCATTGTTGATTTTCCCTTACCCCCAAGGTTTTGTGTTCAAGTCAGGTATTGATGATATAAATCTAATACCAATACCGGATCAAGCAGGTATATGTTTTGTTTATGTAGACAACAAGTCACGTCCGTCAGGACAACGATCAGGATTGTCGGCATTAGTAAGAAGATCCAAGTAACAAGTCATGTAGTGTGTTGTGAACATGTCATGTGATGCATGTTAACCAAATAGATACCCAATGTGAAACTGTATTCGATACCGAAACACGATAAACACAATTGATACGAGGATGCATATGTATCTATCTGTAATAACTATTATATATCCATTACCAATTATGATGCAAACTAGATAGCATGCTGTACTAATATAGTAGTATAATAATATCATGATGTTCCGGCATGCAACTAGATATGCTATTATTAGTACGGATACAGACTGATATCGTAAAACTGTAAATCTGTGACATTTGCTGTATAATAAAACACATGCACTATTTGTATTCATATAGATATTGATATAATATAACATAGCATGTTGCAAGTTAAACTTGCCTGATCGGATCTCACGTCAAGATACGGATGTCACGTTCCGACGTCAAAATAAAGTCACGATGCAAAACTTACACACGCAGGACTAGACCTGGCTGAGCAGCTGCGTGATGTGGTGATTAGGTTGGACGACGACAGTGATTAGGGTGTCTGGATCTTCGGCGACACATGCAACTCCAGCGAGACGGCCGGAATACCAAGAGAGAAAGAAAGAAAGAAAGAAAGGAATAAGAAGAATGAGGCTGCTGGTGTTTGAGTTCTGGGGACAAAGGACAGAAGAGAAGATGATGGCGATGATAGGCTGCCGTCGGTGATGAGGGCAGTAGGGTTTTCTTAAGTTGGTGTCGGGTTCTTGCAGCCGAGGCTTGAAGGTGGTGGTGGTTTGTGGTGCCGGGGATCGGAGAGGGAGGTGAGGAGGGCGAGGGGACAAGGGTGAGGAGGTGGTGGTGACAACGACGAGTCTCCGACGAGGTTGGGGATTCTGGGATTGGGTCGCGGGTTGTCGTCGGGGGTTGTGGTGGGTGCAAGGTGCTCTCGGGAAGGAGAGGGGAGAGGAGGTGGAGAAGGTGACGATGAGGGTGACGACGCGGTGAGGTGATCGGCGGCAGCGGTGCAGACGTGGGCTAGGGTTTGAGTTCTCGGGTTTCTCATAGGCAGAAAGAAGAAGGGAGAAGAGGGAGGTGAGGTGATTATAGGGTTTATATATATATATATATATATATATATATATATATATATATATATATATATATATATATATAAAGAAGAGAGAGAGAAAGAGAGAGGCTGAGTGACGAGAGAGAAAGAGAGAGAGAGTGTGTGTCACGCCCCGCTTCCCAGGATACGAGGAAGTAGACGTGACGGGCACGCGACATGTTTACTCAGAAGTAAACGCGATAAGCGTAAATAAGCAATATATAAATAAAAGGCACAAGAATGACAAGTGATGTAATATGAACAACAACTTTTATTAACATTCATTGTATACATTACAACTGATTTGAAAAGAAAATGTACAATGATAGAAAGCAATGCCTAAACAGTGGCATATAAACTGAAATAAGTACAAGTAAAAACTAGAAGTCTGGCCGCTCTATAATTGGTCCAAGTCGTCCTGGCTGGGCTCGGTCTCCTGAGGGTCCGGTCCTCCTGACGAGCATTCCCAAGAAAGAAATAGAAGGAATGTCGTCGGCGAACTAGCGCTCGGTAAGTCCCAAAAGTAAGAGTAGAATAGAATATAATAGAACAAGTAGAGAGTATATGACTGGTAATTTGTAAAGGTATAAGTTTGTTATACTAACGTAGTTGTTTGTAGTTTGGTACAGAATGTATCAGTGTATACGAGAGGAGTCCAACTTGCTCCGTGGACTATGGTAACCCGTAGTACAGACCCCATCAAAACCCACGGGACAACGGCACAAGATATTTAGGTAGGTGTCTTTTAGTGACCATCTCGTTCCACTTCTAATACATTCCGTACCAGTCTACCCCGTTAAACTCCGTAATGTATATTGTACTTATTGTAGTTATCAGACATGCCGAGACCATGGATACAAGTTATTCATATAATTAGGTTCAGGATGTATCAAGTAGTCAGGTAGTCAAGTCAAGATATAGACATGGTTCAGTCAAGTCAAGTCATGTTGATATTGTTCTGGTATTCAGGTTCAGATTCAAGTATTCAAGTTTGGTATATTGGATTCATGTTTGGATTGGATTCAGATTAGACTTATACTCAGATTGAGTCAGACACTTTAAAACAGATTTGGATCCTGAATTATATTCGGGTGTTATCGGTAACTGCTGCATATGGACGGCAGGTTTTATGTCTTTTTCCAAGACAATTATCATTGATAACCCCGTTATGTTTTTCTACCTTAAATAGGCAAGCACTCACTTTCTCCGGCTCCCTGAGGCTCAAGAGAATTGATCCCGCTTAAACCTATACTTAATAAGGTTCTTAATGTAATTTTATATAACTCGAATGAGTTTTATGAAAAATATTTTATATACTTTCAAAATAAATCTCGAGTAATTATTTATGTTCTTTAGGGTTTTCATGAATGTGAATTTTAAAGAGTGGGGTATATTAGTGAATATTTACATAGCTTGAATAGTTCAAGGTATTTTAGTGTAAGACTTGTTTTGTATTGATACTTGATGGTAGTTTAGTGAAACTTGTCATTCTTTTATTTTAGAAAAATATGGAATTTTATTATAACTTGAAAATATGTGGTTTGATAATATTTATATAATATTAAAAATTAATTTTATTATTAATTAGAAAACCTCGTTTTTCTTAAAAATCGTATTAAAAATCTTTCGAGACCGAATGCTCCGTGAGGAGATCTGTATCTCGCTCTATCAGCCCGAGGATAGGTGATAATCCACACCATCCAATAGCAGATTTCCCAAAATGGGTTGTAGAGATATAATCGCAAAGAATCTAATAATACAACTAAAAAGAAAACCGGGTTTTTATAGTCGATGTATTTTAATGAAATATTGTATTTGCCACAGAAATATGTTTCCAAGAGTATCGTGCTATATAAACGTGTGTGTATGTGAGGGGTAGGTCATTACCCCGCCAAGTTTTCTAGAGGTATGATTAAGCAAAGTATGGTATTTAAATGTAAAACTCAATTTAAAGTTATTTAACATGATAATTTATGGTGAAAGTTGTTTCTAATTATTAGTTTTATGGTTATAAACATATTTTAAGAATATGGATGAGCAATGATTAAGAAAAAGTGTGATTTCAAGGTTTTAGAATCAAAAGTCTGTGTTAACTCTACTTACCGACATGTTTTGAAAAAGAGAACTTTTTATATAGAAAGAGAAGAATTAGGCGGGACTTACTAGCTAGAAGGGTAGGAAAGAGGTTGAAGAAGATAGCTTGATCGTTGCGGCGTCGTGGGCTCACCGGAACTTGCTCGATTCCTCACCGGAAGTTGGTTTTGGGCTAACTCCATTTCTACTCCACTTGTACTTAGAAAAATTTGATAATTTTGGCTAGAGATTTCAGAATGAGGAAAGGCTAGGGTATCGGGTTGTATTTATAGTGTGAAATTAGGGTTTTGGAATTGAAAGAATGATTTAAAATGCATTTAAATTGGATTTAAAGGTGAAATTGAATTCTCTGTTTTAATTCAGAGTAAACAAACAGTGCAGGGGTAATGGGGGGGGGTAGGCCAAAGGTTATGTGGACAAAACACGGGGACATTTCCCTACGGACTCCCCGGCGGTGCCGGCCCTACGTGCAATCTCGCTGGCCATTTTATAGAGGGGAGCCGTCGGATCTTGGCCACGTGTTCACGTCAGCATACACAGCATTTTGCACATGTTTGTTTTTCCCGACTGTTCATTTTTGTGTGCAGTGCACGTGTAAACTTTTGGGCTTCCAAAAAGTTTAAAAGAAAAATCAGGAAAAAATAATATGTGGCTGATGGAATTCGACACAGGGGCTATGTCACAGCAGTGCAAGGCTTTACCAATAAGCTACAAGTGTTTTCTTGCTGTTCTTAAATAAGAATAACTTTTAAATTGTGCTCAGGCTTACAAACTCCTTTCTGTACTTAAAGAACAAAATTTTTTTATAGAAAATTCAGAGCCGTTACATTCTACCCTCCTTATAAAAATTTCATTCTCGAAATTTATAGAAGGAAGTTGTAACAGATCCAAGAAAAATTTGATTACAGTGGTGGTGAAAGAACTACTGGTATGGTACTGAAAGTGTCAGAAAAATGTTTGAAAGAACGAAAGGATGCTAGAGTAGTTTTCAAGAAAGCTGCGAGCATGCAATCAAATAGAAGAACGTAAATTAGAATTGGATTGTCAAGAACGGTATATAAAGATATTAAAAATCAGGGAATGATATGAGTTATCAAAGGAGATAGGATTCGATAATTATGGATATATGGTAGAACATAACTGAATCAAGAGGAAAGAGAATCAAAGGCAGAACTCCAAGTCACTCAAGCAGAGTACTGCATTGTAACTATACTGCAGTTCATGATTACAATCACATAACTCCATTTAAATCACCCAAATCCTACCATCAGAGTTAAGGTGATAAGATTTAAGAAGCAATCAAGAAAAATCAAAGAAAGATCAAGAGTTTGTAGTTTCGTGTTAGGTCGAGGCAAGATTATCAGGGAAAACAAGAAAAGATTCAAAGAATGCAATCATGTTGCAGGCGTTGCAGTCTACCCTACTTAAAAATAATTTCGTCCGCGAAATTCTCTCAAGGAGTACGATGCAGTAAGGCACGAGAAAATAAGGATAAAATTAGGGTAAGTCTTCTTCGAACTTTATCGATCAATGCTATAACCAACTGAGCTAATAGCCCTAAGTAGCAGGGTGAACTGGAGATAAGGATTCAAAAGTCGATAGATTATATTCAAGGAATTCGAAGTGAAGATAGATTCAAGGAATTTGAAATGTAAAGAATGTATAGTTGCTGAATCTTATAGTTCTTGTGATATATATTGCTTAGGACTTCATGCAGAACTGACCTGCATGGGCCGCCAACAAAACCTATTTTTTCTGACTTTTCATTTCTATGTGCAGTGCACGTGTAAACTTTTGGGCTTCCAAAAAGTTTAAAAGAAAAATCAGGAAAAAATAATATATGATTGATGGGATTCGAACACAGGGGGTATGTCACATCAGTGCAAGGCTTTACCAATGAGCTACATGTGCTTTCTTGCTGTTCTTAAACAAGAATAGTTTTGAAATTGTGCTCAGGCTTGCAAACTCCTTTTTGTACTTTAAGAAGAAGAAAAATTTGTACAGAAAATTCAGAGTCGTTACAGAGAGATAAAATATAATATAATAATTAGTTAATATTATATTATATATATATTTATATACATATATAAATATATAACTGTTAGTTTAGATTTTAGTTTAGAAAAATATTATAATATATTTTATAGGATTATACAGCTAATATCAAAATGCTCCGAATATTATTCGGGTTTCCTCTAAAAATATAGTTTTAAAGTATGGAGAATATACGTAAAAATTAAAAGCATAATGCGATGTCCGGTTAATAAAAAATGCATACCCCAAAGTACGGATCCATGTAAATATTCGTAGCGATCCAAACGAGTCTGTTTTAACAATTTGGACGTGAACATAAGTTATGGATGCAACCATATGATATGGGGTATGAAAACATGCCATGCTAGATACCAAAAATATTTTATTTGGTTATTATGTGTTCAGCAAATAATCAAGAAATCTGTCGCAAGATTAGAAAACCCCCAAAAATATCGTATAAATGCATTAGGGTGTTACATTATATCCAACTACAAAAGAATTTCTTCCTTGAAATTCCCAAAACAAGAAAAGACAAGAAAACACGGATCTAAGAAAAGAAGTGTGGAAACTTCTGTCGGATCTCGTATTCACGTTCCCAAGTAGATTCTCCGTGTGAGCGATTCCCCCATAAAACGAGTACTAGAGCGATAACTTTGTTCTTGAGGACCTTGACTCATCGATACACAATCTCCATCGGTCGTTCTTCATATGTTAAGTCCTCCCTTACTGTCAGCTCCGAGTGATCTAGGACATGCGTCTCATCTCGAACGTACTTGCGGAGTTGTGATACATGAAACACGTCATGAACACTCTCCATGGATGGTGGTAAAGCCAATCGATAAGATACCTCTCCGATACGCTCGATAATACCAAAAGGCCTCACGAATCGAGAACTAAGCTTGCCTCGACTAACAAATCGGATTACTCGTCTGGTCGGTGATATCTTCAAGAATACAATATCACCAACTGCGAACTCCAGAGGTCTTCGTCCAGTATCAACCCAACTTTTTTATCGATCTTGTGCTACTTTCATATGATTTCGGATCACATCAACTTTTTCCACCGTTTGCACAATAAGATCCGGTCCCAATAATCTTCTTTCTCCAATATCGTCCCAACAGATGGGCGAGCGACACTTGCGACCGTACAATGCTTCGAATGGAGCCAACTGTATAATCGCCTGAAAACTGTTATTATAAAAAAACTCCACCAAGTGTAAATGATCCTCCCATGAACCCTTGAATTCTAACATGCATGCTCTCAACATATCTCCAAGAGTTTGGATCGTTCTTTTTGACTGCTCATCTGTCTGAGAATGATAGATGGTGCTAAACTTCAATCGAGTCCCCAAACTTTCCTGTAGACTCCTCCAAAAGTGCGATAAAAATCGGGTATCACGATCGGAAACAATGCTTATAGGTACTCCATGCAATCTCACAATCTCCTGCATATACTGCTCTGCTAAAGCCTCTGTCGACTGACCAACTCAAAACGGTATAAAATGAGCTGCCTTGGTCAATCGATCAACAATCATCCAAACTGCATTATTATCCTTTGGACTCCGCGGTAATTCTGTCACGAAATCCATGGTTATATGTTCCTACTTCCACTAAGGAATCGGAAGTGGTTGAAACAAACCAGCTACCCTTTGATGTCAGCCTTGACCTGTTAACACACCAAGCACTTCGATACATAGCGAACAATCTCCTTTTTCATGCCTTCCCACCAGAAATGTTTTCGTAGATCTCTGTACATCTTCGTGCCTCCCGGATGTACGGAATATGCGGAACTATGAGCCTCCTTCATGACTTCTTCACGAACAACTCCTTTAGTCACATATAAACGACTACCATATCGTAACGAACCGTCTTCATGAATTAACAAGTCCGTTCGAAGTCCCACTTCTACTTGTTCTCGAAACTTCTGCAACCTTGGATCGTGCGACTGCGCTGCTTTAATGTTATCGATCAAGAATGACTGTACTTGCAATTGTTTCAATTGTCCCGAAGAATACGGTAGTACAATCTCCTACTTGAATGTTTGAAAATCAGTTATAATCTCCTTCTGTGCAGTCAACATCCGTATCGCTGGCAACCGACTTAGAGCATCCGACACTACATTAACTTTTCCCGAATGGTATTTTAGATCAAGATCATAATCAGCCATCAGCTCCAACCATCTACGCTGTCTCATGTTGAGCTCTTTCTGTGTGAACACATATTTTAGGCTTTTGTGATCGGTAAACACTTCTACCATTTCGCCCAATAAGTAGTGTCTCCAAATTTTCAAAGCGAAAATTACAGCTGCTAGCTTCAAATCATGAGTTGGGTAGTTCTTCTCATGAGTCTTCAATTGTCTTGACGCGTAGGCTATAAGCTTCCCATGCTGCATTGGAACACATCTCAAGCCTTTCCCAGCTGCGTCGCTGTGAATAACCAACCCTCCGGAACCGTCTGGCGCTGTCAAGATAGGAGCGGTGGTCAATCTTTGCTTCAACGTTTCAAAAGCTGACGCACATTTCTCCGTTCATATAAACGGTACATCCTTTCGTGTTAGCTTGATCAATGGTTCAGCCATTCGAGCGAAGTTCTCCACAAACCTTCTATAATATCCGGCAAGCCCAAGAAAACTTCTGATCTCCCCTACATTCTTTAGAATTGGTCAATCATGAATTGCTGCAATCTTTTCAGGGTCAACGACAATTCCATCTTCAGATACGACATGATCCAAGAACTTCACTTCTTCGAGCCAAAACTCGCACTTGCTCATCTTAGCATATAACTTTTCTTTCCTCAATATTTGCAGCGCGATCCTCAAGTGTTCTATATGCACTTCTTTACTCCTCGAATAGACTAGAATATCATCAATAAACACCACTACGAACTGGTCCAGTATGGTGAAAAGATTCGGTTCATCAAGTCCATAAATATTGCTGGTGCGTTTATAACTCCAAATGGCATCACTAAGTACTCGTAATGCTCATATCGAGTTCGGAATGCTGTCTTACAAATATCTTCTGATTTCACCCGAACTTGATGATATCCGGATCACAAATCCAGCTTTAAGAATACCCTCACGCCACTGAGTTGATAAAAGAATTCTCCGATGCGAGGGATTGGGAACTTGTTCTTAATAGTCACCCGATTCAATTCTCGATAGTCAATGCACATCCATCATGTGCCACCCTTCTTCTTGACTAGAAGAACTGGAGCTCCTCAGGGTGAACTACTGTTGAGAATCCAACCCTTCTTTAGTAATTCAGTAACTTATTTCTTTACCTCTTCCAGTTCCACCGGCGCCATTGGATAATAAGCCTTTGAAATCGGCGCAGCTCCTGGAATAAGATCAATCGCGAACTCCACATCTCGTTTTGGCAGTAAACCCGAGATGTCCTCGAACACATCCATAAACTCCCGAACTACTGCTGGCGGTTCCTCCTCATTTACTTCCATCGACGGAAGAACGGCATTAGTCGGCCTAGCCCTAAATTCGACTGGCCCGACAGATCTGCTACCTCCCAAAAATATGAACTCCGGATGTCCGGGAATCTGGAATATCGCTTTCTTTGCCCTATAATCAATGTGAGCATGGAAAATGCCAAGAAATTCCATTCCCAAAACAACATCATAGTTGCCAGTATCGATCACCAGGAATTCTACGAATAACTCTCGTCCGCAAATAACAATCGAGCAACACTTGCACTCACTACTAGATATAATTTTCCCATTCCCAATGTGTATGTCCTGACAACTAGACAGGGCCTTGTGTGGAATAGAGTGTGTACTAATAAACTTGGACGACATGAAGCAATGGGATGCACTTGAATCGAATAATGCCAATGCGGGAAAATTATACACGAGCAAGATACCTGAAACAACGTCATCTGACGCCTTGGCCTCCTTAACCGTCAAGGTGAAGGCCCGTGCTTGATTAGGCCTCTGAGTGATCAGTTTCTGTCCCTGAATCTACTTCTGCGGTGGTTTCTGAATATCTTCTCTTAATCGTAGTTTTGAAGGGCAAGCACTGATGGTATGGTCAGCTGATCCACAAACTAGATAGAGTCCAAGCCTCCTTCGACAGTCCTTCTGTAAGTATCCTGGTAGATGGCAAAAGTTATAAATCACACTTCTTTTCTGATCGGATACAACGGGCTTCTTCATAGGTATAACACCTCGCCTGTTCACTGGGATGCCTCGGCGTACAGGAGCTATGTTTGGCATAAACGCCGGCTTCCGCACTATGACGGCTTACTGTTGAGTACCCTTTGCTTTCACCGATAAACTCTGCTGCTCCCTGGCTGCCTTGAAAACTTAGAAGAAGGTGGTCAATCTCAGAGATATAATGTGTCTCTGAATCTCCACATTCAAGCTATGCATAAACCTTCGTGCCTTATCTGCCTCGTTGGCAACCAAAGGCTCCATAAATCGGCTGAGCTGGGTCCACTCAGCTGCGTTTGCATCAACGGATCTGCCATTTTGCTTCAACCTAACGAACTTCTCTTCCATTTCCTCCCGAGCAGATTGTGGAAAGAACTTCTCCAAGAAACTTCGCGAAAACGTTTCCTAACTAATCGGCTTAGGAAGACGGGTCTCCTCTACGAGCCACCACTCGCAAGCGTAATCTACCAACTGGATGCGTACTACTTCTAACCTTTTTTCATCTGGAATCTGCGCAGCGACAAGCAGGTTCTCTGTGTCAACTAGCCACTGCTCCGGTGGCAACGACTCCTCCAATGCTGTAAATGTGGACAGACCGAGCTTTCTAAAGTCCGCCACAGTGCCCTCACAATGTGTTGGCCTGGGTGCTACTGCAATTACGGACTGCTGGACCATCCGCAAACCCTCCTGGAAAGCCTTGTCCTGCCACTGATTCAGCTCAGTTTGCCGCTTTTGGTTTTCAAGCATACCATATATAACTCCAAGCAATGCGGCATTATTAACACATCTCTGGTAAGACCGCAAATCCCTATCCGCCATGATTCTGAAGCCAAGACACTGAAGAGGATTAGCAACGGTAAACATGATTCAATAAACAAGATAGCTATAGATTCAAGACTGGCAAGATTGTAATGTGGCAGGACATGTTCCTAATTTTGAGTTTTCTGGTTAGTGTATTGGGTTTAATACCTAATTACAAAAGAACCAAACCTGACTAACCCTAAATCCTATGTCTCTGATACCAAACAAACCCCGTCATGCCTCACTTCCCAAAATACGTAAACACGGCACGTGACAGAACCAACCATGCTACGTGTGGTTAGGAATCATCCCTCCACAGTCATATTACGGTTGTCAAGAGGATATCAAGAACAGTAAAATATATAATCTAGCTAACACATGTCCATCTGCCACAGTAAATAGAATTAAGAAAATGCATGTAGCGGAAACGAATCAAGATCCAATAAACAATAACATCTGAATCACGTCCCTTATGGGATCACATCAATAGAAATAAAACTGCTGAAATAACTAAACAAAGAGTCTATAAACTAAAATAGCTAGCTCCTCATTGCTCGGTTTGATTGCTAAAGCGATTTTGATCTGCCTGCGATAAACGTAGAGGAACTGGGACATGCAAAGCCCAGACGTCAGTGAGCCGTAAATATCAAACAATAATAATAACCAGGATATGATAATATGATTAAACAAGAATGTGAATGATAAACACAGATATAAATAGTGAGCTGTATATATGTGATGTGTATCCTAAAGTCTGCGCTTCTAGGTTATTTATTCTACAAGTCTTTGAAATAAATTTAATGGAATCGTCGATATAACTCAATAGTATCCCGTGCGTGCCCGGGACCACGGTCAATATTCTCGGGCTGAATCTGAGACGTGCCACTAGGCAGTAAACATGTAACATGTACAGATGAATGATATCAGCAGCAGCATCCCGGGGCTGGCCGAGCCCGTAAAGACTGATCAGTATAAGTATCGAACTGTTGAGTTACAAGTCATGTTTCATTGTTGATTTTCCCTTACCCCTAAGGTTTTGTGTTCAAGTCAGGTATTGATGATGTAAATCTAATGCCAACACAGGATCAAGCAGGTACAGGTTTTGTCTATATAGACAACAAGTCACGTCTTTCAGGACAACAATCAGGATTATCGGCATTAGCAAGAAGATCCAAGTAACAAGTCATGTAGTGTGTCGTGAACATGTCATGTGATGCATGTTAACCAAATAGATACCCAATATGAAACTGTACTCGAACATGGTAAACACAATTGATACTAGGATGCATATGTACCTATCTGTAATAAGCATTGTATATCCATTACCAATTATGATGCAAACTAGATAGCATGTTATACCAATATAGTAGTATAATAATATCATGATGTTCCGGCATAAATATCTAGTTGCATGTTGTTTACATAGGCATGCAACTAGATATGCTATTATCAGTACGGATACGAACGGATATCGTAAAACTATAAATCTGTGACATTTGCTGTATAATAAAACACATGCACTATTTTTATTCATATAAATATTGATATAATATAACATAGCATGTTGCAAGTTAAATTTGCCTGATCGGATCTCACGTCAAGATTTGGATGTCACGTTCCGATGTCGAAATAAAGTCACGATGAAAAACTTACACACGCAGGACTGGACCTGGTTGAGCAGCTGCGTGACATGGTGACTAGGCTGGACGACGACGGTGATTGGATCGTCTGGATTGTCGGCGACACGTGCAACTCCTGCGAGACGGCCAGAATACCAAGAGAGAAAGAAAGAAAGAAAGAAAAAGAATGGGGCTGCTGGTGTTTGAGTTCTGGGGATAAAGGACAGAGGATAAAGGACAGAAGAGAAGATGATGGCGACGATGGGATGCCGTTGGCGATGAGGGCAGTGGGGTTTTCCTGAATTGGTGTCGGGTTCTTGCAGCCGAGGGTTGAAGGTGGTGGTGGTTTGTGGTGCCGGGGATCGGAGAGGGAGGTGAGGAGGGCAAGGGGACGAGGGCGAGGAGGTGGTGGTGACGACGACAAGTCTCCGTCAAGGTTGGGGTTTCTGGGATTGGGTTGCAGGTTGTCGTTAGGGGTTGTAGTAGGTGCAAGGTGCTCTCGGGAAGGAGAGGGGAGAGGAGGTAGAGAAGGTGACAATGAGGGTGATAACGAGGTGAGGTGATCGGCGGTGGCGGTGCAGTCATAGGCTAGGGTTTAAGTTCTCGGATTTCTCGTGGGCAGAAAGAAGAAGGGAGAGGAGGGAGGTGAGGTGATTATAGGGTTTATATAATATATATATAAAGAAGAGAGAGAGAGAGAGGCTGAGTGATGAGAGAGATAGAGAGAGATAAGATATAATATAATAATTAGTTATATATAACTGTTAGTTTAGGTTTTAGTTTAGAAAAATATTATAATATATTTTATAGGATTATACAGCTAATTTCAAAATGCTCTGAATATTATTCGGGTTTTCTCTAAAAATCTAGTTTAAAAACATGTAGCATATATGTAAAAGTTAAAACCATAATACGATGTTCGGTTAATAAAAAATGCATACCCCTAAGTATGGACCCACGTAAATATACGTAGCGATCCAAACGAGTCTGTTTTAACAATTTGGACGTGAACATGAGGTATGGATGCAACCATATGATATGAGGTATGAAAACATGCCAAGCTAGATACCAAAAATATTTTATTTGGTTATTATGTGTATTATTGAAAGATATGTGGATACCAAATAAATCATATAAGTGTGTATAGAATCTAGATGTGCACGGATCTTCTGTACTAGCAAATATATGACGTAATTTTGAACTATGATGAGTTTCAAACATGCGGGATGGGTCGGATACAAACCATAGTTACCAAATGCACTATCTGCACCCAAAAGTAAATAATCAAGAAATATGTCGCAAGATTAGAAAAACCCTAAAAATATCGTATAAATGCACTAGGGTGTTACAAAGACGGCATTCCGGACTCAATACGGGAATTATGAGTTTCTCGTGATGCGTTCGATGTTACCAATGCTCCAGCAATATTCATGGATCTGATGAATATGGTATTTGCAAAATACTTGGACATGTTCATTGTTGTATTCATTGACGACATACTAGTCTACTCTAAGACTCGAGAGGAGCACGCCGAACACTTGCGAACTATACTACAAATTCTGTGGGAAGAGATGCTATACGCAAAATTGAGCAAGTGTGAGTTCTGGCTCGATAAAGTGCAGTTCTTAGAACACATGTTTTAGACGAAGGCATCTCAGTGGACTGATAGAATTTGTTAGAGATTGGCCGACACTGAAATCAGTGGCGGAGATCAGAAGCTTCTTAGGATTGGCAGGATATTATCGGCATTTCGTTCAGGACTTTGCACGAGTTGCTGAACCCTTGACAAAACTGACACGGATGGAAGTGCCTTATGTGTGATCAGAGGAATGTGCTCAGGCTTTTGAGTTACTGAAACAAAAGTTGACCACGGCTCCTATTCTTATGGTACCGGATAATTCAGATGGTTTGGTGATACACAGCGATGCTTCGGGGAAAGTTTTGGCTGTGTTCTGATGCAGCATGGTCGGGTAGTTGCTTATGCCTCATGGCAGCTGAAGAATCATGAAAGGGACTACCCAACACAAGACTTGGAGTTAGCTGCAGTGGTTTTCGCCTTAAAGATCTGGAGACATTATTATTGGGCGAAAAGGTAGAAGCATACACGGATCACAAGAGTCTGAAATACGTGTTCACTCAGAAGGAATTGAAATATGATAAATGTGAGAATACTCCCTACTTCTTTCTTATAAATACTAGGTCATCTATAATTTTGATGAAGTCAAACTCTTTGAATGTCACATCAAAATGGATGATCCATCTCCGCGATGCCTGCTTTAGTCCATAATTGGACTTAAGCTACTTGCATGCTTTTCCGCTGCTCCTACTGACTACAAAGCCCTCTAACAGAGTCATATATACGCCCACTTCTTAATCGCCATTTAGAAAGGCGTTATTGACGTCCACCTTCCAGATCTCATAGTTCTGAAAAGCAGCAATGGTAAGTGTTATCCAGACTTCAGCATAGACACCGGAGAAAAAAGGTTTCATCACAATCCACATCGGGTATTTTACGAAAACGTTTTGCTACAGATTAAGCTTTATTAGGTAACTACCTTTCAATCCGCACTGATCTTCTTTTAGAAGATCTATTTGCTCCTAATAGGTTTTACCCCTTCGGGAGCATCCAACAAGGTCTATAATTTGTTGGAGTGTATGGAGTCCAACTCGAATATCTTGGTATCCAGCCTATCAGTCTGAAGTCACTACTCCATATGGCCTGTTGATAACTATGAAGGTTATCATCAATCATGATGCAAACCTCCCTGTCACTGTTTACGAGGAAACCGTAGTATCTTTCAGATGGTTAAGGTCGCCTGCTAGATCTACGGAGAGGCCAAGGTTTTTCAGGCACAATCGAGTTCTCAAGTTCTACTAAATTTTCAGTAACCATTTGTGGTTCCGGAATCTCTTCCAGTTCTACCATACTCCTATTAATTTCTTTTGTAAGAAATTTCCTTTTTTAAAAGGTGGTATGCCAAGAACAAAACAACTTTTGATTCTCAACATGGTAGAAGTTAAATCCTTGGGAATGCTCGGGATAACCCACAAACCACTCATTACTGAAACGTATTTTGAGTTTGCCTGGATTCTGCTTTCAATATAAGCCGGACAACCCCATATCTTAACAAACTTATGACAGGGTCTCTTTCTATTCTATATCACATCTAAAACCTTAGACACAGTTTAGTCGGAACCTAATTCAATTAGTACGCAGCTGTTTCCAGTGCATACCCCAAAATAAAAAGGTAAACTCAACAATACTCATCATAGATCGCACCATATCCCATTGGGTGCGAGTCCTATTCTCCGATACTCCGTAGTGCTGTGGTATATTCGGAGGAGTAAGCTAAGAAAGAATCAAATTGTCTATTAGACAACTACGAAATAACGAGCTTAAGTTTTCACCTCCTCGATCACATCAAAGAATCTTGATGCTTCAGCTCATCTGGTTCTCTACTTCATTCTTATATTCTATGAACTTCTCAAAAGTTTTGGACTTTGTATCTCAATAAGAACGTGTGTCCAAAACTAGGGAACTCATAGGTAAACGGAATGAAGTATGAGCACCCATCCCATATCCGTATAGATATCGGACCACATACATCATTATGTATAAGTCCGAAGAGTTCAATAACTCTTACTCCGTGTATTGTAATTTGAGAACTGTATTTTGGTTAAAAATATCTATACCGTAATTTTATGCACCTTAACTGATCAACTTTTTATCAAGGTAAATGTTCATAACATAATTTTCAAAAATTTGTTTATATCCTTCTTTATCAGATAAAGAGACATATATTATTTTTAAAGGTTGGTGCATGACAACAGTTATTCAAAACCAAAAGTTTGACACTAGGCAAATCCAGGTGACAGTCCCCAATAGCAACATTTGTCTGATTTCCGACTTTGAGGATTAAATCACCCATTCCCAATACTCTGCTTCCTCTCAGCATCTGTAACGCCTTACAGATGTGAGATAGTTGATTGAGAAACAGTTTTCAATTAACGACACACTAAAGGATGAAGTATTTTTATACTTCAAGGGGTTGACTAGGTATTCCCAGCATTGCCTCTTCCAATGCCCAAGATCACGACAGTAGTTGCTATTTCATTTCCTTTCAACTGCAATCCCTTTAGATGTCTCTACATCTTACCTTCTGTACACCATATCTAGGCTAGTTGGTTTTCTTCTTCCCCTTCTTTTTAGCTTTAGACTTGGGATTGGAAGAAGATTATCCAACAAGCGTAACAGGTGTATTTTTCTTATTTAAGGAGCTCTCAAGTTGAGAGAAGATGGAGGGGAGAGACCAATGTTTAAAATAGTTCACTACGTAGCTCGCTATTTTGCGATATGTAGCGTAGGTTAAGCTCTTTGCTACATAGTATCAGAAAATAGCTTACAAAATAACTTATGTTTTTTTTCTTCAAATAGCTTATACTTTTTAACAAATATTACACACTATGCTATGCATACGTTATTTTCACATAAAATTTTCTATTGAGATTCTTAAGATTTTAGTATCTGATCCAAAACTATATGAAAACGGTCTCATCGAAGTTCTAACCTCTCAATTTGAAATCACATTTAGTAGACATGTTTCTCAGATAAAGATTATTTGATTGATTTTTGATACGCTTAATACAATTATGAATCATACATATGAATTCAAGGGTTGATGATTAAGAAAATAATGTTATGTTTCTTATTGTTGTATGTTCTATATTTTTATAATATATAATTTATTGTAAATAAGATGATAGTAATAATAATCAGTAATAATTAATAGCTCATGTAGCTTACGATATGTGCAACGTTGTTTGCGTTTTCCGTTATTCAGTAGTGGATCGATATACTACACGTTATCGGTATTTTGAACATTGGGAGAGACATTAGAATTTTCTCCAAAACTAAATCAATAGCCATACTCGGATAGAAACAATTTCTTCGAATTCATATCTAATTATACGAGATGGTCGTCCATGCAATATGGATCTCCGTATCTGATACATAGAGTTCTGGAGTAAGTAAAGGGGAAGCAAGAGTGGTAAGGACTTTTGCGACTTCGTCGTGAATTAGAGAAATCTTGATATTCCAAATCCAATCATTATAAAAAAGGTTCAGTTAACTTGGTTTTACGAGTTTTAGATTAAGGCCAGTCATGGTCGCTACTGAGAGAAAGAGAGAGAGAGAGGGAAAGAAAAATCACTCATCATGCGTTATTAGAAGATTAGATTAGTTTATTAATTTATCTAATTAGGATGACACCCGCTGTTTTGTCAAATTCTACTTCAAATCCTAAAAGGAGAATTAGCCCGGATCATCTACACCCCTCAAGTTTGCAAGCCGGTCAGTCAGGCCAGTGTAAATATTTCGAAAGAGGCCCCCATGCTCTCGCGCATACCCAATTGAATAACCCCGTTTCCTTATAGCTGTAACCTCCAGGGTGACAACCGGGTCGGGCCGGCCCGGCACGGCCCTAAGCCTACCGGGCTTGGCCGATCTTCAGGCCGAACCGAGCCCGGTTTGACCTTAATCGGGCCGGGCCGAGTGCTCCATGACAGAGCCTGGCCTTAGGCCGGGTTTGTACCGGGCCGACCCGGCTGCCCTTTTTAAAATTATTTTTAAAATGGTGTTTTTTTGGATTTTTTTTAGCCCGAACTTCATTTAGGTCCCGAATCAGACCTAGATATTTTATTGATTTAAATTTCTTTTAAGGGGGGACATAAGTTGGCAAAACTTACCTCTCATACAATAGCCAAAAAAATAAAAAATACAATTCATTAAAAAAATATAATTAATGAAATTCTATCAACCTTTATTCTTCATCAATGTCAGAGTCTTCATTAGTTTTATGGTGTTGTTGTCTAGCTTCAATATCGAACCAATTTTTTTGGCACACTGCGACCTCCACTGCTTCATTTGACAGCCTTGCTCTCTTGTTACTCAGAACTCTGTTACTTGTACTAAAAGCAGACTCCAAAGCTACCGTGGACATTGAAGCTGTTAGCAAATCATGAGCCATGTCAGAAAGCACAAGATACATGTGTTCATGTGTTTTCTACCAATCTAAAATATCAAAATTTTATATTTGTTCAGAAGTGAGAAAACTATTGAAATCATTTCGTAAATATATTGTAAGTTCATTACGAGAAGAAATAGAAACAACACTTTTTTGTTATTTTTACTTCAAAATTCAAAAATTCTTTTTTTTGAAGTTTGATGTGAAAAGGAAGATGAAGAAGCAGTTTAGTTTTTACCGTATTGTGAGTCATAGATGGTATACATATTTTGCAAATAAAAATTTAGAACATTTTTGTAATCTTCTATTTCAGTATTCAAATTATCATAGTATCTCTCTAATAAATCAAATAAACTATCTAGTTTAATTTTAGAATAAAAAACTGTAGCTAAATAAAACAATGTAGGAATTTCGCCCCAATATTTATTCAATTTAGAAAGTATGTTATCTAACATTTCAGAAAATAGACCTTCAGTGTCAAGTGTATGATCATTAATAACATTTCTAATATAAAATAATTGTTCTGCCGCTAAACATATGGTTGGATAATAAACACCAAATAAAGTACTAGTTGTAGTGTAAAATATTTTTTAAAAATTCATAAAATATTCACAAACAAGCCAATCAAGATCTTCTAAATCATTCATGGGCATTTTTTCCTCATAAAATAAAATAATAGGAATTTTATATTTGAAAAGATATTTCAACATTTCATAAGTTGAATTCCACCTATTTGGAATATTGAATTTGAAAGATCTAAATTTTAAACTTAATTGGGCATAAGTTTGCTTTAAAACTTGTTTTCTAAGTCCCGAGATTTCAATAAATATCATGACATCTCTAAGTTTTGATAAAAGATGATCAATAACTTTAAGACCATCATGTACAATTAAATTTAAATTATGACATGCACATCTTTGATAAAATAATACTCCATTTAAAATAGAATTTAAATTATATTTTAAAATTGTTATAACAGCAATATTATTAGTAGCATTATCAAAACTAATTGAAAATATTTTATTTTGAATATTATAGTCATATATAGTGGTTATAATACAATTGCTTATATTATTTCCAGTATGTGGATACTCCATTTTCGAAAAACCAACAATTCTTTTTTGTAACAAGCAATCATCGTTAATAAAATGTGCGGTAACACAAATATAACTAATGCCCCATTTTGTTGTCCAAACATCAGAAGTTAATGCAATTTTACCTTTAAGATTAGTAAAGATACCAAATAAATTAGCTTTGACTTCATAAAAAAATTTAAACGTATCACCTCTAAGTGTATTTCTTGGTACTGTTTCAAATTCAGGATTATATGCAGTTTTTACTAATACCATATTTTTCTTTTTCAGCAAAACCAAATGGTTGTTCAACATGTATAACATATCTAGCATGTGCCATGAAACATATGTTGGCAACAATCTTTTCTTCATTGTTTGAAGTGTCATAATCTGATTCGTCCCATTTTGCTTGGAACACACTTTTCTTTTCATACTTTTCCTTACCATCCTTATGTTTCCTTTTTCCCTTGTTCAATGTCGGGCAATCGGCCTTTATGTGACCCTATTTATGGCATTTATAACAAGTGGGATTAGTAGAAGAACTTGAAATATTATTATCTCGGTAGTTTTCTCTTTTCTTGAAGTTTCGGAATTTGATGAATCTCGTGAATTTCTTTGCGAGAGCGGCCATATCATCTTCATTTTCACTTTCGTCGCTTTCGCTTTTCGATTTTTCTAGTAGAATGTTTTTCTCCTTTAGTGCTAAGTTTCTTTTCTTTGATGGCTCTTCATCCTTTTACTTTGCCCTAAAGTCGTTAAACTTCATCTCATGCGTCTTAAGTTTCCTAATAAGATTCTCCAAGATTCGCTCATCTAGATTGCTTGATTCTTCAATAGCTGTAACCTTGGGTTGCCATTCTTCCGTGAGAATCCTTAAGATCTTCAAGTATTTCTCATTTCCTGTAAAAGTTTTACCATAGTTGAAAAGTTCAGAAATGATCTTATTAAACTATGAATATATTACATCAATTGATTCATCAGTGTTCATATTCACTCATGAGGCAATTGATTTTACTTTCTTTCACTTGACCCGTCCCTTCGTGAGAAATTTCGAGAGTCTTACAAATCTCATGTGCGGTAGTACACATGGAGATCCGGTTAAACTCGTCAGGTGAAAGAGAGTAATATAATGCATTCATCGCTTTAATATTCATAACCATATTTTCCCGATCATTTTCACTATAAGGTCTAGCCGGTGAAACGAATTTATCCTCTATAATATCTAGAATATCAAGATTAATGTATTGGAGAAAAATTTTCATCCTGATCTTTCAGAAGTTGCAGTTCGTGCCAACAAAGAGTGGTGGCCGATTAGTGGCTTGACCTTCTGGTGATCTATTATTTTGAGTAATGTTATTATTGTTAGCCATAGGATCTAAGTTTTAGGGTTTTAAGCTAAAAAAGAGAGCTAACCGCTCTGATAACAATTGAAAAGTGTCCTAAAGGGGGGTAAATAGGACAATGGCTAACAATTAAAATGTTATTGCTCAATACAATAAATGTTGCGGAAAGATGATATAAATAATAACAAATTACGAAAACAATAGAATAAATGAGATAAGAAAATGCAAACTCAGTCGCGACACCGGCGATTGGTAACGAAATTCGATACCGCGGTATCTAGTCTCCGTCTAGATCTCCCCCTAGGAACATCCACTATTCAACTTTTCTTAAGATAAAAAAACCGTTACAAATGATGGACCACATCCACCGGGTAATCTTTTACACAGCCTCATATCAAACCTTTACAACATAACGCTAATGGACCATCTCTACCGGGTAATCTTTTACATATGCTCAGATCAAATCTTTACAACGCAACGCTGATGGACCACCTCCACCGGGTAAACTTTTATACAGGCTCAAATCAAACCTTTACAATTCAATTACAATACAAGAACCCAAACCAACTCCTAATCTCGTATATGAATCAACACAAGTTTAAAACCAAAGAATTAGGGTATTTGATAAAATCAAGTTTAAAACTCTTTTGATCTCAAAAGATTTATAAAGAACCTAAAATAGAGATCAAGATTTTGCAAAGGAAATAAAATGAAAACCAGTTTAGAAAAGCCTTTGCGAAAATCAAAATGAAAAGCCCTTTTTCAAAACTAAAGAAAATTTAGATCAAGATGACAAACTAGGGTTTTGAAAATAACTTGGAGATGATGAACTTGAGAGAGATGATCACAATAATTAGAATTGGAGAAATGATAAGAATTGATTTTTAATAAATTCGACCGGAACCATATTTAAAGAACTGGGAAATAATCCCACAAAACAGGAAAGAAATATCCCAAGAATAATTTTAGAGATTTCAAACGGTCAACAGTTGAGCCGGCTCAAAAATGTATGAGCCATCTCAAACGAACAGTGAAGAAAATCAATGTGCAGGAAATCAACATGAGACGGCTCAAGATATGGTGAGACAGCTCAAGACAGAAATATTAAGAAGCAGCAGCTCATGTGAGACAGCTCAAGATAGGGTGGGTCGGCTCATGACAAGAGAAAAAAATCATTGTGCACGGAATGGGATTGAGATGGCTCAAGACTAGAATGAGCCGGCTCAAGATGTCAAGAACTTAGAGAAGAGATCAAAGACAGTGTGAGACGGCTCGGAGCTATTTGAGGCGGCTAAAAACCTGACATATCTAATATTTAAAAAAAATTGAAGTTTAAAATCGTGTGACTCATACGAGATGACCTACGACTCAATAATTAGATAAAATACAAGTTTTACCCATTTGTAGCATGTTCTCTGGGTCGCTTGAGTCTTCATCTCTCAAATCATGTCCTTTTTGATATCTTTATCTCCTTGTCTTGAAAATTCCTTGTCGCCGTTTCTGTTTGCTTCCTTTGACATCACCAATCTCATTCTAATTGATTATCTCATCTGTGCGTCTTGTAAATTCATATCAGCGTGCCCTTTTGCGCTTTGATATCGCTATACTTGCCATTTTCTTTGATTTGCAATACATGTTATGTCTCTCACACTGAAAACATAAAATTTAACCACAAGTATCATCAATTTGTAAAATAGTTAAATGGTGTTTTGTCCAATATCAATACCAAGATGATGTTACCCAGCAAGGTCAACAAGATTGAGATTTTAGGAATGAAGATCGCTTGATTCCAAATTTAAACTTTTCGACAATTAAAGAGAGAGATGCGGAGAATGAAGATTATATTGTTGTGAATTGTAATGAAAATGAGAAGTGAAGGAAGGTATTTTAAGAATTTTCGATGCAGAAAATTACCAAAATACTCTCTACACTGGCCGTTTTATAGCTGTTGGGAGGGTCAAAATGGACATTTGACCCTCCCTAAACAGCCAATTAATGACTGCCTCGTGCAGAGTTCAAAAACAAAAAAGCCTTTACCTCGTACAGAGTAGCAACGATTAAAAACATGATTTTAAAATATGTTGATTTGACTGCTCTGCCTCGTTCAGAGCAAAAGCAAAAGATAAAAATAAAAAAACTTGATTTGAAATTTTGAATGCTCTACATCCAGTGCAAAAGAAAAAAAACAACAAAAGAAGATTTGACCGTTGCATCGTGCAGAGCAACGATCAAAACCCCAAAAAATTGGAGTAAAGGAGAAGACGAGATCGGGTCGGGCCTCGGGTTCGGGCCGGGCAGGACCGGGCCTTTGGGCTACCGAAGCCAAACCCAGCGCGGCCCTAAGCCTATTTGCCACCTTACGTAACCTCATAAATATATTTCTAGGCACCTAATGGATCGACTAATTGTAAAGCGAAATCTTTCGAGAATAACTATTACTCATTGTGGGAATCGGGATCTAAATTATCATGACGTGGTAATCTCAGTAAAGGCTTACAAATCACCCCACTTCATAGAAGGTATGCACTCAACATTGCAAATCTAGACAGTTGAAACTCCCGATATGGTTTTTCCCCGAAACGGCATATGAAATTGACAAAGGCTAACAAACCATAACTCGTAAATCAAGTTCAACCCGTCATTTAGTGATTAATTTAGACCCACCCGCACAACCCTTGACAAAGGTCAACAAGGTTGTACGACTATCCTAACCAATCTCATCCTATAAAGCTGACAAGCATCACTTAGCTATTATATACTACGCCTTGACAAAGGCTAAGAATCGCACCATGAATACTAAGTACTCTACCCATCTGAAATGATGGAGGGCTATGGCTGTTTTCGAAGAAAACGCTTAACATAATGAACTTGATATCATTGTAAGAACCGAGTGATTTGAAAACTAACTTGTTTTGAAAAACAGTTTAGTTCCTGCAACATCAAATTAGGTTTATTTTCTTTACATTAATCATATTATGTAGTCTCATCATTTAGATATAAACACTTTTTATCTAGTATCCTATCATACCAAACAAGCACAATAGGAAAAGAAAATACAATATTTTTATATGCCAATCGCAATCACCACGGGGTATCGGGTCTTCATGGTAAGCTTATTTAACTTACGACACGATGGAAGCAGGGCTTTTACGATTGAAAAGAATATAGAAATACATACACACACATTACAGGCAAGTAATTACATTATAAGCATGGGTAAATGTCACAGAAAATGGAATAGTCGGATATCCTAGGAACCCTGTGTTTCGTTCGACCCACAAACGAAATGCGATATTCCACGGTTGTGTGAATAGCCCTAACATAAACAAACCATGAACCCTACAAGTGCTGCAAGCCACCTTCCAATCCTATAAACGAGGCGACCCGGCCTCAACACCTTGAGGGGGCCACCCAGCGCATTCTAGAACCCGACGACTCGGGCACTCCTCCGCAGGGCAAATCAAAACCATAAAACCTTCCAAGTGCGGCGATCAACCCACTAATCGTAGAACGAAGCGACTCAATCTCACCTCCTTGAGATGTCCACCTATCGCATTCTAGAACCCGGTGGCTCGGGCACTTCTTCGCGGGGAAACCTGTATTATATATATAAAAAAGGACCTAACGGTCTCAGCCCGACCGCAGCCTAATAAAAGAATAACACATTTGGTAATCCACGAAATAAATAAATTACATACAATATTTGTATACATTCACATTCACACAATAGGCTATTCATTACGACAATCCAAACCAAACCATAACACACCATCACATTCACTAATGTGCAACCCAGTCTAATTAATCACAGATCAATTAGGCTACGTTTAACAACACATATCCATATACGTGTCCAAACCAACTCGATCAAACAATTTGATCGAGTTAATTCGAAACCGTGACTAAACAATTCCATAACCCATGAGGTCCCACACTTGAAAATCCAAAAATCGAAGTTGAAGTTCACCCCGGCAATAAAAATTCCCTCATTTTCCATTAAATCAAGTTTTGAAAGACCCGAATAGTACCCGAGCAGCCGGCGGGGATCTTGGACACAACCCATGGGGTCCCTAGGAGGCCTAAGCGAGGCCCCCAACACGAGGTCACCACTTGGTGGCCTCGAGTTGGTGATAACTTCCCGAGACAGTCAAGTGGTGGTCTTAGTAGGGGTCCCCACCCTGGCCCCCGGAGGCTCTCCGGGGTTGCCCCTGAGCTCGCACAAAGGTCTTGGCCCGAACCAAACACCCCCGAGGCTCGGTACAATCCAAAATGAAAGGTTTTTCATGCAATTTTGAAACTAGTTTTGCAAAAAGTTGGGTTTTTTAAATTTTTAGCCGCAAAAACAACAACCAGCAGATGAATCGGCTCTGATACCATGTATGTGAGTGGTGTTAGGGTCGCAACACTTACGGACCACGGCGGAAACATAGAACAAAAATTTCTATAGCATATCACCAAACACAAAACCCAAAATCATCCAAATACCAGTAGTTGCTAAAAACTAGAGAGCTAAACATTATAAATTAGAGTTTTAAGAGGTTACAACCTTTTTAGCGTGTCCACTCTCTAGTGGAAGACCTAAACTAGACTCCATGTCGTAGGAATCGAGCTTTCATGCGGACCTCCTTGCCGAAGATGATCCACTTCGAAAAAAACTCAAGCCAAACTTCAACTTCATCAAAGAGCACTGTTCACCGCTAGAAACCGGACCGAGACGCTGGGACGTCTGGCCTGAATTCTGGGGGCAGATACTATTTGGATTTATCCATCCACCTCTCCGAAGATACCAAGTTGATTTATGGCACCATATATCGGAGGTTTGGACAGAGCGACCGTTGCAGCAGATTTAATCAAATTCCTCCTCATTTTATGAGGGATTTTTTATTGTGGAGATGCTCTTCCCTGCAGGCGCAAGCCCCTGCAGTTAATTACGTTACCGCATTTCGATAACCACTTTCTCCTTCTCCAGTAGTTCACTTCGTGTCGCGTGTGTGTTTGTTTGTTTAGGTTGCCCGTGGATTGTTTACGGAGACTAGTTTGTGTCGTCGCCCGTAGGGCGCAGATTAGTCCAAATCCGTATATTTTAGATTTGGGCTTGAGTTTATTTAAGGACCGTTAATCTGGTTTGAGATTAAGATCAACCTAAAACATACAAGCTTTTCGGCCCAATTATTTTAGTTTAAAGACATCACAGTCCATTATCGCCATATTTGAGGTGAAATTTTAGTTTAGGGATATTTCGGTCCATTACCGCCATGTTTGAGGCAAAGTTTTAGTTTAAGGACATCTCGGTCCGTTATTCATCATGCGCGCACGTGTATTTGTTACGTGGCGAAGTGAACGATGGTGACATGGAATGCGCCCAATTTAGGACGCGATCCGATTTGAGGTGTGCACGTCAATTTGGAAGTGCATCAATGTATGACGAAAGGAGTTGGTGGTTGTCAGGACCTGCCATCTCTCTGAATACGTTGAGGAATTACAACGACATATATCAGAGGTGTGGAAAGATGTACCCTTGAACCAAATCCCGTATTTGAGGGAAAGGGTTTATGGTGGTCCTAAGAATCGTTAGTCATATTTGAGACTAAGATTACATTAGGAGATACGAGATGAATATCATTTTGGATATCAACAATGAGAGATCATTAGTCATGTTTGAGACTAAGATCGGTTTAACAATGTTTTTAAGGATCATTTTTACTCAAGATCCTTCAAAAGAGCATTTGGGCTCAGCTGCAAGAAACTTCAGAGACTTAGCCAATTTGGGCTTAGTCTGTCTACTCTTTTTCTTTTTTATTCAAAAGTATTAAGTACTTATTTGGGCTCTGTTTGTTCAGCCCTTTTCTTTTATGCAAAAGTGCTAAACACTTGTTTGACGCTCTGAGACTCATATGGGTGTCATGTGAAGCATTTAATTATGGGCGCCGTCCATTGAGCACTGAGCACTCAACCATTTTGGCTGTTTATGGAATGCTAAGCACTTTTCTCTCTTCTCTTTTTTTTGGTGGCGCCCACATGAAGAAAACGTACGGCGCTGGGCGCTGCCCAATCAGTGCTAAGCACTCAGCCGTTTTGGCGTTTTATGGGGTGCTAAGCACCCTTGTTATTTTTATGGCGCCCACATGAGGTGCACGTAACATGCTGAGCGTTGTCCAATCAGTGCTAAGCACTCATCCGTTTTGGCTTTTTATAGGATGCAAAGCGCCCTTATTATTTTGTGGCACCCACGTGAGGTACATGTGAGGCGCTAGGTGCTGCCCAATCAGTGCTAAGCACTCAGCCGTTTAATTGTATGTTGAGTGCTAAGCACTTTATTCTGCGCCCACGTATATTTCACGTGGGGCGCTTGCCTTCTGTTTTGGATGCCTGTGTGTTTTTCACGTGAGGCGCTGTTAAAAGAGCGCCCATGTGGGAAGCACGTGAGGCGCTATGCTTTCCCCCCTTTTTAGAGATTAAATCTCTGTTAATGGCATTTTTATCATTAATCATCACCACGATCTTCGTTTTTTGAAGATCTGGAATCGGGTTTTTCTTTAAGAACTAAGTTCTTTTATAGGTTCTTTTTTCTTTTGTTTTTCTTTTGGATCTAGTTCTTTTCTGAATCTTTGATTCTCAAGAACAAGATCTTCCCGATGAGAATTAAATTCTTAACTTGTGGGAGACTTGTTTTGTGGATCTCTGATCCAGCGAAAAAACTAAGTTTTTTGAGAACGGTTAAACCCTTAAAATAGGTAAAAGTGCTATTTTTATCTTTGTGTTTTCTTTACCTAGAGTTTTTGAGGAGGCAAGTCTTCTTCTTCTCTGTTGTTTTTTAAACCTTTATATATTTTTCAGAAGCTTGTGGGGGGTTTCCTCTATTTTGTCTCTGTCCGGAGACTTGAAGTCTCGGATTCTTTATATAATGGAGGCAAATTGTTAATTAATTTTGAGAAAATATTTCATTGAGAGATTCCAATTGATTTAATTAGTCTCAAAATTGATTCGGGGAATTTTATCCACCGTTGGATATTTGATCCAAAGACTTCTGTTTTACAGAATGTGTTTTCTTGTTTTTAATAAGATTGGAAAAATATTTTTCCTATACAGAATTGATTCTGTAAAATGGTGATTTTTAATCACCATTGGATTTTTTAATCTAATGGTTCTCTGTTTTACAGAGAGCAATCTTTTTTGTTTAGAAAAATTGAAGGAATATATTCCAAAATAGAATTTTATTCTATAATTGGATTTTTGATCCAACCAAGAGTATCTTTCTTATTTTGGGAAGATTTGGAAAATGCTTTCTCCGAACAGAATTTAATTCTGTATTTTGATGATTTATCATCTCCGTTGGATCTTTGATCCAACGGCTCTGTTTAACAGAGAGTATTGTAGAATTTAATTCTATCTGGGCACTGGTGCTTACGTGTTGTGCACGTGGGCGCCACTTAAGAATTTAATTCCTAAGATGGGTATTCCTATGCTTTGCACATTGGCGCCCGCGTGAGGAGCACGTGCGGCGCCATCTAAGAGTTTAACTCTTATGTAATGAACTCTTCTGTGATTTGCACATTAGCGCCCGCATAAGGAGCACGTGAGGCGCCACCATACGATTTAATTTTATAAGATTGGCACTGGTGCCGACGCCCTTGTGGAGAGCACGTGAGGCGCTGCCTCATTAAATCCAATAGAGCTTTACTCTTTTATTAGGTTTAAATATTGGGGAAACAAATGCCTCCACCGTTGTGCTCACACGGCTCACACGTGAGTGCAACGGTGTCATCTTTTCTACCGTTCAATCTCCTGGGGAGTTGAACCGTCCTTTCATGTTTTATAAATAGGGCCTTTGGCTCTTGAGATGACTGTCATTCTATCATCTTCTTGAGTCTTCTTCTTCCTTAAGAATTTAGTTCTCTTTTTAGAGCTTACATCTCTGTTCCCAGAACTTTCTCAGAGTTAAACTCTGTCAAAAATTGGTAAGAATTATGACCACGATTTAACTCTTAAAGAAACTCTTAAAAGAATCTCATATCATTTTGGTTTTTAATCCATTAACAGAGTTTTGCTCTTCTCTTGGAACGATCTCTTAGAGATCTTAAAAAAAAAATTTGGATAGACCATGGGTCTTAGATATCTTAGGGTTTTACCATATTAGTGACTTTGATCTTTGAGGGTCGTTTGGAATTTAATCATATTTCCCATGGGGATTTCTGAGAAAATTTCTTTTGAAAATGCTTTTAGGAATTTTATTCCCTTTTCTTATTTTCTTTTTAGGGTTCTTTTTTCAGATTTGAATCTGCTGTAGAACTCGTTTTTCGAGAATAGTGGGAGTCTAACTCCACAGTTCAATGAGATTTTCCATTAAATGAAAATTATTTTGGGTTCTTACAATGAGTGCCTGCCTTATCATTGATGGGGGGCATCACTTTAATTTTGTGGGGCCCATTGTCCATTTCTCTTTAAACTGTGGTGACTTTAACATGCCAGAATGTAGTACAAATTTGGGTGTACTGAAAATAATAAAGTCTTGAACATTGTGTCGATAATTAACCCTCTTTTTTATAGGTACTATGACTTCCGATTCCTCCTTCCCCTACGTTCGGTCGGAGAGTGCTTTCGCCGATGCGCCTACAGATTAGGAAGTCTTTGCGCTCATTCGGGATTATGACCCAGAGCAGAAGTCTCTTCATCTGTGGGGGTCGTGATACAGTCACATTATCCGGGTCGGCGCAATTTTACTTACGTAGCACCGTCAGAACCGATCCCATCGACGCAGGTCGCTAATGCAGTAGAAGAGGTCAACTGGACCTCGGAAGGTCGTTTCCAACCTTCCATGGTATCGATACCAGTGCAGCCACCGATGGCCTTAGACATTCTAGGGCATCGCATTTGCCAAGGAAAATCGCATCCTTGGGGGTATGTTTATATGATAGGAATGACTCCCCTTCATCCGGCTGGCTATCTGCAGTGGGCTCATTATATTCTGTAAACCAAGAAGTCGCTGCTACTAAAGACCGAGCTATATCCAGCGATCTATACGTCCTTCTTTTACTACTACACTTCTCATGTGTGGTGGGTCAAATCTTTTCTGGAGCAATGGAATATCCCAACCCACACATTTCTCTTATCGGATCGGGAGGTCTCAATATCGCTGGAGGAATTCACGGAGATATCCGGGTTACTTGTCAGAGAAGAGCATTATGAGGAGATACTTCCTCCTGACGAGTATGTCTTTGCTACCGAATCAGTGGTTATGGGTCTTACCCCAGAGAATGTCGTTCGACACAAATTTCCGAGCTTGATCAAAGTGTTGAACATATATGAAAGCTTATTCTTGGAGTCTGGGGGCACGGTGTTAGCTTCACGGATTTCGTTGCTCGTTTCCTTCGTCCAGAGTCTTTATCGAAGAAAGCTGCGAAATTCGCCAGGATCGATGATCCGTTTGGATTTGGCTTGGACAAACTACCGACCGCGGAGGCGGATTTGAAGCAATTTTTTTATTCCGGATAACCCAGTCATCCCTTTCGCAGAGGTCGCCGCTCCAGACATTGATGAGGAGACGTTCTTCCTGGGGTTCATCGGCTTGTGGCTGAGCTGGTTCGCGCTTCCAATGCACCCCTGCTATATGAGACCATCTGTCTTTTATCCGGCTCACCGTATTGTGGCGGGGACACGCATGGCCGTTGGGGTTGCAGGACTAGCTCACTTATATCATGGCCTGAGTTTAGCGGCTGACACCATTCAGCCAAGCGTGAAGCCCGTTAATCTTCCACTGCATTACTTCACCTAGTGGATCGAGATGCACATGCTGGGTGCTTTTGGTTTGGACAGACGCGACCATTGGAACAGACTTTATCAGATTCCCCCTCATTTTATGATTGATTGTGGGGACGCTCTTCCCTGCAGGCGCAAGCCCCTGCAGTTAATTACGTTACTGCATTGCGATAACCATTTTCTCCTTCTCCAGCAGTTCACTTCATGTCATGTATGTGTTTGTTTGTTTAGGTTGACCGTGAATTGTATACGGAGACTGGTTTGTGTCGTCGTCCGTAGGGCGTGGATTAGTCCAAATCCGTATATTTTATATTGGGCTTGGGTTTATTTAAGGACCGTTAATCTGGTTTGAGATTAAGATCGACTTAAAACATATGAGCTTTTGGGCCCAATTATTTTAGTTTAAAGAAATCACGGTTATCGCCATGTTTAAGGCGAAATTTTAGTTTAGGGACATTTCGGTCCATTACCACCATGTTTGAAGCGAAGATTTAGTTTAAGGACATTTCGGTCCGTTATTCATCTTGCACGCACGCGTATTTGTTACGTGGCGAAGTGAACGATGGTGACATGGAATACGCCCAATTTAGGACGCGATCTGATTTGAGGTGTGCATGTCAATTTGGAAGTGCATCAATGTATGACGAAAGGAGTTATTGGTTGTCAGGACTTTTCATCTCTCTGAATACGTTGAGGAATTACAACGACATATATCAGAGATGTGAAAAGATGTACCCTTGAACCAAATCCCGTATTTGAGGGAAAGGGTTTATGGTGGTCCTAAGAATCGTTAGTCATATTTGAGACTAAGATTACATTAGGAGATACGAGATGAATATCATTTTGGATATCAACAATGAGAGATCATTAGTCATGTTTGAGACTAAGATCAGTTTAACAATGTTTTTAAGGATCATTTTTACTTAATATCCATCAAAAAAGCATTTGGACTCAGCTGCAAGAAACTTCAGAGACTTAGCCAATCTGGGCTTAGTCTGCCAACTCTTTTTCTTTTTTATTCAAAAGTACTAAGCACTTATTGGGGCTCTATTTGTTTAGCCCTTTTCTTTTATGCAAAAGTGATAAGCACTTGTTTGACACTCTGACACTCGCATGGGTGTCATGTGAAGCATTGAATTATGGGCGCCGCCCACTGAGCGCTGAGTACTCAGCCATTTTGGCCGTTTGTGGTGTGCTAAGCACATTTCTCTCTTCTCTTTTTTTTGGTGGCGTCCACGTGAGGAAAACGTGAGGCACCGGGTGCTGCCCAATCTGTGCTAAGCACTCAGCCATTTTGGCTTTTTATGGGCTGCGAAACACCCTTATTATTTTTGTGGCGCCCACAAGAGGTGCACGTGAGGCGCTGGGTGCTGCCCAATCAGTGCTAAGCACTCAGCCGTTTTGGCTTTTTATGGGATGCTAAGCACCCTTATTATTTTATGGCACCCACAGGAGGCGCTAGGTGCTGCCTAAGCAGTGCTAAACACTCAGCCTTTTAGATGTATGTGGAGTACTAAGCACTTTATTTAGTGCCCACGTGTGTTTCATGTGGGGCGCTGGCCTTCTGTTTTGAGCGCCCGCGTGTTTTTCACGTGAGGCACAGGGCGCTATTAAAAGGCCGCCCATGTGGGAATCACGTGAGGCGCTATACTTTTTCCCCTTTTTAGAGATTAAATCTCTGTTAATGGCATTTTGGCCATTAATCATCACCAAGATCTTCGTTTTTTGAATATCTGGAATCGGGTTTTTCTTTAAGAACCAAGTTCTTTTATAGGTTCTGTTTCCTTTTGTTTTTCTTTTGGACCTAGTTCTTTTCTGAATTTTTGATTCTTAAGAACAAGATCTTCCCGATAAGAATTAAATTCTCAATTTGTGGGGGGCTTGTTTTGTGGATATCTGATCCAGAGGAAAAACTAAGTTCTTTGAGAAGGGTTAAACCCTTAAAATAGGTAAAAGAAATATTTTTATCTCTGTATTTTCTTTACCTAGAGATTTTGAGGAAGCAGGTCTTCTTCTTCTCTGTTGTTTTTTAAAGCTTTCTGTATTTTTCAGAAGCTTATAGGTGGTTTCCTCTATTTTGTCTCTGTCCCGAGACTTGAATTCTCGGATCCTTTTATATAGTGGAAGCAAATTGTTAATTAATTTTAAGAAAATCTCTCATTGAGAGATTCCAATTGATTTAATTGGTCTCAAAATTGATTCGGAAAATTTTATCCACCGTTGGATCTTTGATCCAAGGACTTCTGTTTTACAGAATGTGTTTTCTTGTTTTTAACAAGATTGGGGAAATATTTTCCCCTATACAGAATTTATTCTGTAAAATGGTAATTTTTAATCACCATTAGATTTTTTAATCCAATAGTTCTCTATTTTACAGAGAGCAATCTTTCTTATTTAGAAAGATTGAGAGAATATATTCCAAAATAGAATTTTATACTATAACTGGATTTTTGATCCAACCGAGAGTATTTTTCTTATTTTGGGAAGATTTGGGAAATGCTTTCTCCCAACAGAATTTAATTCTGTATTTTGATGATTTATCATCTCCGTTGGATTTTTTATCCAACGGCTCTGTTTAACAGAGAGTATTGTAGAATTTAATTCTATCTGGGCGCTAGCTCTCACGTGTTGTGCACGTAGGCGCCACTTAAAAATTTAATTCCTAAGATGGGTATTTTTGTGCTTTTCACATTGGCGCCCACTAAGGAGCACGTGCGGCGCCATCTAAGATTTTAACTCTTATGTAATGAACTCTTCTGTGCTTTATACATTAGCACCCGCGTGAGGAGCATGTGAGCCTCCACCATAGGATTTAATCCTATAAAATTTGCACTGGCGCCCGCGCCCTCGTGGAGAGCACATGAGGCGCTTCCTCACTAAATCCAATAGAGCCTTGCTTTTTTATTAGATTTAAATATTTGGGAAACAAGCATATCTTTGTGAAGCAGCTTGCTCTCACAGTTTGCTAAAATGGAAAGGAAGATGATGTAGCAAGTTCACTCTCTTTCTCTCTCAATTTTCTCTTTTCATACTTAAAATAAGAAGAGAGAGAAAATGCATGAAAGAATGAGATGGGGAGAAGAGAGGCAACTATGTTAGAACAGAAAAATTATATCCAATATAATAATTCACATTCCTAGCAACCATATCTCTTTACCCATGCCTCGTTTCTTTATTAATATAAAGAAATGAGGTGTCCCTTCTAGAATGATGAATATACATTGGTATTTTAGTATATGTATCATATACATATACATGTATTTGTATCACATACAAATAACTAATGAGAGAGAGAGAGAAGATAATACTAGAATATATATATCAATATATATATTTTTTATTATTAAATCAACACATAATTTAATAATCTAGCTTTATAATAAACCAGCTAGTATTATTAAACGTCCGATTAATGTACATGTATACACGTGTTTAATCGAACTCTCGTACACATCATCACTTTTAGAAGTATATGTGTATCATATACACAATATTTTAGTATATGTATCATATACATATACATGTGTTTGTATTACATATAAATAGCAAATGTGTGAGGGAGAAAGTGAGCACAACACTAGAATGCACATCAACATATGTATTACTATTCAATCAACACTTGATTTAATAATTCGGCTTTATAATAAACCGGCTATTATTATCAAATATCCGATTAATATACATGTACCATTAAAATCTGTTCCCCGCCGAAAGGACGCGACCGGGACGTCGGGACGTCCCGGGGCTGAACTTCGAGGGAAGATGATATTTGGTGCTATCCGTCCACCTCTCCGAAGATGCCAAGTTGATTTATGGCACCATGTATCGAAGGTTTAAACGGATGCGACCAATGTAGCAGACTTCGTAAGATTCCCTCTCATTGAGGGTTTTTTTTATTGTGGGGACGCTCTTCCCTGCAGGCGCAATCCCCTGCAGTTAATTACGCTACCGCATCGCGGTAACCACTTTCTCCTTCTCCAGATGGTCACTACATGTCGTGTGTGTTTGTTTTGTTTTTGGTTTCCCGTGGATTGTATACGGAGACTAATTTATGTTGTCGTCCGTAGGGAGTGGATTAGTCCAAATCCATATTTCCTTAGATTTGGGTTTGGGGTTGGGTTTAAGGATACGTTAGTCTCGTTTGAGATTAAGATCAACTTAAACGTTTATTAAGGATACGTTAGTCTAATTTTAGACTAAGATCAACTTAACGGGATCGTTTAGATCCAACAAAAGAGCATTTGGGCTCTATTGTTTAGTTTAGGAACATTGCGGTCCATTAGTTTAAAGACATTACGGTCCAATGTTAGTTTAAGGACATCTCGGTCCATGGGCTTAAGAACCCCACAGTCCGAGGTTAAGGACATCATAGTCCATGGGCTTAAGGACCCCACAGTCCGAGGTTAAGGACATCATAGTCCATGGGTTTAAGGACCACACAGTCCATAGTTTAAAGACGTCATATTCTATAAAGTTTAATGGTATCATAGTCCATGAGTTTAAGGACCCCACAGTCCATGGAATGTTTGGTTATCGGGACCCGTCACCTCTCTGAAGACGTTGAAGGATTACAACTACAAATATCAGAGGAGTGAAGAGATGTACCCTTGAACCAATGTTGGTTGAAAGATCTATAGTCCAATTTGGGACTAAGATCTGTTAAAAGATTTATGAGAATATGAGCTCAGTTAATCTAAATGAGGGGTTTATAGCCAATTTGTGCTCGGCCCACTCAGTTAAAATATTAAACATTTTACAACGCTGAGCATTGATTTGAGTTCTGACAATGTTTTTGTCTTTTATTGAATGCTGAGCATTCATCATAGCTCTAGGGCTTTATTTATAGAACTATTTATGTTCTTTTAGCGCACACATGAGGAGCACGTGGCGCGCTTGGCGCTTTGCGCCAGTCAAAGAGCGCAGAGCGCTTCTGGGATATAGCGTACACGTGAGGAACACGTGGCGCGCTTGACGCTGAGCGCCGGTCTATGAGCGCATTGCGCTAGTTTATGAGCGCAAAGCGCTATTTGTTCAGTGGCTCATACGTGAGGAGCACGTAGTGCGCTTGGCGCTGAGCGCCAGTCCATGAGCGCAAAGCGCTATTTATTAAGTGGCGCACACGTGAGGAACACGTGGTGCGTTTGGCGCTTTACGCCAGTCAAAGAGCGCAGAAGCGCACCTGATCAATTTTATGATCTGAGAAATAAATTCTCGTTTAGAAAAGACTTTGTCTCAAGGTTCTAAAGAACAAAGTTTTTACTTTTATAGGAGATGTTTCAATCTCTTATTCCGGTGAAAGGCTTTGCCTTTATGGATCTGTGATCCTAAGAGAATTGAATTATTCTCCCCCCTTTTTGTAATAAGATGTTCATGATCTCTTTTTGTAAAATACTTTAGTCTTATAGATCTATGATTTGTGAGAAGAATTATGTTCTTCTTCTTATTTTATGATGAGATCCTTTGATCTCTTTGTGAAAGATCTTGGTCTTATAGATCTATGATCTTCAAGAAAGAAGTGAATTCTTCTTTTTATATGAGACGATTTCGTCTTTCTGTTCTTTTTTACCTTGAAGAAAAGTTCTTCTTCTACTGAGAGCTTGGCTCTTCTTTCTGAGACTTCTCAAAGTTTATGGGGGGGTCCTCTGTATATCTCTGTTTTTCTATCCCCGAGACTTGAAGTCTTGGGGCCTTTATATAGGGCGAGCTGATTTGTTCAATCAGTTAAGGAGATCTTTTCTCCAATTGATTTGGGGATTTCCCCACCGTTGGATCTTTGATCCAAGGGCTTCTGATTTACAGAAGGCAATATTCTTGTTTTTTAACAAGATTGGGAAATCTTTTCCCACACAGAATTTATTCTGTATTTTGGTGATTTTTAATCACTTTTGGATTATTAATCCAACGGTGCTCCGATTTACTGAGCAAAATGTTCTTTGTTTGGAAAGATTTTGAGGAATCTTTTCTTAACAGAATTTTATTCTGGTTAATTGATGATTTATCATATTTATTGGATTTTTGATCTGACGGTGGGGAGCTTTTAGTTCCAGCGCTAGCGCACACGTGCTTTGCACGTGGTGCGCTGCTTATAATGCTGCGCTCTTAGCGCTAGCGCACACGTGCTTTGCACGTAGTGCGCTGCTTAGGGCACAGCGCACTTGGCGCTGCTATGAAGCGTTGCTTCATTTCAAAATTTGAAATTTGAACAGAGCTTTGCTCTGATTGGGGAAAACAAATGCCCCCCACCGTTGCGCTCACGTAGCCCACAAGTGAGTGCAGCGGTGGCAACATCTGCCCCCTTGGATCAACTCAGATGTTGAAACGACATCTCAGTGCCTATAAATAGGACCCTTGGCCCTTGAGATAATTTCTGTTCATCTTCTTCCTTGTCTTTTCCTAAGAATTAATTCTCTTTTAGGGCATAGCTCTTCATCTTAAGAATTTTCTTAAGGACAGAACTCTGTCAAAATTAAGGTAAAGATTAAATATTTTAAAGGATCTTTTAATAATCTTGGGTTTCACCCATTAATAGAGCTTTACTCTTCATAGATCTTTTGATCTAAAGAAAAAACCTTCTTTCAGAGCTTTGCTCTCTTGAAATCATAGATCTAAAGAGATCTTTCTTAGGGTTTCCCAACCTATTAATGGAGCTTTTGCTCTACTGAGATCATAGATCTTCAAGAAAACCTTTGTAGGGTTTCTCAACAGAGCTTTGCTTTTGTTAGATCTTAGATCTTAAGAGATCCTTTTCAGGGTTTCTTAATCTATTAACAGAGCTTTGCTCTTTTCAAATCATATAGATTTATTAATCGTTCATAAAGAACTCTTAAGAGTTTGTTCATGGATCTTGAAGATCTCAGAATTTTAATTCATTAAAAATTTTACTTCAATTTTTTTGATGGGTTATTCCATCATTTTCACAGAGCAAGGCTATTCCCGCCAAAAATTTCTGCGCAAAAGAGTCCAAGGTATCAAATGGCAGCGATACGCTTAAGGAAATACGAACCAGTATCTTCCGGGCTGTTTTTTGACAAACTCTCGAAGTAGAAACGGATAAATTCTGATTGTATTAAAAGCGTCTCGAAAAACCCTTCGATTTGATATATTATGGGCTTCATAATTCATCCGGGATCAAAAGTTATGAGGCATTATGTGTTCACACGTGATGGGCTTTTAAGAATCCGCTGGAGGAGTTAGAAGATATAATAAAAACTTAGAAAAGACCCCAATGGGGCATCACGTGCTCACACGTGACCATGGGACACGTGCAGACACGTGATGGGCTCTTAAGGCCTCTAAAATAATGAATAGAATTAAATTCTAAAATCTGTTCCCTGATTAAAAATCAGAAGTTATCTCAATGAAATATCACGTGCTCACACGTGACCAATGGTCACGTGTTGACACGTGATGGTTAAAACAACAATATGAACAAGCGACTGTTAAAGGAACCAATTTCGGGGTTACGTGCTCACACGTGACCAAGGGTCACGTGCCAGCACGTGACAGGCTTTGAAAGCCTTACAGATTAGTAGAATTAAAATTCTAAATTTCTCTAAAAATCTTTCGAAATAGAATTAAAATTCTAAAAGCTTCTAAATCTTTCCAAATGGAAAAGGATTATGGGAACCGTTGGATTAAAGATCCAAAGATGATTAAAAATCATCAATTTATGGAAAAATCTTGGACAAGGAAAGATTTCCCTGAAAATCTCACCAGAATAACAAATAGAATATCTTTTGGATTTAAAATCCACGGTGAATAAAATTCACTGAATGATCTAAAGGCCCAGATTAATGATAAATATAAATCAAATCTCTCAACGATCAAATCAAATCTTTCAATGAGAGATTTGCTAAACAAATTGATTCTTTTCCTTCTCCTATAAATAGGAGCCAAGAAGAGAAGAGAAGGTATCAACATTTCTTGAAAAAAAAAAATCAAGAGCTTCAAACAGAGAGAACTCTGAGAAAAATTTCAAGAAGAAGGTAAAAACCTTCACGAGAGAAAAGAAATCTCTTTTGATAAATCATTGATCAATGATCTTCACATAATAAATAGTGCTTTGCACTCGTATGAACCACTGGTTCTTTAAAACAAAAAAGAAAATAAAAATAAATAAAAAAATAGTGCTTTGCACTTTTATGAACCTCTGGTTCTTGAAATAAAGAGAAAAACTCATTTTTCTTTGATCCTAATTAGATCAAAGAAAACAAATAGTGCTTTGCACTTCTGTTCTGGAATCTAAAAAGATTCTTAGTGCTTTGCACTTCCAAACTGCGCTGTTGCGCTCCTGAGAGAACGCCACATGTTAGCTGCAGAACAATTTGCGCTACGCGTCTTGAAATAGAGCTTTGCTCTCTGGAACTGGCGCACCTCACCAGAGCGCGCCACGTGTCAGCTGCAGAACAACTTGCGCTACGCGCCTTGAAATAGAGCTTTGCTATCTGGAACTGGCGCAACTCACCAGAGCGCGCCACGTGTCAGCTGCAGAACAACTTGCACTACGCGCCTTGAAATAGAGCTTTGCTCTCTGGAACTGGCGCAACTCACCAAAGCGCGCCACGTGTCAGCTGCAGAACAACTTGCGCTACGCGCCTTGAAATAGAGCTTTGCTCTCTGGAACGGGCGCAACTCACCAGAGCGCGCCACGTGTCAGCAGCGCAACAGCACAGCGCACTAGCGCAGCGCACTGCGCTGTTGCGTTTGCACTCACCAGAGCATGACACGTGTCCTCACCACAAGCGCTTGCGCTCAGTGATTGGCGCAAAGCGCCTGACAAATGCAATGCATTTTACTGAAGGGCCAGGCCTAAATCAGAGGGGCCTAGTAGGCCAAATTAAATTGCAATACAATAAAAAGGGGCAGAGCCCAAAACAAATTGATGCTTTGCATCCTTTCTGGGCAAAGCCCAAATAAAAATAAAAAGAAATGCAATGCAAAAACAAATAAAATGTTGGACATTTTCAACTAGATTTAGCCCAATCGTGGCCATAAGTCCTTAAATTAAATTGACTGAGCAAAATGGCTCTCCTAAATCAATTTACATCCGGTTCGAGGGTACATCTCCGAACTCCTTTGACATCCGTCGTTGTAATTCCTCAACGACGTCAAAGAGGTGACGGGTCCCAATGACCACACATCGATACGGACCGAAACGTCCTTAAACTAATATCGGACCGAAACGTCCGTAAACTAATATCGGACCGAAACGTCCCTAAACTAATATCGGACCGAAACGTTCTTAAACTAATATTGGACCACCACGTCCCTAAACTGGCGACGGACCACCACGTCCCTAAACTGGAACATGGACCACTATGTCCCTAAACTGGCACAATAGAGCCCAAATGCTCTTTTGTCGGATCTAAACGGTCCCGTTAAGTCGATCTTAGTCTCAAACTGGACTAACGTGTCCTTAACAAACGTTTAAGGTGATCTTAACCCCAAACACGGCTAACGTATCCTTAAACATTCAAATGGATTATAAAACCCCCAATCAACTCTGGTTCGAGGGTACATTTCCGAGCTCCTCTGATACATGTCGTTGTAATCCTTCAACGACGTCAGAGAGGTGACGAGTGCCGATGGCCATACATTAAATTAATCACTACGTTGAGTTGATCATAGTCTAAAACAGGACTAACGTATCCTTAACGAACGTTTAAGTTGATCTTAGCCGCAACGCGACTAATGCATCCTTAAACTGAAAACACCAAACCCAAATCTAAGTAAATACGGATTTGGACTAATCCACGTCCTACGGGCGACGGTATTACTCAGTCTCCGTATACAATCCACGGGCAACCACAAACAAAACAAACACCCACGACACGAAGTGAAATTCTGGAGAAGGAGAAAGTTGTTACCGCGAAGCGGTAGCGTAATTAACTGCAGGGGCCTGCGCCTGCAGGAAAGAGCGTCCCCACAATCAAAAACCCCTCTAGCGAGGGGGAATCTGACAAAGTCTGCTACATCGGCCGCATCCGTCTAAACCTTCGATACACGGTGCCATAAATCAACTTGGCATCTTCGGAGAGATGGACGGATAAAACCAAATAGCATCTGCCCCGAATCTCAGCGTCAGGCCATCGCGGTCCTGTGCGCCGTCTTTCGGAGGGGAACAGATTCTGGCACGCCCGGTGGGACCTCTTCCTCTTTCCACTCCACACTTCGTGTGTCGTGTCCGCGAACAAATCGCGGTTTGCTGTGGTTGCTTGTGGATTCAAAGTACTTAGATTTGGTGTCTTTTTCCATGCAGAAAACAGAAGATCGATGGCTTCGAACTGCACCGCCTGCAGCTGCAACTCTCGCTCCGTCATTGCTGGAGGAGTGACTTATGGGCCCCAAGCGGCCTCCCTTTTCAAGATGCCAGTGGAGCAAGTAACTCAGGCCACCGCTGGATTATTCTTCGGGACTATGCTCCCATTGATAAGCTTCAATGCCCCAATAACATCGCAAGAAGCTCCAAAGAAGCCGGTCTTTGATCGACTCGCCACTGCCGCGACCCCTCTCAACGGGTCACCCAACTTCAATACCTCAGTTTCCAACAGACTGGGCCAGAACGTCTACAAGCCCGTGATACCCGAAGCTGCCATCCCAAAGCGGATAGCTATCCCGGCTCAAGCGGAAGAAATCATTGGAAAGGCTCCTCCTTCCAAAAAGTCAGTTTTTATAAGGCTGGCCATTCCAGTTGCTGCTCCAGGCGAGGTCCTTAAAGCTGCTTCCCCTGCCCAGAGGTCTGTCTTTGACAGATTAGACATTACTTCTCAACGGGTGTCAGCCTTCGATAGGCTAGCACCAATAACAGTCTCTCCTCAAAACAGGAGACACGATGAAGTCACCCTTATAGCTGAAATAACTCCATCCGCAAGACACGCTCGACGTCGCCACTGGCGCCGAGTAAGGAAGGCTGGGGGCAACTCCCGCTCTGGGATAATTCCGCCAGCTCCAACGGTGGGGATCGATGCTGCTGTTCCAACCGGGAACAGTTTTGAATTGCTAAACAAGGTGTGCAGAAACTCTCCTACTGCAGTGCTGAAGAGAACTCCTTCACCTGTGGAGAATACTCAAGAGAAGAAGCTGGAGCAGCCTCCTCAACGGCTGTCCTCTAAAATTTACAAGGTCTGGCGACAGGTCCAGGAGTCGGTGATTGATCAAGACTATCCCCGCCGACAGAAAAAGATGAAAGTTCGGCAGGAGAAGGACTACTCTGTCAAGCCACAAAGAATGACGGCTACTTGGGTGCCCTCCACAACGGCTCCCTTAACTCCAACCACTCAAAAAAGGAGGCCGCAAAAAGCCCCTATGTCTTCGGAAAATCGCAAAAAGACCGAACACAAACGCCCCAAATCTGGGGGCATGGTGGTGCACACTGTTTATATGGCTTCTGGAAAGGAGGAAAGCCGCACTTCTACGGGCCACCGACCGCTCACCCGATCCGTGACGAAAGCCCAGGAGCAACAACAAAAGCTTCAGGAAATGATGACTACAATGGCTGCACTCACTGAGCCAAAAGAAAGCTCTGAAACGTTTTCGGATGAGCGTCAAGAACAAGAAACCGACGCTGACTTTTTACGCAGAGTCCTCGAAAAGAGGGACAAAGAAGCTGCAGAGCAAGCGGCTAATATAAAACAGATAGCGCTCCTCTTCCAAGATATGGTAGGGATGATGTTACAGCCGGAACCTCCTGCTGAAGATCCTCCGATCGTCCTTGAAGACGACAGGGGAGAAACGTCAAATCCTCCGCCGGCTCTGTCAACAGCCAAGGAGGAGGCAATCTCCAAAGTTGACCTAGACGAATATATAGCTCAGCAGATCCGGGTTCATCAGGCGAATGAAGCGGCTGGGAAAATTGTTAGAACCGGACGACCGTATCCGAGCTGGTATGACCAAATCAGTTACCCTCCAGGATATACGATCCCTAAATTCCACGTATATAAAGGGACAGGGAATCCGCATCAGCATGTCGCTCAATTCAGGGCCTTATGCGGCAATACTGGAGGCGATGACAAATTGTTGCTACGTCAATTCGTCGGCAGCTTAGCAGAAACAACCTTTGAATGGTATTCGGAGCTGCCTAACGACTCTGTCAAAACATTTGCAGAGATGGAACTGCTGTTTACGCAAAGATTCGCGAGTGCTAGTGAACGCACCCCGATAACAGCACTAATAAATGCCAGGATAAGGCCAAGCGAAACGTGGGTTCAATACGCAACACGATGGCGGAACCTATGGTCGAAATGCGAACAACGCATAGAAGAGGCACCTGCGGTAGGCATGTTTGTGGGCACTCTCGATCCGCAGGCGACCATCTCACAATTCATGATGTTCTTCAGGCCGACCACCTTCCAGGCCTTGATTGACAAATTAGCCCAAATGGACCAGATGGGCCATAGACCGTCTCCTCCAAAATCAGATTCCCGAGATGAGAAAGGAAAAGGGAAAGCGATCGTCGCCGCCAATGCTCAACAACAGTCGAGCAACTCAAAGCCGGTCGTTCGCCAAAACAACGTGCGCCCACGCCCATCCCTCGAAGAGAGGCTAGGACGTCCTTACTCGTTTCTTCAGAATAAAACGAGAAGACTGTTTGAGCTGGCAGTGCGTAACAGACTCATCAATCTGCCGAGTCCAAAGCGTCTGTCGCTGCCAGGCGATCTTAATAATCCCAATTATTGCCCTTATCACCAAACGGTAAGCCACCCGATTGAGGATTGTTTCGTCTTTAAGGGATGGATCGAGGATCAATACCAACAGGGCAAGTTTGCGCTGTCTGAGAACTGGAAGGTGAGTCCGCCACAACCGCACGCTCCGAAGAAGATAGATATGCCGGGGGCATCATGTTCATTCATGGAGAAGGACTCATAGACCGAAAAGTCAGTAAACTAGAAATTCTCCTCAAATACGGAGATGCTAGACCGAAAAATCAATAAACTAGATGTTCGCCTCAAATACGGCGACGGCGGACCGAAACGTCCTTAAACTAACAACGGACCGAGATGTCCTTAAACTAATGATGGACCGCAATGTCCTAAAACTTGCAATGGACCGAAATGTCCTTAAACTAATAGCGGACCGAAATGTCTTTAAACTAATAGCAGACCGAAACGTCTTTAAACTAATACCGCAGCATCCTTAGGCTGACGAGATAAAAAAAAAATTATAAAAAAAAAACAAAAAAAAAACGGTATCTCCATAAGCAAAAAGGGCACGGATGAAAACCCGAAAGGGCTCCGTGAGTAAAAACAGCAGAACTACCGGTGAGTGTTCGTGAAAACCCGAAAGGGCGCGACCTCGTAAAAAAAAAAGAGAAGAAAAAGAAAATAAAAAGAATAAAAAAAAAACAAAAAAAAACGGTATGTCCATAAGCAAAACGGGCACGGATGAAAACCCGAGAGGGCTCCGTGAGTAAAAACAGCAGGACTACCGGCGAGTGTTTGTGAAAATCCGAAAGGGCGCAACCTCGTTAAGAAACACTTGTAGGGTCCTCTCGACCCTATAAGGAGAAACCACCCGCGTGAGATCCTTACGACTCACAAGGGAACAACACACTTAGGAATCCCTACGATTCCTAAGGAGAAAATACACTTGCGAGATCCTCACGACTCGTAAGGAGAACGCTCTTATGGGACCCTCACGGCTCGTAAGATTTGAAAGTCTTAAGTTACAGAGGCCTAAACCTGTGCTTAAGCAACCCCCACAACTTTCGATATTGCCCTACAAGTGGTCCTATATTGGCCCTTGTATACAATCCACGGGCGCGAATAAATATTTCCCTGACTAAGTTCCATCCGAGACTAGGGATATGTTTGTATGGTGAACAACCCTTGTAAATCCTCTCGATTTACAAGGAGAAAATTCTCCTGTAGGATCCTTACGACTTACAAGAGAACATGCACTTAGGAATCCTCACGATTCCTAAGGAGAAAACACAACTACAAGATCCTCACGACTTGTAGGAAGAAATACCTTTGTGAGATCCTTACGGCTCATGAAGTCAAAAGCCTTAGCCGACAGGATCCTTAACCCTGTTTACTAAGCCATCTTTGTTCAACATCGACAGAGGCAAGTGATGATTCGCTCCTGGCAATATCCCAGTTGTAGCGATACTGATGCCTAAACTGGTATCAAATTCCAAGCCCTTTCAAGGCAGATGATGATTCGCTCCTGGCAATATCCCAGTTGTAGCGATACTGATGCCTAAATCGGTATCAAATTCCAAGTCCTTTCATGGCAGATGATGATTCGCTCCTGGCAATATTCCGGTTGTAGCGATGCTGATGCTGAGATTGGCACCAGATTCCAAGTTCTACACTCGCGATAAAAATCAGCGAGCTGAAAATGCATATTAAATAGCCGAAATGATTGGTCAACTCGCAAAAAAAAAAAAAAACAGCGAGTAAAATATATATATATATATATAGCCGAAATGATTGGGCAACTCGCAATAAAAAGCAGCGAGTAAAAATAAAATAAACAGCCGAAATGATTGAGCAACTCGCAATAAAAAGCAGCGAGTAAAAATAAAATAAATAGCCAAAATGATTAGGCAACTCGCAATAAAAAGCAGCGAGTAAAAAGAAAAAATAGCCGAAATGATTGGGCACCGCGAAAAATAGCCGAAATGATTGGGCAATCGCGATTTTCGCGATATAAAAAGCTGAAATGATAAAGCATCGCGGAAAGAATAAAAAAAAATGAAAGAATGAAACTTTTTGCCCCACAGGTGAAATTACATCGATCCCTGTATACAGTTCAGGGGCACAGATAAAAAGGGAACCATACCTTCCCGATAGGCTCCATCAGAAAGCGAAGTCAAATCTTGACGGTTCATAGACAACCTAGAGACCATCTCGACATTTGCCGCAATATTACAGGCACGATGTCAACAAATGAGGCAAACAAAGATCTTGAGCTTCAGGGTCTCGACGTCAACATCGACAACTTAGAGATCACCAACAGCGTTCCTCCGCAGTCCAGCCGGAGGCAGATGCAACGTCAACAAAAGACCTCACGGTCGGAAACAAAGCGGAGTAACGGCAAAATCCCAACTCCACCTTAGCATTCGTCTCGTTACAGCAGACGAGTTGTCACCCCAGCGTTCTTCCTCCAGCAGGGATTCGGACGTAACAAAGCAAACGAAGCGAAGGCCACGTTCCTAGCTTCAACGTCTTTACGGTAACTCACATAAAATCGGAAAGACAATCGGAGATCATCTCACATAAAGTGGTCACCTCCTCGACGTTCGTTTCGATACAGCAGACGAGTTGTCACCCCAGCGTTCTTTCTCCAGCAGGGATTCGGACGTGACAAAGCAAACGAAGCGAAGGACACATTCCTAGCTTCAACGTCTTTACGGTAACTCACATAAAACCGGAAAGACAATCGGAGATCATCTCACATGAAGTGGTCACCTCCTCGACGTTCGTTTCGATACAGCAGACGAAATGTCAACCCCAGCATTCTTCCTCCAACAGGATTTCGACACACCAAAACAAACGAAGTGAAGGCCACATTCCTAGCTTCGACGTCTTGACGGTAACTCATATAAAACCGGAAAGACAATCGGAGATCATCTCGCACCAGCACAAAATGGTCACCACCTTGACGTCCGTCTCGATACAGCAGACGAGATGTCACCCCAACGTTCGTCTCGACACAGCAGACGTAACGTCATCAAACAAACGGAGCCACGGCAAAATCCCTAGTTCCCACCGCGACATTCGTCTCGATACAGAGGACGCAATGCCAGCAAACGAAGCGAAGGCTAAATTCCTAGCTTCAGGGTCTTAACGGCAAGTCATATAAAACCGGAAAGACAATTGGAGATCATCTCGCACCAGTGTGGAGTGGTCACCACTTCAACGTCCGTCTCGATACAGCAGACGAGATGTCACCCCAACGTTCGTCTCGACACAGCAGACGTAACGTCATCAAACAAACGGAGCCACGGCAAAATCCCTAGTTCCAAACCTCGGCGGTTCACCAGTAACCTAGAGACAACCACGACATTCGTCTCGATACAGAGGACGCAATGCCAGCAAACGAAGCGAAGGCTAAATTCCTAGCTTCAGGGTCTTAACGGCAAGTCATATAAAACCGGAAAGACAATCGGAGATCATCTCGCACCAGTGTGGAGTGGTCACCACTTCGACGTCCGTCTCGATACAGCAGACGAGATGTCACCCCAACGTTCGTCTCGACACAGCAGACGTAACGTCATCAAACAAACGGAGCCACGGCAAAATCCCTAGTTCCCACCGCAACATTCGTCTCGATACAGCAGACGCAATGCCAGCAAACGAAGCAAAGGCCAAATTCCTAGCTTCAGGGTCTTAACGGCAACTCATATAAAGCCCGAAAGACTATCGGAGATCATCCCCACACCAGCGCGGAGTGGTTATGACTCATCGGGACTCTCCAAAATGAGCCTAACCTCAAGTAAAAAGCGGCATGGCAAATTCCTAGCGCTTGCTCTTCTGACGGTCAAACTGCCAAGGAGGATTGCTTGAAGACGTCTTGTCCAGCCCCCGAAGGGATCAGAGACACGGCAGTCGCGGGGCTACTCGAACAGCACGATTGCCTATCGAGGACTATATCAGCTTATGCGACGGTACGATGGCCAAAACCCTAAGTACCACCAACCTTAACGGGCTTCTGTCGTAAAGAGCAGAGGTTAAATGCGACGTTAAGATGTTCTTGCGAGATCTGCTCGATCCGTTTCGACTCGTGAGGAAATTGATGTCTTTGCGAGATTTTCTCGATTCGTCTCGACTCGTGAGATAAAGCCTTAGGCAGTAGGGATTAAAAAACCTGTTTCCTAAGCACTGGGACCCTGCAAGTCGGCCCAAAACGGTCTCTTGCATACTATCCACGGGTCACACTCTCCAAAGTCGAATCTCGATAAGGAGGGAAACAACCGCTTACGGGTCCTCTCGACTCGTAAGAGGGAAAACTCTCTTATAGGATCCTTACGACTTATAAGAGAAAACACACTTAGGAATTCTCACGATTCCCAAGGAGAAAATACACCTACGAGATCCTCACGACTCGTAGGGAGAAAAGTCTTTATGAGACCCTCACGGCTCGTAAAGTTGAAAAGCCTTAGGTGGCAGATCCTACCCCTGTCTCCTAAGCCATCACTGCCCTGCAAAGAAGTCAAGATGGGCCGACCATCTATGGGCCACACTTGCCAAAGCTACATGCCACTGAAATGGAGAACTTACTCATAAGCGTATGAACTACTCCACGCCAGAGTGAGACAAAAAAAGAAATAGAAGGATGCGGCTCATGGAGTTAAGGGTTGGAACTATATCCCTTAAGAGTTGAGATTTGAGTCAATGATAAATGACGACGCTTGTGTCCGCTCGTTATCTTCTCAGATCAAGATTCTGAAAGTGATACATCAACCCAAAACTGGTCATACGCCATGCATAACTCTGCATAACTCTGCGCTACTTCACCCACGTACATACTTACGTGGGCAAAGTAGTGGGGGGCATTTGTTCCCGCCAAAAATTTCTACGCAAAAGAGTCCAAGGTATCAAATGGCAGCGATACGCTTAAGGAAATACGAACCAGTATCTTCCGGGCTGTTTTTTGACAAACTCTCAAAGGAGAAACGGATAAATTCTGATTGTATTGAAAGCGTCTCGAAAAACCCTTCGATTTGATATATTATGGGCTTCATAATTCATCCGGGATCAAAAGTTATGAGGCATTATGTGTTCACACGTGATGGGCTTTTAAGAATCCGCTGGAGGAGTTAGAAGATATAATAAAAACTTAGAAAAGACCCCAATGGGGCATCACGTGCTCACACGTGACCATGGGACACGTGCAGACACGTGATGGGCTCTTAAGGCCTCTAAAATAATGAATAGAATTAAATTCTAAAATCTGTTCCCTGATTAAAAATCAGAAGTTATCTCAATGAAATATCACGTGCTCACACGTGACCAATGGTCACGTGTTGACACGTGATGGTTAAAACAACAATATGAACAAGCGACTGTTAAAGGAACCAATTTCGGGGTTACGTGCTCACACGTGACCAAGGGTCACGTGCCAGCACGTGACAGGCTTTGAAAGCATTACAGATTAGTAGAATTAAAATTCTAAATTTCTCTAAAAATCTTTCGAAATAGAATTAAAATTCTAAAAGCTTCTAAATCTTTCCAAATGGAAAAGGATTATGGGAACCGTTGGATTAAAGATCCAAAGATGATTAAAAATCATCAATTTATGGAAAAATCTTGGACAAGGAAAGATTTCCCTGAAAATCTCACCAGAATAACAAATAGAATATCTTTTGGATTTAAAATCCACGGTGAATAAAATTCACTGAATGATCTAAAGGCCCAGATTAATGATAAATATAAATCAAATCTCTCAACGATCAAATCAAATCTTTCAATGAGAGATTTGCTAAACAAATTGATTCTTTTCCTTCTCCTATAAATAGGAGCCAAGAAGAGAAGAGAAGGCATCAACATTTCTTGAAAAAAAAAATCAAGAGCTTCAAACAGAGAGAACTCTGAGAAAAATTTCAAGAAGAAGGTAAAAACCTTCAAGAGAGAAAAGAAACCTCTTTTGATAAATCATTGATCAATGATCTTCACATAATAAATAGTGCTTTGCACTCGTATGAACCACTGGTTCTTTAAAACAAAAAAGAAAATAAAAATAAATAAAAAATAGTGCTTTGCACTTTTATGAACCTCTGGTTCTTGAAATAAAGAGAAAAACTCATTTTTCTTTGATCCTAATTAGATCAAAGAAAACAAATAGTGCTTTGCACTTCTGTTCTGGAATCTAAAAAGATTCTTAGTGCTTTGCACTTCCAAACTGCGCTGTTGCGCTCCTGAGAGAACGCCACGTGTTAGCTGCAGAACAATTTGCGCTACGCGCCTTGAAATAGAGCTTTGCTCTCTGGAACTGGCGCAACTCACCAGAGCGCGCCACGTGTCAGCTGCAGAACAACTTGCGCTACGCGCCTTGAAATAGAGTTTTGCTCTCTGAAACTGGCGCAACTCACCAGAGCGCGCCACGTGTCAGCTGCAGAACAACTTGCGCTACGCGCCTTGAAATAGAGCTTTGCTCTCTGGAACTGGCGCAACTCACCAAAGCGCGCCACGTGTCAGCTGCAGAACAACTTGCGCTACGCGCCTTGAAATAGAGCTTTGCTCTCTGGAACGGGCGCAACTCACCAGAGCGCGCCACGTGTCAGCAGCGCAACAGCACAGCGCACTAGCGCAGCGCACTGCGCTGTTGCGTTTGCACTCACCAGAGCATGACACGTGTCCTCACCACAAGCGCTTGCGCTCAGTGATTGGCGCAAAGCGCCTGACAAATGCAATGCATTTTACTGAAGGGCCAGGCCCAAATCAGAGGGGCCTAGTAGGCCAAATTAAATTGCAATACAATAAAAGGGGGCAGAGCCCAAAACAAATTGATGCTTTGCATCCTTTCTGGGCAAAGCCCAAATAAAAATAAAAAGAAATGCAATGCAAAAACAAATAAAATGTTGGACATTTTCAACTAGACTTAGCCCAATCGTGGCCATAAGTCCTTAAATTAAATTGACTGAGCAAAATGGCTCTCCTAAATCAATTTACATCCGGTTCGAGGGTACATCTCCGAACTCCTTTGACATCCGTCGTTGTAATTCCTCAACGACGTCAAAGAGGTGACGGGTCCCAACGACCACACATCGATACGGACCGAAACGTCCTTAAACTAATATCGGACCGAAACGTCCCTAAACTAATATCGGACCGAAACGTCCTTAAACTAATATTGGACCACCACGTCCCTAAACTGGCGACGGACCACCACGTCCCTAAACTGGAACATGGACCACAATGTCCCTATACTGGCACAATAGAGCCCAAATGCTCTTTTGTCGGATCTAAACGGTCCTGTTAAGTCGATCTTAGTCTCAAACTGGACTAACGTGTCCTTAACAAACGTTTAAGGTGATCTTAACCCCAAACACGGCTAACGTATCCTTAAACATTCAAATGGATTATAAAACCCCCAATCAACTCTGGTTCGAGGGTACATTTCCGAGCTCCTCTGATACATGTCGTTGTAATCCTTCAACGACGTCAGAGAGGTGACGAGTCCCGATGGCCATACATTAAATTAATCACTACGTTGAGTTGATCATAGTCTAAAACAGGACTAATGTATCCTTAACGAACGTTTAAGTTGATCTTAGCCGCAACGCGACTAATGCATCCTTAAACTGAAAACACCAAACCCAAATCTAAGTAAATACGGATTTGGACTAATCCACGTCCTACGGGCGACGGTATTACTCAGTCTCCGTATACAATCCACGGGCAACCACAAACAAAACAAACACCCACGACACGAAGTGAAATTCTGGAGAAGGAGAAAGTTGTTACCGCGAAGCGGTAGCGTAATTAACTGCAGGGGCCTGCGCCTGCAGGAAAGAGCGTCCCCACAATCAAAAACCCCTCTAGCGAGGGGGAATCTGACAAAGTCTGCTACATCGGCCGCATCCGTCTAAACCTTCGATACACGGTGCCATAAATCAACTTGGCATCTTCGGAGAGGTGGACGGATAAAACCAAATAGTATCTGCCCCGAATCTCAGCGTCAGGCCATCGCGGTCCTGTGCGCCGTCTTTCGGAGGGGAACAAAGGCTCTTAGAATTTTCTTGGGGAATTTTGTTCCTTCATCATTAGAATCTGACAAATGTCATTCTATCACAGAGCACTGCTCTCAAGGGGAGATTTACTCCTCTGCCCGAGGGGTTCTCATTGAATGAGAATCTTTTGAGGATTTCCTCATTTAATGACAGTCTCATCAAATGATGAGACTGTTTTATTAATGATAAACTGTCATCTAGATTATGTGGGTCCCCTTTGGTCCATTTTCACTGCATTGCAGTGAGGTACGAATTTAAAGTACCTAGTGATAGAACTTAAACTGTAGCAATGGCGGCTGAAAATTTGTTCTTTTCCGCGCAGGTAGTATGTCTTTCGACACTTCCTTCCCGTTCGTCCGTTCGGAAGGCGGATTCCCCGAAGCGCCAGTAGACCGGGAAGTTTTTGCACTGATCAAAGACCATGACCCGGAGCATAAGAATCTTCATTAATGGGGAACATGGTACAACTAAATCATCAGGGGTCGGCGGATCTTTTCTTGCGCAGTACCCTCGGAGCCCATTTCGGCGATCTCTTACGCCGACCCACCCCTGGTGAACTATGCCGTGGAGGAGGTTAATTGGACTTCAGATGGTCTCCTTCAGCCTTATTTGGCTGCGATACCCGTACAGCCTCCAATGGCGTTCGATATCCTAGGGCGGCGTATATGCCAGGGTGGGTTGCGCCCTTGGGGACAGTCATACAACATAGGCTTGACTCTCCGTCACCCATCCGGATATTTGCAGTGGGCCCGGTACATTCTGTTCGCCAAGAGGTTGCAGCTGCTGAGGCTCAGGTTGTATCCCGCGGTTTACATTTCTCTCTTTCAGTAATCCAGGCCTCTTACATAGTGGGTAAAAGCCTTTTTGGAACAATGGAACGTTCCAACTCACACCTTCCTTTTGTTGGATCGGGAAGTCTCCATCTCTTTAGAGGAGTTCGCGGAGATCTCTGGCTTGCCTGTTAGAAGGGAGCATTATGAGGAACTAATTCCTCATGATGAGTATGTCTTTGCCGCCAAGTCGGTGATGATGGGCCTTACCCCGGACAACGCCATTCAACATCAATCACCAAGTTTGATTAAGGTGTTGAATATCTACGAGGGCCTATTTCTCGAGTCTGGGAGTCGTGGGGTTAATTTTACGAATTTTATCGCTCGTTTTCTCCGCTCAAAGGTATTGTCGAAGGAAGCCGCGAAGTTCGCCAAACTTGACGATCCTTTCGGCTTAGGTTTGGGCAACCTGCCGACGGCGAAGGCGGATCAGAAAAGTTTCTTTCTCCCCGACACCCCGGTCGTCCCTTTTGCAGAGCTCGCAGCTTCTGGGATCGACGAAGAAATGTTCTTTTTGGGGTTTCTCGGGCTATGGCTGAGCTGGTTTGCGCTTCCGATGCACCCTCGCCGTATGAGGCCGTCCGTCTTCTACCCAGCGCATCAAATGGTTATTGGGATGAATGTGGCCGTCGGGATGGCTGGGTTAGCCCATTTGTATCACGGCCTTAGCGTAGCGGCATATACTACTCAACCGGGGGTGCAGCCCGTGAACTTCTAAATGCATTACTTCACCTCGTGGCTCGAGTTGCATGTGCTTGGCGCCTTTGGAATTCACAAAAGGCCCTTTTTTTATGAAAGATATAACTTTCCTCGACTGCTGCGGCTGGTTGACGCTTCTATTTTGGAACCGACTCCACGAGAGGCTCGGGGCTTACTCCTTCGCCCGTGTACCATCGGGGATGGCATGGCCTTTGTTGACAAGGTCTTAAATATTGGCAAAGAATCCGCGAAGGCGGTGCAGCCGCTGTGGGACACCTTTAAAGATGGCGCCTCTACCTTGAAAGCTCGGGAGATTCTCCACCTATATTCGATCAGGCCGGGCTTTCTGGTGTTTAGGCAGAATGATGCGGCGTTGTTTATGAGATGCAACCCACATCGTTTTGCCCAACAATCTAGCTACAATCAGGGTGTTCCGCTTAAGGCCTTTCTAGCTGAGCCGCCCGCCACAGAAGAAGGCATCTGCAGCGCGCTACACCATTTCATGAGGCTCAACACCGGTTCCAACTTTTATATCAGTGAGACAAGCTGCGTCCTAAAGGTATTGAACGTGTACGTGGCGTGGTACCAGCATGCAATGGGTGCTATCATCAGGGAGGAAAAGAAGTTGTTGCTCGATCGTAAGGGTGCAGCCCCTACTGGTAATCTAGCTATTCCTTTGAAGCAACAGACCGTCGTTCATCCTCCTTTGAGAGAGGTTGATGCGGTTGTGGTCCCGCGTGTGATGCCTGAACTGCCGCTACCCCGTGCTCCTGTGAAAGCGGTGACTGTGGTATCTCCCGAATCTGGCGTGGGTTCAGATATCGGGACTCATCGTCCAAAGGTGCCCACTAAGCGTAAGCTTATGCTGGCGGCTATGGGCACTTGCTCGCAGAAGAAGAAGAAATCGATTCTTTTTGCGGACGTTGTACTCGTCCAGGAGCCCCATGCTTCTTATAGCGAGGGCCTGAGTGAATATGGGACCAACGAGGGTCTATTTATGGCGCCGGATGATACTGATCTAAAGGCTGACGTTGCAGCTTCCGAGCGACTAGCTAGCCATAAAGCAGGACTGGTCATTCTCGCTGAATCAGGTAGTCTTCAGCCGTATCTTTTTGTCATTGCATTACATTTTTATTATCGTGTTTTGACTGACACTTTTTCTTCAACAGGCATTTCCACTGAAGAGGCTCTCGCGGCTTCCCTCAAGACTTTTGAGGAGGAAGAGAGGCTTCGCGCTTCGTTAGACCTTGGTATATTTCGGTTCATTATGCCCTTATTCCCTTTTCCTTCATGAATAGTCTGAACCTTTTTTCATCTTATCGCAGGGACAAGTTATCCCAAGTTATCCCAAGTATCGTGCCGATTTCGCAGGGTGGTGCGGAGATGCTTCCAAGGCCGACTACCGAAGTGCCAGCTTCCCCAGTATTGCCAAAAAAGGCTTCACTTAAGCAACCGATGACGGACGCCATAATGGCTCCAGAGGTAGCTCCTGGCGCGGACGATGACGTCTCCTTGACGGAGGTTCTAAGAAGATCAGCTCTCACGGCCCAGGCGGAAAGGAAGTGCAGGAGGCATGCAGCAAGAGAACGTAACGCCGCCTTGGCCGTAGGTGTAGGCTCGAGCGCTGCTTCCCCTGTACCTGCTTCTTCAGAGGCTGCTTCGGCCGCCTTGTCTACCGCTCATAGACAGGCGGTATGCGCTGCTCGGGAAGCGATTGAAAAGCCGTCCCATGGTAACGTAACACTGGGTCGTTTTGTCAGAATTTGATCTTCAGATTCTTATATATCTTACCCTGCAGGGCTAAGTCCTGGTGAGGAGGTGGCGAGTGAGATGACAGCAACCACTGAGCCCGAAGCGGCTACTCTTTCCCAGGAGTTCGGGACTGCTCCAATTGCCGCTCTTTCCCCCTGCGATTCCCTGCCATCGCCTGGCATCGCGAGTGTCACGACGGCTCTCATGGAATCAGGGGACGAAGCTACAGGCAGCGAAACCATCCCCCCGATTGAGATCGAAGAAGTCGTGATGCTTGGTGATGCTCCCGTCACAGTTCTGGCTGATGACCTATCTGGCAGGTTTAGGGTCGCTGCATTCCTTTCGTTTTGCAATCCCTTCTGATGACATTTTGTTCCTTTCGAATGTAGGTGTGGCGAGCCCTGAGGTTGTGATACTTGAAGAAGCACCACCAGTTGCCGCTCTGATGGTCGTTGCCCCTTCGTCCCCCCTTATATCTTCTCAACTGCTGGAAGGTATGGGTTTGCAATTAATTTAAATCGGGGACAACATCTTTCGTGTACTGACCATGTATCATCGTAATCTTGCAGGAGTTCTCTTTGATCATCTGTATCAAGTGCCGAACCCGCACTTCCCTTTCCAGTCTGAGATTAGCCTGCCCGCTGGTGTCGGTGAGTATCTTTTCTAACCGACGTCTTTTCTTTTCTTTAACGGGTAGCCATGTCATTGTTAATTCTTCTTTGCATTACTTGTAACCTTACAAATTGAAGGAGGGGACGAGGGTATTGTCGCGCCACCGGTACTCCCAGCTCTGCCCCCTGTTGCAGCCGGTATAGTAAACTTTATTGTTCGTGTATCTTCTTCATTTCTTGAGTCGTCATCTGACTGTGATTTGTTTTGCAACGGTCGCACAAACTCCAGCTCTGTTCGAGTCTTGCATCATAATGCCGGCAGGGCCCTTTTCCAGACGTCCATCTTCAAAAGGCGCTGTGACCAGTCTGCGTATGCTGAGTGAATACATCGAGGAGCTTGGCGTAGAGGCCCCTACATTCGCTGCAGATTTTGCTGTCGAGGTTAATCCAATGCTGGCGACGCTTTTGAACTTCCATAACGAAGGCGTCGTTGAGTCTTGGGTTAACCACTGCAGGAAGATTGAGACCTGCCTGCATGAGCTTGAGCTTAGGCGTCCTGCTCCTGAGATGTTGGCTTTGAACTCCCAGCGGGATGAATGGGTTGAGCAGAGCGTGTCCTTCCCGCGCCATTTGAACAAGAAGCAACCTTGAGGTGGAAGGAACGCGAGGAGGCTTCGGGTGAGTCTGCCCGGCTGCGCGCCCAAGTTGAAGCGAATGCCGTGCAACTGAGAGCCATCTTTGACAATTTGCAGCGATGCATTTCGGACGGGCCGGCATTAAGGCGGAAGCTCGACTCTATTGAGCGGGTTATGCAGAGTCGCGAAACTACCCAATAGGAAATCAATGAGAAGGTTCCATCGTGCTTGCAGCAAAGGGCTCGAATTGAAGCAGAGCTGGCCGCGGCGGCCGATCATGAGAAGGCGTTGAGAGGCGTGCGCGAGCAGCTAGCTGATTTATTGAAGACGCTTCCTTCTCAGTAACTGTTTTGTATAGATTAAAAACTTGTAATCTTTGAATAACATGTATCCATTTTTTTATATTCTTTCATATGATTCAACTTGTACTCGATTGAATTCATGAATAAAAGATACACATTTTTTGTTCTATTGTTGCTTTCTTCTCTTTGCCGTGTCATCGCCATGTGATTTTAGCAAGTGTAGCCTGTAGATAGTACGTGACGGTCCATCTTGGACTCTTTGCAGGGTAACGATGGCTTAGGAAACAGGTTCAGGTCTGTTGCCTATGATTTTTCAATTTTATGAGCCGTGAAGGTCTCATAGAGAAGTTTCTCCCTACAGGTCGAGAGGATCCCGTAGGTGTGTTTTCTCCTTAGGAATCGTGAGGATTCCTAAGTGTATTTTCCCTTGAGAGTCGTAAGGATCTCCTGATTGATACGAAAAACTGTGTTTGTAGTTAACCGCAATCAGAACGGTGTCGCGCGTAGCTAGACCGAGATGAGTACGGGTCGTCCTCTGGGAAATGTTGAATCTTTTATTCTTACTTTAGATGTGTTGAAAAAGAGAGGAGGGATAAAGAATGGTTGTAGAATGGTTGTAGGATCTAGATCTACGTTAAACACGGATGCAAAATATAGATCTAGATTAACTACAGATGTAAGTTTATATAAGAAGAGGGCTTGTAGGGTTCATTAGGATTTAGTAGTTATGGATGATTAATTAAAAATTACTCTTTCTATCCTTTAATAGATTTAAAACTAGAACGACGGTGATGCATGTAGATTAGGGTTTCTGGAGGGAAAAGGAATCCCACTCTTAACCCCTATCTCGACATGGAACTCCGTTCATATCCAGCCTTTACCAAAACAATCATTAATCTAATCTCTAATCGCGGTCGAGACAACAATGAATTGGTAGCGCGCCCGATTAGGATGTTAATGATTCTTTTGATAAAGTTTATAAACTTTATAGGACGTAAAAAGAGTTTAGGTATTTTCATCATCCATTAACCTACCCTAATCCTACGAACCCTAACAAGCGGAGAATTACTCGTGCATGTTGGGAGAAAAAGAGATGGAGAGAAAATGCATAATTAAACTACGAAGAAATAAAATAAGAAAAAGAACTACCTTTATTAATCAACCAAACTCATTACACTTTGTTTTCCTTAGAAAATGATTACAAATACTAGTTTTGCTTCTCGATCTCTTCTAAGGAGGTAGATGAACCGTTGATGATCAGCCTGGATGCGTGAGCCGTCTTGGACTTCATGATCGCTTCGACTTGATGATTTTTCCAAGAGGCTCTCGGTCCTTATTTATACTCCAAAAGCCAGAACCCTAGCTTCCAAATTTTGAAGCCATCTGTTAAGATTTCACCAGAAAAATCCCTGCTCCTAAATCTTCTTCTACGCGGAGGATCCGCGGTCAACAGGGAGGTTTGACCGCGGATCCGCGGTCTTGTATGTTGATCGTTGGTTTTGGTATTTTGAGATTTTCTCCTTGTGACATGTGGCGATCTCTGAAACCTTTGGAAATTGGAAATCTTTTCTTTACTTCTGCCAGACTTGATTTCTTAGTTTGCTTCTTAATTAGGCAGGTTTGCTCTTAACAACTTTGATTCCCTTGATTTTTATCCCTGAAAAATTCTGCACAATCTCAACAAATAATATTAATTGGGTTTTGTTTTATTGAGATATTATTTTTACCATTAAGATTTGGTCAATGGTATTTTTGCATACATTTTCCTACCAAATGTTAATTATAATATATCAACACATGAAAAATAGTATTTTTACAGATAAACCCTCATATGTATGATATATTATAATAAAGACCTTTTCTTATATAGAAATAGTAGGAAAAATGTAATAACAAATGTGCAGTTTTATCAACTGAACAAATACCCACAACCTTATCTTTGATCGTCCCGAGCAAACTAGTTTATTCAAGAGAAAGAGAAAAAGAAAGAAGAAAACTAAGCACACTTTCGTAGGCAAACACGATTGCACTGAGCACGTGCAACAAGCCGTTAAACCTCTAGGTGTCCCTAGTAGGAGGAGTGTTGTCTCCTGAGGGTTTTCAGCGGATTACACCCACAAAATCCTACAACAAAAGAAAGATGGTGAAATTTACATATAAAGATAAGAACCATAAAATAAAGACTTTGAAAATAAGAGTTTCCAACTACACTAGCTTTTCAGTTGTCATGAGCCCTATCTTAATAGTCATGAAAAGGTGTTAGAAATCACATTATCCCTCAATAAAACATCGTCTTTATTCTTCATTCCTACTTTTCATCCAAACATCGATCATATAACCCTACGTGTGTGTAATAGACATCCCTACACTCGGAGAATTCAATTCAAGCTATCATACTCTTGTCCATCTACCTCAGTACTTTTTAACTTGATGAATATTTATGGATTTGCTCACACATTTTCATGCGACCGTTAATAATTCTTGAGGTACGAACCGACCGATTACTTATGTGCTTGCTGATTAGGTGATAGTATTTTCCTCGTCTTGCACCACCTAAGGCTTAGCAGTGACTCCCAAACCAGTTGGTCTAAGGCACTAGGTGATGAAGCACCCTCGCTATATTTTTTTTATTGCTGTCTTGGCGATAACAAAACCAGTGTTCATTTTTTTTCTTTTCACCATTTTTATATTTTCTTCATTTTTTTATTTCCTTCATACTTTGGCTTTTAGACAAGAGCATTTCAAGGTATCCTCTACTATCCCAAGTTTCAAGACGTGTGTAAGTGCATATAGTAGGGTATCAATATTCAAATGTTTGGCTTCCAGAATAGAAACTATTTTTCAGACTTATTTTTATCCTCAGATTAGTGACCTCCTTCATCTTACTAACCCTTGGGACAACAGCTCATAACTACTTATTACTAGTTCGTTTAAGAAAACTTCTAATTTTCTTAAACTATTCCTATTTTTTGGATGTAATTTTTCACTTTCTACTCTTTTGTTATATAAAAAAAATTGAATGCCCAGTGTCAAAGATAATTTTGTGAATACAAACCTCCCCCCAAACCTGTTTTCAGCAGTGTCCTCACTGATGTTGCTTTTTGAGAGTATGGACCTGTATACTAGGGGAGAGACATAAGGGGTAAAATAATTGTTAAATGAAAACTACCCCCAAACTTGATCTTTGGCACGCACAGATATTCAGTTAAATCCATTTTTACTCATCTCCATTCTTAAAATGAGAAAATGTTACCAAAACATGGAGGTGAGGTGGAGGAAATTTAGTTTTGATAAAGCGGCTCCTGTAAAAACAGGAGCTCCTCCGCGGGGTCAGCAGAGAAATACGGTTTTAATCTATGCCCATTTACTTTAAAAATTGAACCGTTTTTCAAATTTTCAACTTCTACTGCCCCGTGCGGGTGTACATACCGCACTACAAAAGGTCCTTTCCAACGAGATTTAAGCTTACCCGGATGAAGATGGAGACGGGAATCGTAAAGAAGGACTTATTGCGCCGATGTGAAGGATTTTCTATAAAGATTTGTATCGTGGAACACTTTAGTCATGTTCTTTACAAGCACCGCATTATCGTAAGCTTCATCACGGAGTTCGCTTAGCTCATTCAATTGCAGCTTCCAATAGCTGCCTGCATGATCAAAATCGAAGTTAAGCTCTTTAATAGCCCACATTGCTTTATGTTCGATCTCGACAGGAAGGTGGCATGCCTTTCCAAACACTAGTCGGTATGGAGACATACCAAGATCGGTCTTATAAGCGGTGCGGAATGCTAAAGAGTATCCGTCAATTTGGTTGACCAATTTTTACGGTTTTTAGAAACTGTCTTCTCCAAAATTTGTTTGATCTGCCTATTTGAGATCTCAGCCTGCCCGCTTGTTTAGGGATGATAGGGCATAGAAAGCTTGTGAGTGATTGAATATTTCCGCATCAAGGCCTCGAAAGACCGATTACAGAAATGTGTCCCGTTGTCGCTAATTATAGCGCGACGGTGTCCGAATCGCGAAAAGATATTTTCTTTAAGGAACTTAATGACAACTTTGTTGTCATTAGTGCGACACGGTATAGCTTCCACCCATTTCGAGACATAATCAACCGCTAACAAGATATATAAATTCCCAAAAGAGTTGGGAAAGGGGCCCATAAAATCAATACCCCAAACATCGAATATTTCCACAACCAATATAGGTTGGAGCGGCATCTCGTTTCTTCGTGAAATCCAACCCAAATACTGACATCGCGGACAAGTTTTGCAATGTTCATATGCATCTTTAAATAATGTTGGCCAATAAAGGCCACATTGCAAAACTTTCTCCACCGTTTTTCGAGGACCAAAATGGCCGCCGCATGCCTGATCATGACAAAATGATAACACACTCTTGAATTCATCGTTAGGGATACACCTGCGAATAATTTGATCGGAACAATACTTAAACAGATAAGGTTCATCCCAGTAAAAATATTTTACTTGGGATAGAAATCAAAGTTTGTCTTGTTTCGACCAATCGCTAGGAATAAGTACCGTCGCAAGATAGTTCACGATATCCACGAACCAAGGTTCGTAGAATACAGTCAAGAGATGTTCGTCAGGAAATGAGTCATTTATCGGCACGGTCAAAGTTGGTGAAGCAGTCATGCGTGAAAGATGGTCGGCTATAACGTTTTCGCATCCACTCTTGTCTCGGATGACAAGATCAAATTCTTGTAACAATAAGATCCAACGTATTAGCCTGGCCTTCGCATCCTTCTTCGATAAAAGATGTCGTGGGGCGGAGTGATCTGTGTAAACCACAATTGGCGAGCCAATCAAGTAGGGCCTGAATTTCTCTAATGCAAATACAACGGCCAAGAGTTCTTTCTCGATAGTTGTGTAATTTATTTGTGCATCATTCAAGGTCCTACTTGCATAGTAAATTACATGTGGCATCTTATCAATATGCTGTCCTAAGACAGCACCAATAGCAAAATCTGATGCATCACACATAAGCTCGAACGGGTGGTTCTAATCCGGAGATGATAGAACGGGGGATGTAGTGAGTGATCCTTTAACCGATTCAAAAGCAGCCTCACAATCCGAATCGAAGTGAAATGTAGTATCCTTGGCCAATAGAAGGGTTAAGGGTCTAGCAATTTTGCTAAAGTCCTTAATAAATCTCCTATAAAATCCTGCATGACCAAGGAAGGATCGTATATCTTTGACGCAATTGGAACGAGGGAGGTTATGAATGACATATATTTTAGCTCTGTCAACCTCAATGCCTTTTCGTGAAATTATATGTCCAAGTAAAATACCTTCTTGGACCATAAAATGGCATTTTTCCCAATTCAAAGTCAAGTTCTTATCCTTACAGCGGGTAAGAACCGCGTCAAGATTACGAAGGCAGTCCTCAAAGGAGTCCCCAAAAATGGAGAAATCGTCCATAAAAATTTCCAGAAAATTCTCCACCATATCTGAAAATATCCCCATCATGCACCACTGAAATGTAGCGGGAGCGTTACATAACCCAAAGGGCATACGTCTATAAGCAAACGTTCTGAAAGGACAAGTAAATGTGGTTTTATCTTGATCCTTTTCGGCGATGGGGACCTGTTTATAGCCAGAGTATCCATCCAAGAAACAGTAATATTCGTGTCCAGCTAATCGTTCTAATATCTGGTCAATGAAAGGTAGAGGGAAGTGATCTTTCCTCGTCGCGGCATTGAGTTTCATGTAATCAATACATACGCGCCACCCAGTTTGGGTGCGTGTTTAGATTAACTCATTAGCCTCATTAGTGATGACCGTGATGCCAGACTTTTTAGGGATCACATGAATTGGTCTTACCCATTGGCTATCAGATATGGGGTAAATTATTCCACTATCAAGGCACTAGACGATTTCTTTCTTTACCGTCTCCTTCATAACGAGATTTAACCGTCTTTGTGGGTCTCGGGTTGGTTTGGCTTCATCCATCAGATGTATGTAATGTTCAACAATTAAGGGACTAATCCCTTTGATGTTAGCCATTGTCCAACCAAATGCTTGCCGATTCGATCTCAACATTGCCAAAAGTGCGTTCTCTTGCTCTAAGGCTAGAGAAGCGGATATAATCACTGGCAAAGTCTCATTCTCTCCTAAATATGCATATTTAAGATGAGAAGGTAGCGGTTTGAGATCAAGAATTGGCGGAGAGACAATAAAAGGTGGGGTAAGGGAATGATATTCGGACTCCCTAAGAGGTTCATAAGATATTGACTCGCAAAGTGCTGCTAACTTTTGCAACGAGTCAACGGGTTCAAACTCAAGGACGGACTCATTGAACATATCCTCACTATGAAGTGGTGCAAGATCAAACGATGTCTCATTAGTGTTGTCGAGTTCATCAAAGCAAAGTTCTTCATCTATGCAGCTTTCGGGAGCTATCTCGTGGATGGAACAAACATCCAGCAAATGAGCAGAAGGTTCTGATGGCTGACTTACTAGCTTGTAAATATTAATCTCAATTATCATTTTCCCGAAGGATAAGTTCATAGAACCGTTACGACAATTAATTACAGCGTTAGAAGTTGCTAGGAAGGGTCGACCAAGTATCACCGGGATTTGATTGCGTGGGTTTGCCACAGGCTGTGTATCTAAAACAATAAAGTCCACAGGAAATATGAATTCCCCGACTTTAATTAACACATCCTCTAGTTCGCCCCGAGGTTTGGTGATCGATCGGTCTGCCATCTGAAGAGTACAATGGGCGGGTTTTAACTCTCCAATTCCTAACTGCTCGTATACTGAATAAGGAAGCAAGTTAACGCTAGCGCCAAGATCGAGTAAAGCACGGTTAATATTTTTACCCCCAATAGAAATAGAGATTGTAGGATAGCCAGGGTCCTTACGTTTCTTTGGTATTTGTTAGGTAAAAGCTGTGCTAACATTACTCGTCATAAAAACCTTCTTAGGCGCTTGAGTTTTTCTATTCCTAGTGCACAAGTCTTTAAGGATTCTTGCATAAGATGGGACTTGTTGAATAGCATCTAGGAGAGGAATATTCACGCTAACTTGCTTAAACATTTCCACAATGTTCTCCATTTGCGGATTAGGTCTGTTGGCCCTTAATCTGTTTGGAAATGGAGCTTGATCAATAAGTTTTGGGTCCAACGTTTGTGGAGAAGATTGTGGGGACGGATTCGATCCCAAAATTGGAGTGGGAATCGACTTAGATAGATTTGGCGAAATGTTCGAGCCTTGGGGAAAATGGAGAATAGGCTCGGATGAAGGTGGGAGACTAGACGAATTAGGGAAGAAGAAGAAGCTGGGGTATCATTGGTGTCACTAACATCAAATTGCTCACCCACTCGGTTATTCAGCACTTTTCCCGATCTCAACATAGTAACGGCATTCACATTATGATTTTGTGAATAGCCAGGATTCTGTAGGGGTTGAGATGGGAGTTTTCCTTTCTCTCTCGCACTTATTGCGGCGTTCAACTGTGCAAGTTGGGTTTCTATTGATTTATTACTCTCGCCGTGGGAGGCGGAGTCTTTTTTTATGGTATCAATAGAAGACTTCATATCTGCCGACATTTGAACGGTATGTTTCATAAACATATCCAAAGTTTGTGCGAGTGAAGAGTTGTCAGTACCGGCCACTTGTGGTGTAGAAGTGTTGGCCGGACTTTGAAAATTCTGCGACTGAAAGGGGAGCTGATTCTGTGGTTGTGGTTGCTGTGGAGGGGGTCTTTGATAATTGCTTTGGAACTGATTTTGATTTTGGGGTTGGTTTTGGTTCCAAGCAAAGTTAGGATGATTCCTCCATCTTTGATTGTACGTGGAAGAATAAGGATCGTTTCTAGGTCGCTGCTGAAAAGCAGCATTAGTTTGAAATGATGCATTCATAGGACATTCTTCCGTTAAGTGTGAAGGATCTGAAAAGCAACCACAGACGGTCTTGGGAAGCGTGACATGATTTAGAGAGACTGATGAAAATTTGTTCTCAATAGCGTCGAGTTTCTTCTGCATCGCTGCCATTTCGGCTTTCACTGCGATGGAAAAATCGAGCTGGTGAATACCTCCCCTAGATGAAGGTGGTCTTACGATTTCCCACTGCAAAGTGTTTTCAGCGAGGTCTTCCAGATACTTCCAAGCTTCACTGTAATCTTTAGACATGAAATTGCATTGACACATTGTTTCAAGCATCTGCTTTGTCGCTGGATTAATGCCCTCATATATAATTCGACATAAATCCCATCTTTGTATTCCATGATGAGGACATTGGACAAGCAGATCCTTGAAACGTTCAAAGCACTTCCAAAATGGTTCATTGGGAAGCTGGGTGAACTGGTTGATCTCGCTCCTAATATGGGCAGTCTTATGGTTTGGGTAAAACTTCTTAAAAAATGCTATTACGAATTCATCCCAATTAGTGATAGAGTGTGCGGCAGTATTATAAAGCCATTTTTCTGCCTAGTCGCACAGAGTGAATGGGAGAAGACGCAGGCGCATAGCATCCACAGTCAGTTGTGAAGTACCTAACATTGCGCATACATTTTATAATTTAGTGATGAAAACGTACACGTCTTCAGATTCAAGCCCGTGAAATTTGGGCAACAGATTGATGTAGTGGGGTTTAATTTCAAAATTATCCCCGTTAGCTGGTGGAATAGATAGACAAGTGGGAAGAGGACCACGGATAGGATAGCATCTCTTTTGGAGAGAAATGCGTGGTGGATTCTGCGCACCTACGGGCAGTGGCTGCGTGGTGTTATAATCTGATGGAGTACCGTCCATCTCTGTCGTGGTGTGTGGTGGGGGAAAAGAAGATGAAGAAGTACCGACTTCGGCGTCGATAGCAGGAACGCGGACAAGACGGGAACTAGAATCCCGTGTCCAGCCGAGCATGCACTAAGCGGGTTTAGTGCAAGTGGCAGCGTGTGTGTGCTTTAAAATTGGTTTGTTTTGAAAAAAGTGGGACTCAATACAAATCACAAAAATGCACAAACAACCCTAGAACTAAGATTACCTAGGTCAGTCTCTAGACCGCTCCTAGACTTCCAAAGGACAAGCCGTAGGATCAATCCTCTACCGCCTCGTTACTACCCTTATAGCCAGGTAAGTTCCAGGTGAGTGGGAGGCTCTCCACTACAAGTAGTGGCCCTAATTAAGTAACCACTCGCCTTAGACACACTTTCCTAGACACCACAAAAGTAATGTGGATAAGCGATAGATTACCCATGACCTTCCTCTGTCCTTATTGAGCGCGACAATCCTTAGAGTTTGGTCTAGATATTTTTTAAATTAATGTAGGGTTAATACAGATGCTTGATTTGTGATTTGTGGGGCTTAGGAAGGGTGATGAAATCCCCACCTAATCTGGATTTGGTCTTTGCCCCTTAAAGTCCGTATTAAAATATGCAAAACAAACCAATCACAAAACTTTGCAAAAAGATTTTTGAGCGGCGATGTTTTGCAAAGAATCCTGCAGAAAAGAGATTTTATTAGTTTTGAGAGGAGAGAGAAAGAGGTTAGAATCTTACCAGAGAAGATTGAAGCCCTAGATCTCCTAACTGGCCGCGCTTCCGCCGCCAATGTGCACTTCCGGCCGCGGATCGGCCGAAGGGAAGAGGGATCACTTGATGAAATTTTTTCTGTGGCGTTCTGTGCTCCTCTGGATCTCAATGAATTTCTCTGGCTCTCTATTTTCTCAAGTCCGTGACTCCAGATCTCCTTGCAAAAATTCACACACTTCGTTAAATATACGATTTGCAGTTTTGTTTTAATTATGATATAGATCGGATAAGAATTCAACACAAATAGTAAGAATAAAAAATTACGCATGTATCCCCGGCAACGGCGCCATTTGATTGATACGAAAAAGGGTGTTTGTAGTTAACCGCAATCAGAACGGTGTCGCGCGTAGCTAGACCGAGATGAGTACGGGTCGTCCTCTGGGAAACATTGAATCTTTTATTCTTATTTTAGATGTGTTGAAAAAGAGAGGAGGGATAAAGAATATTGTAGAATGGTTGTAGGATCTAGATCTATGTTAAACACGGATGCAAAATATAGATCTAGATTAACTACGGATGTAAGTTTATATAAGAAGAGGGCTTGTAGGGTTCATTAGGATTTAGTAGTTATGGATGATTAATTAAAAATTACTCTTTCTATCCTTTAATAGATTTAAAACTAGAACGACGGTGATGCATGTAGATTAGGGTTTCTGGAGGGAAAAGGAATCCCACTCTTAATCCCTATCTCGACACGGAACTCCGTTCATATCTAGCCTTTACCAAAACAATCATTAATCTAATCTCTAATCGCGGTCGAGACTAAATATGAATTGGTAGCGTGCCCGATTAGGATGTTAATGATTCTTTTGATAAATTTTATAAACTTTATAGGACGTAAAAAGAGTTTAGGTATTTTCATCATCCATTAACCTACCCTAATCCTACGAACCCTAACAAGCGGAGAATTACTCGCGCATGTTGGGAGAAAAAGAGATGGAGAGAAAATGCATAATTAAACTACGAAGAAATAGAATAAGAAAAAAAACTACCTTTATTAATCAACCAAACTCATTACACTTTGTTTTCCTTAGAAAATGATTACAAATACTAGTTTTGCTTCTCGATCTCTTCTAAGGAGGTAGATAAACCGTTGATGATCAGACTGGATGCGTGAGCCATCTTGGACTTCGTGATCGCGTCGACTTGATGATTTTTCCAAGAGGCTCTCGGTCCTTATTTATACTCCAAAAGCCAGAACCCTAGCTTCCAAATTTGGAAGCCATCTGTTAAGATTTCACCAGAAAAATCCCTGCTCCTAAATCTTCTTCTATGCGGCGGATCCGCAGTCAACAGGGAGGTTTGACCGTGGATCCGCGGTCTTGTATGTTGATCGTTGGTTTTGGTCTTTTGGGATTTTCTCCTTGTGACATGTGGCGATCTCTGGAACCTTTGGAAATTGGAAATCTTTTCTTTACTTCTGCCAGACTTGATTTCTTAGTTTGCTTTCTTAATTAGGTAGGTTTGCTCTTAACAACTTTGATTCCCTTGATTTTTAGCCCTGAAAAATTCTGCACAATCTCAAGAAATAATATTAGTAGTGTTTTGTTTTATTGAGATATTAATTTTACCATTAAGATTTGGTCAATGGTATTTTTGCATACATTTTCCTACCAAATGTTAATTATAATATATCAATACATGAAAAATAGTATTTTTACAGATAAACCGTCATATGTATGATATATTATAATACAGACCTTTTCTAATATAGAAATAGTAGGAAAAAAGTAATAACAAATGTGCAGTTTTATCAACTGAACATCTCCCGAGATAATTTTCTTCCTTACAAGTCGAGAGGACTTGTAAGTGGTTGTTTCCTTTCTTATCGATGTTTGACTTATGAGAGTGTGGCCTGTAGAAAGTCTACCTTGACTTATCTGCGAGACAATGATGGCTTGGGAGACAGGGTTAGGATCTGCCACTGAAGACTTTTCAACTTTATGAGCCGTGAGGGTCTCATAAAGACTTTTCTCCCTACGAGTCGAGAGGATCTCGCAGGTGTGGTTTCTCCCTAGGAATCGTGAGGATTCCTAAGTGCGTTTTCTCTTGAGAGTTGTAAGGATCTCACAAGAGGATTTTTCTTGCTTACGAGTCAAGATGACTCGTAAGTGATTGATGAGTTGACCTGCTCCCGAGTCAAAGCATTGCTTTGACGGGGAGTTTCGAAGGTTTACTCTGGCTGTTTCTCACGGAGTCAGAATTGACTTTAGTCGTGTTCTACGGGGCCAGGAGGGGTTGACTTTATCCGCATTTTACGGTGTCAGGGGTTGACTTTATCCGCATTTCACGGAGTCAGGGGTTGCCTTTATCCGCATTTCACGGAGTCAGGGGGTTGGCTTTATCCACATTTCACGGAGTCAGGGGTTGACTTTATCCGCATTTCACGGAGTCAGGAGTTGCTCTGGACGTTTCCCACGGGGTCAGGATTGACATTAGTCGTGTTCTACGGGACCAGGATTTGCTCTGGGCGTTTCCTACGGGGTCAAGATTGACATTAGCCGTGTTCTACAGGACCATGATGTTAGTTATATGTATGCCCTAGAGGCCATTACTGTACATTGGATGTATATTGTAGTGGATGCTGGGACATATATAGGGAGGACTTTCTTGCTCGACATGATAGTATGCTATCTGGTTGCTCTTTACCTTAACGTGTACATTGATTGTCTCTCTGATACATGTTGGTAAAGCCCTTAGGATGTGTACTTGACTACCTGGACTATGATGCGGATCATACCAGTGGGGACATGGTAGTCCATAAGTACATCCTTGAAAGTCCCTAGTCGTGGGTGTATCGAGATGGGGCATCGATATACCAGAGTAGACTAGCGTATACCTTCTCGACCCATACAGATGGGCGATGGATGATCCCATATCCATTGGTGTTTGACATCAGAGATGATATACGGGTGCTCAGTAGAGACTGGGTACACTGGACGGACTCGCCGAGAACTCCCAGATGGTATTATACCTTACGTCAGATGGCAGTTCTCTGGTGACACTGGTACAGAGTAGTCTGTTGACCCGAGATCGTCATAGAGTCTTGTGTGGTTCCCACTGTGCTTTGATTTCCATCTTACCACGTCCAAGAGGGCGTGCAAAACGGTGGTTTTTGGGTACAGTCCCGAATCACATGGAGGCAATGAGCGATAGGAGGGGATTCGTCTCTCCCGGTATAGGGGGTTGATGTTGTGCTGTGTTCGATTGGCTATAACAGGAAATCCCTGGCCAGGGTTACTGAGATATACTGGTAAGTGTTACCAGTAGTTTCTCGAATTGTTATAGACCTCATATCGACACGACTTATCGAGCTATTGGGGTCTGACGTTTACCACCCCTAGGCGAGATATGCGACATATCAGACGAACAGACCGGACTGTACGGTAGTGTTACTGGTTGGATTCACTGGAGTGTGAGCGGGCTTGCTCGTCGATCTTCTGATCGCTCAATACCCGGGTGGCCGTTACGTTTAGCAGACCGCTTGCGGCTTGTGGGTGTTTGATATGATCATCACCTGCTGCCGGCGTATTGACGAGTCTTTAGAGTCCTACACAGAGGTTTCCTGGCTCAAGCGAAACGAAATAGGAGCGCATATGAGATATGTGCGGGACCGAGAATAATGCGTGTATGTGATACCGTATTTCATTCTCGCGATGAATGTGTCGAATGGTTATATGCGATATAACCTAGTTATCTAATCGAGGGTTGATTCGATAAGCCGATACATTGGATACTAGTCGGTTATATGCGATATGACCGGATCGTTAAATCAAGTGTTGATTTAATGATTTAATGCATAATTATATATTTGATATATTACTTTGCGTTAACTAGTATTGGTTCACTTTAAATGGATTTTCTCACTCGGTTGTGCACATTGTATATGTGATATACTTTTGTACACAAGTTTGTATCATGTTTGATGATACATGCTCACTAGGGTTTGTGTGAAGATTAAACCATGGTTGTAGATTGGTTAGGGTTTTCATTTTCTTATTCCTTTATTTATTTATTTATTCTTTTTGGAAAAATGAAAAGCATAAAGGAAAATGGTGGCTTTGTTTGTTTTCTAGTTGAAGCTTCATGAAGCTTTGACCAAAGTGACCATTTTGTCTCATGCTTAACCCTAACCACTCCATTAACCCTAGTTTAATCTCTACACTTGACCATGGTTCATTTTATGATAAGTATTGATTTACTTTTGATTTTAAATTAACTTATCATAACACTTTCTTCTTCTTCTTCATCTTCTTCAATGAAGAAAGCTTCACTTCATCAATGGTGGATTGATGAAATGAGTGAGAAATCCAATTCTAAAGTGAACCCACTTCCTATTTCTTCATCCTCTACCTCTTGCCAAGTAGTAGAGTGTGTTTCCTTCACAAGTTTTCTTGACTTGGTGAAGTTGGAGCTTGATCTAGCGATGCCTCGACGTAGATCATCTTCGGCACGTCGTCGATGACCTAGCCCGCTCTTTCTCCGATGAAGCCGACTCTAGAGCCCGAGATTTGATTTGGACAGCGGAGATGACTTCATCACGGAGCCGTGGAGGTGGAGGACCGGATCTACAAAGGTTGTATTTCCGTTCCTTTAGTAAAATAGTTTATTAGTTGCATCTTTTGCCTAGACATCTAGCCAACGATCCGTATTAGGGTTTCTCGGCACCGTTAATTTTTGAAATTGGCATGGTTGATGCCTTGTGAGACCTCCTTAGGGTGCCTAGGAACCCTACAATGGTATCAGAACCTAGCTAGAGCCTTAGGCGAAGTCTAGACGGAGTTTGAAGTCCGATCGACCCGAAACCCCAACTCAAAACGGCTCTCTGGACTTTTTCTAAAAACTGGGTTTTTTCCAGATTAAAAATTCTTAAAAAATTCAGCAGGAAGATCTAAGAGTTATGGTGCAAAACGAGGTCCTAATTCATCTAAACCGCCGCGGTTCCGCGGCATGAGCATGGTTCATGCGGCGGTTCCGCGGCCGTACGGTCGACTCTCACAGTAATTGTTGCACAGTAATTCCTATTTTATAATGCTGGATTTTATGGGAATTTTTAATATTTATTCAAGAGTTGAATTTTCTGGGTTGTATTGGGGACTCTATGTATCGATCGGATTATCAAATTTTGTCTGTGTGGCTTTCCGGATAATTTTCAGAATATGTTAAAAAGTTCGACCGGATATAAATACCCAATTTTTCCCCTGTCAGGAAATTTCCAAGTGTTGGATTTTTCCGAAGTTTAACGACGTTCTAAGTAGTGCAAGTAACGCGATGGTCCCTCTAGAAGACAATAAACCTTAACTCGATTATGTGACCGTCTTGAACTGCCCTTTGAACCTTCGGGTTTGGGGCAGTACGGCGTGCCACATGTGAGGCGTTGGCTTGACCCTTCTACGGCTGGACCGTTGGTACTGAGGCACGAACTGAATGTTGTTAGACTTATTTCATGAGTTGAGCTGTTTCGGGAAAACTTGGGTGTTTGACTGTTCGATCGGAAAGTTTAACATTTTCTATTTATCCGGAATGTGATACAATAATTGGAATTCACAAGTTGTTATGAGATAACTGAATGAATGTTGTAAATCTAGCAATTTAGTCTCACTTGATCGGTTGCCACGGAATTTTGATGTGATCAAAAGTCCGTCGCAATCACGTAGCGTACGCGGATACTCGCCGGGTAAACTTAATAGACAGCCTCACCCCATAGCCCCGACCAAGTGACTGTAGGAGAACCCCGTCGCCGAAAGCATCCGTCCGGGTGCTCGCGGTAGCGGTGTTCCGCCTTGGTGCACTTCGTCGACGGTATCGGGGGTGCGGCCGTCTACTGAAGTTTGCGACGAGTATTCGATCAGGATGTCGGGAATCTTGTTGAATTGCCCGACTTGATATTGAAAAGTGTTTTCGATAATGAGACTAAAATGCGGGGTTTATAATTGTTAGGCATGCGATGTCTAAAGAATTCATTTGATTAGGCATGCGATGTCTATGCAGGTTGCGGATTCCAACTGTTGTAGTTTTACACTTTCTTTTCTGTGACCGTAAGTGTAATATGTGATATCGCCGGTTTCGTTGCTATATGTCAACGACAATTGAGATGGACATATTTACTTACGTTGATGACATGTGATGTTATGTGTTGCTGAATATGTTATATTGGATCGTCGTCTTTGAATAGCCGGGGGTTTTTATGTGAGATGAGTGTTTTTCATTTTCATTCATGTAAAACCTTGTATGTAATATTCTTTTATTGGGGCACTTCCAGGTTGCGGAAGATGTCACCGTTTGTATATTATTTACTTTTCTGCACTAGGATAGACCCAAGGAGGGGAGCACAAGTAACCGGGTTCTGGAGTCCAGTGGGAGACCAACTCGAGGAGTCGAGTCCGGGTCTCCTAACTCTAGAATTGGTAGGGTTGCTTGCTGCTCTCGTAGGGGTCTAGGGGTGTGGGTTTGGCTATTCATCACGACCGTGGAATCCGTGTTTTATACTGGCTCGTATTGAAAACACGGACGTCCTAGTATATCCAATATTTCATATGATTCTTCTGCTGCGATATCTGTAATGTGATCATGTGATGTTCTGTGATAGATACAGTATATAGTATATATGATATATTATATAGATGTTACTTATGTTTTACACCCGCGCTAGCCCTGCCCCGCTCTGCCGTTAGTTACCTAACCTAACGGTGCACGAGGGGACATCGAGGCGAATGCGGATGGCATAAGTGTACGTCGTATTTATCTGTGATGTTTAGGTAATTTAAATGATGGGACTTCATTAATATGATTAATGAAATAAAAGAAACCTAAGATGTTGTAGAATCGAATTTCAAAATAAAACAGGTAGCTACAGTTCTTGCTTTGCACAGCGGTATATATGATATATCCTGCACCTTATTCGATGAGGAAAGGACCGAGATCTCTTCACCGGGAGTAACTCCTTTAGCAATAACTGGCAGATGCTACACACTCGGTTTGTCTTTTGTTTGCTTTTAAGAGTTTTTGCTTTGCACAGTGATATATATGATATATCCCGCACCTCATTCGACGAGGAAAGGACCGACGATCCCTTCACCGGGAGTGACTCCTTTAGCAAAACTAGAAAAGCCTCAAAAGCACTCCATTTCAAAATTCATTCGATCCTACAACGATATCAAGTTCATTACGCAATAGGTTTTCATAAAAACCTGTCGTAGCCCTCCGTCATTTCAGATAAGTAGTAGTTAGTATTCGTGCTGCGTTTGTTGGCCTTTGTCAAGACGCAGTGTGCGGTAGCTAACTGGTGCTTATCTGCTTATGCATATGATGCAAATTGAGTTAAGGTAGTCGTGCGACCTTGTTGGCCTTTGTCAAGGGCCGTGCAGGTGGGTTTAATTCAATCAGGAAATGACGGGTTGAACTTGACTAGCATCCTATGGTTTGTTGGCCTTTGTCAAGGTCATAGGAGGTTAGGGGCAAAATATTATCGGGAATTTCAAGTGTTGAAATTTGCAATGAGATTGCATACCTTCTATGAGATAGTTGGATCCCGATATCCGCTGCGAGTAATTGTTACTCCTGGGAGAGTTTTACACATTACAATTAGCCGATCAAGTAGGTGTCTAGAAAGGTGTCAACGAGGTTACGCCTCTGGGAAAACGAGGTTTACATTAATTAGGTTCGTGCGAAAGCACGGGGGACCTCCCTCAAAGTACCGACACTGGCCTGGCGGAAAGATTGGCGAACTTGTAGTGTGTAATTAATCCCGGCTAGTCTTTCCTTTTAGGGTTTGAAGGAAGATTTAATAAAAAGCAGTGGGAGCCATCTTGATTAGATAAAATAATAACCAATCTATTCTTGACAGAGCGCACGCTGAGTGTTTTCTTCTCTCTCTCTCCAGGTAGCGACCATATCACGCCTTAATCAAGATAATAATACGGAATATTGACCGAACCCGCTTGTTATACTGAGCTGGGGAACGTTGGTCCCGCTCCAACTTATAATTGTTATAAGACAGAGCAGGAAATAGGGGATTACCAGAATTCCCGTGCCGCCCAAACGAAGAGAGTGCATGCTGATGCATCATCTTCGGGTGTGTTCATTACAGAGAACTGTTTCTCAGTATCCTTTACGTCCTGGGTATGTGATACCAGATCAGGATCCCAGATATGTAATATGTTACATAGGGCTACAGAAAGGTAGAGAACTGAGAACGGGTGATAAGTTTCATGAGGCAGAAAACGGGGCAAGAGTTGCAGCCAAGTCTGTTGGTCACTGTCACCCTGTATTACCAATACATTGATTCTGAACGAATGTTATTAGATACCGAACCTGATATACAAAATCATATCAGTCTCTTTATTAGTAAAGAAATGATAAAATTTTGTATTGTTGGATAATGTTTTGAACATTTCCTATATCAAAAGTTGATCGGTTCAGGCACGTTGTCTAAAAGCATTGATGTTCTAAATCAAACTATAGTTCTTTAGTATACGGAACACACACAAGAGGAAGAGTTCAGAAATGAACGAATCGTTCTTGAGGCATTGTAGACTAGGTCATATCAATGCGACCCGACTAGCTGAAGTTACATATAGATGCATATTTAAATCAGTTTGAACTTACATCTTGTGAAACTTGCCAGTCATGTCACAAAGATAAAATGACCATAGCTCCGTTTATTGGAAACAGAGAAAGAGTTATGTAAACTCTTGGGATGATACATGTTGATGTATGTAGGTCCCCTGTCTACACATGCCAAGACCGGTTCTTTATACTTCATTATATTCTCTGATAATCTCTCAAGATTCAGTCATATGTTCCTGTTGAAACATGAGTCCGAACCTTTTGAGATATTCACAGAATATAAGCTAGAAGTAGAGAACCAAAACACGGGTATAAGTATTATGTCCTTTGATGCGATCAAGGAGGAGAATACTTGTGCACGGAATTCCTGGACTATTCTAAAGGAGAATGAGATTCTCTCTCAGCATTACTCCTCTGTATACACCATAGCACGATGGTATATCAGGGCGGAGCAATCACACCCTATATGATAAGGTGTGCTCTATGATGAGTACTACTGAGTTACCTGTTTCCTATTAGGGGTTATGCACTTATGAAGTTGCATACCTATTGAATAGGGTTCCAATCAAATCAGTTGCCTACCACTCCATATGAGATATGATATGGAAAGAGCCCATGTCTTAAGTTAGTTAAGATTTGGGGTTGTCCGTCCTATGTCTAAAAGCAAAATCCGGACAAACTCGAGGCAAGGTTAGTTATGTAGAACTGGAAAGGTTCCAGCTATGCAAACTACAGAAGATGATTTGATAGAACCAAAGGATTCAATAGTTACTAACGAACCTCGGCCTCTCCGCCGATCTAGTAGGGTTCCTCACCCACCTGAGAGATATTTCGGTTTCTCTATGACAGTGGGAGCGAGGATTGCATCATGAGATGATGACCCAACTAGTTTCGAGCAGGCCATCGAGAGTGACGACTCTGTAAGAATGGCTGGATGCTTATCGATCTGAGATGGAATCCTTATACACCAATAGAGTATGGACTTTGGTTGCTATATCTGAAGGGTTAAATCCCCATCAGGAGCAAGTATATCTTGAGAAGATTACCTGGTGTACATGGAAAAGTTGAGACTTTCAAAGCTAGACTTGTTAAAGGTTTTCGTCATCGACCAGGCGTGGATAATGATGAAACCTTTTCCAGTACCTATGCTTAAGTCCATCCAGATACTGCTTGCCACGGCTACATACCATGACTACGATATCTGGCGGTTGGATGTCATGACTGCTTTTCTAAATGATATTTTAGAAGAGTGCGTCTATAAGTACACAGCCAGAGGGCCTCGTAGACAGTGGGAGCAGCGGAAACGTGTGCAAGATGTTTTATAGGATAAAGCAGGCATCGCGGAGTTGGAACATCTGTTTTGATGGATAGGTCAAACAGTTTGACATCATCAAAATGGTAGATGAACCTTGTATATACAAAAAGGTAGTAGGGAGTATGGTTATGATCCTCGTAGAGTACGTGGATGACATACTCCTGATAGGGAAGGAGTTTCCTATGCTACGCTCGATCAATCTCCGCATATCACAATGATTCTCCACATAGGATCATGATGATACCTGCTAAATCCTGAGTTTTAGATCTATGAGATAGATTTAATTGGATGTTAGGATACTCACTAGTTGTTGGAGATGGTATCAATCGATCCTGGGGAGAATCACTGGAAAGGTTCCAGAGTGATAAGGACGACTGAAAGTCAGTCACAGGCATTGTCTTTACCCTCAGTAAAGAGACGGTATGTTGGAAGAGTTCCAAGCTAGATACCGCGACATACTAGACGATAAAGGCTAGATATATCGCTACTTAAGATGCTACCAAAGAGGCTGTTTGGGTGTATATTGGTTCATGAGATGAACTATGTTCCTTCCATTGTGTGACAATGGAGTTGTGGCCTATGCCAAGGAACGCAGGTCCCATCAGTGATCCAGACATATTCTAAGGCAGTATCACCTGATCATGGAGATGGTTGATCTCCAAGGAGATCGAGGTTAGGAGAGTAGACCAAGAGGACAACACAGCGGATCCACTCACAAAGGCATGTTCCCAGAGAGAGATTTTTATGGGATGGTTGAGTATGAGATACTACAACCACTGCTATCAGATGGCCCTAGTGCAAGTGGGAGATTGTTAGTTATATGTATGCCCTAGAGGCCATTACTGTACATTGGATGTATATTGTAGTGGATGCTGGGACATATATAGGGAGGACTTTCTTGCTCGACATGATAGTATGCTATCTGGTTGCTCTTTACCTTAACGTGTACATTGATTGTCTCTCTGATACATGTTGGTAAAGCCCTTAGGATGTGTACTTGACTACCTGGACTATGATGCGGATCATACCAGTGGGGACATGGTAGTCCATAAGTACATCCTTGAAAGTCCCTAGTCGTGGGTGTATCGAGATGGGGCATCGATATACCAGAGTAGACTAGCGTATACCTTCTCGACCCATACAGATGGGCGATGGATGATCCCATATCCATTGGTGTTTGACATCAGAGATGATATACGGGTGCTCAGTAGAGACTGGGTACACTGGACGGACTCGCCGAGAACTCCCAGATGGTATTATACCTTACGTCAGATGGCAGTTCTCTGGTGACACTGGTACAGAGTAGTCTGTTGACCCGAGATCGTCATAGAGTCTTGTGTGGTTCCTACTGTGCTTTGATTTCCATCTTACCATGTCCAAGAGGGCGTGCAAAACGGTGGTTTTTGGGTACAGTCCCGAATCACATGGAGGCAATGAGCGATAGGAGGGGATTCGTCTCTCCCGGTATAGGGGGTTGATGTTGTGCTGTGTTCGATTGGCTATAACAGGAAATCCCTGGCCAGGGTTACTGAGATATACTGGTAAGTGTTACCAGTAGTTTCTCGAATTGTTATAGACCTCATATCGACACGACTTATCGAGCTATTGGGGTCTGACGTTTACCACCCCTAGGCGAGATATGCGACATATCAGACGAACAGACCGGACTGTACGGTAGTGTTACTGGTTGGATTCACTGGAGTGTGAGCGGGCTTGCTCGTCGATCTTCTGATCGCTCAATACCCGGGTGGCCGTTACGTTTAGCAGACCGCTTGCGGCTTGTGGGTGTTTGATATGATCATCACCTGCTGCCGGCGTATTGACGAGTCTTTAGAGTCCTACACAGAGGTTTCCTGGCTCAAGCGAAACGAAATAGGAGCGCATATGAGATATGTGCGGGACCGAGAATAATGCGTGTATGTGATACCGTATTTCATTCTCGCGATGAATGTGTCGAATGGTTATATGCGATATAACCTAGTTATCTAATCGAGGGTTGATTCGATAAGCCGATACATTGGATACTAGTCGGTTATATGCGATATGACCGGATCGTTAAATCAAGTGTTGATTTAATAATTTAATGCATAATTATATATTTGATATATTACTTTGCGTTAACTAGTATTGGTTCACTTTAAATGGATTTTCTCACTCGGTTGTGCACATTGTATATGTGATATACTTTTGTACACAAGTTTGTATCATGTTTGATGATACATGCTCACTAGGGTTTGTGTGAAGATTAAACCATGGTTGTAGATTGGTTAGGGTTTTCATTTTCTTATTCCTTTATTTATTTATTTATTCTTTTTGGAAAAATGAAAAGCATAAAGGAAAATGGTGGCTTTGTTTGTTTTCTAGTTGAAGCTTCATGAAGCTTTGACCAAAGTGACCATTTTGTCTCATGCTTAACCCTAACCACTCCATTAACCCTAGTTTAATCTCTACACTTGACCATGGTTCATTTTATGATAAGTATTGATTTACTTTTGATTTTAAATTAACTTATCATAACACTTTCTTCTTCTTCTTCATCTTCTTCAATGAAGAAAGCTTCACTTCATCAATGGTGGATTGATGAAATGAGTGAGAAATCCAATTCTAAAGTGAACCCACTTCCTATTTTTTCATCCTCTACCTCTTGCCAAGTAGTAGAGTGTGTTTCCTTCACAAGTTTTCTTGACTTGGTGAAGTTGGAGCTTGATCTAGCGATGCCTCGACGTAGATCATCTTCGGCACGTCGTCGATGACCTAGCCCGCTCTTTCTCCGATGAAGCCGACTCTAGAGCCCGGGATTTGATTTGGACAGCGGAGATGACTTCATCACGGAGCCGTGGAGGTGGAGGACCGGATCTACAAAGGTTGTATTTCCGTTCCTTTAGTAAAATAGTTTACTAGTTGCATCTTTCGCCTAGACATCTAGCCAACGATCCGTATTAGGGTTTCTCGGCACCGTTAATTTTTGAAATTGGCATGGTTGATGCCTTGTGAGACCTCCTTAGGGTGCCTAGGAACCCTACACATGATTTGCTCTGGGCGTTTCCCACGGGGTCAGGATTGACATTAGCCGTGTTCTACGGGACCAGGAGATGCTCTGGGCGTTTTCCACGGGGTCAGGATTGACATTAGCCATGTTCTACGGGATCTGGATTTGCTCTGGGCGTTTCCCACAGGGTCAGGATTGACATTAGCCGTGTTCTACGGGACCATGATGTGCTCTGGGCGTTTCCCACAGGGTCTGGATTGACATTAGCCGTGTTCTACGGGACCAGGATTTCTTCTGGGCGTTTCCCACGGGGTCAGGATTGGCATTAGCCGTGTTCTACGGGACCAGGATTTGCTCTCTCAGTTGTCTGTGAACCTTCGAGGTTTGGAACAGGGACTTAGCCATGTCTCCAAGGTTGATTGTCGCGTCTGAATCCTGCTGGAATGAGGAGGAACGATGTATCTCTAGGCTGTCTGTGAACCGTCGAGCTTTGGAACAGGGACTTTGCCATGACTCCAAGGTTGATTGTCGCGTCTGAATCCTGCTGGAATGAGGAGGAACGTTGTTGGTAATCTCTAGGCTGTCTGTGAACTGTCGAGCTTTGGAACGAGGACTTTGCCATGACTCCAAGGTTGATTGTCGCGTCTAAATCCTGCTGGAATGAGGAGGAACGATGTTAGTGATCTCTAGGCTGTCTGTGAACCGTCGAGATTTGGCTTCTTTTTTCTGATGGAGTCTGGTGGGAAGGTATGGTTCCCTCTTTGTTTCTGCCCCTGGATTGTATATAGGGATCGATGTGATCTTACCTGTAAGGCAAAAAGTTTCATTTGATATATTTTTTCTTTCCGCGATGCTCTATCATTTCTGCTTTTATATCGCGAAAGTCGCGATTGCCCAATCATTTCGGCTATTTCTTCGTGGTGCCCAATCATTTCGGCTGTTTTTTTTACTCGCTGCTTTTTATTGCGAGTTGCCCAACCATTTCGGCTATTTTGTATGCATATAATTTTTACTTGCTGATTTTGTTGCAAGTTGCCCGATCATTTCGGCTATTTCATATGCATTTGTGGCTTGCTGAATTTTCACTGCAAGTTTGGGATTTGATACCGATTTGGGCATCAGCATCGCTACAACTGGGATATTGCCAGGAGCGAATCATCATTTGCCTTTGTCGATATCGAATAAAGGTGGCTTAGCAAACATGGTTAGGATCCTGTTGACTAAGGCTTTTTGACTTCACGAGCCGTAAGGGTCTCATAAAGGTATTTCTCCCTACGAGTCGTGAGGATCTCGTAGGTGCATTTTCTCCTTAGGGATCGTAAGGATTCCTAAGTGTACGGTCTCTTATAAGTTGTAAGGATCTTACAAGAGTTTTTTCTCCTTATAAGTTGAGAGGACTTACAAGGGTCGTTCGTCGTGCGAACATATCCCTAGTCGCGGGTGGGACTTTGCTAGGGAAATATTTATTCGTGCCCGTGGATTGTATACAAGGGTCCATATTGAACTGCTTGTAGGGCAGCATTGGAGATTGTGACGGCTTAAGAACAGGTTCAGATCCCTGTAGCTTAAGGCTTTTGAACCCTGTGAGCCGTGAGGGTCTCAAAGAGGAATTCTCCTTATGAGTCGTGAGGATCTCATAAGTGTAATTTCTCCTTAGGAATCGTGGGGATCCCTAAGTGTGTTGCTCCCTTGTGAGTCATAAGGATCTCACGCAGGTATTTTCTCCTTATAGGGTCGAGAGGACCTTGCAAGTGTCTTTTAACGAGATTGCGCTCTTTCGGGTTTTCGCAAAACTCGCCGGTAGACCTACTGTTTTTACTCACGGAGCCCTTTCGGGTTTTCATCCGTGCCCATCTCGCTTATGGACATACCTTTTTTTTTGTCAGCCTTGGGATGCTGCGGTCCTAGTAGTTTATAGACGTCTCGGTCAACAGCCAGTTTTAGGACATAATGGTCCATCGTTAGTTTAAGGAAGTTTCGGTCCGTTGTTAGTTTTAGGACATCTCGGTCCGTCATTAGTTGTAGGACATTTCGATCCGTCATTAGTTTTAGGAAATTTCGGTCCGTTGTTAGTTTTAGGACATCTCGGTCCGTCGTTAGTTTAGGGATGTTTTGGTCCATTGTTAGTTTTAGGACATCTCGGTCCGTCGTTAGTTTAGGGACGTTTTGGACCATTGTTAGTTTTTGGATATCTCGGTCCGTTGTCAGTTTAGGGACGTTTCGGTCCATTGTTAGTTTTAGGACATCTCGGTCCGTCGTTCGTTTAGGGACGTCTCGGTCCATTGTTAGTTTTAGGACATCTCGGTCCGTTGTTAGTTTTAGGACATGTCGGTCCATTATTGGTTTTAGGACATCTCGATCTGTTGTTAGTTTTAGGACATCTCGGTCCGTCGTTAGTTTAGGGACGTTTCAGTCCATTGTTAGTTTTAGGACATCTTGGTCCGTTACCGGCTACTACTTATAGAGTTTGGGTTTAGGAAGATAGCGAGCGGACATAGGCGTCGTCATCTATCGTTGACCTAGGTCGTGACTCGTCAGGAGTAGTATTTTTTTAGGAAGCGACCGTTTATTGGCCTGAAAAGTCTTTCACCATGCATGTCCATGAGTAGATAGGCTCCACCCTGGTAAAATTTGTCTATGATGTACGGGCCTTCATAGATCGGCTCGAATTTTTCTCGTTTGGCACGATTGGGGATCATAGGTCTTTTAACTACTAGCACGAGTTTGCTTTGGCGGAATGTTCTCGACCTAGTCAATCTTTCGTATGAGCGCGTCATCTTTTCTTTATAAGCCTCCAGATTTTGTTGCGCCATGAGCCGGGTTTCATCAAGGGCGTCAAGCTCCTCAAGCCGAAGGTAAGCATTTTCTTCGTCTGTTAGCTCGTAGTGAACCGCCACTCGTAGAGAAGGTAACTCTATCTCGAGGGGGAGTACCGCTTCTGTGTCGAATACCAATGCATACGGCGTTGTGTTTGTGGTCGTTTTGAACGTAGTTCGATACGCCCAGAGAGCTTCATACAGTCTCTCGTGCCAGTCCCTCTTATTTTTGGACACTGTCTTTTTCATGATTTTCGTCTAGGTCTGCATTGTCATTCTCCGCGGCCTGCTGAAGGAGGCCGCGTCCTGGCTTTCTCGTAAATGGCCATTTCGCGGCTATGGTCATCCCGGACCTTCTGACCCGCTTCCCTTATTAGCTTGTCCATATGTTCTTCAAACGACGGACTTGGCATTTTCATGGCGGGGCCTCGTTTTGGTTCAGGGTTAGTATCTTCCTACAGAGCATCTCCTTCTTCATCGAAGTCATGTATCACATGGCAGCCATGAAACCGTTCCCGTTTCTTAGATTGAACATATCCAAGCCCGATCGTTTCCATTCTCCCGTTGGGCAATTTTCGCTGAGTTCCGGGAACGTTCCAGATCCTGTTGTAGTACTGAGCCTTTCGAGCAGTCTGTTTGAAGGGTACGTCTTGGGGTCTCAACAGCCTTTTAAATCTTTCTGTGTAGTATCTGGGCAGACGGATGGGCTGGAGCCTGTCAAGCGTAAAATCGGCACCATGCTAAATTTCTTTCTCCACTTTGGTTTCCGTGGATCGATAAAAAAGGATCGCCTTTTCATCTCTTCGCCTGGGAGGGACGTAGAATGTCTGCAGTTCCTGCACACTATAGGTATCAAGTGCGTCGAGTTCTTTGTAATGCTCTTGCGGAACCATGGCGATTTACAAACTTTGATCGTCGCCTGGCACGGTTTTTATGGATGGTCGAGCAGAGAATACTGCATTGACTTCATCTTCAGAATCGCTGCCGAAGATCAACATAGGGGTAGACGGTCCGGATTTGTCGTATTGGGGCTGCCCCGAATAGTCAATCTCTTCTTCCTCCTCGGTATCACTCCCGAAGACCGGAATGGTAGTGAAAGCTTTTTTCTTGTCCTCCGGCTTATGGCATCTCCCTGTGTCCTCGAAATCTGGTAAGAAGTACTTTGCATCTTCATACTTTCGTACTTCATTCACGGAGAATGGGTTCAATTCTTCGGTCACGGTATATTCAAGCCCATCTTTGAAGTACTTCATACACTGAAGCTGTGTAGAAGGAATAACGTTGTATTCATGTAACCAAGGTCGGCCGAGCAAAGCGTTGTAGCAGGTCTTGGCGTCAATGACGTGAAATTTGATGTCCATGACGAGCAGCCCAAAGCGTAATGTCAGTATCACAGACCTGAGCGTCCTTGATGACTGGGAGTCGAACCCGGAGATGGTGATTTTATCACGAGTGAGGTGCCGAACGCTCATGCAGATTTTCTTCAACACTCTTACATTGAGGAGGTTGACGGAAGATCCATTGTCAACCAACATTTTGCCTATCTTGATATCATGACAGTATCCGGAGACATAAAGGGGACGGTTATGCTCGCATGTCCCGAAGAGGAGATCTTCATCGCCAAAGGCGATATCGGCAGTGTGCACTTCTTCCAGCTCGTCCATCATCTTTTTTTCGGCGAGGAAAGCCTGGAACTGGTCAGGCTCTTGTAATGACTTGATTAGGGAGTCTCACGCCTCTTTAGATAGCAGAAGGGCATCGAGAATGCTTAGTTACGATGATATCTTCCTCAGGTGTGCCAGGACGTTGTAATCCACCTTGTTTTGCTTAGGCGGGTCCTTGGCTGTAAGATCTTCGACGACTCGATCATCGAGGGTGATATACTCAGGGACCTTTTCTTTCCCCTTATCCTTTTTATTCGATCCCTATTTTGCGGGTCCGAGATTCTCTTCAGGTAGCGTGCGGTTGCGCAGCTGAATGTTCTCGCAGCTCTTCGTTTCTTTCTCTTTTCCTGATGTGGATTCTTTGAAGAGAGGGCCGAGAGTCATTTCTTCTTCCGAATCTCTCCCGAAGGTGAGAACTCGTGATCCCCTACTATCAACCATGCGACAGTTTCCGACAACTTTTCCACGTTCGTCTGTTGCATTTTTCTGCTGTCGACGAGCTTCACGCTTCATCCTCTTGAAGTGTTGCATGTGAGCGACATACCCTTGCCACCAAGTTTTAAAGGCGTTCCACTCTTAGGTGGGGTGCGCAATCCTTCGATGATATAAACAGTAATCTGGATGCACATCCTCTTCATTAAGGTGTATCTCATCAGAAATGTTTCCTTCGGAGGGTGGCAGATTCATTCCCATCGATATGGCTTTGGCGAACCTTTTCCTCGTCTTGAACCTGCTTTTAGTGGCAGCCGAAGTGCTCCTGTCTGGTTGGAGTGTCTTAACCCTTTCGTCCAATCGCCGGCGTTTGGCTTTTTCAAATAAGGTCATTTTGCGCTCTCGATCAGCCTTGCTTTTCAGAAGAGCTTCGTTCAGGAATGCATCAATCATTTCTTCCGATGGTCATAGAAGTTCCGGCTCAGGATCTGCCCCCAGTTTCTTTTCATCCAAAGCTTCTTTACCGTTGATTAACGAGTGAGAGATCACATGTCAGCTTGCCACATAATCTTCAGGTTCATCCGACGAGTCTTCCCCATCATCGTTGTCGCTATCTCCGTCTTCAAGGATGTGGTTGAGAAACTCCTGAAGCGTGACCAGGGTTCGCGCTTTCTGGTTATATTCTTCCAGCACGTCGATATGTTTTTGCAGGTCCGTACGCTTGTCGTCAGGCTTCACAGGCTTTTTGGTCTTTTTCTTCTTTTTCGAAGACTTTGACGGCTGGGCCTGGGCGTTTTGATTATCGTTACTGATTTTTGGCGTCGGGTGCTGCTTCAGCATTCCCTGGATGATCTCAGGTTCTAGCTGATTTTTCCACCTGATCACTGGGCATGCTTGGAGATCCTTCAGCATTCTTTTCATTTTGGCTTAAAGAACGACCTCCCATGGAGCTTCTTCTATAAAAGAGCATGATGCTCCCGGTGTGTCTGCCTTTTTGAGAGCATGTGGCTGGGGTGGGTTTACTTTCCAATTCTCGGACAGTGTGAATTTGCCCTGTTGGTATTGGTTCTCAATCCACCCTTTGAAGACGAAGCAATCTTCGATTGGATGGCCTATTGCTTGGTGATAGGGGCAATAATTGGGATTATTAGCCTCACCGGGTTGCAATGGGCGTTTTGGATTCGGTAAGTTGATGAGCCTGTTGCACACCGCCAGCTCGAACAATCTCCTCGTTTTGTCCAGTGGAAACGAATAAGGGCGCTTCATTTTCTCATTATAGAATCGTCGTCTCTCGTCTTGGTGATCAGTTAGTTTTGGCCCACTGGGCTGCTGTTGAGCATTGGCGACGAAGGTCGCTTTCCCTTTCCCTTTTTCATTCCTCGGCTCCGGCTTCGAAGAGGAAGGCATGTGGCCTATCTGGTCCATTTGGGCCAGCTTGTCAATCAAGGCCTGGAAAGTGGTCGACTTGAAAAACATCATGAATTGCGAAATGGTCGCCTGTGGATCAAGAGTACCCACGAACATGCCTACCGGAGACACTTCTTCAATGCGCTGCTCACACTTCGACTATACATTCTGCCACCCTATTGCATACTGAACCCATGTTTCTCCAGGCTTCACCCTAGCATTGATCAATGCCATGATTGGGGTGCGTTCGCTAGCACTTGCAAAACGCTGGGTGAATAGCAGCTCCATCTCCGTAAAAGTTTTGACGGAATCGTTGGGAAGCTCCGAATACCATTCGAACACCGTCTCCACCAAGCTGCCGACGAATTGGCGAAGCAGTAGCTTATCATCCCCTCCAGTGTTGCCGCAGAGAGCCCTGAACTGAGCGACATGTTGAATGGGGATTGCCTGTCCCCTTGTACACATGGAATTTAGGAATCGTGTATCCTGGCGGGTACTTTATTTGATCGTACCAACCCGGATAGGTCCGTCCAGTTCTGACGACTTGGCCAGCTGCTTCATTCGCTTGATGAGCTCGTATTTGTTGAGTTATATAATCATCGAGCGTGGCTTTAGAGATGGTCTCCTTCTTGGCTGCTGACAGAGCCGGCAGAGGATTTGATGTCTCTCCTCTATCATCTTCAATTATTAATGGAGGATCTTCGGCTGGAGGGTCCGGCTGGATCATCATGCCCACCATATCTTGGAATAGATGGGCCATTTGTTTTATATTGGCCGCTTGTTCCGCGGCCTCTTTGTCCTTATTCTTAAGCATTCTTCGAAGGAATTCGGCATCAATTTCCTGCTCACGGCGCTGCTCCGAGGATGTCTCCAGGCTTGCTTTCGGTCCCGTAAGTGCGGCCATGGCTGTTAGCATTTCTTGGAGCTTTTGTTGTTGTTGCTCCTGAGCCTTAGTCACTGATCGCGTAAGCGGTCGATGACCTGTGGAGATACGGATATCCTCTTTCCCGGATGCCATATAGACGGTATGCAGCATCATGCCCCCGGACTTGGGGCATTTAGATTCAGTGTCTTTGCGATTCGCCACAGACACCGAGATTTTCTCCAGCTTTCTCCTCTTGTGAGCGGTTGAAGTTGAGGGGGCCGTTGCAGTGGGCACCCAAGTAGCTGTCGCCTTTTGTGGCTTGACAGGATGGTCCTCTTCTCGCTGAACTTTCATCTTTTTCTGTCGGCAAGAGTAATCTTGATCAATCACCGAGTCTTGGACTTGACGCCAGGCCTTGTAAGTTTTAGAGGACAGCCGTTGAGGGGGCTGCTCCAGCTTCGCCTTTGTGACGTTCTCCATATGTGGAGGGGATCTTTTCAGCACAGCAGTTGGCGAATTCCTGCGCACCCTGTTAAATATTTCAAAGTTGTTCCCAGTTGGAACAGCAGCATCAACTTCCACCATTGGAGCTGGCGGAGTCAGTCCAGAAGGGGAATTGCCCCCAGCTTTCCTCACTCGGCGCCAGTGGCGACGTTGAGCATGTCATGCGGCCGGGATTACCTCCGCTGTTGGATTAGTTTTTCCATGCCCCCCACTCTGATGAGGGTTTGTCGTCGTCGTTATCCTGTCGAAGACAGATGCTCGCTGAGAGGGAACGACCAATCTTGAAAAGGCTGATTTTCGTGCAGGGGAAACAGCTTGGACGACCTCCACTATAGCAGGAGATGGAGTATCCTTCTCTGGTATTGCAAGCCTCTTTGCAATTCCACTTGAGCTTTGACCCAGCCTGTCGAAGACTGAGGCATTGGAGTTGGACGACCCGCCAAGAGGGGCCGTGGTGGTTGCAAGCCTATCAAAGACCGACTTCTTCGCAGCTTCCTGTGACGGTATAGGAGCGCTGAAGCTCGTTGGTGGGATCATGGTCTCGAAGAATAGCCCAGTGGTGGCTTGAGTCACTTGTTCCACCGACATTGTGAAAAAGGAGGCCGCTTGGGGCCCATGGGTTACTCCTCCAGATGAGGAGGAACGGGAGTTGCAGTTGCAGTTGGAGCAGTTAGAGGCCATTGATGTTCTTTTTTCTGCACGGGAGCAAAACCAAACTTAGTACCTCGAACCAAAGGGCAACCATATCAAACCGCGATTCGTTCGCGAAACACGACACACGAAGTGTGGAGTGGAAAGAGGAAAAGGTCCCACCGAGCGTGCCAGAATCTGTTTCCCGCCGAAAGGACGCGGCCGGGACGTCGGGACGTCCCGGTCCTGAACTTCGAGGGCAGATGCTATTTGGTGCTATTCGTCCACCTCTCCGAAGATGCCAAGTTGATTTATGGCACCATGTATCGAAGGTTTAAACGGATGCGACCGATATAGCAGATTTCGTCAGATTCCCCCTCGTTGAGGGGTTTTTGATTGTGGGGACGCTCTTCCCTGCAGGCGCAAGCCCCTGCAGTTAATTACGCTACCGCATCGCGGTAACCACTTTCTCCTTCTCCAGATGGTCACTTCGTGTCGTGTTTGTTTGTTTTGTTTTTGGTTGCCCGTGGATTGTATACGGAGACTAATTTATGTTGTCGTCCGTAGGGAGTGGATTAGTCCAAATCCGTATTTCCTTAGATTTGGGTTTGGGGTTGGGTTTAAGGATACGTTAGTCTCCTTTGAGATTAAGATCAACTTAAACGTTTGTTAAGGATACGTTAGTCTAATTTTAGACTAAGATCAACTTAACGGGATCGTTTAGATCCAACAAAAAAGCATTTGGGCTCTATTGTTTAGTTTAGGGACATTGTGGTCCATTAGTTTAAAGACATTACGGTCCAATGTTAGTTTAAGGACATCTCGGTCCATGGGCTTAAGAACCCCACAGTCCGAGGTTAAGGACATCATAGTCCATGGGCTTAAGGACCCCACAGTCCGAGGTTAAGGACATCATAGTCCATGGGTTTAAGGACCCCACAGTCCATAGTTTAAAGACGTCATAGTCTATAAAGTTTAAGGATATCATAGTCCATGAGTTTAAGGACCCCACAGTCCATGGAATGTTTGGTTATCGGGACCCGTCACCTCTCTGAAGACGTTGAAGGATTACAACGACAAATATCAGAGGAGTGAAGAGATGTACCCTTGAACCAATGTTGGTTGAGAGATCTGTAGTCCAATTTGGGACTAAGATCTATTAAAATATTTATGAGCATATGAGCTCAGTTAATCTGAATGAGGGGTTTATAGCCAATTTGGGCTCGTACCACTCAGTTAAAATGTTAAATATTTGACAACGCTAAGCATTGATTTGAGTTCTAACAATGTTTTTGTCTTTTATTGAATGCTGAGCATTCATTATTGCTCTAAGACTTTATTTATAGAACAATTTATGTTCTTTTAGCGCACACATGAGGAGAACCTGGCGTGCTTGGCGCTTTGCACCAGTCAAAGAGCGCAGAGCGCTTCTGGGATATAGCGCACATGTGAAGAACTCGTGGAGCGCTTGGCGCTGAGCGCCAGTCTATGAGCGCATTACGCTAGTTTATGAGCGCAAAGCGCTATTTGTTCAGTGGCGCATGCGTGAGGAGCACGTGGTGCGCTTGGCGCTGAGCGCCAGTCCATGAGCGCAAAGCGTTATTTATTAAGTGCCGCACACATGAGGAACATGTGGTGCGCTTGGCCTTTTGCGCCAGTCAAAGAGCGCAGAAGCGCACCTGATAAATTTTATGATCTGAGAAATAAATTCTCGTTTAGAAGAGACTTTATCTCAAGGTTCTTAAGAACAAAGTTCTTACTTGTATAGGAGATATTTCAATCTGTTATTCCGTTGAAAGGCTTTGCCTTTATGGATCTGTGATCCTAAGAGAATTGAATTATTATCCCCCCTTTTTTGTAATGAGATGTTCATGATCTCATTTTGTAAAAGACTTTAGTCTTATAGATCTATGATCTGTGAGAAGAATTATGTTCTTCTTCTTATTTTATGATGAGATCGTTTGATCTCTTTGTGAAAGATCTTGGTCTTTTAGATCTATGATCTTCAAGAAAGAAGTGAATTCTTCTTTTTATATGAGACAATTTCGTCTTTCTATTCTTTTTTACCTTGAAGAAAAGTTCTTTTTCTACTGAGAGCCTGGCTCTTCTTTCTGAGACTTCTCAAAGTTTATGGGGGGGGTCCCTCTATATGATTCTGTATATCTCCGTTTTTCTATCCCTGAGACTTGATTGTTTGTGTATATGCCCCAGAGGCCATTACTGTATCATTCTAGTTTGTATATTACTTGATGGAAGCTTGGGATATTCACAGTTGTATAGACAATTTTGCTCGAAATGGTAGTATGCTACTTTGTTTGTTTCTACTTTAATGTGTGCATGTGTTTCTTTTAGCATATCGCCTATACACATTAGTGGAGCCCTTAGGATCTTTTCTTGATTACCAGCGTTGTGATGACATTCACACTAGTGGGGGCTGGGTAATCTACAAGCACATCCTTATACATGTCCCTAGTCGTAGGATTATCGAGATGGGGCATCGATACTCTAGAGTAGACTAGCGTATGCGCTTCTCATCCCAGCAGGGGAGACGTTCTGTCCCACAGCCGTCAGTACGTCGTACTTGAGATAGTATGCGGGTGCTCGTTAGGTTACGAGTACACTGGACAGGACTCATCGGGAACTGATGGTTGGTACTATACCTATCGTCAGTTATCAGTTCCCAGGTGACATAAGTACAGCTTAGTCCGCTGACTTGACACTGTCACTTCGCCTCGAGTGTTTTCCCACTGTTCTTAGATTGCTACCCTACCACGGCTCAAATGAGTCGTGCAAACAGGTAGCAGTTGGGCGCAGTCCCGAAGCACTAGGAGGCAGTGACGGTTAGACAGGATTCGTCTCTCCCGGTATTAGGGGTTGATATTGCGCTGTGTCAAGAAGAGCCATTAAACATAGTCGTCCCTGGCCAGGGCAAGCGAGATATACTGGTAGGTTATCCAGTGTTATCTCAGGGTGTTCTGGGCTACACTCCGACATGACTTGTACCGCTATTAGGGGACTGGCGTTTACCACCCCTATGCCCGACATGCGATATTCTCAGACGAACAGACCGGACTGTACGGAGATTGTCACATTCAGGCTCAGTAGGAGTTCGGATGGGTTCACCTCATCAGTCTTCTTATCGGCATCTACCTGGGGACCGTTACGTACAGCTAGTACCGCTTGCGGCCTGTGGTTAAACCCACTGCCAGCGTAGTGTCGAGTCTTTAGAGTCCCACACAGAAGGCTATTCTCTTTTGGGCAAAACAGAGTAGAGGTCGTATGGTTTTGCGACAGGGTTCGTTCACATCCGCGCACTTGTGCACGTTTGGTGTCCGAACAGTCATTACTAGCGGGCTTTGGTTTAAGCCAGATCCTAGTATATGTTTTGGGATTGGTTTTATCTCATTGTATTCGTGTTCCTCGGAACACGGATGCAGGTGTGTATGCACAGTTGACAGAGGCAGAGGATTCTCATTAGGGTTGTTGACTGTTGACTTTTTCTAAACCCTAATGAGAATGAGGATTATGATTAATAATATTCATTAAGGATTATTGTGTCATGGTTGAGTTGAACTTTTGACTTTTGTTGACTTGTTGACTTTGTTGACCGGTTGACCAAAGTGGACTTGTTGACCATCATCATTTGTTTTCAAAGATACTTCTTGTTCTTTGCAAAATGCATTTAATGAATGAAATGATAATGGTCATTCATAACTAACCATCACACCTTTTCTTAATTATTATTATTATTATCATAATTCCTAATATGAGAGATATGGCTGTAAAATTGTATCATTCTCACTTTCTCATTCTCTCTCATCCAAAGCTCACCCTTTTCCTCTCTCTCAAAGCTCTCATGTCTCATGTGTTGAGAAGCATGAGCTATTGAGATAAAACCCTCAAAACTCTTCTCTACTCACTCTAGAGTTCTAGGTCTAGCAAGCCAAGCACTTTAGTTACCTCTCGGTTGAGGTAGGAGCTCAAGGTAGAGGCTTTCGGGTGGATCCTTCTTCGACAACAAGGAGACTACGAGGTGGAGCCGTTCCAACCACTCCAAGGAGCAAGAAGAGAAGGAGTTCAAGACCTAGATATAACCCTCTAACATAGTAGTTAAACTTCTAGTTAGTTTGCTAGGTTTTTGTTTAGCAAAGATCCTATTTTCTAGTCCATGTTACCTTGCCATAAAAAAATCGTTTTTTACCGTTTTCGCCTTCCCGTAAGAACCGGGACGGGTAACGTGGACTTACATTGATGTCTTAGGGCCTTTATATAAGGCGAGATGATTTGTTCAATCAGTTAAGGAGATCTTTTCTCCAATTGATTTGGGGATTTCCCCACCGTTGGATCTTTGATCCAAGCGCTTCTGATTTACAGAAGTCAATCTTCTTGTTTTTTAACAAGATTGGGAAATTTTTTCCCACAAAGAATTTATTCTGTATTTTGGATATTTTTAATCACCTTGGATCATTGATCCAACGGTGCTCTGATTTACAGAGCACAATGTTCTTGTTTGGAAAGATTTTGAGGAATCTTTCCTTAACAGAATTTTATTCTGGTTAATTGATGATTTATCATCTTTATTGGATCTTTGATCTGACGGTGGGGAGCTTTTAGTTCCAGCGCTAGTGCACTCGTGTTTTGCACGTGGTGCGCTGCTTAGAGTGCAGCGCTCTTAGCACTAGCGCACACGTGCTTCGCACGTGGTGCGCTGCTTAGGGCGCAGCGCACTTAGCACTGCTTTGAAGCGTTGCTTCATTTCAAAATTTGAAATTTGAACAGAGCTTTGCTCTGATTGGGGGAAACATACACGTGTTTAATATAACTCCCGCGTGTATCATCATACGCACACTATATCGTTTCTCATGAGCGGGGAAATCCTCTTTATGGGACTCTAAAGACTCAACAATACGCTGGCAGTGAGTTACTGGATCATATCCATAGTCCACAAACACGTCAGCGGCACTAGCTATATGTAACGGCTACCCAGGTATATGTTAAAAGAAAGGTCGACAAGCAAGTTCATCCGTACCTACCAAAGCCTATCAGTGATATGTTGGATATAGTGCCCTCAGAGTCAATTATTGGATCGCGGGCACGTGATTGCAATGATTGAGGGAGGACCTATACTGGTAGGACAGTCTTACTCGAGAGGTTTGTATATTATTTGGTTTGTCTTTATCATCGTGTACATGCTTTGGGTGACATTGTAGTTCACTATTACACGTTGATAGAGAATAGTATGCTACCATGGTTTGTCTTTATCATCGTGTACTGCTTTAGGTAACCTTACAGGTCACTATTACACATTGATAGAGCCCTTAGGATTCTTGCTTGACTGCCAGCAGTATGATGACGATCATATACGTGGGAGCTGGGGTCTATAAGCACATCCTTAAAAGGTCCCTAGTCGTGGGAGTTTTCGAGACAGGGCATCAATACTCCGGAGTAGACTAGTGTATACAGTCGAGACCCCGACGAGGGGCGGTGGCCGATCTCACAAGCCATTAGTATCAGTTGGTTCACCTAAGATGTATACAGGTGCTCATTGGGTTATGAATACACCGGACAGGACTCGCCGGGAACATGCTAGTTGGTATTATACCTGACGTCAGATAGCAGTTCCCTGGTGACATGTGTACAGGTTAGTTTATCGACCTGAGATCATCATTTGTCTCGTGTGAGTTCCCAATGTGCTTTGACTACTACCCTACCACGGCTCAAAGGAGTCGTGCAAACTGATTTTAGTTGGGTACAGTCCCGAGCCACATGGAGGCAGTGAGCGGATCGGCAGGAGTTTCGTCTCTCTCGGTATTGGGGGTGAGATCGCACTGTGTCTAGGAGAGCCATTACACGAAGTCCTTGGCCAAGGCAGGAGATTTACTGGTAGGTATTCCAGTAGTATCTCAGGGTGTTCTGGGCTACACTCCGACACGACTTGTACCGTTTTTGGGGGTCTGACTTTTACCAACCCCCTAGGCCCGCCATGCGATGCTCATAGACGAACGGACCGGACTGTATGGATATTGTCACTGACAGGCTCAGTAGGGTGTCAGGATGAGTTTGCTCATCGACCTCCTTTTTGGTCAATACCTGGTAGCCCGTTACGTACGGCTAATACCTCTGACGTGCTAGTGGTTAAATCCACAGCCAAAGTGTTGACGGGTCTTTAGAGTCCCCCACAGACAGTTTCTCAATTTTCGGGCGAAACGTTGTAGAGGCCGTATGATATATGGCAGGGTCCGATCATATACGTGCAGTAATGCACGGATCATGATCGGGCGGATCATACTAGTGGGCTTTGGTTTAAGCCGGATCCTAGTATTAGATTTGTTGGATTACTTTAGTCTCATCGCATTCGCATTCGGTCGGAATGCGGATGCAGGTATGTATATACAGGTGAGGGGTATCCTTGTGATCCGTCACGAGTTTACATTAGATGTTGCCGTATCTTTTTATTTGTTGCAAACATTTGGATTAATGTTTGCATATGGAAATTATGAGCTAGAAATCATCATGAGGTGCATTTAATGTGGCACATGCAACCTAGTGACTCATGGTCTCTTTTATTGTGCATATGTCACATTGTGGATTGATTTTATGTGTTGAAATGATATGTAGAGAGAGAGAGGGCAGCCATGAGGCAAGGGTTAGCTCTTGGATTCTTATTCTTGCTCTCACATTATTATTCACAACACAAAAAGAAAAAGAGTCTCTTCTTCTTCTTCTTCCTCTAGCTCACAAATTCCATCAATGGCATCATCTTCAACCTCCATCCATACACTCTCATGTGATGAGAATCAATGGGTGCTTGAGACGAAGTGATCACACACATTCTTTACTTCACCTTGGACACGTCGGCTAGCAAACTTCGTGCCCGAGTTGCTTCGGATGAAGCGGGAGCCCGTAAAAAGGCTCGATGATGTGGTGCCCTTTCCGACGAGGAGATCAAGACCGGAGATGCCGCGAGGAGCTTGGGATGGTGGCCAAAGACCGAAGGACACGGATCGATCGGTATAGCTTTCCAACCCTTTCTCTAGTTGCTAGTTATATGTTAATGGTTCGATCCGGATTTAAAGTATACGATAGCGCGGGTTTCTAGTTAAGAAAAAGTTTTCGTTTCCGCATTTTGGCCTTGGACAGACGGCCGGGGCGCTACCGTACACTTACATGATAATCACCGTACAGTTCGGTCTCTTCATTAGAGAGTGTCGCATACTTGGTCTGGAGCTGGATACTGTCAGACCCCCAATAACCCAATAAGTCATGCCGATGTGAAACTCATAACCATCTAAGATACAACTGATAACACTTATCAGTTTATCTCAACTGCCCTGGCCAGGGACTTATGGTTATAATCAATCAAGCACAGCGCGACATCAATTCCCTATACTGGGAGAGACGAATCCTTTTGATCGCTCACTATCTCCATATGCTTCGGGACTGTACCCTATTAAAATCTGTATACACGGCTCATTAAAGCCGTGGTTGAGTAGTAATCAAAATACAGTAGGAACACACACAAGACACTATGATGATCTCATGTCACCAGAAAACTGCTATCTGACAATAGGTATAATACCATCTAGTAGTTCTCGGTGAGTCCGTTCAGTGTACTTATTCTCCAATGAGCACATGTATACAATCTTCTGTGTCAAACACCAATGGATATGGGACTAACCATCGCCCCGGTTGGGGTCAAGAAACCTATACACCAGTTTACTCTAGAGTACTGATGCCCAGTCTCGATAATCCCACGATTAGGAATATTTAAGGATGTACTTATGGACTGCCCAGGCCCCACTAGTATGACCCCTATCATAATCCCGGTAGTTAAGCAAAGATCTTAAGGGCTTTATCAACATGTATTCGCGATACGTAATAGTAAGCAAAACATACAAACATGAATGATAAAGACAAACTAGATAGCATAGTATCATATCGAGCAAAAATGTGCTATCCATATAGGTTCATGTACAATTACAATAATTGCCTTCATAGCACATATATCCAACATCTATATGATTAAAAGACTTAAAAATTCTTAATGCCTTGAAATTGTTTGTGATAGCGTCTTAACTGAGCTATAATTACATCAACAATTATCATTGCGTTTCAATTCTACTTCTAATCACATTTCATCAACTGACATTGATAGATCATAAGCACATTACAGCTAAGAAAACGAAAAATATTCAGCTTCACCAATCTCACTCAAAAAATACAAGAAAAATAAAAATCCTTCACCTTCTTGACCGCATGAAGTGCAGCACCATGTCCACCAATGCCAGCACCGATGATGACAAGATCGTAATCGAAGCTCCCCTTGGACACAGCTGAGCCATTCTGAGAACTCAACGCCGAGATCGACTTCTTGATCAATCTCTGAGTGCATCTGAACCCAATTGATCCCAAAGAATGATTCAGCGAATGAAACCATAGTGCCTCACTTCTAAGGCCGCAAAAGCGGAGAGATTGTGGAGTAGAATCGGATCTGGAGACTGGATGATGAGAGAGAAAGGGGGAGAGAAGAGAGCGAGATCGAGGAAGCTATTGATCAAAGCTAGGGTTTGCGAATTTAGGGGAAATGAGAGAGAGAGAATTTGAAGTGGTGGAGGAGAAATAGAGAAGAAAGATGAATGAGGAGCTTCAAGTGATTCATGGAAGGGGCGAAGGATACAACGTGAAGGAGATGGGGATTTTCGCTGACTTGGTTGTTAGGTTTTGGTGGGCATAGTCACAAATTCGTGATGCGGGAATAATTCGGCTAGGTCAAAAATTCGGATTCGGAGAACTATTCGGAAAAAATTGGCAGGTATTCGGGAAAGATTCGGCAAGTGTTCGGAAAATGTTCGGGAAGGATTTCGAGCAAGAAATTAATATATGAGACGCAGGGTTTTGATTTTGTGAATTATTCGCTGTTTTTTGAATAATTCAGGAATAATTCGCGAATTATTCCACGCGTTCGATTAAATCGGAGATTTAATTGGCCGATCAAAAATTCGCGAATTATTCATGAATTCGTCGAATAATTCATGAATTATGTGACTATGTTGGTGGGGGCATGGGTGTAGTTTGGTCGGGCTATTGGATATAGTTGCCCTCAAGGCAATTATCGTAATTGTAGGAATGCAATTACTGAATTCAAGAGGACCTATACAGAGAACAGTCTTACTCGAAATGACAGTATGCTATTTGGTTTGTTTTTATCTGTCATATGTATACATTTTACTCGTTATCACCTATCGCTAATATATGAGATAAAACCCATAAGATTTTGCTCTACTACTAGGATTAATGATAGGGATCATACTAGTGGGGCCCGGTAGTTTATAAGCACATCCTTAAATATCCTTAATTGTAGGAATATCAAAACTGGGCATCGATATTCTAGTTTAGACTAGTGTATACGTTTCATGACCCTATACATGGGCGATGGCTGATCCCATAGAAATTGGTGTTTGACACCGATGATTGTATACATGTGCTCATTGAATAAGTTCCAATGGATAGACTCACCAAGAACTCTTAGTTGATATTATACCAAAGTCAAATAGTAGTTCTCTAGTGATATGAGTACAGGATTGTCCCTAGACCTGATATCACCATAATGTCTTGTGTATGTTCCCACTATACTTAGATTATACACAACTTTAAAAAGTCATGCAAACAGGTTTTAGTTGGATACAATCCCGAAGCACATGGAGGCAGTGAGCGGTTGAGGGGATTCGTCATTCCCGGTATAGATAGTCGATATCGCGTTATGAACGAAATGACTATAAGAAGAAGTCTGTGGCCACAGCAAGTGAGATAAACCGATAAGTGTTTGTATCTCTGATGGCTATGAGTCCTCTGTCTGCATGACTTATCGAGTTATTGGGGGTCTCACAGTTTCTACCCTTCAAACCCAGTATGCGATACTCTTTGACGAACACATAGAAGCCGTTACATACAGGTAGTGCCACTGACGAGTTTATAGGTTAACCCGTAAGAGGGTTAAATCTGAAAGTGTTTCGGATTCAATCGGATATGTCCTATTTAACCTACTGCCAATGTATTGACAGGTCTTTAGAGTCCCGCAACGAAAGTGCATGCCCAGGCATAAAGTGATGTGGCGTACGTATGGGATACGTGCGGGAGTTCGATTAAATGCTTAATTTAATCGAACGTCCAGGAATAATAACCGGTTTAAAAACCGGAATACCAAGTCAAGTGTTGACTTGATAACCGTATTTTTCTGATATGGTTTCTAGTATTGTGTATATATGATACACTCTGTACAGTATACGATACTGAGAAGAAATGATGGCTTGTATGTATGTGATACATACATTTGTTCTCATATATATATATATATATATATATATTATCCCACTCTCTTTATGTTTTATTTTATATCTGTATATACATATATATATGTTAATATGTATATATTATATATCATATAATATTAGTTTCATATGATAGTGGGACCCCTCCCTATCTCTCTTTATGTGATAACACATAGGAGGGAGAGAGAGGATGAGATATATGTCTCATATATCTAAACGAGACAAAGGAAAAATAAATAATCTAATTCATTTTTAAGATGCCTTCATCTTCATTCTTCTTCTTCCTCCTAACTCAAAAGCTTGCTCTCATCATTAATGGCAAGTAGAGATTTAGAGAGTGAAATGAAAATCTAGATAGTACCGATTTACCACCTCTCCTCCCTCTACACCTAGAAAGTATCAATTGGGAGTTTCCTCATTAGTTGATGAGGATGGAGTTGTCAGGCATGCCACTTTCACAGCGGATCATCTATAGTGAGGCGATCGGCTTGTGGAAGCTTCCAGGAGCTCACAAACTCCAGCTAGAGTTCAATTCCATCCATTGGAGCATATGAAGATGCTATAAAAGTTGTAGGCTTCTCATCTTGCTCTCTAGTTATTCCTAGTTTATTCTATTACATGTATTTAATGATCTTGGTAGTTGAATTGGGATTATGTTGTAAAAAAATTTATTGTTGTGCAAATTCCGCCAGGTCCATGACCGTCGCGACCCTACCGTTCACTTACATGATAGCAGAGCTACTAGGAAAGGATGCCGACTCATAGGGGTTCTCACTATGAGATAGTAGTCGCGAAGCGTGGGCTCTTACACTCAGGGTGTCCCGTGCGGATTGGTCTGGCGAGTTGTGGTCCGTTGCGAGGGGACAACGTAAAAATTAGCTGCTGAGGGACCTGTGGGCACCACGGAAATCTTTCGCTTCGCTGACTGTCACGCTCCGCTTCCCAGTATACGGCGAAGGGGACGCGACCGGTCCGCTACGTATTTACTTAGAAGTAAACACGCTAAGCGTATCTAAGCAATATAAAAGTAAATACACAAGAGACAAGATATATAAACTGAACAACAACTTTATTTATTAATATTCTTTTGTACAATGCATGAAAAGGAAATACAACTGAAATAAAAGTGATGCCTAAACAATGGCATGACAGGAAATTAAAGGTACTGAATAGAAAACGTACAATGTCTAGAGCTCAGGGTCTTCGCTGTACTGATCTAAGTCTTCTGCAGTTGGCTCAATCTCTGACGGGTCCGAATCACCTGACGACATTCAAAGAAAAAAGAAATAGAATGTCGTCAGCGAACAGGTCGCTCGGTAAGTCCAAAGATAAGGGAGGAATAGACAGAGAGTAAGAGAGAGAGAGAGAGTAGCTTTTAATGTTGTATTATATTGTTGTAGTATTGTGTTAACGCTGTTGTTTGTAACTTGGTACAGAAGAATGCTAGTGTATACGAGAGGGGTCTCTATATGCTTAGACCAGGGCAAACGGAATATAGAGTACAAGGCTCCGTTAGAAGGCCCGGAACAACGGAAATTGGATTCATGTTAGGTGTCTTAAATCTTACCGTCTCGTGCTACTTTTAACACCTTCCGTACCAATCTACCCCTTAAACCCCGTAGTGTTTTATTTGTATTGTTTTGTACTGTAAATTGAATTGAGTGTATAATTGAAAGACTGACCGAAACCATGATATCAGAAAACGGATGTAACTCATGTAAATGGAATAACTGGAGAACCATGTAAATGGAATGCATATCTATGGTTCGGTTCGGTCAAACTGTATAGATTGATAATTAGACTTGTGGATTCATGTTGAAGATTGCAGATTGTAGATTGACTTGAATCATATTCAAGTCAGATCATAATCAGACTAAATCCGAATCAGACAATTAGAATGTAAATCGAAGTCTTGATTATTTCTTAAATCTATAATTGCTAGGGTCCTTAGGATAGTTTATAAACTTGAGGGAGATTTATGTAAAAATACTTTTATATACTTATCAAAATACTCCCCAAGCATTTATTGTTCGTCTTTAGAGTTGTAATGAGGTGGATTTTATATTGTGACATTTCTAGTGAAAATATCCTAATTTTATAAATAAAGGTATTTATCTGTAATATTGATTTATTTGAAATTCATGGTATTTTAGTGTAAATTTATTCTTGGGATTTTTAGAAAAAGATGGAATATTTATATCATAACAAAATAGATATTTTAATGATAAATATACATATATTTATACAAAAATAATCTTACTAAATATTTTATATTCTAAAAATCTCATTTTCTTAAGATGTCGTATTTTAAATCTTTCGAGACCGAATGCTCCATACAGAGGTCTGAATCTCGCACTACTAAGTCCGAGGATGTGCGATAATCCGCACAATCCCGAACGGGTTCCCCAAAGTGGGTTGTAGCGACTCTTTGCAAAGATTGTAAAATACTAAATCCTTTAGAAAACGGTTTTATAAAGTAAATGGTATTTATTTGTAAAAATGTCAATTTTCCGTATTTTAGGTTCTAGAGTTTTCTAAGTCAACTAGACTATTTCTAAATGGTCTAAACGACAAGTTGTTAGATGCCTCAAATCGCCTCTTCACCGCCAATTGTGGCCAGGTAAGTACAAGTGAGGAAAGGAGGAATCCGCTCATGAATCTCCGTGAGACGGGCCTTTTAAAGTTATCTTTCTCACTTGCCTAACCTAGACACCACAAAGTCAGGTTTAGATAAACGACCGATGTCCACAACTTATCGTATTTTCATAATAAGAGGTATTTATTTAAAAGTATATCAACTCTAAATCTTTTAGAAATAGTTTTATTGAGTATATGGTATTTAAATGAAAATTGTTGTTTTCTCGTATTCTAAGTTTTCAGTGGTATTGTGTTATGTTGTATGTAAGTGTGTGAGGAGGTAGGTCATTACCTCTGTTTCCCCCAATCAGAGCAAAGCTTTGTTTTGAATTTCAAAATTCAAAAATTGAAGCAACGCTTCAGATCCCGTGCGCTGAGCGCCACGTGTCAAAAGCAGACACGCCAGCGCCAGCGCCAGGAGCGCTGCGTCCTAGGCAGCGCACCCCCAATCAGAGCAAAGCTCTGTTTCAAAATTCAGAATTTAAAAGTTGAAGCAACGCTTCAGATCCAGCGCTCTGCGTCAAGCACGGGTGCGCTAGCGCAGTGGCGCTGCGCTCCGCGCTGCGCGCCACGTGTCAAGCACGGGTGCGCTAGCCAATTTAAAAGTTGAAGCAAAGCTCCGCGCTGCGCACCACGTGTCAAGCACGGGTGCGCTAGCACAGTGGCGCTGCGCTCCGCGCTGTGCGCCACGTGTCAAACACGGGTGCGCTAGCGCAGTTGCGCTGCGCGCCACGTGTCGAACGTAAGTGCGCTTGCGCAAAGTGCGCCAGCGCTGGAATTTAAAGAATTCTCCACCGTTAGAGCAAAACATCTAATAATAATAAATTATTAATTAATCAGAATTAAAATTCTGTTATGGAAAGATTTTTCAATCTTATTAAAATAAGAAGATTATTTTCTGTAAAACAGAAGCCTTAGATCAAAGATCCAACGGTGGGAAATATTCCCAAATCAATCAGAGAAAGATCTCTTAAACTGATTTAACAAATCAATTGGCCCTATATAAAGGCCCCAAGACTTCAAGTCTCATATAGAGAAAACCCTCTGCAAATTTTGAGAAAAACTCAAAGAGAAAGAAAGGCAAGCCTTTAGAAGAAAGGAGATTATTTCTTCATCTTTAAAGGTAAAGAATTAATTCTTGAACAACAGAGATGAAACCATCTCGTAAAAAGAAGAAATATCTTCTAAAAAGATCTTAGATCTATAAAAAGACCAAGGTCTTTGATTAAAAAAAGAAAAGATCAAAATATCCAATCATAAAAATATAAAAAGAAGTATTTTACTTCACGGATCTTTTGATCTATAAAGGCAGAGCCCTTTTTATTAAAGAAGAACTTTTGTTCTTGGATTTTGAGGCAATGCCTCCTTTGAAGAACATAAATTTGTTCTTTGATCTTAAAATTGATCAAAATGTGCTTTGCACTATTAGACAGTGCCTTGCACTCATGAATTGCGCCCTTGCGCTCCTTGGACTGGCGCTCAGCGCCAAAACATGCCATGTGTCAACCATAGACACATCTGCGCTTTGCGCTCCTGAAAACAGCGTACTGCGCTCTTGGGTTGGCGCTCAATGCCAAGCGCGCCACGCATCACTCACTGGCGCACCCATAAAGTGGCGCAGCGCGCTCATAAATTAAAAGCGCAGTGCGCTAACAAGCTAGCGCTTAGCGCTAAGCGCGACACGTGTCCTCCTCGTGTGCGCTAACCGACAGAAACGCAATGCGCTCTTTGACTGGCGCAAAGCGCCTAGTGCGCCACGTGGCACGCTGTCAGAACATACTTTGTTCTGATAAATGCTATGCATTCAATATAAGACAAAAAATGTCAGAGCCCAATGCTTGGCATTATTAAAAGGGCAAAGCCCAAACAAAGGCCTAACAGGCAGAACAAAAATAAAATGTTAAACATTTTTTTTAACTGGACTTAGCCCAATTCTGGACATAAGTCCTCAATTTAAATCGAACTGAGCTCATCTGCTCTTCCAATCAATTTACACCCGGTTCGAGGGTACATCTCTTTACTCCTCTGATATCTGTCGTTGTAATCCTTCAACGTCGTCAGAGAGGTGACGGGTCCCGACAACCATACATTACTATGGACTGTGGGGTCCTTAAATCCACGGACTATGATGTCCTTAACCTCGACCGTGATATCTTAAAAGTAACACCGGACTGTGGAGTCCTTAAATCCACGGACTATGATGTCCTTAACCTCGACCGTGATGTCTTAAAACTAACACCAGCCTATGAGGTCCTTAAACTCACGGACTATGATGTCCTTAACCTCGACCGCGATGTCTTAAAACTAACAATGGATCGTAATGTCCTTAAACTAATTATCGACCGCAATATCATTAAACTAAACAATAGAGCCCAATTGCTCTCTTGTCGGATCTAAACGATCCCGTTAAGTTGATCTTAGTTCAAAATAAGACTAACGTGTCCTTAACAAACGTTTAAGTTGATCTTAGCCTCAAATAAGGCTAACGTATCCTTAAACATATCCCCCCCAAACCCAAATCTAAGAAAGATACGGATTTGGACTAGTCCACGCCCTACGGGAGACAACATAACTTAGTCTCCATATACAATCCATGGGCAACCAAACACAAAACAAACACCCACGACACGAAGTGACCATGTGGAGAAGGAGAAAGTTGTTACCACGATGCGGTAGCGTAATTAACTACAGGGGCTTGCGCCTGCAGGGAAGAGCGTCCCCACAATCAAAAACCCCTCAAATGAGGGGGAATCTGACGAAGTCTGCTACATCGGCCACATCCGTTTAAACCGTTGATACACGGTGCCATAAATCAACTTGGCATCTTCGGAGAGGTGGACGGATAGCACCAATTAGCATCTGCCCCCAGATTCAGGCTATACGTTCAGTCTTCCCGGCTTCCGGCGGTAAACATATTCTGGCACGCCCGGTGGGACCTTTTCCTCTTTCCACTCTACACTTCGTGTGTCGTGATCGCGAACGAATCGCGGTTTGCTAATGGTTGCCCTTGGGTTTCGAGGTACTAAGATCTGGCATTTTGCTTGGTGCAAAAAGCAAAGGATCAATGGCTTTCACCTGCTCATAGTGTTCCACATGCAACTGCAACCCAGGTCCTACCTCAACAGGGGGCATAGCCTACGGGCCCCAAGCGGCTTCCCTATTCACGATGCCCATGGAACAGGCTACTCAAGCCACCACAGGGTTGTTTTTCAGGACCATGCTCCCGCCAAAGAGCTTCACCGCTCCTCTACCAACACCGGAAGCTCCCAAGAGGCCGGTCTTTGATCGGCTTACAACTACTGCGGCCCCTCTCAACGAGTCGTCCAGCACCGGCGCCTCGGTCTTCTCCAGATTGGGCCAAAGTTCAGTGGGGTCCATGATGAAGCCTGCACCTCAAGTAAAGGTTTTTCTGAAGAAAGTAACAAACCCTGCTCCTGAAGTCGTCAATGTGGCTTCTCCTGCCAAGGGGTCGGTCTTTGCAAGACTGACTGTCCCAACTCCCACTCCCGCTCCTGCTACTCAAAGGACATCAGTTTTCAACAGGCTGACGCCAGCAGCATCCCCTCACCTGAACAGGGGGCAAGACAAAGCCGTCCCCGTCACCGAGCCAACTCTATCAGCTCGACACGCTCGACGTCGCCACTGGCACCGAGTAAGGGAGGCCGGAGGCAACTCCCCTTCTGGGCTAACTCCACCAGCTCCAACTGTGGAAATTAATATTGTTGTTCCAACCGGAAACACTTTTGAGCTGCTGAATAGGGTGCGCAGGAATTCTCCTACCGCTGTAATGAAAAGATCCCCTCCATCTATGGAGAATGTTATGGAAGCAAAGCCAGAACAGTCCCCTCAGCGGCTGTCCTCCAAAATCTACAAAATCTGGCGACAAGTCCGAGAGTCGGTGGTGGATCAAGACTATCCCAGCCAGCAGAAGAAGCTGAAGGTCCGACAGGAAGAAAACCGTCCTGTTAAGCCACAAAAGGAGACGGCTACTTGGGTGCCCACTGCAACGGCCCCCTCATCTTCGACCGCTCATAAGAGGAGGAGGTCGGAGAAAATCCCCATGCCTGTGACAAATGTCAAAGGCACTAAGCCCAAACGCCCTAAGTCTGGGAGCATGGGGGTGCATACCGTCTACATGGCATCCGGGAAAGAGGATAGCCGCACTTCTACAGGCCACTGACCACTCACCTGATCCATCACAAGAGCTCAGGAACAACAGCAGCAGAAGCTTCAGGAGATGCTGACTGCGATGGCCGCACTCACCGAGCCAAAAGGAAGCCCGGAAACATCCACGAAGCAGCGCCGTGAGCAGGAAACTGATGCTGAATACCTTCGGAGAATGCTTGAAAAGAAGGACAAAGAAGCCACAGAACAAGCAGCCAAAATAAAGCAAATGACCATTCTATTCCAAGATATGGTGGGCATGATGATCCAGCCGGATCCCCCAGCCGAAGATCCTCCAGTAATAATTGAAGATGACAGGGAGAAACATCGAATCCCCTGCCGGCTCTGTCAACAGCCAAGGAGGAGACAATCTCTAAAGCTGCCCTGGATGACTATATTGCTCAGTAAATAAGAGTTCACCAGGCAAATGAAGCAGCCGGCCAAGTTGTCAAAACTGGGCGACCGTATCCGGGCTGGTATGACCAGATAAAATACCCGCCGGGATACACAATCCCCAAATTCCATGTGTACAAGGGGACGGGCAATCCCCACCAGCACGTCACCCAGTTCAGAACTCTGTGCGGCAACACCGAGGGCAATGATAAGCTTTTGCTCCGTCAATTCGTCGGCAGCTTGTCGGAAATGGCGTTTGAATGGTACTCTGAACTTCCAAACGACTCCGTCAAAACTTTCGTGGAGATGGAGTTGTTATTCACCCAGCGATTCGCGAGCGCTAGTGAACGCACTCCAATAACGGCATTGATCAATGCAAGGGTGAAGCCGGGCGAAACTTGGGTTCAATACGCAATCCGATGGCGAAATTTGTGGTCGAAGTGCGAACAGCGCATCGAAGAAGCACCAGCGGTAGGCATGTTCGTGGGCACCCTAGACCCTCATGCTACTATTTCACAGTTCATGATGTTCTTCAAACCGACTACGTTCCAGGCTTTAATCGACAAGCTAGCCCAGATAAATCAGATGGGTCATAGACCGTTCCCTCCGAAGCCGGAGCCGTGAAACGAAAAGGGTAAAGGGAAGGCGACCTTCGTTGCGAATACCCAACGGCAGCCCAGTGCCCCAAAACTAACGGATCAATTGGAAGAGATACGGTGCTATTATAATGAGAAAATTAAGCGTCCTTACTCGTTCCCACGGGACAAAATGAAGAGACTATTCGAGCTGGCGGTGCGCAACAGGCTCATCAATTTGCCGAATCCAAGGCGACCACCGCAACCCAGCGAAGTGAATAATCCCAATTATTTCCCTTACCACCAAACGGTAAGCTATCCAATCGAAGATTGCTTCGTCTTTAAGGGATGGATCGAGGATCAGTACCTACAAGGCAAGTTCGCGCTATCTGAGAAGTGTAAAGTAAGCCCACCACAACCGCACACTCCTAAGAAGACGGACACACCGAGGGCAACGTGCTCTTTTGTTGAAGAAGCCTCATGGGAGGTCGTGCTTTTAGCCAAAACCAAAAGAATGCTGAATGATCTCCAGACATGCCCGGTGATCAGGTGGAAGAACCCGCTGGAACCCCAGATCATCGAAGGGATGCTGAAGCCGCGCCCAACTCCAAAGATTGGTGATGATAGCCAAAGTACTCACACCCAGCAGTCGAAATCTTCGAGAAAGAAGAAGAAATCCAAAAAGCCTGTGAAGCCTGGCGACAAGCGCACAGACCTACAGAAACAGATTGACGCACTGGAAGAGTATAACCAGAAGGCGTGGACTCCAATCACGCTCCAAGAGTTCCTCAGCCACGTTCTTGAAGACGGAGATGATGGAGAAGAATCATCGGATGGATCTGAGAATTACATAGCAAGTTGCCATGTGATCTCTCATTCATCGCTAGATAATGAAGATGCTCCATGCACAAAGAGACTGGGGGCAGGTCCTGAGCCGGAACTTCTATGGCCGTCAGACGAAATGATCGACGCCTTCCTGAATGAGATTCATCTGAAAAAGTAAAGCCAATCGGGAGCGTGAGATGGCCATATTTGAAAGAGCCAAACGCCGACGACTAGAAGAAAGAGTCGAGACACTCCCGCCGAATCAATGAACATCCGTCGCGGATAAAAACAAGTTCAAGACGAGGAAAAGGTTTGCTAAAGCCATATCAATGGGAATGAAGCTACCACCCTCTGAAGGAAATACTCTTGGTAAAGCAGAAACACATCCTAGCTACTTCCTATATCACCGAAAGATGGCACACCCCACCGAAGAGTGCGATGCTTTTAAAAGATGGTGGCAGGGGTATGTTGCTCACCGGCAATATTTTAAGCGGATGAAACGCAAAACTCGTCGGGAGCAAAGAAGTGCGACCGAGGAGCATAAAAGAATTACCGGCAACTGCCGCATGGTCAACACCGGGGGATTGCAGGTTCTCCTTTTCGGAAGCGACTCTGACGAAGAGACGGCTCTTGGCCCTCTCTTTAAAGAATCCTCCTTGGGGAAGGAGGAAGAACCGAAGGCCTGTGAAAACATTCAGCTGCGCAACTGCACGCTTCCAGAAAAGAATCTCGGACCCACGAATAGAAAAGATAAGGGAAAAGAAAAGGTCTCTGAGGATATCGCCCTGGATGACCAAGTCATGAAAGAGCTGACTGCCAAGGACCCGCTAAAGAAGAACAAGGTGGAATACAACGTTCTGGCACACTTGAGGAAGTTACCTTTGCAGCTCAGCGTTCTCGACGCCCTTTTACTATCCAAAGATGCGAGAGATTCATTGATCAAGACGCTACAAGAACCGAAGCAATTCCAAGCTTTTCTCGCCGAAGAATAGATGAAGGACGAGCTGGAGGAAGTACACACAGCCGATATCACCTTCGGCGATGAAGACCTCCTCCTTGGGACGTGCAAGCACAACCATCCCCTCTATGTCTCAGGATACTGCCACGATATAAAGATGGGCAAAATCCTGGTCGACAATGGGTCTTCCGTCAATCTCCTCAATGTGCGAGTGTTGAAGGAAATCTGCATGAGCGTCCAGCATCTCACTCGTGATAAAATCATCATCTCCGGTTTTGACTCCCAATCATCACGGACTCTCGAGTCTGTAATATTGACATTACGATTCGGGTTACTTGTCATGGATATTAAATTTCATGTCATTGACGCCAAGACATGCTATAACGCTTTGCTCGGCCGACCTTTGTTACACGAGTACAACATCATCCCTTCTACAAAACATCGGTGTATGAAATACTTTAAGGATGGTCTCGAGTATACCGTAACAGGAGAGCTGAATCCATTCTCCGTGAACGAAGTCCGCAAGTATGAAGATGCAAAATACTTTTTGCCAGATTTCGAGGACACGGAGTGATGTCACAAACCGGAGAACAAAGCTATCACTACCATTCCAGTCTTCGGGAGTGATACTGAAGAAGAGGAAGTGATAGTTTATTCAGGTCCACCCTACCACAACAAGCCAGGACCATCCGCTCCTATGTTGATCTTTGGCAGCGACTCGGAAGATGAGGTCCATGCTATATTCTCCGCTCGGCCTTCAATACAAACATTCGCTGATGAAGAGAAAAGTTTGCAAATTGCCATGGTTCCGCCCAAACATCATAAAGAACTAGACGCACTTGATACCTACAGTATGGAAGAGCTGCAGACGTTCTATGTCCCTCCCAGGCGAGAAGGCGAAAAGGCGATCCTATTCTACCGCTCCGGGGAAACCAAAGTGGAGAAAGAAATCTGGCACGGCGCGGATTATATACTTGACAAGCTCCAGCCCATCCGTCTGCCTAGATATTATACAGAAGGCTTGAAATGGTTGTTGAAGCACCAAGGGATACCTTTCAAACAGACCGCTCGAAAAGCTAAATTCTATGACAGGATATGGAACGTTCCCGGAACTCAGCGCAAGTTGCCCAACGGGAGAATGGAAGCGATCGGGCTTGGATATGTTCGGTCCAAGAAACGAGAGCTACTCTACGACTGCTATGTCATACATGACTTTGATGAAGAAGGAGATGCTCAATGGGAGAATGCTAATCCTGAACCAGAAAGAGCCCCCGGCGTGAAAATGCCCAGTCCGTCGTTCGAAGAACAAATGGACAAGCTTATAAGGGAAGCTGGTCAAAAAGTTCGAGACGACCATAATGGCGAAATGGCCATCTACGAGAAATCCAGGACTCAGCGCCTTCTTCAACAGGCTGCGAAAGATGAAAATGCCCCTCCCTGTCAACCTGTTGTACAAAAGGCTCGACGCAGAGGCCGAAACAAGTCAAAGAGCGGAAAAGGCGTTCGACAGCGACAAAGAGGGACCAAGAAGTCACGCGATTGGGAATCGAGCGGTCCAGATTTGTCTCTTATGAAGAAGATGAGTCGAGCATACTCTTTTCCTTAAGACAAGACAAAGAAAATACTTGACCTCGCTATAAAACATCAAATGATTACACTTCCGGAGTCCAAACACCCTGAGCAAGCTAACGAGGTCTCTCATCCAGACTATTGCTCTTATCACCGAGCAATAGGACACCCTCTCGAAGATTGCTTCACCTTCAAGAACTGGGTCGAAGATCAATATCAGATCGGTAAGTTCGCTCTATCCGACAGTTGGAGGATAACTCCGCCGCAGAAGCATGAACCCAAATCCACGAGAGTAGACCCAGATCCACATCGGTCTTGGAAGCGAGCTCGTACTTGTCATATGATAACGATATCAAAAGAAGAACCCGAGAATATGGATGACCTCCCCTGGTGCTTCGAAAACAATGATGACAAGGTTATCTCAGAGTTTCCACCGGTGCCAAAAGAGCTGTAAGATGGAATACATACCACTGCGGATAACCTCAAGAAAATTGATTTGGGGACAGCAAACGACCCGCGACCGACATTCGTCAGTGATCTATTGTCTAAAGAGAGGGTGGCTATGCTGAAGGACGTGCTCATGCAGCATAAAGATTGCTTCGCATAGAATTATTCCGAAATGCCGGGATTAGATCCAGAGATTGCTGTGCACAAATTAGCGATATCCCCAGACGTTAAGCCAATCAAACAAGCACCAAAGAGAATGCGGCTTGAGCTTGAGATGAGTATCAACGCCAAGGTCAAGAAGCTAATCGACTCCGGCTTCATCCAAGAAGTTCAGTATCCTAATTGGATCGCCAACATCGTCCCAGTGATGAAGAAGAATGGGACGGTTCGCATCTGCGTAGACGTTCGGGATCTCAATAAAGCCTGTCCGAAAGACGACTTCCCGGTACCGGTCACCGAGCTGATGATAGATAACACGTCCACTCATGAAGTTTTCTCCTTCATGGACGGCTCGTCAGGATATAATCAGATAAAGATGCATCCCGAAGACCAGAAGCACACTGCTTCCCGGACCCCTTTGGGTATATTCTGCTACAAGGTGATGCCCTTCGGTCTAAAGAACGCCGGTGCCACCTATCAGAGGGCCATGACGAAGATCTTCGATGACCTCATACATGAAATCATCAAATGTTATATCGACGACCTCGTGGTTAAAAGCAAATAATACGAGGAACATCTCGAACATCTGAAGATCGTATTTCAACGCCTTCGGCAATACAACTTGAAGATGAACCCTCTCAAATGCGCGTTCGGGGTGTCCTCAAGTAAATTCCTAGGATTCATCGTCCGACACCGAGGTATTGAGATAGATCCGTCAAAGATCAAGGCGATCATGGAAATGCCTCCGCCAAGGACTCTCAAGCAATTGTGGTCTCTCCAAGGGAAGCTCGCGTATATCCGGCGATTTATAGCCAATCTTTCAGGCAAGTGCCACCCTTACAGTCACCTGATGAAGAAGGGAACCCCGTTCGTCTGGGATCAAAAATGCCAAAGCGCACTGAACGAAATCAAGCAATACCTGCAGAATCCGCCGGTGCTAGCCGCTCCGGTCAAGGGAAAGCCTCTCATTCTTTATACAACAGCCCTCGAAGGTTCTTTAGGCGCATTATGGGCACAAGAGAACGACTAAGGGAAGGAGAGAGTCCTCTACTATTTGAGTCGAGTTCTACTGGGGGCAGAAAGCAATTATTCTCTCATCGAAAAACATTGCCTGGTGTTGATCTTCGCGATAATGAAGCTCAGGCACTATGCATTGGCGCATGAAGTCCGTCTCATATCAAAGGTGGATCCTCTCAAATATTTGATGTCAAAAGCCATATTGACGGGACGGCTCGCTAAATGGGCCTTACTCCTGATGGAATTCTCAATAACCTATCAGCCTCTTAAGGCAGTAAAAAGCCAGGCTATCGCCGACTTCCTCGTTGATCATCCGATACCGGCCGATTCCCCTTTGAATTGCGAACTGCCGGATGAACATGCGTTTGATGCGATCGACGGTAGTGATACCCGATGGGAACTTTTTTTGATGGAGCGTCTTCCATGAAGAAGTGCAAACAAGACACGCCTATAATCAAATCAGGGGTAGGCCTTATCTTCGTGACCCCCACAAGGAGGGATAATGCGCTTCGCCTTCTCCTTGATAGAGCCGAAGACGAACAATGAAGCCAAATACGAAGCTTTGATAGCAGGTCTCTAGATCGCTATCGACATGGGAATTGAAAACCTCCTCATATACGGAGATTCCCAACTGGTCGTCAGTCATGTGAATGGCGACTACCAAACGTGCAAACCAGAACTGGTAAAGTACGGCGAGAGGGTACAATAACTGCTGACCCAAATACCTTCCTACATCTTGGAACGCATACCGCGTGCAGAAAATAGCAAAGCGGATGCACTAGCTAAGCTCGCTAAAGAACTGGCTGACGAAAACCTCGATGACGTAAGAATCGTGGTACAAAACCGTCGGGTTCTTGCACCGGCAGGAATATCTTCGGAGTCGTTCGAGGAAAAGGGAGCGACCAAGCAAATGGCTCTACAAGTGAAAGACCAAGAAAAGATTGGGGATTGGAGAGAAGTCTTTATAGATTACTTCAAATCCCGTCGAACACCTGAAGATACTTCCTCAAAACATCAGCTCATGAAGCGGGCCTTATCTTTTGCCTTCGTCAATGACACTCTATACAAGAGGTCATTTGATTCTCTGTGGTTGAGATTCCTGGGACCTGAAGAGGCGAAGAGAGTCGTTCAGGAAGTTCACAACGAGCTCTGCGGTTCTCACCAAGCTGGCCCTAAGATGAAGTTGAAGATTAAACGGATGGGCTACTACTGGCCCACGATAATCCAGGACTGCCTCGAATACGCGAAGCAATGCCACACGTGCCAGATCCATGGGGACTTCATCCACCAGCATCCAAACCCACTACATCCGACGGTGGTTAGCTGGCCGTTCGAAATGTGGGGAACTGACATAATCGGCCCCATCGAACCAGTATCGTCCAGAGGACATCGATTCATTTTGGCGACAACTGATTACTTCTCCAAATGGGCAGAAGCAGTACCGCTGAGGGAAGTGAAGACAGAGAATATCCTCCATTTCTTCAAGACACACGTCATTTATCGGTTTGGAACTCCACGACGGATCATCTCCGATAACGGACCAGCCTACGGAAGCCACAAGATCAGCCACTTCGCACAACAACATAACATAGACTGGAGATACTCCTCAGTTTATAACCCCCGAGCTAACAGTCTGGCTGAGGCTTTCAACAAGACCTTGACGAAGATCGTAAAAAAGACGGTGTCGCGAAATAAGAAAGACTGCAGGAAGCTCTCTGGGCGTATCGAACTACGTTCAAAACGGCCACGATCACAACTCCATACGCGTTGGTATTCGGTACAGAAGCGGTACCCCCCTTGAGATAGAGCTACCCTCTCTACGAGTGGCAATTCATTACGAGCTAACGGACGAAGAGAACGCTCACCTTCGTCTCGAGGAGCTCGATGACCTTGATGAAACCCAGCTCATGGCGCAGCAAAATCTGGAAGCTTATAAAGCAAAGATGACACGCTCATACGAAAGATTGACTAGGCCGAGAACATTCCGCCAAGGCGAACTCGTGCTAGTGGTCAGAAGACCTATGATCCATAATCGCGCTAAGCGGGGGAAATTCGAGCCGAACTATGAAGGCCCATATATCATAGACAAGGTCTACCAAGGTAGAGCCTATCTACTCATGGACATGCATGGCGAAAGACCTTTCAGACCGATAAACGGTCGCTTCCTGAAGAAGTACTACGCCTAACGAGTGACGGCCTAGGTCAATGATAGATGATGACGACTATGTCCGCTCGCTATCTTCCTAAGCCCAAACTCTATAAGTAGTAACCGGCTTACTTAACAACGGACTGAAACGTCTTTAAACTAACAGTGGACCGAAACTTCCTTAAACTAACAACGGACCGAAACGTCCTTAAACTAACGACGGACCACTATGTCCTAAAACTAGCTGTTGACTGAGATGTCGATAAACTACGGTGAATTGCAGCATCCCAAAGCTGATACAAAAAAAAGAATAAAAAAAAGAGGAAAACGGTATGTCCATAAGCAAAGTGGGCACGGATGAAAACCCGAAAGAGCTCCGTGAGTAAAAACAGCAGGGCTACCGGCGAGTCTTGTGAAAACCCGAAAGGGCGTAACCTCGTTTGAAAAAAAAGAAAAGAAAGAATAAAAAAAAGGGAAAACGGTATGGCCATAAGCAAAGTGGGCACGGATGAAAACTTGAAAGGGCTCCGTGAGTAAAAACAGCAGGGCTACCGCGAGTGTTTATGAAAACCTGAAAGGGCGCAACATCGTTAAAAGACACTTACAGGGTCCTCTCGACCTTGTGAGGAGAAATCACCCGCGTGAGATCCTTACGACTCATAAGGGAGCAACACACTTAGGAATCCTCACGATTATTAAGGAGAAATTACACCTACGGGATCCTCTCGACCAGTAGGGAGAACCCTCTTATGGGACCCTCACGGCTCATAAGATTCAAAAGTCTTAAGTTACAAAGACCTGAACCTGTTCTTAAGCACCCCCCACAACCTCCAATACTGCCCTACAAGCGGCTCAATGCTGACTCTTGTATACAATCCACGGGCGCGAATAAACATTTCCCTAACGAAGTCCCACCCGTGACTGGGGATATGTTCGTACGGTGAACAACTCTTGTGAGTCCCTTCGACTTATAAGGAGAAAACTCTCTTGTAAGATCCTTACGACTTACAAGAAGCCATACACTTAGGAGTCCTCACGATTCCTAAGGAGAAAACGCACATATGAGATCCTCACGACTTATAGGGAGAAATACATTTATGAGACCCTTACGGCTCATAAAGTCAAAAGCCTTAGTCGACAGGATCCTAACCCTGTTCGCTAAGCCACCTTTGTCTGACATCGACAGGGGCAAATGATGATTCGCTCCTGGCCATATCCCAGTTGTAGCGATGCTGATGCCGAAATCGGTGTCTAATCCTAAGCTTGCAGCAAAAAGACAGCAAGCCACACATGCATACGAATAGCCGAAATGATGGGGCAACTTGCAAAAAAATCAGCAAGTAAAAATGTATGCATGCAAAATAGCCGAAATGATTGGGAAACTCGCAATAAAAAGCAGCGAGTAAAAATAAAACAAATAGCCGAAATGATTGGGCACCGCGAAAAATAGCCAAAATGATTGGGCAATCGTGACCTTCGCGATATAAAAGCTGAAATGATAGAGCATCGAGGAAAGAAATAAAAATAATAATAAAAAATATATATATAATGAAATTTATGCCCTACATGTGATATCACATCAATCCCGGTATACAATCCAGGGGCGCAAACAAAGAAGGAATCACACTCCTCCTTCCTAGATTTCATCAGAAGAAGAAGCCAAATCTCAACGGTTCACAGATAGCCTGGAGATCACCTCAACATTCGTCTCATTACAACAGACACAACATCAAGCAAAGCGGAACAGCAGAAACTCCCAGTTCCATGACTCGGCGGTGTACAGATGACCGAGAGTCAAATTCCGACTCCGTGAAATGCGGATAAAGTCAACCCTTCCTGGCTACGTGGAACGCGGATTATGTCACTTCTGACCCCGTGGAAAACGTGCAGAGTGGATCCTGGTCCTCATAGAGCACGGCAGTGAACCCGTGTGAAGCATCCAGAGCGGAGCCTGGTCCTCGCCGAACACGGCAGTGAACCTGTGGGAAGCATCCAGAGCAAAATTCCTGGTTATGTGGAACACGGATTATGTCACTTCTGACCTCGTGGAAAACGTCCAGAGCGGATCCTGGTCCTCGCAGTGCTCGGCAGTGAACCCGTGTGAAGCACCAAGAGCGGAGCCTGGTCCTCGCCGAACACGGCAGTGAACCCGTGGGAAGCATCCAGAGAAAAATTCCTGGCTACGTGGAACGCGGATTATGTCACTTCTGACCCCATGGAAAACGTCCAGAGCGGATCCTGGTCCTCGCAGAGCACGACAGTGAACCCGTGTGAAGCACCCAGAGCGGAGCCTGGTCCTCGCCGAACACGGCAGTGAACCTGTGGGAAGCATCCAGAGCAAAATTCCTGGCTACGTGGAACGCGGATTATGTCACTCCTGACCCCGTAGAAAACGTCCAGAGCAGATCCTTGTCCTCGCAAAGCACGGCAATGAGCCCGTGTGAAGCATCCAGAGCGGAGCCTGGTCCTCGCCGAACACGGCAGTGAACCCGTGGGAAGCATCTAGAGCAAAATTCCTGGCTACGTGGAACGCGGATTATGTCACTTCTGACCCCGTGGAAAACGTCCAGAGCGGATCCTGGTCCTCACAGAGCACGGCAGTGAACCCGTGTGAACCATCCAGAGCGGAGCCTGGTCCTCGCTGAACACAGCAGTGAACCCGTGGGAAGCATCCAGAGTAAAATTCCTGGCTACGTAGAACGTGGATTATGTCACTTCTGACCCCGTGTGATCAACCAGAGCGGAGCCTGGTCCTTGCTAAACACGGCAGTGAACCCGTGGGAAGCATCCAGAGCAAACATCGGACTGTGGAGTCCTTAAATCCACGGACTATGATGTCCTTAACCTCGACCGTGATGTCTTAAAACTAACATTGGACTGTGGAGTCCTCAAATCCACAGACTATGATGTCCTTAACCTCGACCGTAATGTCTTAAAACTAACAACGGACTGTGGAGTCCTTAAATCCACGGACTATGATGTCCTTAACCTCGACCGTGATGTCTTAAAACTATCAACGGACTGTGAAGTCCTTAAACTCACGGACTATGATGTTCTTAACCTCGACTGTGATGTCTTAAAACTAACAATGGACCGTAATGTCCTTAAACTAATTCTACCTTTGTTCAAGGGTACATCTCTTCACTCCTTTGATATTTGTCGTTGTAATTCCTCAACGTCTTCAAAGAGGTGACGAGTCCCAACAACCACACATTTCACCGACTGTGGGGTCCTTAAACCCATGGACTATGATGTCCTTAACCTCGACCGTAATGTCTTAAAACTAACATTGGACTGTGGAGTCCTTAAATCCACGGACTATGATGTCCTTAATCTCGACCGTAATGTCTTAAAACTAACATTGGACTATGGAGTCCTTAAATCCATGGACTATTATGTCCTTAATCTCGACCGTGATTTCTTAAAACTAACATTGGACTATGAGGTCCCTAAACTCATGGACTATGATGTCCTTAACCTCGACCGTGATGTCTTAAAACTAACGTCGGACTGTGGAGTCCTTAAATCCACGGACTATGATGTCTTTAACCTCGACCGCGATGTCTTTAAACTACGGTATCCTGGAAAACGTCCAGAGCGGAGCCTGGTCCTCGCCAAACACGGCAGTAAACCCGTGGGAAGCATCCATAGCAACCCTTAACTCCGTGAAATGCAGATAATGACAGCTTCACCCATCACTTGCGGGTCCTCATAACTCGTAAAGGAGTAAATTCTCTTATGAGATCCTTACAACTGTCAAGAGAAAACACACTTAGGAATCCTCACGATTCTTAAGGAGAAATTACCCCTACGAGATCCTCTCGACCAGTAGGGAGAAAACTCTTTATGAGACCCTCACGGCTCATAAAGTTGAAAAGTCTTAGGGGACAGATCCTAACCCTGTTTTCTAAGCCATCACCACTCTACAAAGAATCCAAGATTGACAGCTATATGTTATCTACAGATCGTACTTACTAAAATCACATGGCAACAACACAGTAAGGAGAAGAAAGCAACAGTATAACAAAAGAATGTCTTTATTCATGAACTCAAGTGAATACAAGATACATCATATAAAGGAATAAAAAATAGATACATATTATTCAGAGATTGCAAGTGTATGACTGATACAAAGGCAGCTACTGAGTAGGAAGCGCTTTCAACAAGTCCGCAAGCTGCTCTCGCACTTCTTTCAGTGCCTTCTCATGATCAGCCGCCGCGGCTAGCTCCGCTTCGATTCGAGTCCTTTGCTGCAAGAATGATGAAATCTTCTCATCAATTTCCCGTTGGGCAGCTTCACGACTCTGCGTAACCCGCTCGATAGAGTCGAGCTTCCGTCTCAATACAAGCCCGTCCGAGATACATTACTGCAAGGTGTCAAAGACAGCTCTCAGTTTTGCGACGTTCGCTTCGACCTGGGCGCGCAACTGGAGAGACTCAGCGGAAGACTCCTCGCATTCCTTCCGCCTCAAGGTCGCTTCTTGTTCGAAATGGCAGAGGAAGGACGCGCTCTGCTCGACCCATGCGGCCCGCTGGCAGTTCAAAGCTTGAGTCTCAGGGGCAAGATGCATAAGTTCAAGCTGATGCAGACAGGCCTCGATCTTCCTGCAATGACTAACCCAAGACTCGACGACGCCTTCATTATGGAAATTTACAAGCGTCGCCAGCATCGGATTGACCTCGGCAGCGAAATCTGCGGCAGATGTAGGAGCTTCCGCGTCAAGCTCCTCGACGTATTCGCTCAACATGCGCAGACTCGTCACAGCACCCTTTGAGGATGGACGTCTGGAGAAGGGGCCTGCCGGCATCATAATGCGAGATTCGAAAGAGGCCGAAGTCGAAGCAATCGCTGCAAAACAAGTCACAATCAGATGATGGATCTAGAAATATAAGAGATTCATGAACAATGGAATTTACTATACCAGCTGCAGCAGGTGGCAAAGCCGGGAGGACCGGTAGCGCAACTGATCCCTCATCTCCTCCTTCAATCTGTAGCACTGCAATCAAGGCAAAGAAGAATCAGAAATAATTTCATTATCGGTAAAAGAAAGAGCATTAATTGAAAGCTGTATTCACCAGCGCCACTGGATGAAGCAATCTCCGACGGGAAGGAGAAGTGGGGATGCAGCACCTGGTATAGGTGGTCAAAAAGAACTCCTGAAAAAACGCGATAACGCAACGTCAGTACATGAGTTATATGGTCGAGAGATAAGACTAATGGGTTATAAATCCATACCTTCCAGCATTTACGACGATGCGAGAGAAGGTAGAGAGGTGGCCACCGTCAGGGCGGTAACTGATGGTGCTGTCTCGAGTAGCGCGACATCAGCACTGGCCGCACCTGCATTAGAAACAAGATAAACCTTATTAGGAAAGATTGTAGAATAAAAAAGAAGGGGCGGTGACCTAAAATTTACCGGATGAGTCGCCAACCGGAGCCGTGACGAGGGCGTCACTTGATACAACGATGGCGTCTCCCTCCTCCATCGCGATGGTCTCACCTCCCGTTGCCTCATCCCCTGACTCCACGAGAGCCGTCATCACACTCGCGATGCCAAGAGACGACAAGGAACCGTAGGCGGGAAGAGTGATGATCGGAGCGGTGCCCGACTCTTGAGAAAGAGCCACCATCTCGAGCCCAGCGATCGTACCCGTTTCGCCCGCTACCACCTCGGGCTCAGTGGTCGCAGCCGTCTCGTCCACCGCTGCCTTAGGCTTGTCCGTAGCAGCCATTTTGTCCACCGCAGCCTCACGCTCGGCCGTGGTAGCCATCTCACCCGCCGCCACCTCGCGCTCGGCAGTGGTAGTTATCTCGGGCATAGCAGTCGTGACTGTCTCATCAGCCACTATCTCGGGCCCGGCAATTACGGTTACATCGCCTACCGTCGCCCCGGGTTCAGCAGCTACCTCCTCCACCGCCCCCTCAGGCTCAATGGTCACCGCCATGCCTTCAATAAGGCTCGGCCCTGCAGAACAAAATATATAAGAACTGATAGTTTAAAGCTTTGACAACGAAGCCTCAAAACACATTACCTGGGGTTGATTTACCATTGGCTTCCCGAGCTGCACGTGCCGCCCGTCTATGAGCAATAGATAAGGCAATCGGGAAGTCCTCTGAAGGAGTGATTAATCCAAAAATTTGTAGTTTACCGTAATCAGAAACGGCGTCGCTTTGCAGCTAGCCGGTGAATACGGGTCGATCCGCAGGGATGTGTTAGTTTCTGTTTTTGTGTTATAACGAGTTGATTCAAATCGTTGTTTGGTTTTTTATCGATTGAATTAAAGACGAAGTTTTTTTTTGTGATAAGAAAGGACTCGTTAGGGTTAGGTCAAAGGTAGGGGTGTTGAGATCTATGTTTTCACCTCTTTCAATGCAATGATTTAAGCTTTTAGAAAAATCACAACAATCAATAGGAAAAGGGATTAGGATGATCGGGAAGAAACAAGTTTCTTCCTCTAGATCCTTGTCCGTCTTTTCTTATTCATTGATGTGATCTTCATGGACGTCATATAAGTCCGGCCTTTTATACTACGGAACACCGATACCTTGTAGGTAGGGTGCCGTAGGGGGCGGATCGTATATGCGTGCATGAAGGTTTCATTAAAAAATAAGTTGACATTGAAAGAGGTGAGAGACATCCGTCTCTCACTCACTCCCTTGTTCCTAACCCTAACGAGCGAGGATTTTACTCGCTCATTAGGGAATTAATAGTAAGAAACATTTTTATATTTATGTTTTAAATAGTTACCTTACGACAGATTAAAATAGCTAACTAGCAAATGAATGATTACTAGGGCAAGTAGAACAATTATACTAATGCAGGAATTAAATAAAATTAAAGACTTACGCGAAGAAGATGATGCTCTTGAATTCTCCAACAAATCTCACTTTTATTGAATATAAAGAGGCATACATTTTTTTAGATCTAGATTACAATTTATAAGTAAACAGAAGAGTTAGGGTTTCAGAGTCTCGCGCATGTTAAATTACAGATTTGACCCCTGAAAATCCTAACATCTGCACCGACGCAACTGCACAGAAGAAATCCACCGACACGGGCTCTGTATGGCCGCGGATCTGCGGCATTTGTTGGCTTGGGCCGCGGATCCGCGGCCCTTTGGTAGTCTTGGGCCACCAAATTTCTGTGCTTGGTTTTTCTTCTCTTGGGCTCTCTGTTTTCACTGTTCTTTTCTCTGTAGGGATTTTTGTTATTCTTCAGATTCTCAATGAAACTAGTAGGGATCTTTTTGACCGTTTCACTTGACGTTCGTCTCGGCTTGAATAGGATCAGTGTGCTGGTTGGTCAAAAGTCCATTTCCTGTATCATCTTTGTCTTTTTCACTGTATTTGCTTCAAAAGTCTGTTTCCTGTATCATGTAACAAACGATCATCAAAAGCACCTGTTTACTTATAAATTGCACAAAAGTGGGGTGTATGAATTGCAATATTATGATGTGAACAAATACCCCCAAACTTACCTTTTGCTCGTCCTCGAGCAAACTTATTATTTTATTCTAACCTAGCCACACTTTCGCAGGGAAACGCGATTGCACTGAGCACGTGCAACAAGCCGTTAAACCTCTAGGTGTCCTTAGTAGGAGGAGTGTTGTCTCCTGAGGGTTTTCAGCGGATTACACCCACAAAATCCTATCAACTTGGTTTTTCGACTTTTGTTTTCCAATCAGGTTTTCTAATAAGGAATTCTATTATCGTCGCCCCGTAAATTATCCACCCATATTCTTCACACTTCCTTATTATGTAACTTAAGATTGTACATGTTCTATAGAATTACTTAGAATTCAGCATTTCTTAAGTTTTTCTTCTAGAGTTTCATCTCCACTTAGGAATTTCTATCAACTCTATTAAAGATACAAGTTTTATTTTTCATTCCTTTCTCTTATCTAAACTCTAATCACATATCCCCACGTGTATGTAATTGTCACCTCTACACTTGGAAATTCAAATCAAGCAATCGTACTCTCGTCCATTGTCCAAAGCACTTAACTTTCGCTTACACATCCTTCATGCGACCATTAATACTTCTTGAGGTACCAACAGCCGATTACAAGATGTGTTAGGCCTTTAAAGCGTATTTCCTAGTTTTGCAATACTCAAGGCTTTTTAGCAGTGACTCCCAGACCAGTTGGTCTAAGGCACTAGGTGATGAAGCACCCTTGCTAATTAATTTTCTAGCCCTAAGTAATCACAAAAACCAGTGTCCATTTTTTTTATTCACCCCCTTTTTTTCATTGTGCTAAGGATTTTAGACAGGAGTAGTTCAAGGTCTCTTCTACTAATCCAAGTTTCAAGGTGCGTGATTGTGCATTTTGTAGGGTACATGTTTTCAGAATTTAAACTCAAGTTAGGAACTATCTTTCGAACTTATACTTTAATAAAAGCATTAATACTCTTCCCTCGTTTTGACTTAACCCATGAAGTGAACCCAAAATTTGCCTATTCCTAAATAACCTACAAAGACATACACTTTCTACCGTTAAACTTTAAGCAAGGTTATTTTTAGGGTTTTAAATTTACTAAGTCTAAGATCTAGTTTTTCCTAGCTAGTTAACCTTTTTATCAACTCAAGTCAACTAACCAAAATTGAATACAATAATTTTTATAATTTTTTGAAATTATCTCAATTTTTATGGGTTATTCAGTTTTCTTATTTTTTTATTTTTTTTTTAAATTTTTAAATTTTTATGATTTTTTATAAAAATGCAATGCAGCAATTAAATATGCAAAAGGAAAACAAAGATATATACAATATGCAATGCAAAGGATAACTATATACATCGCCCTCTAATACCCCCAAACTTGAACAAAGCAATGCCCTCACTGCCTGGCCCCACGTCGCGCTCGTGAGCGTGAACGTGATCTCTCCCCCCTAGCCAACAGTGTTTGTATCCCTCTCTCAATCTCCGTCAACCGACGGTCGTGCTCTCGGGCCGTTGCCCGAAACTCATCCCGCAAAGAGTCTAATCTCCTCACTGTTCTTCTCATTAATCGCGCATGTTCTTGGGGAGTTAACTCTTCCCCGCTCAAAGTTGAGCTCGAGCTGGGGGTGTGTGCAGGTACGTTTTCTCCCGGCTCTGTCCGTGTCCAAATATCTGTTAGTCTAGAGTAGGACGATGAGACGCCCTCTAAATGTGGTCGAACTAGGGTATCGTCTAACAAATATGCGTCAAATTCCTCAGCCGGGAGGAAATAACGGCAGAGTTGGGTCACGAGCATGGGACATGGATATACACTACCTCGTTTACCCGAACCTATGGAGTATAGCAAAACTGTGCACATGTCGAATCTAGGGTTTTTCGTCATTAAAGTATGAACGACATGTAAGGAAGGGGTGAAAAAGGTTGTGTTGTGAGAACTTCCAAAAATATTGTTTTGTGCCCACCGGCACACAGTTAAAACATTTGCGAAGAGGGTCCGTGCTTGGATCCCCTTGCGCGGTTCTCGCGCACAGTCATTACCCATTAAAGGAATATAATCTTCAAAGCGAAGGGGTTGTTCGTGTGCCGGTACACGTGGTATTAGTGTAACCTCGTGTATCATATCCCTATCAATGCGAATTTCCTTATTTCCCCAAATCAGTTTAATATAACCTAAGTTGTCTAGGCTATTCTCTTCCATTGACTCATAAAATTGGGTAACTAAGCTAGGGACAGCAAATGCAGATCCATGGTTATAGAGGAGGAAATTCCATCCCCTCTGTGCAATTTCGTGTAGGAAGTATGATCCATAGATCTCGTGTGCGAACACCGGTGAGAAATCTCTCTCGTACTGCATTTTATGGGCCATCACAAGTTTACAGAGAAAGGTCTATGAAGAAACAGAGAGTAAGGGTTCAGGTTTACCTCCCCTGAAAATTTCAGGGGGTGACGAGGCAGATCGGTGGCGGAAGAGCGGCGGGAGACGTCAAGCGCGGCGGATCCGCGGTCTTCTGGTGGCGGCGCATCTCGAGATTTCTGCAGAGGGCAGGGGCGGCGCCTAGGGTTTTTATGAGGAGAAAATTTTTCAGGGTGAACAACAGAGGAGGGTTAGATCATTTAAATAGGGGTTGAGAGTGATATTTACACAAAACACCCTATAAGACAAGGATTTTATTTGTAAAAACAACTAGTAATTTGCAATTTTGGAATTTGGTCCAAAAAAAATTATTATTTTTTATTTTATTTTTATTTTTTATTTATTTTTTGGTATTTTGGAAATATACATACAAATGATATACACACCCCCAAACTTATTTGAAATAGTGTCATTGGGAAACAAAGTTTGGGGGTGAAAGCGGAGGAAGATCAATCAGTGTAAATCGGCTCCTGCAAGAACAGGAGCTCCTCCGAAGGATCCGCAGTGAAGAACAGTTTTAGTCGATGCCCATTTACCTTAAATAAGGTACCGTCCTCAGGGTTCTCAAGATCAACCGCATCGTGCGGATAAACGGTGCGGATCACAAAAGGTCCTCTCCATCTGGACCTGAGCTTACCAGGATGCAAGTGTAACCGAGTGTCATAAAGTAGAACCTGTTGACCAGGTTCAAAGGTTTTTCGTAAAAGGTGTTTATCGTGGAACACCTTGGCTCGGTTTTTAGCAATTATGGCATTGCTATATGCCTCATCCCTTAGCTCCTCCAACTCATTCATTTGCAGCTTTCTGTTGCTGCCCGCATCTCCTAAAGACAAATTTAGCTCTTTGATAGCCCAGAAAGCTTTGTGCTCGATCTCCACTGGGAGGTGGCAGGCCTTCCCATACACAAGCCGATATGGAGACATACCAAGGTCGGTCTTATATGCAGTACGGAAAGCCCATTGTGCATCTATCAATTTAAGCGACCAATCCTTACGGTTTTTAGAAACCGTTTTCTCCAAAATTTGCTTTATTTGCCGATTTGAAACCTCGGCTTGCCCACATGTTTGGGGGTGATATGGCGTTGACAATTTGTGGGTGATAGCGTATTTACGCATTAAGAACTCGAAAGTCCTATTGCAGAAGTGAGAACCATTCTCACTTATTATCGCCCGAGGGTGCCCGAATCGAGAAAATATGTGTTCTTTAAGGAATCGAACGACAACTTTATTATCGTTCGTTCGGCTGGGCACAGCCTCGACCCACTTAGAAACATAGTCAACCGCCAACAGAATATACACATTTCCAAAAGAGTTAGGAAATGGTCCCATGAAATCTATACCCCAAACATCAAAAATGTCCACTACCAAAATGGGTTGGAGTGGCATTTCGTTTCTCCGCGAAATCCGGCCCAAATGTTGGCACCGGGAGCAAGTTTTGCAGTATTCAAATGCATCCTTGAAGAGTCGTGGCCAATAGAAACCACACTGCAAAACTTTTTCGGCTGTCTTCTTTGGGCCAAAGTGCCCGCCACATGCTTGATCATGGCAGAAAGACAGCACGCTCTTGACCTCACTCTCGGGCACACACGGACGAATGATTTGGTCAGAACAGTATTTAAAAAGATAGGGTTCATCCCAGTAAAAATGCTTTAATTGGGACAAAAATCTAAGCTTATCCTGTTTTGACCAATCATTAGGAATCAGGCCGGTGGCTAAATAGTTTACAATATCGGCGAACCATGGTTCGCAAGAAACGGTCAAGAGTTGCTCGTCGGGAAAAACGTCAGTGATAGGAAGATCGAGCGTGGGCGAAGAAGGAAGTCGTGATAGGTGATCAGCTACTACATTTTCACATCCCTTTTTGTCCTTAATGACAAGGTCAAATTCTTGCAATAAAAGGATCCAACGTATTAACCTAGACTTAGCATCCTTCTTCGCAAAGAGGTGGCGAAGAGCCGAATGATCAGTATAAACGACGACTGGAGAGCCGATTAAATAAGGCCGAAATTTTTCGAGTGCGAACACAACAGCTAAAAATTCTTTCTCTGTTGTTGTGTAATTAAGTTGGGCCTCATTTAGTGTTCGGCTGGCATAATAAATCACGTGCGGCATTTTATTAATGTGCTGTCCAAGAACAGCGCCAATTGCAAAGTCTGATGCGTCGCACATGATTTCAAAAGGGTGCGTCCAGTCGGGAGATGAGAGGATGGGCGCAGTGATGAGTGAATGTTTTAAGGACTCGAATGCTTCAGTGCACTTGGAGTCGAAAGCGAAGGTTGTGTCCTTGGCCAGTAAGAGAGTCAAGGGTCAAGCAATCTTGCTAAAGTCCTTGATAAACCGTCTGTAAAAACCGGCGTGGCCAAGGAAGGCTCTGATATCTTTGACGCACTTTGGGGGAGGTAGGTTAGAAATCACTTCGATTTTAGCCCTGTCTACCTCGATGCCGTTTTGCGAGATAACATGTCCTAAGACAATGCCCTCTCGCACCATGAAATGGCACTTCTCCCAATTTAATGTTAGGTTCTTATCCCTGCAGCGGGTAAGAACAGCGTCAAGATGGCGTAAACACTCGTCGAAGGAGTCGCCAAAGATGGAGAAATCATCCATAAAAATCTCCAAGAACTTTTCAACCATGTCTGAAAAGATCCCCATCATACACCGCTGAAATGTAGCGGGCGCGTTGCATAACCCGAAGGGCATGCGACGATAAGCAAAGGTGCCAAAGGGACAAATAAATGTTGTCTTATCTTGGTCCTCTTTGGCGATGGGGACTTGATTGTAACCGGAATAGCCATCGAGAAAGCAATAGAATTCATGCCCTGCCAATCGCTCGAGCATTTGGTCAATGAAAGGTAAGGGAAAGTGGTCCTTCCTTGTTGCGGCATTGAGTTTCCTATAGTCTATGCATACTCGCCACCCAGTTTGGGTGCGAGTGGGAATCAACTCATTTGCCTCGTTTGTAATGACCGTAATGCCCGATTTCTTGGGCACGACGTGGATTGGGCTAACCCATTGGCTATCCGAGATAGGGTAAATGATACCGCTATCCAGACATTTGACGATTTCCTTCTTAACCGCCTCTTTCATGATGGGGTTGAGGCGCCTTTGTGGATCTCGTGCTGGCTTGGCATCATCCATTAAGTGTATATGATGTTCGACTATGAGGGGACTAATCCCCTTAATGTCCGCCATAGACCAGCCGAAAGCTTGCCGATTGTTAATTAAGACCATCAAGAGAGCCTTCTCTTGCTCAAGAGCTAGAGAGGCTGATATAATGACGGGTAAGGTCTCATTATCACCTAGATATGCATATTTTAGGTGTGTTGGCAAAAGCTTTAATTCGAGTTTAGGAGGTGAAACAATAGATGGTAGCAAATGGGTAGTTGTTTCAAACTCGAATGATTCCCTCAAAAGTTCGTACCGAGTGTACGCAACAGTGTCGGATGGTTCTACTAACTCATCCGCAAAAGCAAAAGACTCCAAATCAGGTGATGAGTCTTCGAAGTCGTCGACGAATGTAAAACATTCAAAATCGTTATCCGCCGCGAAAGCTGAGTCGGATTCTAGGAGGAACGCACTAGTGGCGTTAACATTGCTGTGGTCGAATAAAAAATTCTCGAACTCACAGTCCTCCTCCGCGATCTCATTGATCGAGCAAACGTCGAGTACGCTAGCATTGGGCTCAGCAGGCTGGCTTCCCAACTTGAAAATATTTAGCTCAATTGTCATATTGCCGAAAGATAAGTTCATTGAACCGTTACGACAATTGATCACTGCGTTGGAAGTTGCCAAAAATGGTCGACCTAGTATAACCGGAATTTGGTTCCGGGGGTTCGCAACAGGTTGTGTATCCATCACTATAAAGTCTACGGGGAAAATGAAATCCCCTACTCTTATTAACACATCCTCCAGCTCTCCCCTAGGATGAGTGATCGACCGGTCGGCCATTTGGAGAGTACAGTGAGTGGGCTTAAGCTCTCCAACGCCCAATTGCTCGTACACAGAATAGGGTAGCAAATTGACGCTCGCGCCAAGATCTAATAGTGCTCTATTGATGTTTTTGTCCCCAATTGTTATCGAAATGGTAGGACACCCGGGGTCCTTTTGTTTTGGGGGTAAGGAATTTACAAGAGCATCGCTAATAGCACTAGCCACAAAAACTTTCTTTGGCACTTGCGACTTCCTCTTTTTGGTGCACAAGTCCTTTAAAATTTTGGCATATGAAGGAACTTGCTGAATTGCATCCAAAAGAGGGATGTTTATGCTAACCTGTTTAAACAGCTCGACAATCTTCTCCATTTGAGGAGTTGGTTTATTGGATCTCAACCTATTAGGAAAAGAAACATTTTGAAAAGTGGTTGAGTCCAACTTTTGTGGATCAGATTGTCGAGTTGGAACGGTACCTCGTGTAGATGTGTTCGTGTCGTGAGAATTAGGTCCGTTCAAGCTAGAAGAGGTAGAGCCATATGAAGGGTGGAGAATAGGCTCTAAAGAAGAAGAAGAAGAAGAAGAAGAAGACCCACCGGCAGGGGTGTCATTGTTAATGCCCACATTGTTCCGCAACACTTTTCCCGATCTCAACGTGGTCACCGCATTCACATTATGATTTTGCTGATTGTGTGCAGCATGTGCGTGACCGGGGTTGGGCAACGGTTGAGACGGGAGTTTTCCTTTTTCGCGCTCGCTCAAAGCTGCATTGAGTTGTGCAATTTGTGCCTCAATAGATTTGATACTCTGATCGTGGGAGGTACTATTTTGCACTAAAGATTGAATAGAAGTCTCAAGTCTTGCTGTAGACTGTGTAGATTGCTTAAGGAACGCATCTAGACTTCTTTCGAGCGAGCTAACCTTATCATTATTAGGTTGAACATAATTGTTTGGCTGGTAAGCATTATTCGGCACAAAGTTGTTCACCTGATTAGGGTAAGGTTGTTGTTGAAATTGTTGCGGTTGATATTGAGTTTGCGAGGGTGCTTGTTGTTGTTGTTGTGGAGGAGGAGGTCTTTGAAAATTATTATTATTTCCTTGGAATTGTTGATTTTGGTTCCAAGCGAAATTTGGGTGACTCCTCCACCCCGGATTATACGTCGAAGAGTACGGATCGTTTCTTTGTCGTTGCTGAAATGCAGCATTGACTTGATCCTGTCCTTGTGTAGATGCATTATAAGGACACTCTTCGGTCAGGTGCGATGGATCCGCACAACAAGCACAGACAGTACGTGGGGGCATAGCAGGGGCAGGAGAAGACGATGAGATTTTGGTCTCGATCGCTTCTAGCTTTTTCGTAAGAGCGGCCATCTCGGCCTTCATGGCAATCGACATCTCTACTTGATGTATGCCTGCCCTAGATTGACCACTAGAAGATGACGTGGTCTTGGTACTCTCCCACTGTATTGTCTGCTCACTGAGATCCTCGAGAAACTGCCACGCTTCATCACTAGACTTAGAGAGAAAATGACCTTGACAGATGGTTTCTAGCAACTGCTTCGTTGCCGAGTTCAATCCCTCGTATAATGTTTGGCAAAGTTGCCAACTTTCTATCCCATGATGAGAGCATTGAACTAATAGGTCCTTGAATCTCTCGAAGCACTTCCAAAATGGTTCAGACGGAAGTTGTGAGAATTGAATTATTTCATTACGGATTCTGGCAGTTTTATGGTGAGGATAAAATTTTTTTAGAAAAGCTTTCACAAACTCATCCCAATTTCTTATAGAATGTGATGCTGTGCTATATAGCCACTTCTCGGCTAGGTCACATAAGGTGAAAGGAATGACCCTTAGCCTTATAGCGTCATCACTCAATTGGGTCGTTTTCATCATAGCGCACACATTTTGGAATTTATTAATAAAGATATATGCGTCTTCAGTTTCCAAACCGTGAAATTTCGGCAGCATGTTGATGAAATGTGGTTTAATCTCAAAATTGTCCCCATTTGCCGGTGGGGGTGAAAGACAGGTGGGTAAAGAAGTGCGGATGGGGTAAAAGAGGTCCTGGAGCGCAACTCGTGCGGGCGCTTCAACAGGCGGCTGGTTCGGGTTATTCGCACCTGGTGGAGGTGGAATCATTCCCGTCGGCAAGGTATTATTGGGGTTGAATCCCGACATACCTTCGGTTAAAGAAGTTGAAGGTGAGGGTAAGAAAGTGGACGGATTTTCGACTTCGGTGTCGAAGGGTTCGCTGGTCGGTACCAACGAAACGCGGACTAATCGGGCGTCTGTATCCCTAGTCCAAACTGACATACACTAAAAGGGATAGTGCAGTCAGAAAAAAGAAAAACAGAATGTGGGGGTAAGATAACGTCAGTGAGGGAAAGTGGTGTGGTGAATTTTTAGGTTTTCTTTTTGCGACAAGTTGCAAGTTTTTGAAAAGTTTTATTTGTGTTTTTTTTTATATATTTTTTTATTTGTGTGTGAGTTTTGCAAGGAGCTTTTTGAAAACGGACTCGTGACACAACTGTATCAACCACACATGCACAATCAGACCTAGATCTAGGGTCGCCTAGGTCTACTAGACAGCTCCTAACTAGGGCTAGAAATAGACCTCAAACCGCCTCTTCACGGACAAATACGGCCAGGTAAGTGGGAAGGAACCACCACTACAGTGGGCCTAATTAATAACCACTAGCCTAGACACCGCAATGTCGGTTAGGATAAACGGCCGATGCCTACCCTAGTCCTTTTCCTATTGAGCTCGCTGTCCTTAGGTCTGAGTCTAATCTTTTTTAATTAAAGGTGGTCGATGCAAAATGCTTTAGGTGTTTTCTGGGGTCCTGGGAAGGGTGATGAAATCCCCACCCAATCTGAATTTGGTCAAATAGCCCCTTAAGTCCGATTAAAATATGCAAAACAACAATTCACTTGCAATCAATTTTATAGCGCGGCGCAAAGAAACCTGCAGAAATCTGTTATTTAGAAGGGGGGGAGAAAGACTTTTTTACGCACAGAATCCTGCAGAAAAGTTTACAGTGGAGATATGGAGGTTTCAGAGGGGAGAGAAAGAGATAACTAACCCTAGAAAAATTCAAGCAGTGAGTCCAACAGATGGCCGCGTTTCCGCGGTCTTGGGTGCTCCTTGGCCGCGGTTCCGCGGTCTGATGAAGGGATCGGGCTCTGTAAAAAATTTTGCTGCTCTGGGCTGTTAACTCCTCTTTGTTTTTATGTTCTCTTTTCTGTTTTCACCTTCTGTAAAACTCCAGATCCAAAATTCCTTGTCGTTCCTGCAAGATTCAAACAGGAAACCCTTCAAACAGATAAAGATAATGAAAAGAATATTTTTGTATTTTGTATTTTCTGATTTTTTATAATTTTTCAAAGTTTATATCAACCCGAAATCATACAAAAAGAGAAAACTACGCCATCCCCGGCAACGGCGCCATTTGATTAATCCAAAAATTTGTAGTTTACCGTAATCAGAAACGGCGTCGCTTTGCAGCTAGCCGGTGAATACGGGTCGATTCGCAGGGATGTGTTAGTTTCTGTTTTTGTGTTATAACGAGTTGATTCAAATCGTTGTTTGGTTTTTTATCGATTGAATTAAAGACGAAGTTTTTTTTTTGTGATAAGAAAGGACTCGTTAGGGTTAGGTCAAAGGTAGGGGTGTTGAGATCTATGTTTTCACCTCTTTCAATGCAATGATTTAAGCTTTTAGAAAAATCACAACAATCAATAGGAAAAGGGATTAGGATGATCGGGAAGAAACAAGTTTCTTCCTCTAGATCCTTGTCCGTCTTTTCTTATTCATTGATGTGATCTTCATGGACGTCATATAAGTCCGGCCTTTTATACTACGGAACACCGATACCTTGTAGGTAGGGTGCCGTAGGGGGCGGATCGTATATGCGTGCATGAAGGTTTCATTAAAAAAATAAGTTGACATTGAAAGAGGTGAGAGACATCCGTCTCTCACTCACTCCCTTGTTCCTAACCCTAACGAGCGAGGATTTTACTCGCTCATTAGGGAATTATTAGTAAGAAACATTTTTATATTTATGTTTTAAATAGTTACCTTACGACAGATTAAAATAGCTAACTAGCAAATGAATGATTACTAGGGCAAGTAGAACAATTATACTAATGCAGGAATTAAATAAAATTAAAGACTTACGCGAAGAAGATGATGCTCTTGAATTCTCCAACAAATTTCACTTTTATTGAATATAAAGAGGCATACATTTTTTTAGATCTAGATTACAATTTATAAGTAAACAGAAGAGTTAGGGTTTCAGAGTCTCGCGCATGTTAAATTACAGATTTGACCCCTGAAAATCCTAACATCTGCACCGACGCAACTGCACAGAAGAAATCCACCGACACGGGCTCTGTATGGCCGCGGATCCGCGGCATTTGTTGGCTTGGGCCGCGGATCCGCGGCCCTTTGGTGGTCTTGGGCCACCAAATTTCTGTGCTTGGTTTTTCTTCTCTTGGGCTCTCTGTTTTCACTGTTCTTTTCTCTGTAGGGCTTTTTGTTATTCTTCAGATTCTCAATGAAACTAGTAGGGATCTTTTTGACCGTTTCACTTGACGTTCGTCTCGGCTTGAATAGGATCAGTGTGCTGGTTGGTCAAAAGTCCATTTCCTGTATCATCTTTGTCTTTTTCACTGTATTTGCTTCAAAAGTCTATTTCCTGTATCATATAACAAACGATCGTCAAAAGCACCTGTTTACTTATAAATTGCACAAAAGTGGGGTGTATGAATTGCAATATTATGATGTGAACAAGGAGTAGCAGCGGGAGTAACGGCGTTTGAACCTGCTCCCGCAGCCAAAGCAGCACTACGCTCCCTTGCTGCGCGCCTCAGGTGCTTCCTTTCCTCCCGGGCCGTCACGACAGACCTTTTAGAAGCCTCCTTCAGCAAGGTGGCGTCGTCCGCATTCAGGGTTACCTCCAGAGCCATCAAGGCTTCTATCATCGGTTTTTTAAGTAAGGCCTCTGGCGGCAATGCCGAAGAGGCCGGGACTTCGGTAGTTGGCCCGGGGAGAATTTTCGCATCAGCTTGCGGGGTAGGCCTTGTGGTCCCTGCGATAATACAAAGAGAGGGTCAGATTACTCATGAGAAACGGATGCAGAAACATAGCGAACCAAAATGTACCAAGGCCTAAGGAGGCTCGAAGTCGTTCCTCCTCCTCAAAAGTCTTGAGAGAAGCAGCGAGGGCTTCTTCAGTAGAAATGCCTATTAAAGAAGGAAAAGCGTTAGTCAAAAAACAATGATAGAGGTATGATGCAATAGAGAAAAATAAAACTAATGATTACCTGATCGCGCAAGTCTAGCCAACCCCTCTTCGCGTCTTGCCAGTCGCTTGGAAGCTGCGATGGCAGCCGCCAGATCAGTGTCATCTGGCGGCATAAATAGGTCGTCATTGGTCCCGTACTCACTCAAGCCATCGCCGTAAGGAGCATGAGGTTCATGACCAAATACAACGTCAGCAGAGAGGATCGATTTCTTCTTCCTCTTCTGCGCGCGAACTCCGGTCGCAGCCAAAACCAGCTTACGCTTCGTGGGCACTTTGGGACGGCGGGTCCCAATATCCGAGCCCATGCCGGATTCGGGTGAAGCCACGTTTACCATCTCCACGGGAGTGCAGGGTACCAAGGGTACGTCCACTGTCTCCACAGGATCACGGGGCAATCCACGCATGGGGCTTAGCACACGTGGGGGCTCAACTGCAGCATCTCCTCTTAGCAGAGGAGGGACAGCGATCCGTTGCTTCAAGGGGACGTTGCGATCGCTGGCGGGGGGCGCACTCTTGCGATCGAACAGCAGCTGCCTCTCTTCTCTGATGACAGCGCCCATCGCATGTTGATATCAGGCCCCGTATACGTTGAGGGCCTTTGGAATGCAACTCGGCTCGCTAATGAAGAAGTGGGAGCCCGTATTCAAGCGCATAAAGTGATGTAGCACACCCCGTATTCCTTCTCTGGTGGCAGCAGGTTCTTCCAAAAACGCTTCCAGTGGAACCCACTGGTTATAGCTCAGATGCTGGGCAAAATAATAGGGGTTGTATCTCATGAAAAGCGCCGCATCATTTTTCCTGAATACGATGAAGCCCGGCCTAATGGAGTACAGGTGAAGAATCTCCCGGTCTTTCAACACGGAGGCCCCGTCCTTAAAAAAGTCGCGCAATGCCTGCACCGTTTTGGAAGTTTCCTGGCCGATTGTCAGGACTTTGTCCGTAAAAGACATACCGGCCCCGACCGTACGCGGATGAAGAAGCAAGCCCCTAGCCTCCCGCTGAGACGGATTCACGATAGAAGCGTCGATCAGCCGCATAATTCTCGGGAATCTGCACTTCTCGTAAAACGAGGGACTTTTATGAATACCAAACACCCCGAGCACGTGCATTTCCATCCACGAAGTAAAGTAGTGCATCGAGAAATTGGCAGCTTGCACCCCCGGTTCAATTGTGTCTGCCGCCACGCTAAGACCATGGTACAGGTGGGCCAGCCCGGCAATCCCGATGGCCACTTGTATTCCTGCCACCATTCGATGTGCTGGGTAGAAGAAGAACGGCCTCATATAGCGAGGGTGCATGGGGAGTGCAAACCAACACAACCATAGCCCGAGAAACCCGATAAAGAAAGTCTCCTCGTCAATGCTCGGAGCGGCGATTTCCGACAGAGGGACGATCGCGGCATCGGGAAGATAAAACCCCTTATGATCATCTTCTAGTACTGGTCGACGGTCCAAGCCAAAGCCGAAGGGATCGTCGAGCTTGGTAAATTTTTCGCCTCGTTTCGATAAAATCTCTGGGAGAAGAAACCGGGTAATAAAGTCTGTGAAACTAACCCCCCGGCCGCCGGATTCTAAGAAGAGACTCTCGTACATATTCAGTTCCTTTATCAGACTCGGAAACTGGTGTTGAATGGCGTTCTCCGATGTTAGGCCCATCACCACTGGCTTGGTGGCGAAAACGTATTCGTCCAGAGGAAGCAGCTCCTCATAGTGTTCCCCCCTAACCAGCAAACCGGAAATATCAGCAAATTCTTCTAAGGAGATGGAGACTTCTCTGTCCAGTAGAAGAAAGGTGTGGGTTGGAATGTTCCATTGCTCTAAAAACGCCTTAATCCACCATGTCAGAGGAGCAGAATACTGGAACAGCGAGGCGTAAACCGCAGGGTATAGACCGATCTTCAGCAGGTGTGCCTTCTTCGCTGACAAAATGTACCTGGCCTACTGCAAATACCCGGCCGAATGTCGAGGGGTCAACCCGATGTTGTAGGGTTGTCCCCAAGGGCGCGACTCGCCCTGGCATATGCGCCGCCCCAAAGTATCCAAAGTTGCCGGCAGCTGGATGGGTATGACGGCAATCGAAGGTTGAAGAAGACCCTCCGAAGTCCAATTAACGACTTCCACGGCATAGTTCACCAAGGGTACATCTGGATACGAGATCGATGAGATCGACTCCGACGGCGTCGCACAAGAGAAGCTTCGGCGATCTTTGATAATTTGGTCGCACCACCTACCCCATAGGTGAAGGCTTTTGTATTCCAGGTCATAGTCTCTAATGAGCGCAAGAACCTCCCGGTCCACCGGTACCTCAGGGAATCCTCTCTCTGAACGGAAAAAATAGAAAGAAAGATCAGAAGACATGTCGCCTGCGAAAAAGAACAGAATTCAATTATCAGTACTATAATTTAATCTTAAAGTTCTGAGCAACACTTTAAAATTTGGACCACACTGCAATGCAGTGGAAAGAGGACCAAAGGTGGACCCACAAAATCCAGATAACAATGCATCAATTAATAAAACAGCCTCATCATTGGATGAGACTGTCAATTAATGAGGAAATCCTCAGAGAATATTCTCATTGAATGAGAAATCCCTCGGGAGAAGGAGAAAATCTCCCTTTCAGAGCAAAGCTCTATAACAGAGTGGCACTTGTCAAGCTCTGGTCACGAGGGAATAAAATTCCTTAAAGAGCCTAGCTCTGTAATGATGATGGAAAATCTATCAAAGATTAATGAAAATTAATTCTTGAGAATTAAAATTTTGGGAACTTAAAGGTCCATGAAAAAACTCTTAAGAGTTCTTCATCAAAAGATCAAAAGATCTACATGTTATCAAAAGAGCAGAGCTCTGACTCATGGGCTAAGAAACCCTAAGAAAAGATCTATTTAGACCTATGGGATCATGAGAGCAAAGCTCTGTTTATGAAACCCTAAAGGGCTTTTTCTTTAGATCAAAAATCTATGAAGAGTAAGGCTCTGTTAATGGGTAAAAACCCTAATTTATTAAAATTAATTTAATTTAATTTTACCTAAATTTAGTAGAGTTTTAACTCTTGAAATTTCTTGAACAAAAGAGCAAGGCTCTAAATAAAATTCTTAAGAAGAAGATGAAAATCATCTGAGGACCAAAAGGTCCTATTTATAGGCGTTGAACCGCCTCTTCAACTTCTGAGTTGATCCAAAGGCTCAGATGTTGCCACCACTGCACTCATGAATGCGCCACGTGAGCGCAACGGTGGGGGGCATTTGTTTCCCCCAATCAGAGCAAACCTCTTTTTTGAATTTCAAAATTCAAAAATTGAAGCAACGCTTCAGATCCCGTGCGCTGTGCGCTACGTGTCAAAAGCAGACACGCCAGCGCCAGGAGCGCTGCGCCCTAGGCAGCGCACCCCCAATCAGAGCAAAGCTCTGTTTCAAAATTCAAAATTTAAAAGTTGAAGCAACACTTCAGATCCAGCGCTCTGTGCTGCGCGCCACGTGTCAAACATGGGTGCGCTAGCCCAGTGGCACTGCGCTCTGCGCTGCGCGCCGCGTGTCAAACACGGGTGCGCTAGCGCAGTTGCGCTGCGCTCTGCGCTGCGCGCCGCATGTCGAGTATAGGTGCGCTAGCGCAATTGCGCTGCGTTCCGCGCTACACGCCACATGTCGAACGTAGGTGCGCTCGCGCAAAGTGCGCCAGCGCTGGAATTAAAAGAATTCCCCACCGTTAGATCAAAAGATCTAATAATAATAAATTATTAATTAATCAGAATTAAAATTCTGTTATGGAAAGATTTTTCAATCTTATTAAAACAAGAACATTATCTTCTGTAAAACAGAAGCCTTAGATCAAAGATCCAACGGTGGGAAATATTCCCAAATCAATCAGAGAAAGATCTCTTAAACTGATTTAACAAATCAATTGGCCCTATATAGAGGCCCCAAGACTTCAAGTCTCATATAGAGAAAACCCTCTGCAAACTTTGAGAAAAACTCAAAGAGAAAGAAAGGCAAGCCTTTAGAAGAAAAGAGATCATTTCTTCATCTTTAAAGGTAAAGAATTAATTCTTGAACAACAGAGATGAAACCATCTCATAAAAAGAATAAATATCTTCTAAAAAGATCTTAGATCTATAAAAAGACCAAGGTCTTTGATAAAAAAAAAGAAAAGATCAAAAGATCCAATCATAAAAATATAAAAAGAAGTATTTTACTTCACGGATCTTTTGATCTATAAAGGCAGAGCCCTTTTTATTAAACAAGAACTTTTGTTCTTGGATTTTGAGGCAAGGCCTCCTTTGAAGAACATAAATTTGTTCTTTGATCTTAAAATTGATCAAAATGTGCTTTGCGCTATTAGACAGTGCCTTACACTCATGAATTGCGCCCTTGCGCTCCTTAGACTGGCGCTCAGCGCCAAAACATGCCACGTATCAACCGTAGACACGATCTGCACTTTGCGCTCCTGAAAACAGCGCACTGCGCTCTTGGGTTGACGCTCAGCACCAAGCGCGCCATGTGTCACTCACTGGCGCACCCATAAACTGGCACAGCGTGCTCATAAATTAAAAAGCGCAGTGCGCTAAGAAGCTAGCGCTTAGCGCTAAGCATGACACGTGTCCTCCTCGTGTGCGCTAACCGACAGAAGCGCAATGCGCTCTTTGACTGGCGCAAAGCGCCTAGTGCGTCACGTGGCGCGCTGTCAGAACATGCTTTGTTCTGATAAATGCTATGCATTCAATATAAGACAAAAAATGTCAGAGCCCAATGCTTGGCATTATTAAAAGGGCAGAGCCCAAACAAAGGCCTAACAGGCAGAACAAAAATAAAATGTTAAACATTTTTTTTAACTGGACTTAGCCCAATTCTGGCCATAAGTCCTCAATTTAAATCGAACTGAGCTCATCTGCTCTTCCAATCAATTTACACCCGGTTCGAGGGTACAACTCTTTACTCCTCTGATATCTGTCGTTGTAATCCTTCAACATCGTCAGAGAGGTGACGGGTCCCGACAACCACACATTACTACGGACTGTGGGGTCCTTAAACTAATAGACTATGATGTCCTTAACCTCGACTGTGATGTCTTAAAACTAACGTCGGACTGCGGAGTCCTTAAATCCACAGACTATGATGTCCTTAACCTAGACCGTGATGTATTAAAACTAACACCGAACTGTGAGGTCTTTAAACTCACGGACTATGATGTCCTTAACCTCGACCGCGTGTCTTAAAACTAACAATGGACCGTAATGTCCTTAAATTAATTATCGACCGCAATGTCATTAAACTAAACAATAGAGCCCAATTGCTCTCTTGTCGGATCTAAACGATCCCGTTAAGTTGATCTTAGTCTAAAATAAGACTAACGTGTCCTTAACAAACGTTTAAGTTGATCTTAGCCTCAAATAAGGCTAATGTATCCTTAAACATACCCCCCCAAACCCAAATCTAAGAAAGATACGGATTTGGACTAGTCCACGCCCTACGGGCGACAATATAACTTAGTCTCCATATACAATCCACGGACAACCAAACACAAAACAAACACCCACGACACGAAGTGACCATATGGAGAAGGAGAAAGTTGTTACCGCGATGCGGTAGCGTAATTAACTGCAGGGGCTTGCGCCTGCAGGGAAGAGCGTCCCCACAATCAAAAACCCTTCAAACGAGGGGGAATCTGACGAAGTCTGCTACATCGGCCGCATCCGTTTAAACCTTCGATACACGGTGCCATAAATCAACTTGGCATCTTCGGAGAGGTGGACGGATAGCACCAATTAGCATCTACCCTCAGATTTAGGCTAGACGTTCAGTCTTCCCGGCTTCCGGCGGTAAACAACCTCGTGATTCACTTAAGGTATAGCAAGGTTAATGGGATTAAATATGGAATCGAAACATTGCTGTATTTAAGTGAAAATGCGATAATTTGAAATAGCTATCATTTCATGTGATGAAACTTGTTCAAATTGTTTGATTAGTGTTTAATAATCAACACGGGGAAGTTTAAGAATGATTGTATTAGTGAGAAGTGGAATTTTATAGAAAACCGAATCGGAAATCGAATTTGTTCCGATTCCGTCGGGTTTTGTAATTTCGTATTTTTAGAATAGGAAAGAGAGATAGAAAGGGACTTACGGGTTTCCGATTACACTAGAGAGTGAGAGGGAAATAGAGGGATCGTCGATGTTGCGTCGTCACCGGTAGTTCCTAAGACGTTCGCCGGAAATTCCTTCGGAGCTTCGCCTCGAGCTTTTTTTCAAAGTACACGACTCTTGGAAAGTTTTTGAGAGAGTGGGCTCAGGATTTTGGGGTGAAAGGGTAGAGGGTAGGGGTGTATTTATAGGGTAGGCTAGGGGCAGGATAGGTGAAGGGTTTTTAATAAAAAAATAGAAAAATATAGAAAATTCATTAAAAATTGGAGTAATTAGGTGTTAATAGGCAATCTGGAACCGATCCGATAGATTAGAGTATGCAGGGGGGTTAGGAATATGAAAAGACAGATTTTTGGTGTTGGGGACTCGGCCGATCCCGGCTGAGTCGAGACGTCGGGAGGTAGGGGGTCGTCGGGTGAAGGTTCTGGTATTTTTAGTTTTTCGGGTTTAGTTCAACTTTTGGGAGTTATGGTGTATGGACTGTTGGGCTTCCAAAGGATTTGAAACAAAATAATATTAAAAATAATATGGGTCAGGGGATTTGAACTCTGGTGGCTTGGTTCAGCAGTGCAAGATATTACCAATGAGCTACAAGCTCCTTCTTGTAATTATGGTGTGAATTAATTACTTAAAATGATAGCAGCAAGAGTAAATACTCCAAGTATACATTAAATTTAAAGTAATTTCTTGTACACTAAAAATGGAGTTATTACATTCTTGTAACTTGTAATTAAAAACAAAATAATTACTTATATCTTGTGCTCAGGCTAAAATACCTCTTTATGGATTTTGAAAAAAAAACAATTTAAAATTTTGTATAGAAAAGTGTATAGGAAAATTAGGGTTGTTACACTGACTGACCCTACAGTGGTATCAGAGCCAAATCAAATACATTGCAATGATTTTGTGGACAATTTGATTTCCAAAACCTTTTTAAAAAATCAAAAAGTCATTGTTTTTAAAAACTGCAAAAACAATGAGCATTTCATGCTTGAACTCGTGCCCCGGGGCTCTTGGTTCAGACCGAGAGCCCCGTGAACATCCTCGCCTATCACGCCCCGCTTCCCAATATACGGAAGCAGGTATGTGACAAAGCCGTGATGTATTTATTTCGAGAAGATCACTTTCCGGAATAAACACGCTAAGCGTAAAATAAGCAATATAAAATGACAAGAGAATAAACATGAGATTTAAAATTCAACAACTTTATTTGCATTCAACTTGATTCATTTACAATACATGATTTTAACTGAAAGAAAATACAAGGATAAAAATGCCTAAACAGGAGGCATACATAAACTGAGAAAACGTAACTGGTCTAGGTCTAGGTATCGGTCTGATCGTGCTCTTCCCCTGAGATGTCTACCTCTTCAGTCTCCACAGTATCTGACGAATATTCCAAGAAAACAAAGGTGGGTGGAATGCCCGTCAGCAAACTTTCGCTCGGTAAGTCCCCAAAAAATGAAGTGAAGTATAAAGTGTAATGATAAAGGAAAAGTTTATTATAAACAAGTGAGTATGAAGTATGTTGTGTCAGCATGCCGTTTAATGTAAACTTGGCAAGTTTGTTCAGCATGCAGTTTTATTGTAATACATGTGAAAAAGTATGGTAATATATGACAAGTAGATAAACATGACAACATAGCATGAGCAAGGCAAACAAATATAACATGGCCGTGTAGGGTAAGTATAGTGAACATGTAGTGAATGTAAGTGTCTTAACAGGTTTCTACTTGGGTATACTAATTTACATAAGTTCAAAGGTGAATGTAAACCAATCTCAAGAGTATTCTCGAACCCAACAGGCTGTAATCCAGGGATAAGGAACCACGGGCTCGAATCAAGTGTTATTAAAGGGACTTCGACCGTCGTTGAAGTATTCCAAACTCAACAAGCTGTAATTCAGGAGCAAGGAAACATGGGCCCTCATGATAGCTTACTTGTATTAGTAGACATGGATTCATGATCTAGGGGACTCATGAGATTTCGTTGGATTCACACATGAACTACCCCAGCACCCCGTGTATGCTAAGTTACAGCTAAATTTACCAGCCTTGCTCGAATCCATTTATAAATCAGTTTGCAAGATAGAGTTCATGTATATATCAAGTATTCATGTCAAGTTGTATTCATGGTTCGATTCAAATCAAGTCATGTATTCAGTTTTGAGTTCATGTATTCAGGTTTATGTTCAAGTATGCATGCTCGACTTTGGGTTCATGTTTAAATTGGATTCTGACTTGAGTTTGGATTCAAGTTCATGATCAAGTATTCATATTTGGTTTTAGATTTATGTTTGAGTTTGAATTTTGAGTTGAGTTTGGATTCAGGTTTGATTTAGACTCAGATTTGAGTTAGACACTTTAAACTGATTTAGATCTTGAATTAGATTCAAGAGTTATTGGTAACTGCTGCATATGGACGGCAGGATTTATGTCTTTTTCCAAGACAAGTACCATTGATAACACCGTTAAGTTTTTCGACCTTAAATAGACAAGCACTCACTTTCTCCGGCTCTCTGAGGCTCAAGAGAATTGATCCCGCTTAAACCTATATTTACTAAGTCCTTAACAGTGTTTTATATAACTCGAGGGGGTTTTATGAAAAATATTTTTAATTTATAGTTTCAAAATAATCTCGAGAAATTGTTTATATTATTTAGGGTTTTCATGAATGTGAATTTTAAGAATTTGAAGTATTTTAGTGATAATAGTTTAGCTTGGATAGTTAATAGAATTTTACAGTAAAGCTTAACTTTTATTGGTATCTTGATGGTATTTTGATGAAACTTGTAATTCTTTCCTTTGAAAAAATATAAGGTTATTATATTTTGAAAAATACATGGATTTGTAATATTTATATAATTATAAAAATTAATTTTTTTATTAAGTAGAAAATTGCGTTTTTCTTAAATATCGTATTAAAAAACCTTTCGAGATCGAATACTCCGGGAGGAGGTCTACATCTCGCTCTAATATTCCAAGGATGTGCGATAATCCACACCATCAAAAGCGGGTTCCTTAAATGGATTGTAGAGGTATAATTGCAAAGAGTTTTGAAATACAATTCCAAAAGAAAATCGGGTTTTTATACTAAATAGTATTTTCTTGTAATATTCTATTTGTAACAACAAAATACGTTCACAGAGTATCGTGCTATGGAAACCATATGTGTTTGTGAGGGGTAGGTCATTACCCCATGAATTTTTCCTAAAGGTATAATTAGCAAAAGTACTAAAAGATGAATATATGAAGTTCATAGTATTTTAGCGTAAAAGTTAATTTAAAGTGATTTTTCATGGAATTCTAGGTTACAAATCATTCTAAACTTTTATAATAGTGTTGCAGATATTGTGTAAAACTTGGATGAACAATATGTAAGTAAAAAGATGAGTTTCTAAGGTTTAGAAGATTGACATCGGTATTAACTCCACTTACCGATGTTCGTTTTAAAAAAAAGATTTTCAAAAAGGAAGAAGAGAGATTGGGAGGGACTTACCATTTGATTATACTAAGAAGAGGTAGGAGAAAGGATTGTTGTCGTCGTGACGTCGCGGGATCGCCAGAATTAGTTTCGATCCTTGCCGGAACTTGATAGCTTGCTAACTCCACTTTACTCCACTTGCACATAGGAATTTTTGAGAGAATTTTGGCTAGAATTTTCAGAACGGTGAAGGGCTAGGGCAAGGGGTAGTATTTATAGTGTGGAATTAGAGTTTTGGAATTAAAAGAGTGATTTAAAATGCATTAATATGTGATAAATTGGGGAAATGAGGGGTCCCTGTTTGATTGCAGAGTAATCAAACGGTGCAGGGGAGTTAGGGGTAGGCCAAGAGTTGTGTGTGCAAAATATGAAGTGAAGTATAAAGTGTAATGATAAAGGAAAAGTTTATTATAAACAAGTGAGTATGAAGTATGTTGTGTCAGCATGTCGTTTAATGTAAACTTGGCAAGTTTGTTTAGCATGCAGTTTTATTGTAATACATGTAAACACGTATGGTAATATATGACAAGTAGTTAAACATGACAACATAGCATGAGCATGGAAAACAAATGTAACATGGCCGTGTAGGGTAAGTACAGTGAATGTAAGTGCCTTAACAGGTCTCTACTTAGGTATACTAATTTACGTAAGTTCAAGGGTGAATGTCAAGCAATCTCAAGAGTGTTCTCGAACCCAACAGGCTGTAATCCAGGGGTAAGGAACCACGGGCCCGAATCAAGTGTTAGTAACGGGACTTCGACCGTTGTCGAAGTATTCCAAACTCAACAGGCTGTAACCCAGGAGCAAGGAAACATGGGCTCTCATGATAGCTTGCTTGCGTTAGTAGACATGGATTCAAGATCTAGGGGGACTCCTGAGATTTCGTTGTTTTCACATATGAACTACCCCATCTCCCCATGTATGCTAAGTTACGGCTAAATTTACCAGCCTTGCTCGAATCCATGAATACATTAGTTTGCAAGATCGAGTTCATGTATATATCAAGTATTCATGTATTCATGTCAAGTTGTATTCATGGTTCGAGTCAAGTCAAGTCATGTATTCAGTTTTGAGTTCAGGTATTCAGGTTCATGTTCAAGTATGCATGCTAGACTTTGGGTTCATGTTTGAATTGGATTCTGACTTGAGTTTGGATTCAAGTTCATGATCAAGTATTCATATTTGGTTTTAGATTTAGGTTTGAGTTTGGATTTTAAGTTGAGTTTGGATCCAAGTTTGATTTAGACTCAGACTTGAGTCAGACACTTTAAACTGATTTAGATCTTGAATTAGGTTCAGGAGTTATCGGTAACTGCTGCACATGGACGGCAGGATTTGTGTCTTTTTCCAAGACAATTACCATTGATAACACCGTTAAGTTTTTCGACCTTAAATAGGCAAGCACTCGCTTTCTCCGGCTCCCTGAGGCTCAAGAGAATTGATCCCGCTTAAACTTATATTTACTAAGCCCTTAACAGTGTTTTATATAACTCGAGGGGGTTTTATGAAAAATATTTTTAATTTATAGTTTAAAAATAACCTCAAGAAATTATTTATATTATTTAGCCTTTCCATGAATGTGAATTTTAAGAATTTGATGCTGTTGGGGCCAAAATTTATACCCCGGTTGACCAAGTCAAAATCAAAGTCAACCCCAAGCCAAACGGGCCCAAGCCCAGGCCAAGTGGCCTCATGCCCAAGTCAAGCCCGAACATGAAGCGGCTGGCCTCTCCCATACCAATATGAAAATTATGTAATAAATAATTTTGATGTGATTTTTATGAATAAATGTAAGAAATATGGGTATAAAGCCAAATTTTTGTAAAGTTTATGGCTCATGTGCAAAAGAAATGAACACATGAGGCATGAGATGGGCAAAATGTCATTTTGTAAAGCCCAAGGGGTTATGTGTAAATTTGTAAGCCTATATAAGGCAACATGATGAAGAAATGAAAAAAGAATTCATTCCCCTCAAAAACTAGGATTTCTATGCCTCCTTCTTCTTCCTCAAGGTTCTAAACCTTCCTTTTTTTTGAATTAAATGAGGAGTTTAACTCTTCTTTTTCCAAAAAGAAACAATTTTTCACCATAAAACCCTTGAAGGGGAGTTCGGATCATCTATCAAATCCCCAAAAGGGATGATTTTTAAGTTTCACCCCTTTTTTTTCCAAGATCCAGCCAACAGAGAGGAGGAAGAAGGAGACCCATCTCGAAAGACCTTACTTTGGGAAGATCCAAGGCTCAAGAGAAGATCTAGGGCTCAAGGGAGAAGAAAGGGGTCCCGTTTCATCATCTCCGAAAATCTCTTGGGAGTTTAACTCCACAAAAAAATAATAATAAATCTTTCTTTTTAGGAGTTCGACTCCAAAAGTCACTCGGGAGTACAACTCCCAGTGCAGGGGCTAAGCCCCTTTGTCCTTATTTTAGGAATTTAACTCCAAAAGTCAATTGGGAGTACAGCTCCCAGTATAGGGGCTAAGCCCCTTTTTCCTATTGGCGCCCAGCACCCGCATGCCAAGCACGTGAGATGCTGGCGCCCAGCGCCCACATGCCAACCACGTGAGGCATCGGTGCCCAGCGCCCGCGTGCTGGGCACGTGAGGCGGTGGCGCGCACATGTCCTTTGGACGCTATTTTCCCTTTATCACACACACACACACTCCACAACACTTTCCCCAATTAGAAAAAATTTCTAACGGGTCGCTGCCTCGCACCCCGCAAGAGGGCTGCTAGCCCCTTGACCCCGAGCCCGCTATCCGGGTAGCAGAACCCCCGTAAACTCTGTGAGACTCCCGATATACCCAAGACCCCTCAAAACACAACACACGCACACTGCACATTGAGTTCGCATGACCAGTTTGACCCGTCAATCGGAGGTTCCTTCGCTCCAAAAGCGAGGAGTAATTAACGGTAGCTTAGTCCGCGGCTGCCGGAGATTTGGATCCCCACAATCAATAAACCCCCGCCTATCCTAGGTAGAGGGAATCTGTAGTACGCCTAACAAGCTATGCGTATTCCCATCTCAATGGGGTGATGAAAAACACCCTATAGATTCTGGTATGCCCGGTGAGACCTTTTCTCTCCTCCCATATTTCGGTTTAAATGTTCTTGCGAACCCGATCAACATATACATTGATTGCTTATACTGAAATTATGGTTCTTTGTGCAGGTTAACGGTTTTTAATTGCAATCTTCAGACGTAGCAAAAATGTCTCCAAGGACAAGCTAAGCTCTCAACACGGCTCCCATCTCCTACACGATGAAGATGGATGCAAGGACGATCCTCCCGGCCAGTCTCGGGCGACAGTGGGAGGAGCCGCCGCTACCATTTGGCTCTATTCTGTTCATGCCAGCTAACACCATCCCAGCTCCTCAAGCTCCAGTAACAGACAAACCGGCCTCGAAAAGCAGGAGGCCAAATGTAGTGATCTCGAGGGCAACACTACCCAAACGCAAGTCGATATTTGAACAACTTTCCTTGGCCCCAGCGAGGGGCAAGGTCATCAATACCAACAAAGCAATAAGGCATATCAGGTAAGCTCCAGCGGATCCCCCGACAACGGCTCGATCGGGTGTCTTCTCTAGGCTCCCCATCAATCGACTCACGATGGCTCCCTGGATAAAAGATGCCCGCTAAGCCCTCAAAATTGAGAAGCTAAGACAGAAAAGGCTCAGATACAAAGCCAACAAAAGGGCTAAGTCTCCTACTAAGCTGAACTTTATGAGGTTCCAAGAACAGAGTTACCCCGCAACAACAGCTGAATCGGCTGCAAAGCTCGCTAACTCTTTTGAACCACTAAAATTGGTCCAGAAGAATGCCATGACCTCAAATGTCAAGAAAGCTGTGATCCGTACAGCGCCACCCAAGGACCCAGTCAGACCAACCGTCTTCAGTCGCATATCCTTTCCAGAAGAGGAAGGGCCACAACGATGGTCCGAAAAATTAGCCGCCAAAGATAAAAAGATGGCTGGATATCTGGTCCACACTGTCTACATGGTGGACACGCACAGTAAAAGCAAGGATAGGGCCATAACATCTCAAATCCAATCTGGTGTGAATGTAGCTACCACTTCCTAAGACCAGCATCCTCTGGAAAGTAATGAAAACCCTTCCAGTGAGGCTGATAAGCAGAGAGATCTCTCGGTTCATAAGGAGTCGGGCTCGGAAAGTGAGGAGGAGCCAATCTTCCATCCCAAGACCGCAGAACAACAACTTCTCTAAGAGCTCCAGAAGCAACTCAGAAACAAAGACAAGGAGATGGCCAAGCTCTACTCAAAGATTGACGATTTGACAAACGTTGCCATACAGCTCACGGCCCAACTTGCCTCTCAGCCGCCCGATCAAGCGCAGGGATCTGCTCATGAACCGGGAAACGGTGTCCCGAGGCAGCTGACGCCTATTCCCTCAAATCCAAAGGTGGGCGAGCCGCATGAAAGTCGGTCGCAGCCTATCTCGTGAAATATCTTGACTACCGCTGACAGCAACCCGCTAACGCAAGATCAAATCATGGATTTGGTCGCCAATAAAGTCAAAACATTGGTAGCCAAATCCGGAGAGAAAAAAGATGTCAGCAGTAGAGGGAGACCATATCCTGCTCGGTACGATCTTGTGGAGTTTCCCACTAGCTATGTCGTCTCCAAATTTGAAAGGTTCGATGGGACAGGAAATGCCAACCGGCACATTGCCCAATTTAAAGCATCATGCGCGAATACTGGGGGCAATAATGCTCTCCTTCTCCATCAATTTGTCAATAGCTTGACCGATGTTGCTTTCGATTGGTATGCAAGCATACCGAATGACTCGATCACGATGTTCGCTCAAAAAGAATCCATGTTCAAGCAAAGATTCATGAGCGTTAGCGATAAAATCACCATTGCCGACCTTGTAAGGACCAAGCCAAAAAACAATGAAAGCAGCACAGATTTTATAACCCGGTGGCGTAATCTCTCCGTCAAATGTGAACCGCCGATAGAGCAGGACCAATCTGTCAGCCTCCTCGTCGGAAATCTCAACAATTGGATGGCCCCATTTCTATGCACCCCAGGTCTCAAAACATTCCAAGTGCTGACCAGGAAAGTTCAGATGTTGGAGCGCTCAAAATAGGAGTCCTCCTCTGATTCCTAAAATAACAATAGGTCCTGGAGAAACAGAAAGGACGATAATCGCAAAGGCGGAAATTCCGAAGATGATGAATCTTTTAACACTTCGGCTAACCGAAATAAGCAAGGGATGAGCGGGCCTAATGCCAACCGGCCTCGGAAGCCAGTGTTCGGAGAGGGAGGAGAATCTCTACTGAAAGAGAAGCTGGATAAGGTCTATTCCTTCAAAAGGGACAATGTCCATAAAATATTCAAGGAACTTACCGAAAGAAACCACTATACGGGCTTGAGGTTTTTCTTAGGCCGGGATTCCTTCCCATCTGAGGACACTCCCATACTCCAAAGGGGTGTCCGTAAAGTAAGGGAAGGGAGCAAGTAATCAATGCCACTAAGTCAATAGAAAGAGAGTGGTTGAATTAGATTATATGGACACTTTGAAGTCAGGCGACCACGAACGATAAAGGAGTGGTCCCGAACGGAACGGCATAGTGGTGGGCCGGGGGAGGGGGAGAGTGGGCCCTAAGAAACGGTCTACAATTGCCAGAATCAAAAAGACCTCAAGAAGCGAATATGACCGACAACCTCAAATATTGCCCCTATCACAGAGTGATAGGTCATGCCATTGAGGACTGATTTGTCTTTAAAGATTGGGTCGAAAAGCAATACAAGGCAGGAGAGATAGAACTGTCTAAAGGCGTGTTAGCAAACAGTCAAGCTGCGACCGCCAATTTCATACAAACGGAGACGAAATCTTTCGGGGACCTGATTCTCTCATACATCTGCCTTTTCCTGAAAAGAGCGGACCAAGGCAACAAGCTAAGATCCAAACGAGCAATATTGCCAATGAAGAAGCGGTAGGTGGGTACACAACCATGCGGTCTACATGACAGAGCCCAGAGGAACAAGTCCTCCGACGCCTTATAGCCATGACGATGACATGGTTGTTGCCATCCAACACCGGCTCGGTCTAGATGACGGAAAGCCCGCTTGTGCAATTAAGCCAGAAGAGCCCATGGATCCTGCAGAATCGAGCCCAGACTCCAACAGATGACCACTATGTCGTTAAACTGGAAACGGTCGACCGCCACGTCGTTAAACTGGGAACAATCGGCCTCTAAGTCATTAAACTGGGGATGTAAAAAAATATGTAAATAAATTTTAAAAAACCAAAATGATGGGGGCAACTTGTAATAAAAATCAGCGAGTAAAATAAAAATGAAAATAAATAGCCGAAATAATGGGGCAACCGCGAATAAACAGCCGAAATGATAGGGCAATCGCGACTTTCGCGATAAGAAAAGCTGAAATGGTGGAGCAGTCACGGTAAAAAAAATCCCCAAATGGCGAATGATGAGTCTCTCCTGGTACCATATTCCAGTGCAGCGATGCAGAAGCCAACCACAATTCAAAATTCCTAAACGGCGAATGATGAGTCACTCCTGGTACTATATTCCAGTGCAGCGATGCAGGCGCCGACCAAAATACAAATCCCCAAATGGCGAATGATGAGTCGCTTCTGGTACCATATTCTAGTGCAGCGATACATATGCCAACCAAAATTTCAAATCTCTGAATGTCCCAACGGCGAATGATGAGTCGCTCAAGGTACCATATTCCAGTGCAGCTATGCAGACGCCAACAAAGTCCCAAAATTCTTCCAGCCCTACGATTGGTCCTCGAAATGACTACCGTATACAATCCGCAGGCTCAAATAATTATTATCACACCCATGCCCCATCGCTACCAAAATCCCCGCGGCCGGTCTCCACCCATGGAATTAAGCTCTATTTAAGAAAGACCCGCTCATGTGTCCTCACGTTACATGAGGAGAAAAAAACTTACGAGATCATTTCGACTCGTAAGGGAACACCTTCGTGGGATCCTTACGACTCATGAGGGAAAAACACACTTGGGGGTACTCATGACTCCTAAGGAGAAAATACACCTACGAGATCCTTTCGACTCATAGGAAGAAAATGCTTTTATGGGACCCTTACGGCTCTTAAAATTGAAAAGCCTTAGGTGATAGGGACCTAAACCTGTCTCCTAAACCATCACTTCCCAACAGGCAAAGGCAAATGATGAATTGCTCCTGCACATGTGCTTCAGTGTTAGCAACGCTGATGCCAACCCCAACCCCAAAATTCAAAACTTTCGATCCAATTGACCCCTAAGTCATTAAACTGGGAACAGATGATCTCTAAGTCGTTAAACTGGGAACAGATGACCCTTAAGTCGTTAAATTAGGAACAAGGGAAATCCTCTCATGGCAAATGATGATTCGCTCCTGGTACCATATTCCAGTGTAGCGATGTTGATGCCAAACCAAAACCAAAATCCCTAAATTCTCTCATGGCAAATGATGATTCGCTCCTGGTGCCACATTCCAGTGTAGCGATGCTGATGCAAAACCAAAACCAAAATCCCCAAATTCTCTCACGGCAAATGATGATTCGCTCCTGGTACCATATTCCAGTGTAGTGATGTTGATGCTAAAAAAATCCAAATTTCAAATTCCAAATCCCTCGCCGCAATGCTTCGAATTCAAGGGTCCCGCCAAACAAGGCAAGAATCAGAAAAATCAAACTAAAGTCCCATCCGGAAGCGCTTCCAAGCTCAAAAGTCCCGCCGGACTGATTAGAACCTCCTCAAAATAAATCAGGCCAACCAATTCTGACAACGGCCTCTACATCAAAAACAGTGACACTCCGCACCGGGTAAATGTCAAACAGACACTCCGCCTCAGGGATAAGTCGACCAGTAACACTCCATGTCGGGGAAACGTCGACCATCGACACTCCGTGCCGGGGATACGTCAACTAGCGACACTCCGTGCCGGGGAAACGTCAACCAGGGACACTCCGCCTCGGGGATACGTCGACCAGTGACACTCCGTGCCGGGGAAACGTCGACTACCGACACTCCGTGTCGGGGACACGTCAACCAGTGACACTCCGTGTCGGGGAAACGTCAAACAGACACTCCGTGTCGGGGAAACGTCAACCAGTGACACTCCGTGCCAGGGAAACGTCGACCAGCGACACTCCGTGCAGGGGACACGTCAACCAGTGACACTCCGTGCCGAGGAAACGTCGACCAGACACTCAGTGCCGGGGACACGTTAACCAGTGACACTCCGTGCCAGGGAAACATCAAACAGACACTCCGTGCCGGGGACACGTCAACCAGCGACACTCCGTGCCGGAGACACGTCAACCAGAGACACTCCGTGCCGGGGAAACGTCGACCACAGACACTCCGCACCGGGGAAACGTCACATACAGACACTCCATCTTGGGGAACGTCCAACATAGACACTCCGCCTTAGGGACGTGTCAACCAGCGACACTCCATCTCGGAGTCACGTCAAGCATCGACCGTCCATGTCGTAAAAAGGGCAGTGCCAGCCTCCCCAAAAGCTGGAACCAAATTAAGTCACCTCCACGCGAAAGAAGATTCATCAATTTCATGCACACGACCCATATACGCGGTGTGCATTTATTGATGGGGGCACTTTTTTGGGGCCAAAATTTATGCCCCGGTTGACCTAGTCAAAATCAAAGTCAACCCCAAGCCAAACGGGCCCATGCCCAAGTCAAGCCCGAACATGAAGCGGCTGGGCTCCTCCATGCCAATATGAAAATTATGTAATAAATAATTTTGATGTAATTTTGATGAATAAATGTAGGGAAAATGGGCATAAACCCAAATTTTTGTAAAGCCCATGGCTCATGTGCAAAAGAAATGAGCACATGAGGTATGGGATAGGCAAAATGCCATTTTGTAAAGCCCAATGGGCTATGTATAAATTTGTAAGCCTATATAAGACAACATGATGATGAAATGAAAAAAACAATTCATTCCCCTCAAAAGCTAAGGTTTATGTGCCTCCTTCTCCTTCCTCAAGATTCTAAACCTTTCTTTTTTCTGAATTAAATCAAGAGTTTAACTCTTCTTTTTTCAAAAAGAAATAGTTTTTCACCATAAAACCCTTGAAGGGGAGCTCGGATCATCCATAAAATTCCTAAAATGGGTGATTTTTAAGTCTCAGCCCTTTATTTCTCCAAGATCCAGCCAACAGAGAAGAGGAAGAATGAGACCAATCTCCAAAAACCTTACTTTGGGAAGATCCAAGGCTCAAGTGAAGATTTAGGGCTCAAGGGAGAAGAAAGGGGTCCCCTTTCATCATCTCCGAAAATCTCTTGGGAGTTTAACTCAACAAATATATATATATATATATATATATATATATAATAATAAATCTTTCTTTTTAGGAGTTCAACTCCAAAAGTCAATCGGGAGTACAACTCCCAGTGCAGAGGCTAAGCCCCTTTGTCCTTTTTTCGGAGTTTAACTCTAAAAGTCAATTGGGAATACAACTCCCAGTATAGGGGATAAGCCCCTTTTTCCTGCCGGCGCCCAGCGCCCGCGTGTCAAGCACGTGAGGCGCCAGCACACATCGCCAACATGCCAACCATGTGAGGCACCGATGCCCAGCGCCCGCGTGCTAGGCGTAAGGCGCTGGTGCCCACGCGTCCTTTAAACGCTATTTTTCCTTTTTTATATATACATACACACTCCACAAAAATTTCCCCCGTATGAAAAAATTTCTAACGGGGCGCTGCCCCGCACCCCGCAAGGGGGCTGCTAGCTCCTTGACCCCCAGCCCGCTAACTGGGTAGCGGGACCCCTGTAAACTCTGCGAGGCCCCCGATATACCCAAGACCTTCAAAACTCAACACACGTACACTGCACATTGAGTTCGCATGACCAGTTTGACCTGTCAATCGGAGATTCCTTCGCTCCAAAGGCGAGGGGTATTTAACGGTAGCTTAGTCCGCGGCTGCCATAGATTCGGATCCCCACAATCAATAAACCCCCGCCTACCCTAGATAGGGGGAATCTGTAGTACGTCTAACAAGCGACGCGTATTCCCATCTCAACGGGGTGAAGAAAAACACCCTACAGAAGTATTTTAGTGATAATAGTTTATCTTGGATAGTTCATGGTATTTTACTGTAAAACTTGATTTTTGTTGGTATCTTAATGGTATTTTGATGAAACTTATAATTCTTTCCTTTGAAAAAATATAAGGTTATTATATTTTGAAAAATACATGGATTTTTAATATTTATATAATTATAAAAATGAATTTTTTTTTTATTAAGTAGATGTTTCCCCCAATCAGAGCAAAGCTCTGTTCAAATTTTGAAATTTGAAATGAAGCAGTGCTTCATAATAGTGCCAGCGCTAAGAGTCAAAGACTCTGCTGCAGCGCTCACGTGCAAAGCACGAGAGCGCTCGCGCTTACAGCGCCAGCGCTAAGAGTCAAAGACTCTGGTGCAGCGCTCACGTGCAATGCACGAGAGCGCTAGCGCTGGGACTAAATGTTCCCTGCCGTTGGATCAAAGAGCCAATGGTGATTAAAAATCACCAAGATGCAGAATAAATTCTGTATGGAGAAAAATTTACTCAATCTTGTTAAAAACAAGATGATTGCCTTCTGTAAAACAGAAGCCCTTGGATCAAAGATCCAACGGTGGGAAACATCTCCAAATCAAGTAGATAAAATATCTCTTCAACTGATTCAACAAATCAGCTTGCCCTATATAAAGGCCCCAAGACTTCAAGTCTGATACAGAGGAGACCCCCCATAAGCTTTGAGAAATTTAAAAAGAGAAGAGCAAGCTCTCAGAAAAAGAAGAATTTCTTCAAGGTAAATAAAACAGAGAGATGAAATCATCTCATAAGAGAAGAAGAACCTATTTCTTTTTCTAAGATCATAAATCTACAAGGCTGAGGTCTTTCACAAAGGAGATCATAGCATCTCATCATAAAAAGCGAGGGAAAAAACTTAATTTTCTTCAGATCATAAATCTATAAAATAAATACGAAATCTTTCACAAGAACAAAAGAGATTGTAAAATCTTTTAATAAGAACCGAGTTCTTAGATCTATGAGACAAAGTCTCCAATGAACGAGAATTTAATTCTCAGAGCGCAGAACTGATAAAAGTTGCATACAAAGAAATCTGGCGCTCCGCGCTCCAAGACTGGCGCACAGCGCCGCAGCCTCCTAGCGCTCCAATTTAAAGATATGCCTCAGCGCTCCAAATCTGGCTATCAAAGTGCAGCGCTCTATGCCCATTGGTTGGTGCTCAGCGCCAAGCGCACCACATGCTCCTCACGTGGGCACTATTTTATAAAGAGCGCTCTGTACTCATTGACTGGTGCTCAGCACCAAGCGCGCCACGTACTCCTCACGTGTGCGCTATCTCACAGGAAGCACCTTAGCGCTTTAAATCTGGCGCTTAGCGCCAAGCGCGCCACGTGCTCCTCACATGTGCGCTCTGATAAAAGTTGCATAAAAAGAAATCTGGCGCTCCAAATATAAAGAAGCGCCTAAGCGCTCTAAGACTAGCGTACAGCGCCGCAGCGCTCCTAGCGCTCCAATTTAAAGAGGCGCCTCAGCGCTCCAAATCCGGCTATCAGAGCGCAGAGCTCTACGCTCATTGGTTGGCGCTCAGCGCCAAGCGCACCACGTGCTCGTCATGTAGGCGCTATTTTATAAAGAGCGCTCTGTACTCATTGACTGGCGCTCAGCGCCAAGAACACCACGTGCTCCCCACGTGTTCGCTATCTCACAAGAAATGCCTTAGCACTTTAAGTCTGGCGCTTAGCGCCAAACGCGCCACGTGCTCCTCACGTGTGCACTGAGAGAACATAAATTGTTCTTTAAATGATAAAGCCCAGAGCCATAATGAGTGCTCAGCATTCAATAAAAGACAAAAACTGTTGTCAGAATCCAAACCAATGCTCAGCATTGTTAAATGAAAAAAAGGACCGAGTCTAACTAAATGCCCAACATTTTAACTAAATGGGCCGAGCCCATGTTGGCCACAGATCTCTAATTCAGATTAATTGAGCCCATATGCTCATAAATCTTTGATCTTAGTCCTAAATTGGACTACAGATTTCCCAACCAATATTGGTTCAAGGGTACATCTCTTCACTCCTCTGATATTTGTCGTTGTAATCCTTCAACGTCTTCAGAGAGGTGACGGGTCCCGACAACCAGACATTCCACGGATTGTGGGGTCCTTAAACTCATGGACTATGATGTCCGTAAACTTTACAGACTATGATGTCTCTAAACTACCATGGACTATGAGGTCCTTAAACCCCATGGACTATGATGTCCTTAAACTTATGGACCGCAAAGTCCCTAAACTAAAACAATAGAGCCCAAATGCTCTTTTGTTGGATCTAAATGATCCTGTTGAGTAGATCTTAGTCTAAAATTAGATTAACGTATCCTCAATAAACGTTTAAGGTGATCTTAGTCTCAAATGAGATTAACGATCCTTATACCCAACCTAAACCCAAATCTAAGAAGATACGGATTTGGACTAATCCACGCCCTACGAGCGACAACACAAATTAGTCTCCGTATACAATCCACGGGGAACCAAAAATAAAACAAACATACACGACACGAAGTAACCATATGGAGAAGGAGAAAGTGGTTACCGCGATGCGATAGCATAATTAACTGCAGGGGCTTGCGCCTGCAGTGAAGAGCGTCCCTACAATAAAAAAACCCCTCACAATGAGGGGGAATCTGATGAAGTTTGCTACATCAGCCGCATCCGTCTAAACCTTCGATACATGGTGCCATAAATCAACCTGGCATCTTCGGAGAAGTGGACGGATAAAACCAAATAGCATCTGTCCCCAAATTCAGGCAAGACGAATCTACGCGGTCTCGTCTCCCGTATTGGGCAGAGAACAGATTCCGGCACGCCCGGTGGGACATTTTCCTCTTTCCGCTCCACACTTCGTGTATCGTATTTCGCGAACGAATCGCGGTTTGCTATGGTTGCCTCTGGATTCGAGGTACTAAGATTTGATGTCTTGCTCCGTACAGAAAACAGAAGATCAATGGCTTCAAACTGCACTAATTGCGACAACTCCCACTCCATCCTCGCCGGAGGAGTGACCTACGTGCCTCAAGTGGCCTCCCTTTTTACGATGCCGGTGGACCAGGTGACGCAAGCCACCACAGGGCTATTCTTTAGGACCATGCTCCCACCAATGAGCTTCAACGCCCCATTGCCATCGCAAGAAGCTCTGAAGAAGTCAGTCTTTGATCGGCTTACAACTACCGCGGCCCCTCTCAATGGGTCGCCCAAATCCAGTGCCTCAGTTTACAACAGACTGGGCCGAAGCTCAAGTGGGCCCGTGAAGAAGCCCGCGATACCTGAAGCGGCCATCCCAAAGCGGATAGTCCTTCCTGTTCCTGAAGTCATCAGAGCGACTTCCTCTGCTAAGGAGTCGGTCTTTGCAAGACTGACCGTTTCAGCTCCCATTCCAGGTGAAGTCATCAAAACTTCTCCCCCTGTGCGAAAGTCTGCTTTCGATAGATTGGCCATCCCTACTCAATGGACGTCAGCTTTCAAGAGGCTAACGCCAGCAGCAACCCTCTGCCAGAACAGGGGGCATGACGAAGCCACCCCCATAACTGAGTCGGTCCCGTCAGCACGACATGCTCGCCGTCGTCACTGGCGCCGAGTAAGGAAGGCTGAGGGCAGCTCTCCTTCTGGACTGACTCCGCCAGCTCCGATGGTGGAAATTGATGCTGCTGTTCCAATTAGGAACAGCTTTGAACCGTTTAGGAGGGTACACAAGAACTCTCCGAAGGCCGTGCTAAAAAGATCTCCTCCACCTATGGAGAACGCTACAAAGGTGAAACCAGAGTAGCCCCTTCAGCGGCTGTCCTCTAAAATTCACAAGGTTTGGCAACAGGTCCAAAACTCGGTGATCAACTAAGACTACTCCCGCCGATCGGAGAAGATGAAAGTTCGGCAAGAGAAGGACCACCCTGTCATGCCATAGGAGATGTCATCTATTTGGGTGCCCGCTGCAACGGCTCCCTCAACTTCGACCGCCATAAAAGAAGGAGGCCGGAGAAAGTCCCCGTGCTCGCGACAAATCTCAAGGGCACTGAATCTAAACGCCTCAAGACTGGGGGCATGGTGGTGCACACTGTTTATATGGCATCCGGGAAAGAGGATAGCCGTATCTCTACGGGCCATCGACTACTCACCAGATCCATAACAAGGGCCCAGGAGCAACAACAGAAGCTCCAGGAAATGTTAACACAGATGGCCGTACTCACTGAGCCAAAAGAAAGCCCAGAAACGTCGTCAGAGCAGCGTCATGAACAAGAAACCGATGCTGAGTTCCTCCGCAGAATCCTCGAGAAGAAGGACAAAGAGGCAGCGGAACAAGCTGCCAACATAAAACGAATGGCGCTTTTATTTAAAGATATGGTCGGGATGATGATACAGCCAGATCCTCCAGCTGGAGACCCTCTGATTGTCCTTAAAGACGACAGAGGAGAGACATCGAACTCTCTTCCGACTCTATCAACGGCCAATGAAGAAACGAACTCTCTTCCGACTCTATCAGAGGGCTTCGTAAACATTGGGAGCAGCGGAAACGTGTGCAAGTTGCTTTACAGGATAAAGCAGGCATCGCGGAGTTGGAACATCTGTTTTGATGTCGTAGTCAAAGAGTTTGACTTCATCAAATTGGTAGATGAACCTTGTATGTACAAAAGGGTAGTATGGAGTATGGTAATGATCCTCGTAGAATACGTGGATGACATACTCTTGATAGGAAAGGAATTTCCTATGCTACGATCGGTCGATCTCCTCTTATCACATAGATTCTCCATATAGGATCAAAGTGATACCTCCTAAATCCTGGAATTCGGGTCTATGAGATAGATCTAAATGGATGTTAGGATTCTCACTAGCTGTAGTGAGATGGTATCAATTGATCCTGGGGAGAATTACTGGAAGGGTTCCAGGGTGATAAAGACGACTGAATATCAGTCACAGGCATTGTCTTTACCCTCGGTAAAGGGACGGTATGTTGGAAGAGTTCCAAGCTAGATACCGTGGCAAACTAGACGATAAAGGCTGGTAACATCGCTATTAAAGATACTACCAAAGAGGAAGTTTGGGTGTATATTGGTTCATAAGATGAACTAGGTTCCTGCCATTGTATGACAATGGAAGTATGGCTTATGGCCCAGGAACCCTGGTCCCATCAGTGACCCAGACATATTCTGAGGCAGCATCACCTGATCATGGAGATAGTTGATCGAGGTTCGGAGAGTAGACTCAGAGGACAACACGGCGGATCCACTCACGAAGGCCTTTTCCCAAGAGAGACTTTAAGGGGATGGTTGAGTATTAGATACAACAACTACTGCTACAGATGGCCCTAGTGCAAGTGGGAGATTGTTAGTTATATGTATGCCCTAGAGGCCATTACTGTACATTGGATGTATAATGTAGTGGATGCTGGGACATATATAGGTAGGACTTTCTTGCTCGACATGATGGTACGCTATCTGGTTGCTCTTTATCTTAACATGTATACTTTCTGTCTCTCTGATCACATGTTGATAAAGCCCTTAGGATGTGTACTCGACTTCCAGGACTATGATGCAGATCATACTAGTGGGGTCTGGGTAGTCAATGAGTATATCCTTCAATGTTCCTAGTCGTGGGAATATCGAGACGGGGCATCGATATTCCAGAGTAGACTAGCGTATATCTTCTTGACCCATGTGATGGGCGATGGATGATCCCATATCCATTGGTGTTTGACATCGGAGATGGTATGCGGGTGCTCAGTGGAGACTGGGTACACTGAACGGACTCGCCGAGAACTCCCAGATGGTATTATACCTCACGTCAGATGGCAGTTCTCTGGTGACACTGGTACAGCTTAGTCTGTAGACCCGAGATCGTCATAGAGTCTTGTGTGTCTCCCACTGTGCTTTGATTTCCACCCTACCACGGCTCTACTGAGTCGTGCAAACAGGTGGTTTTTGGGTACAGTCCCGATTCACATGGAGGCAATGAGCGATAGGAGAGGATTCGTCTCTCCCGGTATTGGGGGTTGATGTTGCGCTATGCACGACTGGCCATAACAGGAAATCCCTGGCCAGGGTTGCAGTGATCTACCGGTAAGTGTTATCAGTAGTTTCACACATGTTATGGACCTCACGTCGGCATGACTTATCGAGCTATTGGGGTCTGACGTTTACCACCCCTAGGCGAGATATGCGACATATCAGACGAACAGACCGGACTGTACGGTAAGTGTTACTGGTTGGATTCACAGGAGTGTGAGCGGGCTTGCTCGTCGATCTTCTGATCGCTCAATACCCGGGTGGCCGTTACGTTTAGCAGACCGCTTGCGGCTTGTGGGTGTTTGATATGATCATCATCTGCTGCCGGCGTATTAACAAGTCTTTAGAGTCCTACACAGAGGTTTCCTGGCTCAAGCGAAACGAAATAGGAGCGCATATGAGATATGTGCGGGACCGAGAATAATACGTGTATGTGATACCGTATTCCATTCTCGCGATGAATGTATCGATTGGTATATGTGATATAATCTAGTTATCGAATCAAGGATTGATTCGATAAGCCGATACATAGGATACTAGTCGGTTATATACGATATGACCGGATCGTTAAATCAAGTATTGATTCAATGATTTAATGCATAATTATACATTTGATATATTACTTTGCATTAACTAGTATTGGTTCACTTTAAATGGATTTTCTCACTTGAATTGTGCAAGTTGTATATGTGATATACTTTTGTGCACATGATTGTATCATGTTTGATGATACATGCTCACTTAAGTTTGTGTAAAGAATTAAACCATGGTTATTTGAGTGGTTAGGGTTTTGTTTTCTCACTTATTTATTTATTTATTTATTTTTGAAAAGATAAGAAATGAAATGGTTGCTAGTTTTGTTTTTTCTTTGAAGCTTCTTGAAGCTTTGACTATAGTGACCATTTTGTCTCATACTTAACCCTAACCATTCCACTTAACCTTAGTACATTCTCTACACCTAACCAAGGTTAGAAAATGATAAGTGTTGATTTTATTTTCTATTTTTAATAACACTTATCATATCTTTTCTTCTTCTTCTTCATCTTCAACATGAAGAAAACCAAGCTACCATCAATGGCAACTAGTGAAAATGAGTGAGAAATCCAATTCTAAAGTGAACCCACTTCCTATTTCTTCATCCTCTACCTCTTGCCAAGTAGTATAGGGTGTTTTCTTCACAAGTTTCATGACTTGGTGAAGTGGGAGCTTGATCTAGTGATGCCTCGACGTAGATCATCTTCGGCATCGAAGCCGACGACCAAGCCTGCCTATTTCTTCGATGAAGCCGATGCTAGAGTCCAAGATACGATTTGGACAGCGAGGGGACTTCATCACGGAGCCTAGGAGGTGGAGGACCGGATCTACAAAGGTTGTAGCCACTTTCCTTTAGCTATAAATTCGTTTGCTTGCTTGCATCGCCTTGTTTTCTAGTTAACGATCCGTATTAGGGTTTGTAGGCACATGGAAATTTTTGAATTACCCATGTTTGATCACTTGTGAGCCCTCATTAGTGTGCCTAGGATCCCTACAAGAATACCCCAACCAGATCGAAGCATCCCTATCGCCAGCAAAAGCAAGCTTAAAGCAAGGAAACGATTCGCTAGGGCCCTGTCAATGGGAATGAAGTTGCCCTCTTTCAAAAGAAATTCTCCTGGCGGTATACATCTTGATGAAGCGGACGTACATCCTAACTTCTGCTTATACCATCAGAGGATTGCACACCCTACCGAAGAGTGCATAGACTTTAAAAACTGGTGGCAGAGATACGTTGCCTACCGACAACACGTTCAACGAGTGAAGCGCAAGGCTTGTCGGGAACAGAGAAGCACGAAAGATGAGCACAAAAGAACTGCCGGCAACTGTCACATGGTTGACACCAAGGGATCGCAAGTTATCACCTTTGGAAGTGACTCTGACGAAGAAATCGCCTTCAGCCTTCTCATCAAGGAATCCACCTCCGACACAAAAGATGTGAAGGTTTGCGAGAACAGCCAGCTGCGTAATCGTACGTTGCCCGAAAAAAATCTCGGACCTACGAAAGACGGACCGAAACGTCCTTAAACTACTACAAACCGCAGCATCCTAAGGCTGACCCAAAAAAAAAGATACGTCCACAAACAAAATGGGCACGGATGAAAACCCGAAAGGGCTCCGTGAGTAAAAACAGCAGGGCTACCGGCGAGTTTGTGAAAACCCGAGAGGGCGCAGGCTCGTAAAAAATTCGTGAACACTTGCGAGGTCCTCTCGACCTTGTAAGGAGAAAACACATGCGTGAGATCCTTACAACTCACAAGGGAGCAACACACTTAGGGATCCCCACGATTCCTAAGGAGAAATTACACTTACGAAATCTTCACGACTCGTAAGGAGAAGCCCCCTATGAGACCCTCACGGCTCATAGGATTCAAAAGCCTTAAGCTACAGGGATCTGAACCTGTTCTTAATCCGTCATCACACTCCCCAGATTGCCCTACAAGAGGTTCAATATTGACCCTTGTATACAATCTATGAGCGCAAATAATCATTTCCTTTCCGAGTCCCACCAACGACAAAGAATGCCCTCATTTGATGAACAAACATTTGTAAGTCCTCTCGACTAATAAAGAGAAAACACTCTAGTAAGATCCTTACGACTTATAAGAGAACACACACTTAGGAATCCTCATGATTCCTAAGGAGAAAATACACCTACGAGATCCTCACGACTCGTAGGGAGAAACACCTTTATGAGACCCTTACGGCTCATGAAGTCAAAAGCCTTAGTCAACAGGATTTTAACCCTGTTTCCTAAGCCATCTTTGTTTAAATTGACAAAGGAAAATGATGATTCGTTCCTGACAATATCCCAGTTGTAGCGATGCTGATACCTAAATTGGTATCAGATCCTAAGTCCCTTACTCGCGACAAAAATCAGCGAGCCATAAATGCATATGAAATAGCCGAAATGATGGGGCAACTTGCAATAAAATCAGCAAGTAAAATATATGCATACAAAAAACAGCCAAAATGATTGGGCAACTCGCAATAAAAAGCAGCAAGTAAAAAAAGCCGAAATGATTGGGCACCGCGAAAAATAACCGAAATGATTGGGCAATCGCGACTTTCGTGATACAAAAAGCTGAAATGATAGAGCATCGCGGAAAGAAATGAAAAAAAATGAAATGAAACTTTTTGCCCTGCAGGTAAGTCCATACTGACCCCTGTATACAATCCATGGGCATAAACGAAAGGGAACCATGTGTCCCAAAAAACTCTATCAAAAGGAAAAGTCAGATCTCGACAACAACATCTGCATCCCAGAAGACCAACAACAGCGTTTCTTCTCAACTCCAGCAGGATGCAAACATGACGTCAACAACTGACCTCGGCGTCGCAACCAATTGGAGTCACGACAAAATCCCTAGTTACAAATCTTGACGGCCATGTCTACAGCCTAGAAGAATAACAATGGCGTTCCTCCTCATTCCAGCAGGATTCGGACGCGACATCACCAATCAGAGCCACGGCAAAGTCCCCAGTTCCAAGACTCTACGGTTCACAGACAACCTAGCGTCATCTAATGACCCCATCGCGGAAACACGTCATCAAATGACCCCGTCGCGGAAACACGTCATCAAATGACCCCGTCTTGGATACACGTCATCAAATGACCCCGTCTCGGAAACACGTCATCCAATGACCCCGTCTCGGAAACAAGTCAACCAACCCCAGGGAAATCAGTGTCCTTGGCAAAAACCTCGATTTAAGGAAATCAGCGTTCTTGACGAGAGCATCTCGATTCGCGTCGACCCGCAGAGAAATCAGTGTCTTTGCAGGAATCTATCGATTCGTCTCAACTCTGAGGAAATCAGCGTCCTTGGCAAAAACCTCGATTCAGGGAAATCAGCGTCCTTAACGAGAGCATCTCGATTCGCGTCGACCCGCAAGGAAATCGGTGTCTTTGCAGGAATATCTCGATTCGTCTCAACTCCGAGGAAATCAGCGTCCTTAGCAAAAACCTCAATTCAGGGAAATCAGCGTCCTTGACGAGAGCGTCTCGATTCGCGTCGACCCGCAGAGAAATCAGTGTCTTTGCAGGAATCTATCGATTCGTCTCAACTCCGAAGAAATCAGTGTCCTTGGCAAAAACCTCGATTCAGGAAAATCAGCGTCCTTAACGAGAGCATCTCGATTCGCGTCGACCCGCAAGGAAATCAGTGTCTTTGCAGGAATATCTCGATTCGTCTCAACTCCGAGGAAATCAGCGTCCTTAGCAAAAACCTCGATTCAGGGAAATCAGCGTCCTTGACAAGAGCATCTCGATTCGCGTCGACCCACAGAGAAATCATTGTCTTTGCAGGAATACCTCGATTCGTCTCAACTCCAGGGAAATCAGTGTCCTTGGAAAAAACCTTGATTCAGGGAAATCAGCGTCCTTGATGAGAGCATCTTGATTCGCGTCGACCCGCAGAGAAATCAGTGTCTTTGCAGGAATCTCTCTATTCATCTCAACTCAGAGGAAATCAGCGTCCTTAGCAAAAACCTCGATTTAGGGAAATCAGCGACCTTGACGAGAGCATCTCGATTCGCGTCGACCCGTAAGGAAATCAGTGTCTTTGTAGGAATCTCTCGATTCGTCTCAACTCCGAGAAAATCAGTGTCCTTGGCAAGAACCTCAATTCAGGGAAATCAGCGTCCTTGACGTGAGCATCTTGATTTGCGTCGACCCGCAGAGAAATCAGTGTCTCTGCAAGAATATACGACATCAGCAAAACGGAGCCATTGCAGAGTCCCTAATGTTAGTTATATGTATGCCCTAGAGGCCATTACTGTACATAGGATGTATATTGTAGTGGATGCTGGGACATATATAGGGAGGACTTTCTTGCTCGACATGATAGTATGCTATCTGGTTGATCTTTACCTTAACGTGTTCACTGATTGTATCTCTGTTACATGTTGGTAAAGCCCTTAGGATGTGTACTTGACTACCTGGACTATGATGCGGATCATACTAGTGGGGACATGGTAGTCCATAAGTACATCCTTCAAAGTCTCTAGTCGTGGGTGTATCGAGACGGGGCATCGATATACCAGACTAGACTAGCGTATACCTTCTCGACCCATACAGATGAGCGATGGATGATCCCGTATCCATTGGTGTTTGACATCAGAGATGATATACGGGTGCTCAGTGGAGACTGGGTACACTGGACGGACTCGCCGAGAACTCCCAGATAGTATTATACCTTACGTCAGATGGCAGTTCTCTGGTGACACTGGTACAGAGTAGTCTGTTGACCCGAGATCGTCATAGAGTCTTGTGTGGTTCCCACTGTGCTTTGATTTCCATCTTACCACGTCTAAGAGGGCGTGCAAAACGGTAGTTTTTGGGTACAGTCCCGAGTCACATGGAGGCAATGAGCGATAGGAGGGGATTCGTCTCTCCCGGTATAAGGGGTTGATGTTGCGCTGTGTTCGATTGGCTATAACCGGAAATCCCTGGCCAGGGTTGCTGAGATTTACTGGTAAGTGTTACCAGTAGTTTCTCGAACTGTTATAGACCTCAAATCGACACGACTTATCGAGCTATTGGGGTCTGACGTTTACCACCCCTAGGCGAGATATGCGACATATCAGACGATCAGACCGGACTGTACGGTAAGTGTTACTGGTTGGATTCACAGGAGTATGAGCGGGATTGCTCGTCGATCTTCTGATCGCTCAATACCCGGGTGGCCGTTACGTTTAGCAGACCGCTTGCGGCTTGTGGGTGTTTGATATGATCATCACCTGCTGCCGGCGTATTGACGAGTCTTTAGAGTCCTACACAGAGGTTTCCTGGCTCAAGCGAAACAAAATAGGAGCGCATATGAGATATGTGCGGGACCGAGAATAATGCGTGTATGTGATACCGTATTTCATTCTCACGATGAATGTATCGAAAGGTTGTATGCGATATAACCTAGTTATCGAATCAAGGATTGATTCGATAAGCTGATACATAGGATACTAGTCGGTTATATGCGATATGACCGGATCGTTAAATCAAGTGTTGATTTAACGATTTAATGTATAATTATATATTTGATATATTACTTTGCATTAACTAGTATTGGTTCACTTTAAAGGATTTTCTCACTTGGATGTACAAGTTGTATATGTGATATACTTTTTGTGCAAATTATTGTATCATGTTTGATGATACATGTTTACTTGGTTAAGTGTAAAGAATTAAACCATGGTTAAACTTATGATTAGGGATTTGTTTTCTTTTTCATTTATTTGTCTATTTATTCTTTTTGGAAAAATAATAAGCATAAAGGAAAATGGTGGCTTAATTTGTTTTCAAGTTAAAGCTTCATGAAGCTTTGACCAAGTGACCATTTTTGTCTCCATGCTTAACCCTAACCATTCCCACTAACCATGATTTATTCTCTACACTTGACCATGGTTGAGAGATGATAAGTATTCTTATTATTTTCTTTTTACAAAACACTTATCATATTCTTTTCATCATCTTCTTCATCTTCTACTTGAAGAAAAAGCTTGCCTCAACAATGGCAACTTGAGAAAACAAGTGAGAAATCCAATTCTAAAGTGAACCCACTTCCTATTTTTTCATCCTCTACCTCTTGCCAAGTAGTATAGGGTGTTTTCTTCACAAGTTTTCATGACTTGGTGAAGTGGGAGCTTGATCTAGCGATGCCTCGACGTAGATCATCTTCGGCATCGTCGTCGATGACCTAGCCCGCTTTTTCTCCGATGAAGCCGATGCTAGAGTCATGGTTCAATTTGGACAGCGGAGAGGACTTCATCATGGAGCTATGGAGGTGGAGAAATGGATCTACAAAGGTTGTATTTCCGTTCTTTTAGTTTAGTTGTAAACTAGTTTCATTGTTTTGCCTATATATCTACTTAACGATCCGTATTAGGGTTTCTCGGCACCCGTAAAATTTGAAATTGGCATGGTTGATACCTTGTGAGACCTCCTTAGTGTGCCAAGGAACCCTACAGTGGTATCAGAACCTAGCTAGAGCCTTAGGCGATGCTTAGACGATGTTAGAAACCCGATCGAACCGAAACCCTAAACCCAAAATTAATCTCTGTACATTTTTGAAAATTGTGGATTTTTTAGAATTAAAAATATGCAGAAAATTCAGCAGGAAATTCTAAGAATTACGGTGCAAAAATTACCTAATGATCTGTCTAAAGTGCGGCGGAACCGCGGCATTAGCGTGCTAATGCGGCGGTTCCGCTGCCATTTTGTCTCTTCTCCCATTGAATTTTGCACAGTAATTCCTATTTTGCAGTGCTGGTTTTCCTGGGATATTTTTTTTCTGAACTCAAGAGTTGAGTTTTCTGGGTTGTATTGGGGACTCGGTGTTTCGATCGGATTGTCTAATTTTGTCTATGTGGCTTTCCGGATATTTTAGAATATGTTAAAAAGTTCGACCGGATATAAACACCCACCTTTTCCCCTGTCGGGAAATTTCCAAGTGTTGGATCTTTCCGTAGTTTAATGACGTTCTAAGTAGTGCAAGTAATGCGATGGTCCCTCTAGAAGACAACAAACCTTAACTCGATTATGTGACCGTCTTGAACTGCCCTTTGAACCTTCGGGTTTGGGGCAGTACGGCGTGCCACATGTGAGGCGTTGGCTTGACCCTTCTACGGCTGGACCGTTGGTACTGAGGCATGAAGTGAATGTTTTTAAACTTATTTCATGTGTTGATCTGTATCGGGAAAACTTGGGTGTTTGGATGTTCGATCGGAAAGTTTAACATTTTCTATTTATCTGGAATGGGATACAATAATTGGAATTCACAATAAGTTATGAGATAACTGAATGAATGTTATAAACATAGTAGTTTAGTCTCACTTGATCGGTTGCCACAGAATTTTGATGTGATCAAAAGTCCGTCGCAATCACGTAGCGTACGCGGATACTCGCCGAGTAAACTTAATAGACAGCCTCGCCCCATAGCCCCGACCAAGTGACTAAAGGAGAACCCCGTCGCCGAAAGCATCCGTTCGGGTGCTCGCGGCAGCGGTGTTCCGCCTTGGTGCACTTCGTCGACGGCGTCGGGGGTGCGGCCGCCTACTAAAGTTTGCGACGAGCATTCGATCAGGATGTCGGGAATCTTGTTGAATTGCCCGACTTGATATTGAAAAGAGTTTTCGATAATGAGACTAAAATGCGGGGTTTATAATTGTTAGGCATGCGATGTCTAAGTATTTCATTTGATTAGGCATGCGATGTCTAAAGAGGTTGCGGATTCCAACTGTTGTAGTTTTACACTTTCTTTTCTGTGACCGTAAGTGTAATATGTGATATCGCCAGTTTCGTTGCTATATGTCAACGACAATTGGGATGCGCATATTTACTTACGTTGATGACATGTGATGTTATGTGTTGCTGGATATGTTATATTGGATCGTCGTGTTTGAATATCCAGGGGTTTTTATGTGAGATGAGTGTTTTTCATTTTCATTCATGTAAAAACTTGTATGTAATATTCTTTTATTGGGGCACTTTCAGGTTGCGGAAGATGTCACCGTTTGTATATTATTTACTTTTTCGCACTAGGATAGACCCAAGGAGGGGAGCACAAGTAACCGGGTCTGGAGTCCAGTGGGAGACCAACTCGAGGAGTCGAGTCCGGGTCTCCTAACTCTAGAATTGGTAGGGTTACTTGCCGCTCTCGTAGGGGTCTTGGGGTGTGGGTTTGGCTATTCATCGCGACCGTGGAATCCGTGTTTTATACTGGCTCGTATTGAAAACACGGACGTCCTAGTATATCCAATATTTCATATGTTTCTTCTGCTGCGATATCTGTGATGTGATCATGTGTGATGTTCTGTGATAGATACAGTATATAGTATATATGATATATTATATAGGCGTTACTTATGTTTTACACCCGCGCTAGCCCTGCCCCGCTCTGCCGTTAGTTACCTAACCTAACGGTGCACGAGGGGACATCGAGGCGAATGCGGATGGCATAAGTGTACGTCGTATTTATCTGTGATGTTTAGGTATTTAAATGATGGGACTTCATTAATGTGATTAATGAAATAAAAGAAACCTAAAGATGTTGTAGAATCGAATTTCAAAATAAAAAAGGTAGCTACGGTTCTTGCTTTGCACTGCGGTATATGTGATATATCCTGCACCTTATTCGATGAGGAAAGGACCGAGATCCCTTCACCGGGAGTGACTCCTTTAGCAATAACTGGCAGATGCTACACACTCGGTTTGTCTTTTGATTGCTTTTAAGAGTTTCTGCTTTGCACAGTGATATATATGATATATCCCGCACCTCATTCGACGAGGAAAGGACCGACGATCCCTTCACCGGGAGTGACTCCTTTAGCAAAACTAGAAAAGCCTCAAAAACACTCCATATCAAAATTCATTCGATTCTACAACGATATCAAGTTCATTACGCAATAGGTTTTCAGAAAAACCTGTCGTAGCCCTCCGTCATTTCAGATAAGTTGTATATAGTATTCGTGCTGCATTTGTTGGCTTTCGTCAAGGTGCAGTGTGCGGTAGCTATATGCTGCTTATCTGCTGCATACGATGCGATTGGATTAGTGTAGTCGTGCGGCTTTGTTGGCTTTCGTCAAGGGTCGTGCGGGTGGGTTTAATTCAATCAAGAAATGTACGGGTTGAACTTGACTAGCGGGCTATGATTTGTTGGCTTTCGTCAAGGTCATAGCACGTTAGGGGCAAAATATTATCGGGAATTTCAAGTGTTGAAATTTGCAATGAGATTGCATACCTTCTATGAGATAGTTGGATCCCGATACCCGCTGTGAGTAAGAGTTACTCCTGGGAGAGTTTTACACATTACAATTAGCCGATCAAGTAGGTGTCTAGAAAGGTGTCAACGGGGTTACGCCTCTGGGAAAACGAGGTTTACATTAATTAGGTCCGTGCGAAAGCACGGGGAACCTCCCTCAAAGTACCGACACTGGCCTGGCTGAAAGATTGGCGAACTTGTAGTGTGTAATTAATCCCGGCTAGTCTTTCCTTTTAGGATTTGAAGGAAGATTTGATAAAAAGCAGTGGGAGCCATCCTGATTAGATAAAATAATAACCAATCTATTCTTGTAAGAGCGCACGCTGAGTGTTTTCTTCTCTCTCTCTTCAGGTAGCGACCATATCACGCCTTAATCAAGATAATAATACGGATGTATTGACCGAACCCGCTTGTTATACTGAGCTGGGGAACATTGGTCCTGCTCCAACTTATAATTGTTATAAGACAGAGCAGGAAATTGGGGAATACCAGAATTCCCGTGCCGCCCAAACGAAGAGAGTGCATGCTGATGCATCATCTTCGGGTGTGTTCATTTTACAGAACTGTTTCTCAGTATCCCCTGCATCCTTGGTATATGATACCGGATCAGGATCCCAGATATGTAATCTGTTACATAGGGCTACAAAATGGTAGAAAAACTGAGAACGGGTGATAAGTTTCATGAGACAGAAAAAGGGGCAAGTGTTGCAGCCAAGTCTGTTGGTCACTGTCACCCTGTATTCCAAATACATTGATTATGAACGAATGTTATTAAATACCGAATCTGATATACAAAATCATATCAGTCTCTTTATTAGTAAAGAAACGATATAATTTTGTATTGTTGGATAATGTTTTGAACATTTCCTATATCAAAAGTTGATCGGTTCAGGCACGTTATCTAAAAGCATTGAAGTTCTAAATCAAACTACAGTTCCTAGTATACGGAACACACACAAGAGGAAGAGTTCAGAAATGAACGGATCCTTCTTGAGGCATTGTAGACTAGGTTATATCAATGCGACCCGACTTGCTGAAGTTACATTTAGATGCATATTTAAATTAGTTTGAATTTACATCTTATGAAACTTGCGAGTCATGTCACAAAGATAAAATGACCTCAGCTCTGTTTATTGGAAACAGAGAAAGAGTTAGTAAACTCTTGGGATGATGCATGTTGATGTATGTCAGGTCCCCTGTCTACATATGCCAGGACTGGTTCTTTGTACTTCGTTACATTCTCTGATAATCTCTCAAGATTCAGACATATGTTCCTGTTGAAACACAAGTTCGAACCTTTTGAGATATTCACAGAATATGATTTAGAAGTAGAGAACCAAAATAAGGGTATAAGTATTATGTCCTATGATGAGATCAAGGAGGAGAATACTTGAGCACGGAAATCCTGGATTATTCTAAAGGAGAATGAGATTCTCTCTCGTCATTACTCCTCCGTATACACCATAGCACGATGGTATATCGGGGCGGAGCAATAGCACCCTATGTGATATGGTGTGCTCTATGATGAGTACTACTGAGTTACCTATTTCCTTTTGGGAGTTATGCACTTGAGAAGCCGCATACCTATTGAATAGGGTTCAAATCAAATCAGTTGCCTACCATTTCATATGTGATATGATAAGGAAAGAGCCCATATCTTAAGTTGGTTAAGATTTGGGGTTGTCCGGGCTATGTCTAAAAGCAAAATCCGGACAAGCTCAAGGCAAGGTCAGTTATGTAGAACTGGAAATGTTCCAGCTATAAAAACTACAGCAGATGATTTGATAAAACCAAAGGATTCAATAGTTACCAACGAACCTCAGCCTCTCCGCCAATCTAGTAGGGTTCCTCACCCACCTGAGAGATACTTCGGTTTCTCTATGACAGTGGGAGCGAGGATTGCATCATGAGATGATGACCCAACTAGTTTCGAGCAGGCCATCGAGAGTAGGGACTCTGTAAGAATGGCTGGATGCTTAGTGATCTGAGATGGAATCCATGTACACCAACAAAGTATGGACTTTGGTTGCTATATCTTAAGGGTTAAATCCCCATCAGGAGCAAGTAAATCTTGAGAAGATTACTTGGTGTAGATGGAAAAGTTGAGACTTTCAAAGCTAGACTTGTTAAAGGTTTTCGTCATCGACCAGGCGTGGAAAATGATGAAACCTTTTCCAGTATCTATGCTTAAGTCCATCCAGATACTACTTGCTACGGCTACATACCATGACTACGATATCTGGCGGTTGGGTGTCATGACTGCTTTTATAAATGATGTTTTAGAAGAATGCATCTATAAGTACACAGCCAGAGGGCCTCGTAGACAGTGGGAGCAGCGGAAACGTGTGCAAGATGTTTTATAGGATAAAGCAGGCATCGCGGAGTTGGAACGTCTATTTTGATGAAGTAGTCAAAGAGTTTGACATCATCAAAATGGTAGATGAACCTTGTATAAACAAAAAGGTAGTAGGGAGTATGGTGACGATCCTCGTAGAGTACGTGGATAACATACCCTTGATAGGGAAGGAGTTTCCTATGCTACGCTCGATCAATCTCCGCTTATCACAATGATTCTCCATATAGGATCAAAAGTGATACCTCCTAAATCCTGGATTTTGGATCTATGAGATAGATCTAATTGGATATTAGGATACTCACTAGTTGTAGTGAGATGGTATCAATCGATCCTGGGGAGAATCACTGGAAGGGTTCTAGGGTGATAAGGACGACTGAAAGTCAGTCACAGGCATTGTCTTTACCCTCAGTAAAGGGGCGGTATGTTGGAAGAGTTCCAAGCTAGATACCGTGGCATACTAGACAATAAAGGCTCGATACATCGCTATTTAAGATACTACCCAAAGAGGCTGTCTGGGTGTATATATGTTCATGAGATGAACTTAGTTCCTCCCATTGTGTGACAATGGAGTTTTGGCTTATGCCAAGGAACGCCCGTCCCATCAGTGATCCAGACATATTCTAAGGCAGTATCACCTGATCATGGAGATGGTTGATCTCCAGGGTGATCGAGGTTAGGAGAGTAGACTCTGAGGACAACACGGCGGATCCACTCACGAAGGCCTATTCCCAGAGAGAGATTTTTATGGGATGGTTGAGTATGAAATACTGCAACCACTGCTACAGATGGCCCTAGTGCAAGTGGGAGATTGTTAGTTATATGTATGCCCTAGAGGCCATTACTATACATAGGATGTATATTGTAGTGGATGCTGGGACATATATAGGGAGGACTTTCTTGCTCGACATGAAAGTATACTATCTGGTTGATCTTTACCTTAACGTGTTCACTGATTGTCTCTCTGTTACATGTTGGTAAAGCCCTTAGGATGTGTACTTGACTACCTGGACTATGGTGCGGATCATACTAGTGGGGACATGGTAGTCCATAAGTACATCCTTCAAAGTCCCTAGTCGTGGGTGTATCGAGACGGGGCATCGATATACCAGAGTAGACTAGCGTATACCTTCTCGACCCATACAGATGGGCGATGGATGATCCCGTATCCATTGGTGTTTGACATCAGAGATGATATACGGGTGCTCAGTGGAGACTGGGTACACTGGACGGACTCGCCGAGAACTCCCAGATAGTATTATACCTTACGTCAGATGGCAGTTCTCTGGTGACACTGGTACAGAGTAGTCTGTTGACCCAAGATCGTCATAGAGTCTTGTGTGGTTCCCACTGTGCTTTGATTTCCATCTTACCACGTCCAAGAGGGCGTGCAAAATGGTGGTTTTTGGGTACAGTCCCGAGTCACATGGAGGCAATGAGCGATAGGAGGGGATTCGTCTCTCCCGGTATAGGGGGTTGATGTTGCGCTGTGTTCGATTGGCTATAACCGGAAATTCCTGGCCAGGGTTGCTGAGATTTACTGGTAAGTGTTACCAGTAGTTTCTCGAACTGTTATAGACCTCAAATCGACACGACTTATCGAGCTATTGGGGTCTGACGTTTACCACCCCTAGGCGAGATATGCGACATATCAGACGATCAGACCGGACTGTACGGTAAGTGTTACTGGTTGGATTCACAGGAGTATGAGCGGGCTTGCTCGTCGATCTTCTGATCGCTCAATACCCGGGTGGCCGTTACGTTTAGCAGACCGCTTGCGGCTTGTGGGTGTTTGATATGATCATCACCTGCTGCCGGCGTATTGACGAGTCTTTAGAGTCCTACACAGAGGTTTCCTGGCTCAAGCGAAACGAAATAGGAGCGCATATGAGATATGTGCGGGACCGAGAATAATGCGTGTATGTGATACCTATTTCATTCTCGCGATGAATGTATCGAAAGGTTGTATGTGATATAACCTAGTTATCGAATCAAGGATTGATTCGATAAGCCGATACATAGGATACTAGTCGGTTATATGCGATATGACCGGATCGTTAAATCAAGTGTTGATTTAATGATTTAATGTATAATTATATATTTGATATATTACTTTGCATTAACTAGTATTGGTTCACTTTAAAGGATTTTCTCACTTGGATGTACAAGTTGTATATGTGATATACTTTTTGTGCAAATTATTGTATCATGTTTGATGATACATGTTTACTTGGTTAAGTGTAAAGAATTAAACCATGGTTAAACTTATGATTAGGGTTTTGTTTCTTTTTCATTTATTTGTCTATTTATTCTTTTTGGAAAAATAATAAGCATAAAGGAAAATGGTGGCTTAATTTGTTTTCAAGTTAAAGCTTCATGAAGCTTTGACCAAGTGACCATTTTTGTCTCCATGCTTAACCCTAACCATTCCCACTAACCATGATTTATTCTCTACACTTGACCATGGTTGAGAGATGATAAGTATTCTTATTATTTTCTTTTTACAAAACACTTATCATATTCTTTTCATCATCTTCTCCATCTTCTACTTGAAGAAAAAGCTTGCCTCAACAATGGCAACTTGAGAAAACAAGTGAGAAATCCAATTCTAAAGTGAACCCACTTCCTATTTCTTCATCCTCTACCTCTTGCCAATTAGTATAGGGTGTTTTCTTCACAAGTTTTCATGACTTGGTGAAGTGGGAGCTTGATCTAGCGATGCCTCGACTTAGATCATCTTCGGCATCGTCGTTGATGACCTAGCCCGCTTTTTCTCCGATGAAGCCGATGCTAGAGTCATGGTTCGATTTGGACAGCGGAGAGGACTTCATCATGGAGCTATGAAGGTGGAGAAACGGATCTACAAAGGTTGTATTTCCGTTCTTTTAGTTTAGTTGTAAACTAGTTTCATTGTTTCGCCTATATATCTAGTTAACGATCCGTATTAGGGTTTCTCGGCACCCGTAAAATTTGAAATTGGCATGGTTGATGCCTTGTGAGACCTCCTTAGTGTGCCAAGGAACCCTACACCTAATTCCAAGTCTCGATGGCCAAGTCTACAGCCTGGAGACCAACAACAGCGTTCCTCCTCATTCCAGCAGGATTCGGATGCGACAATCAATCTCGGAGCCATGGCAGAGTCCATAGTTCCAAGTCTCGACGGCCACATCTATATCCTGGAGACCCACAACAGCGTTCCTCCTCATTCCAGCAGGATTCAGACACGACAATCAACCTCCGAGCCATGGCAAAGTCCCTAGTTCCAAATCTCGACAGTTCACAAACAACCTAGAGACCGCCTCGACCTTCGTCTCATTACAGTAGATGCAACATCAGCAAAGCAGAACCGCGGCAAAGTTCCCAGTTCCAGGCCTCGATGGTGCACAGATAACCAAAGTCAATCCTGACCCCATGGAACACGGCCAAAGTCAATCCTGACCCCATATGGCTAAAGTCAATCCTGACCCCGTATGCCTAAAGTCAACCCCTGACCCCGTGGAAAACGGCCAAAGTCAACCCTCGGCCTCCCCGTCAAAGCAATGCTTTGATTCGGGAGTAGGTCAACTCATTAATTACTTACGAGTCCTCTCGACTTGTAAGGAAGAAAATTCTCTTGGGAGATCCTTACGACTCTCAAGAGAAAAACACACTTAGGAGTCCTCACGATTCCTAAGGAGAAAATACACCTACAAGATCCTCTCGACTCGCAGGGAGAAAAATCTTTATGAGACTCTCACGGCTCATAAAGTTGGAAAGCCTTAGGAGGCAGATCTGAACCTGACTCCTAAGCCATCGCTGTCCTACAAAGATATCAAAATAGATTATCCACAAAATGCAATCGCTAAAAAGGACACACCACCCTGTATGGCTAAAGTCAATCCTGACCCCGTAGAACATGGCCAAAGTCAATCCTGAACCTGTGGAAAACGGCCAAAGTCAACCCTCGACCTCCCTGTCGAAGCAATGCTTTGACTCGGGAGTAGGTCAACTCATCAACTACTTACAAGTCCTCTCGACTTGTAAGGAAAAAAATTCTCTTGTGAGATCCTTACGACTCTCGAGAGAAAACACGCACTTAGGAATCCTCACAATTCCTAAGGAGAAAATACACCTACGAGATCCTCTCGACTCGTAGGGAGAAAAGTCTTTATGAGACCCTCACGGCTCACAAAGTTGAAAAGCTTTGGGCATCAGACCTGAACCTGTTTCCTGAGCCATCACTACCCTATATAGAGGTCAAGATGGACTATTTACAGACCACATTTTCCAAAATTACATGCCAGAGAAATGGAGGTGCTACTCAAGAGTGCGTAAACTGCTCTGCGTCAAATCGAAATAAAAAGGCGTAACCTACGGACGCCAACCACATACTATGAATGATAGTAAGAGGAACATTTAATTCGCATCCAGTTAAGCGTTCGAAGCAAACCCATTTATGTATGTGCGGAAAAGGTTTAGTGCATAAAATTGTTTCGCCACGGCAGCGCCCCGGCCGTCTTACCGAGGCCAAATGCGGAATCAAAAATTTTCCTTACTTGGAAACTGGCGCTACCGCGGACAATAAAACCCGGATCGTTAACCATTAACCTATACTAGCAAACAAGAGATGGGAAGAGAAGTATACCAAGTGATCCGAGTCCTCCGGTCTTCTCGTCATCGTCCCGATCTCCCGCGGAAAATCCTGTCTCCATATCATCGCCTCCTTGCCGAAAAGGGCACCACATCGCCTGTATCTTTTACGGGCTCCCACCTCAATACCGAGGCAACTCGGGCGCGAAGTTGGCTGGCCGACGCGTCCAAGATTTGTTGTAGAATGTGTAGCGTAGAGGCTATGTCTCATTTGGGATTTTGTTGCCTTTGAAGATGATGGAGGAATCAAGATGAGAAAAATGGTGCTTGCATTTTTCTAGCATGAAAATGAGATCAAGAATGCCACACTCTCAAGAATGAAAACCTCTTCTTCTCTTTTCTCAAAATGAAACCTTATCATACTAGAATGGTGGAGGAAAGAATACATAAGCAAGAGGGAGGTGAGTGTAGGAAAAAGAGAGAGGGTGACCATATCCAAACATCATCATAACTAACTCACATCAACTACTAATCACCTCAAATCAATAAAAAGCAAGTGATGATGATAGATAAGAATGGTATCAAAAGATGCTTTCATAATCAAACCATTTGCATGAAACCCTTCCACAATGTGTTATTTGCAAACTTGCAAATAACACCCTCCATCAGAAAAGTCCGGCCGGGAAAGAACAAAGGAAAACCGGCCGGGAAAGAATGCAAACAGGCAACTCCAGAAAACTGGTCCCGTAATAAATTACAGGAAAACCCCGACACTGTGCATACACACCCGCATCTGTATTCCGACCGGATACAAATGCAATGAGACAAAATCTACACTGTACTAAACTAGGATCCGGCTTAAACCAAAGCCGGCTAGTAATATCCGTTCGATCCTGATCCGTGCAATACCGCACGTATCTGATCGAACCCTGCCATATCTCCATACGGCCTCTACAGCGTTTCGCTCGAAAGCTTGAGTAACTGAAAGTGTGGTGGACTCTAAAGACTCGTCAATACTATGGCTGTGGATTTAACCACTAGCACGTCAGAGGTATAAGCCAATACGTGACGGGCCACCAGCTATTGACCAAAAGGGACGTCGATGAGCGAACTCATCCTGACACCCTACTGAGCCTGTCAGTGACAATATCCGTACAGTCCGGTCCGTTCGTCTATGAGTATCGCATGGTGGGCCTAGGGGGTTGGTAAAAGTCAGACCCCCAAAAGCGGTACAAGTCGTGTCGGAGTGTAGCCCAGAACGCCCTGAGATACTACTGGAATACCTACCAGTAAATCTCCTGCCTCGGCCGAGGGCTTTGCGTAATGGCTCTCCTAGACACAGCGCGACCTCACCCCCAATACCGGGAGAGACGAACCCCTGAAGATCCGCTCACTGCCTCCATGTGGCTCGGGACTGTACCCAACTAAAACCTGTTTGCACGACTCCTTTGAGCCGTGGTAGGGTAGTAATCAAAGCACAGTGGGAACTCACACGAGACAAATGACGATCTCAGGTCGATGAACTAACCTGTACACATGTCACCAGGGAACTGCTATCTGACATCTGGTATAAGACCAACTAGCAGGTTCCCGGCGAGTCCTGTCCGGTGTACTCAAAACCAAATGAGCACCTGTATACATCTTAGGTGAACCAACTGACACCAGTGGCTTGTGAGACCGGCCACCGCCCCTCGTCGGGGTCTCGACTGTATACACTAGTCTACTAATGGAGTATCGATGCCCTGTCTCGAAACTCCTACGACTAGGGACCTTTTAAGGATGTGCTTATAGACCGCCAGCTCTCACGTATATGATCGCCATCATACTGCTGGTAGTCAAGCAAGAATCCTAGGGGCTCTATCAACGTGTAATAGCGACATGTCAGGTCACCTAAAGCAATACACGATGATAAAGATAAACCAGATAGCATACTATCATCTCGAGTAAGACTGTCCTACCGGGATAGGTCCTCCCTCAATCATTGCAATCACGTGCCTGTGATCCAATAATTGACTCTGAGGGCACTATCTCCAACAATCTCCCACTTGCACTCAAGGCTAATTATTGCGATGTCGCATGCTCACAGCCCGTGTGATACCGAACACCCAACTCCTCTACTAGTCAGTCGCACAAAGCCTGTTTGCGAAACTATTGCGTTCGAGGAATAGCCTCAGTGAGTGGATCCGCCTAGATGTTTCTTTCTATGTCTCTCTAAATCTCAAATTCACGGAGAATGCCATCTCCCGAAATGAGCAATACCTGTCTTAGAATGTGTCTGGATGTCTGATGGGACTTAGCTCATAAATGAACTCCAAATCCAAACTTCTTAGACTGTATCGACAACTGAACTTAATCAGTATCCTGCGCCATGCCTCCCTCAGTATTGCCTTGGATTACCTGTCCAAAATACTGCCCCTCGTTTAGAGGGAAAACTACAACTCTGACGATCACCCTGCCGTCCATGTCACCTTGGAAGCCTGGAATGATAACTGTCTCCTTAATGAGGCTGTCGTTATCATATCCCTTAGAACATTTACTTATGTTCTAAAACTGCTTCCGATTGTTTCTCCAGGATTGGATCAATGTCAACTTATTGCATCTAGTGCAAGAACAACATCTGGTGTGGTACTTGACATCTCATGATCGACTCAATTGCCTAAGCAAGTGATCTGCCAATCATGCACATCCCTCTCTACTTTAGTTTATTGGACACCTTTAGAGAGGGTGACTCCATCACCTGCAGGTACACTACCGTGCTAGGAGTCGTCCATTCTAAATACTCTTAGAATGCTGTCAAAGTACCCTGATTGGGAAACCACCCAAATCTAGATCTAAAACCATAGATCTAGTAACCAGTATGTCTGATATTGTGTCCAAGTCCCTTGTGGAGAAACCACTGTGTGACGACCAAAGTATAACCGATCGTAGTATAGGAATGTCACTTCCTACTCTGTGTATGTCATCAAATACCAGGACATCACACCCTACTACCTTCTTAACAGATCCATCCCCTATTCTGATGAAGTCAAACCTATGACTTCACATCAGAAATAGATGATCTATCTCCGCTATATCTGCTTTAGTCTATAAATAGACATAAGCCAACTGTCCACCAATGCTTCCGCTGCTCCCACTGACTACGACAACCCTCTGGCAGAGTCATATAGACGTACACTTCTAAAGCTAGTTTAGAACGACGCTATACTCATCCTCCTGCCGGGTCTCACAGTCTGGAACAACAGCAATGGTAAGTCTGGGTAAACAAGAACTTCCCTGTCACCGTCCTTGAGGCTACCGGAGTACCTCTCGGGTGCCTGAAGTTACCCACCTTATCTGCGGAGTGGCCAATGGAATGTCAAATCAGATTGAATCTTTAGGTTCCTTATCAAATCTTCAGTAATCGTTTGCGGTTCTGGAATCGCTTCCAGTTCTACCATACTCCCACTACTGTTTTCTGAAAAATAACCATTTCCTTTTAAAATGTGGCGAGTTAAGAACAATATCACTATTGATCTTCCAGATGGTAGAAAGTCAACCCTCGTCATAGCCTGGGTCAACCCACAAACAGCCATTACAGAAACGTGCCTTGAGTTGTCCAGTGTCTGGTTTTAATCATAAGCCGGACAACTCCCCGTACCTTAACATCGTTAAGATATGAACTGTTCTATATCCAATATAGAACCAGAGGCACTGATTTAAATGAACCAGATTCAAATCATGCAGCTATCTCCAGTGCATGTCAACTAAATGGAAGAAGGCCGATCAGCGTTACTCAACTTAGGAATGCTTCCAATTATGAGTAACCTGAAAGAGAAGCAATTTCTCTTTATCATTACTATCAACTGAATACCATACACAAGTATCTACATCTTCGATCACTTTGAAGAATCCCGATACTTGCAATACTTGGTTCTCTACTCTATTCAAATACCTATAACTCCTCAAAATTTAGACCATGTGTTTCTACGAAACACATGTCTAAGAACTAGAGAAGTTAAAAGTAAACAGAATATAGTATGAGGACCAACCCCTCTGTCCTAATGGACACTGGACAACATACAATACTCTGTATAAGTCCGCTGAGTCTAACAACTCTTTCACTGTGCGTCGTAGGTTGAAAACTGTACTTATGGTTAATAAGAATTACACCGCTGTTCAATGCTCCTTACCTAACCATCCACTGATATAGGTAAATGTCATAGACATAATTTCAAAAGGTATATCTCACTCTATAAAAATAGACGTACAGATATATCAATTTGAAATTGGTGCATAACAACGGATATTCAAAACCAAATATTTGCCGACCGGCAAACAACCCAGGTGGCTTCCTCAAATATCACCAATTACAACGAATCCCGATATAATGAGGATGGTCACCTAATTCCCAATAACTTACTCCCACTCATCATCTGTAAAACCATACAGATGTGAGAATCATACCTGGTAAATACATACCCTGGAGTAAGTATCTAATCGGGAAATCAGTTTTCTTTTAACATTACACAGTGAAACTGAAACATTGAAATGTTTCGGTGGGGTATTCCGGTATTCTTAGTAATGCCTCTTCCATTATCCAGATTCACAACTATAACCGTATAATTCTTTGCCACCTCTCCAAATCCCTTTATATGTCTTTAGTCATTACCTTCTGTACACCCCTTTAGGCCAATTGGTTTTCTTCCCTCCCTACCGTTCGGCACCAGCCTATGGTTTGAAAGAAGACTATCCAATAAGCATAATGGGTGTACTGTCCTAATCCTAGGAGCACTCGCAATGCGAGAGAAGGTGAAGAGAAAAGACAACCGAATAAACCGTATTCCTATTTCTCCTGGACCAGAATCCATCCCCGAACTGGAACAAGTTCCTTTCGAGTTCGTATATAACCATACGATGGAGTATCCAAAAAACTTGGGATCTTCGTAGTGATACGGAGTGTCCTGGAGAAATACAAAGGTGATTTAGGATTGGCGAAGAAATACTCGGTTTGGTCGTGAATAGCAGTCACAATTTACTTTGCCCTCTTACTAATCCCTTGCTTTGTCTTAACTTAATACCTTCTGCACACCATCGTTATGCTAATTGGTTTTCTTCATTCCCTACCGGTCGGCACCTGCCTAAGGTTTGGAAGAAGACTATCCAATTTGCGTAATAGGTGTACTATCTCCTAAACCAAGGAGTACTCGCAATGAGAGAAGGTGAAAAGAAAAGACAACTGAACAATCCTATTCGTTTTCTCCAGAACCAGAAACCATCCTCGAAGTCCTTCGAGTTCGTATATAACCATACGATGGTTTTGTCCAATGGAAGTGGACGTTCGTAGTAATACGGGGTGTCCTGGAGAAAAGGGTAAAAGTAGGAATGGCAATGAGGTTTGCAACTCTGACAATCCAAAAGCCAGTGTTAAGAAGGTTCGGTCAACTTGGTCAATGAGTCATAGTCTTAGGGTCGGGTCAATGGTCGCTGCCAGAGAGAGAGAAAAGAAACACTCAGCGTGCACTCTAACCTAGATCAGAATGGTTATCACTTTATCTAATCTGGAAACCTCCCACTGTACCGTCAAATTCTCCTCCAAACCTGAAAGAAGAACTAGTCGGGATCACCCGAGGAGTAAACCAACTCATCAGCAGGAATCGGGATCCAACTATCATCGCATGATAACTTGACGGAATCCACTCAAGTCACCACACTCCAGAAGGTATGCGCATATCTGGCAAGTTTCAGTTCTTTTGAAACTCCCGATGTGTGTTTTTATCCCTAGGACCCAAGTGACATTGACACAGTCAACAAATCAAAGAGTCCTGGTCAAGTTCAACCCGTCATTATCCTGGATTGCATTAAACCCACCCGTACGAGCCCTTGACACAGTCAACAAGGCCGCACGACTATCCTAACCAATCCCATTAATATGCTACAAACAAACACTACTTAGCTACCGCACACTACGCCTTGACACAGTCAACAAACGCAGCACGAATACTAAGTAATACTTGTAAGAAATGACGGAGGGCTACGACTGGTTTTTGGCGAAAAACCTTTAACGTAAAGAACTTGATATCGTTGAAGGAACTGCATAGCCCTTTATAAAAATATAGTGACGAAAACCTTTACTAAAGAAGTCACTCCCGGTGAAGGGATCTCGGCTCTTTCCCCATAGAATGAGGTGCAGGATATTCCAACTGAATACCACGATGCAAAGCAAAAGTAATCGGCTATAGTGAAGTTAATGCCCTGACGCAAACTTCTGTCCAAGGGGTCACTCCCGGTGAAGGGATCTCAGCCCTTGCCTCGTCGACTGAGGAGCAGGATATTCCAAATGAATACCACGATGCAAAACAAAAGTGAACGTCCTTGCAATAACAGCTTTTTGAAAAGTGTTCCAACAACATCAGAATAGGTTTGTTTATCTTGCATTGATCCGAATCAACGCAGTCCCATCAATTGATCACACCACAAAGAACGAAAATATACTGATGTACGTATATGCCATCCGCATTCGCCACCGGGTCCCGTCATTACCCGTTAGGTTAGCTAACTAACGACAGAGCGGGGACTGGACTAGTGCGGATGTAAAACATATACAACATCTACTAATATATATACCAATATATTATATTTCGCTCAAGGCGTGATAAAATGCAACATCACAGAAATATGCAGCAACACAGAACAATACAGATATCTGGAAGCCCCGGGTTTCACAGAGCCGCTGCTGAAACCCGACGTTCCCCTGGTCGTGTGGATAGCCTGTGCAATGAAAACCTAGACCCCTACGGGCGCGGCAAGTCACCCGCCAAAACCTGAAGCGAGGCAGCCCCCTTCAGCAACGTGAATGGACCACCCAGCACTTCACGGAATCCGGTAACTCGGGCACCCCTCCTGGGTCAACCTGTACCCCCTACGAGTGCGGCGAATAGCCCGCCAATCCTGGAGTGAAGCCCCCTCCGTCCCAATGCCATGAGATGCGGGCTTGTTGCCCTCCAGAACCCGGCTATCCGTGCACCCCACCGCGGGGTAATCCTAGTACAGAAAGTAAAATATACATACAACGGGTACATCGACCGCAACCAGGCCGTGCCCCAAAAGAATAATACAAACAGGCAGTGACGGCAGTCCACATGTCGGACGCTCGCCCCGCAATATCAAATGTACATATAAAACAAAACTGTACTAGCATTGCATCCAGGCTATCCCCCACGACCGATCCGCAACAACACAGCATAAACACAGAACATCAACGTGAAAATCACGTTCGCAAATCCGTCTAACCGGGTTATAGCAGTTAGACAGGATTTACAGATCAAGTGATATTCACGGTCGCAGATATAATGTAAATACTGTGAAATAATGTGTTTAAAATATCCAATCGATCAAAAATTAACAAGTGGGCCCCCAAGTAATACTGCAGCACTCACAGAAATTCTGGGCCCAATTTTAATATTCCAAAACCCCTATTCTCAGCCCAAAAGCCCACTGCAAAGAAATGGTAAAATGAAGGGAACATCCTGCGGCGGAACCGCGGCAAAAGAGGGGTCATTGCCGCGGTTCCGCGGTCCTCTGGAAGGATCAGCTTACCAAATTTTTGCAGTTTTCTTAGAACTTCATGTACATCAATTTTCTACAACCTGAAAAATTTTTCGAGCCCGGAAAAAATCGACAGAAAACTGATGCATGCAAAACGCGGATTTTGGAATTTTGGTCGATCGGATAAGTAAAACACATTAGAACAAGCTAGGCAAGGTTAATGGCGTGGCTCTGATACCATGTTGCGCCACGGCAGCGCCCCGGCCGTCTTACCGAGGCCAAAATGCGGAATCAAAAATTTTCCTTACTTGGAAACTGGCGCTACCGCGGACAATAAAACCCGGATCGTTAACCATTAACCTATACTAGCAAACAAGAGATGGGAAGAGAAGTATACCAAGTGATCCGAGTCCTCCGGTCTTCTCGTCATCGTCCCGATCTCCCGCGGAAAATCCTGTCTCCATATCATCGCCTCCTTGCCGAAAAGGGCACCACATCGCCTGTATCTTTTACGGGCTCCCACCTCAATACCGAGGCAACTCGGGCGCGAAGTTGGCTGGCCGACGCGTCCAAGATTTGTTGTAGAATGTGTAGTGTAGAGGCTATGTCTCATTTGGGATTTTGTTGCCTTTGAAGATGATGGAGGAATCAAGATGAGAAAAATGGTGCTTGCATTTTTCTAGCATGAAAATGAGATCAAGAATGCCACACTCTCAAGAATGAAAACCTCTTCTTCTCTTTTCTCAAAATGAAACCTTATCATACTAGAATGGTGGAGGAAAGAATACATAAGCAAGAGGGAGGTGAGTGTAGGAAAAAGAGAGAGGGTGACCATATCCAAACATCATCATAACTAACTCACATCAACTACTAATCACCTCAAATCAATAAAAAAGCAAGTGATGATGATAGATAAGAATGGTATCAAAAGATGCTTTCATAATCAAACCATTTGCATGAAACCCCTCCACAATGTGTTATTTGCAAACTTGCAAATAACACCCTCCATCAGAAAAGTCCGGCCGGGAAAGAACAAAGGAAAACCGGCCGGGAAAGAATGCAAACAGGCAACTCCAGAAAACTGGTCCCGTAATAAATTACAGGAAAACCCCGACACTGTGCATACACACCCGCATCTGTATTCCGACCGGATACAAATGCAATGAGACAAAATCTACACTGTACTAAACTAGGATCCGGCTTAAACCAAAGCCGGCTAGTAATATCCGTTCGATCCTGATCCGTGCAATACCGCACGTATCTGATCGAACCCTGCCATATCTCCATACGGCCTCTACAGCGTTTCGCCCGAAAGCTTGAGTAACTGAAAGTGTGGTGGACTCTAAAGACTCGTCAATACTATGGCTGTGGATTTAACCACTAGCACGTCAGAGGTATAAGCCAATACGTGACGGGCCACCAGCTATTGACCAAAAGGGACGTCGATGAGCGAACTCATCCTGACACCCTACTGAGCCTGTCAGTGACAATATCCGTACAGTCCGGTCCGTTCGTCTATGAGTATCGCATGGCGGGCCTAGGGGGTTGGTAAAAGTCAGACCCCCAAAAGCGGTACAAGTCGTGTCGGAGTGTAGCCCAGAACGCCCTGAGATACTACTGGAATACCTACCAGTAAATCTCCTGCCTCGGCCGAGGGCTTTGCGTAATGGCTCTCCTAGACACAGCGCGACCTCACCCCCAATACCGGGAGAGACGAACCCCTGAAGATCCGCTCACTGCCTCCATGTGGCTCGGGACTGTACCCAACTAAAACCTGTTTGCACGACTCCTTTGAGCCGTGGTAGGGTAGTAATCAAAGCACAGTGGGAACTCACACGAGACAAATGACGATCTCAGGTCGATGAACTAACCTGTACACATGTCACCAGGGAACTGCTATCTGACATCTGGTATAAGACCAACTAGCAGGTTCCCGGCGAGTCCTGTCCGGTGTACTCATAACCCAATGAGCACCTGTATACATCTTAGGTGAACCAACTGACACCAGTGGCTTGTGAGACCGGCCACCGCCCCTCGTCGGGGTCTCGACTGTATACACTAGTCTACTAATGGAGTATCGATGCTCTGTCTCGAAACTCCTACGACTAGGGACCTTTTAAGGATGTGCTTATAGACCGCCAGCTCTCACGTATATGATCGCCATCATACTGCTGGTAGTCAAGCAAGAATCCTAGGGGCTCTATCAACGTGTAATAGCGACATGTCAGGTCACCTAAAGCAATACACGATGATAAAGATAAACCAGATAGCATACTATCATCTCGAGTAAGACTGTCCTACCGGGATTGGTCCTCCCTCAATCATTGCAATCACGTGCCTGTGATCCAATAATTGACTCTGAGGGCACTATCTCCAACAATCTCCCACTTGCACTCAAGGCTAATTATTGCGATGTCGCATGCTCACAGCCCGTGTGATACCGAACACCCAACTCCTCTACTAGTCAGTCGCACAAAGCCTGTTTGCGAAACTATTGCGTTCGAGGAATAGCCTCAGTGAGTGGATCCGCCTAGATGTTTCTTTCTATGTCTCTCTAAATCTCAAATTCATGGAGAATGCCATCTCCCGAAATGAGCAATACCTGTCTTAGAATGTGTCTGGATGTCTGATGGGACTTAGCTCATAAATGAACTCCAAATCCAAACTTCTTAGACTGTATCGACAACTGAACTTAATCAGTATCCTGCGCCATGCCTCCCTCAGTATTGCCTTGGATTACCTGTCCAAAATACTGCCCCTCGTTTAGAGGGAAAACTACAACTCTGACGATCACCCTGCCGTCCATGTCACCTTGGAAGCCTGGAATGATAACTGTCTCCTTAATGAGGCTGTCGTTATCATATCCCTTAGAACATTTACTTATGTTCTAAAACTGCTTCCGATTGTTTCTCCAGGATTGGATCAATGTCAACTTATTGCATCTAGTGCAAGAACAACATCTGGTGTGGTACTTGACATCTCATGATCGACTCAATTGCCTAAGCAAGTGATCTGCCAATCATGCACATCCCTCTCTACTTTAGTTTATTGGACACCTTTAGAGAGGGTGACTCCATCACCTGCAGGTACACTACCGTGCCAGGAGTCGTCCATTCTAAATACTCTTAGAATATTGTCAAAGTACCCTGATTGGGAAACCACCCAAATCTAGATCTAAAACTATAGATCTAGTAACCAGTATGTCTGATATTGTGTCCAAGTCCCTTGTGGAGAAACCACTGTGTGACGACCAAAGTATAACCGATCGTAGTATAGGAATGTCACTTCCTACTCTGTGTATGTCATCAAATACCAGGACATCACACCCTACTACCTTCTTAACAGATCCATCCCCTATTCTGATGAAGTCAAACCTATGACTTCACATCAGAAATAGATGATCTATCTCCGCTATATCTGCTTTAGTCTATAAATAGACATAAGCCAACTGTCCACCAATGCTTCCGCTGCTCCCACTGACTTCGACAACCCTCTGGCAGAGTCATATAGACGTACACTTCTAAAGCTAGTTTAGAACGACGCTATACTCTTCCTCCTGCCGGGTCTCACAGTCTGGAACAACAGCAATGGTAAGTCTGGGTAAACAAGAACTTCCCTGTCACCGTCCTTGAGGCTACCGGAGTACCTCTCGGGTGCCTGAAGTTACCCACCTTATCTGCGGAGTGGCCAATGGAATGTCAAATCAGATTGAATCTTTAGGTTCCTTATCAAATCTTCAGTAATCGTTTGCGGTTCTGGAATCGCTTCCAGTTCTACCATACTCCCACTACTGTTTTCTGAAAAATAACCATTTCCTTTTAAAATGTGGCGAGTTAAGAACAATATCACTATTGATCTTCCAGATGGTAGAAAGTCAACCCTCGTCATAGCCTGGGTCAACCCACAAACAGCCATTACAGAAACGTGCCTTGAGTTGTCCAGTGTCTGGTTTTAATCATAAGCCGGACAACTCCCCGTACCTTAACATCGTTAAGATATGAACTGTTCTATATCCAATATAGAACCAGAGGCACTGATTTAAATGAACCAGATTCAAATCATGCAGCTATCTCCAGTGCATGTCAACTAAATGGAAGAAGGCCGATCAGCGTTACTCAACTTAGGAATGCTTCCAATTATGAGTAACCTGAAAGAGAAGCAATTTCTCTTTATCATTACTATCAACTGAATACCATACACAAGTATCTACATCTTCGATCACTTTGAAGAATCCCGATACTTGCAATACTTGGTTCTCTACTCTATTCAAATACCTATAACTCCTCAAAACTTAGACCCTGTGTTTCTACGAAACACATGTCTAAGAACTAGAGAAGTTAAAAGTAAACAGAATATAGTATGAGGACCAACCCCTCTGTCCTAATGGACACTGGACAACATACAATACTCTGTATAAGTCCGCTGAGTCTAACAACTCTTTCACTGTGCGTCGTAGGTTGAAAACTGTACTTATGGTTAATAAGAATTACACCGCTGTTCAATGCTCCTTACCTAACCATCCACTGATATAGGTAAATGTCATAGACATAATTTCAAAAGGTATATCTCACTCTATAAAAATAGACGTACAGATATATCAATTTGAAATTGGTGCATAACAACGGATATTCAAAACCAAATATTTGCCGACCGGCAAACAACCCAGGTGGCTTCCTCAAATATCACCAATTACAACGAATCCCGATATAATGAGGATGGTCACCTAATTCCCAATAACTTACTCCCACTCATCATCTGTAAAACCATACAGATGTGAGAATCATACCTGGTAAATACATACCCTGGAGTAAGTATCTAATCGGGAAATCAGTTTTCTTTTAACATTACACAGTGAAACTGAAACATTGAAATGTTTCGGTGGGGTATTCCGGTATTCTTAGTAATACCTCTTCCATTATCCGGATTCACAACTATAACCGTATAATTCTTTGCCACCTCTCTAAATCCCTTTATATGTCTTTAGTCATTACCTTCTGTACACCCCTTTAGGCCAATTGGTTTTCTTTCCTCCCTACCGTTCGGCACCAGCCTATGGTTTGGAAGAAGACTATCCAATAAGCATAATGGGTGTACTGTCCTAATCCTAGGAGCACTCGCAATGCGAGAGAAGGTGAAGAGAAAAGACAACCGAATAAACCGTATTCCTATTTCTCCTGGACCAGAATCCATCCCCGAACTGGAACAAGTTCCTTTCGAGTTCGTATATAACCATACGATGGAGTATCCAAAAAACTTGGGATCTTCGTAGTGATACGGAGTGTCCTGGAGAAATACAAAGGTGATTTAGGATTGGCGAAGAAATACTCGGTTTGGTCGTGAATAGCAGTCACAATTTACTTTGCCCTCTTACTAATCCCTTGCTTTGTCTTAACTTAATACCTTCTGCACACCATCGTTATGCTAATTGGTTTTCTTCATTCCCTACCGGTCGGCACCTGCCTAAGGTTTGGAAGAAGACTATCCAATTTGCGTAATAGGTGTACTATCTCCTAAACCAAGGAGTACTCGCAATGAGAGAAGGTGAAAAGAAAAGACAACTGAACAATCCTATTCGTTTTCTCCAGAACCAGAAACCATACTCGAAGTCCTTCGAGTTCGTATATAACCATACGATGGTTTTGTCCAATGGAAGTGGACGTTCGTAGTAATACGGGGTGTCCTGGAGAAAAGGGTAAAAGTAGGAGTGGCAATGAGGTTTGCAACTCTGACAATCCAAAAGCCAGTGTTAAGAAGGTTCGGTCAACTTGGTCAATGAGTCATAGTCTTAGGGTCGGGTCAATGGTCGCTGCCAGAGAGAGAGAAAAGAAACACTCAGCGTGCACTCTAACCTAGATCAGAATGGTTATCACTTTATCTAATCTGGAAACCTCCCACTGTACCGTCAAATTCTCCTCCAAACCTGAAAGAAGAACTAGTCGGGATCACCCGAGGAGTAAACCAACTCATCAGCAGGAATCGGGATCCAACTATCATCGCATGATAACTTGACGGAATCCACTCAAGTCACCACACTCCAGAAGGTATGCGCATATCTGGCAAGTTTCAGTTCTTTTGAAACTCCCGATGTGTGTTTTTACCCCTAGGACCCAAGTGACATTGACACAGTCAACAAATCAAAGAGTCCTGGTCAAGTTCAACCCGTCATTATCCTGGATTGCATTAAACCCACCCGTACGAGCCCTTGACACAGTCAACAAGGCCGCACGACTGTCCTAACCAATCCCATTAATATGCTACAAACAAACACTACTTAGCTACCGCACACTACGCCTTGACACAGTCAACAAACGCAGCACGAATACTAAGTAATACTTGTAAGAAATGACGGAGGGCTACGACTGGTTTTTGGCGAAAAACCTTTAACGTAAAGAACTTGATATCGTTGAAGGAACTGCATAGCCCTTTATAAAAATATAGTGACGAAAACCTTTACTAAAGAAGTCACTCCCGGTGAAGGGATCTCGGCTCTTTCCCCGTAGAATGAGGTGCAGGATATTCCAACTGAATACCACGATGCAAAGCAAAAGTAATCGGCTATAGTGAAGTTAATGCCCTGACGCAAACTTCTGTCCAAGGGGTCACTCCCGGTGAAGGGATCTCAGCCCTTGCCTCGTCGACTGAGGAGCAGGATATTCCAAATGAATACCACGATGCAAAACAAAAGTGAACGTCCTTGCAATAACAGCTTTTTGAAAAGTGTTCCAACAACATCAGAATAGGTTTGTTTATCTTGCATTGATCCGAATCAACACAGTCCCATCAATTGATCACACCACAAAGAACGAAAATATACTGATGTACGTATATGCCATCCGCATTCGCCACCGGGTCCCGTCATTACCCGTTAGGTTAGCTAACTAACGACAGAGCGGGGACTGGACTAGTGCGGATGTAAAACATATACAACATCTACTAATATATATACCAATATATTATATTTCGCTCAAGGCGTGATAAAATGCAACATCACAGAAATATGCAGCAACACAGAACAATACAGATATCTGGAAGCCCCGGGTTTCACAGAGCCGCTGCTGAAACCCGACGTTCCCCTGGTCGTGTGGATAGCCTGTGCAATGAAAACCTAGACCCCTACGGGCGCGGCAAGTCACCCGCCAAAACCTGAAGCGAGGCAGCCCCCTTCAGCAACGTGAATGGACCACCCAGCACTTCACGGAATCCGGTAACTCGGGCACCCCTCCTGGGTCAACCTGTACCCCCTACGAGTGCGGCGAATAGCCCGCCAATCCTGGAGTGAAGCCCCCTCCGTCCCAATGCCATGAGATGCGGGCTTGTTGCCCTCCAGAACCCGGCTATCCGTGCACCCCACCGCGGGGTAATCCTAGTACAGAAAGTAAAATATACATACAACGGGTACATCGACCGCAACCAGGCCGTGCCCCAAAAGAATAATACAAACAGGCAGTGACGGCAGTCCACATGTCGGACGCTCGCCCCGCAATATCAAATGTACATATAAAACAAAACTGTACTAGCATTGCATCCAGGCTATCCCCCACGACCGATCCGCAACAACACAGCATAAACACAGAACATCAACGTGAAAATCACGTTCGCAAATCCGTCTAACCGGGTTATAGCAGTTAGACAGGATTTACAGATCAAGTGATATTCACGGTCGCAGATATAATGTAAATACTGTGAAATAATGTGTTTAAAATATCCAATCGATCAAAAATTAACAAGTGGGCCCCCAAGTAATACTGCAGCACTCACAGAAATTCTGGGCCCAATTTTAATATTCCAAAACCCCTATTCTCAGCCCAAAAGCCCACTGCAAAGAAATGGTAAAATGAAGGGAACATCCTGCGGCGGAACCGCGGCAAAAGAGGGGTCATTGCCGCGGTTCCGCGGTCCTCTGGAAGGATCAGCTTACCAAATTTTTGCAGTTTTCTTAGAACTTCATGTACATCAATTTTCTACAACCTGAAAAATTTTTCGAGCCCGGAAAAAATCGACAGAAAACTGATGCATGCAAAACGCGGATTTTGGAATTTTGGTCGATCGGATAAGTAAAACACATTAGAACAAGCTAGGCAAGGTTAATGGCGTGGCTCTGATACCATGTTGCGCCACGGCAGCGCCCCGGCCGTCTTACCGAGGCCAAAATGCGGAATCAAAAATTTTCCTTACTTGGAAACTGGCGCTACCGCGGACAATAAAACCCGGATCGTTAACCATTAACCTATACTAGCAAACAAGAGATGGGAAGAGAAGTATACCAAGTGATCCGAGTCCTCCGGTCTTCTCGTCATCGTCCCGATCTCCCGCGGAAAATCCTGTCTCCATATCATCGCCTCCTTGCCGAAAAGGGCACCACATCGCCTGTATCTTTTACGGGCTCCCACCTCAATACCGAGGCAACTCGGGCGCGAAGTTGGCTGGCCGACGCGTCCAAGATTTGTTGTAGAATGTGTAGTGTAGAGGCTATGTCTCATTTGGGATTTTGTTGCCTTTGAAGATGATGGAGGAATCAAGATGAGAAAAATGGTGCTTGCATTTTTCTAGCATGAAAATGAGATCAAGAATGCCACACTCTCAAGAATGAAAACCTCTTCTTCTCTTTTCTCAAAATGAAACCTTATCATACTAGAATGGTGGAGGAAAGAATACATAAGCAAGAGGGAGGTGAGTGTAGGAAAAAGAGAGAGGGTGACCATATCCAAACATCATCATAACTAACTCACATCAACTACTAATCACCTCAAATCAATAAAAAAGCAAGTGATGATGATAGATAAGAATGGTATCAAAAGATGCTTTCATAATCAAACCATTTGCATGAAACCCCTCCACAATGTGTTATTTGCAAACTTGCAAATAACACCCTCCATCAGAAAAGTCCGGCCGGGAAAGAACAAAGGAAAACCGGCCGGGAAAGAATGCAAACAGGCAACTCCAGAAAACTGGTCCCGTAATAAATTACAGGAAAACCCCGACACTGTGCATACACACCCGCATCTGTATTCCGACCGGATACAAATGCAATGAGACAAAATCTACACTGTACTAAACTAGGATCCGGCTTAAACCAAAGCCGGCTAGTAATATCCGTTCGATCCTGATCCGTGCAATACCGCACGTATCTGATCGAACCCTGCCATATCTCCATACGGCCTCTACAGCGTTTCGTCCGAAAGCTTGAGTAACTGAAAGTGTGGTGGACTCTAAAGACTCGTCAATACTATGGCTGTGGATTTAACCACTAGCACGTCAGAGGTATAAGCCAATACGTGACGGGCCACCAGCTATTGACCAAAAGGGACGTCGATGAGCGAACTCATCCTGACACCCTACTGAGCCTGTCAGTGACAATATCCGTACAGTCCGGTCCGTTCGTCTATGAGTATCGCATGGCGGGCCTAGGGGGTTGGTAAAAGTCAGACCCCCAAAAGCGGTACAAGTCGTGTCGGAGTGTAGCCCAGAACGCCCTGAGATACTACTGGAATACCTACCAGTAAATCTCCTGCCTCGGCCGAGGGCTTTGCGTAATGGCTCTCCTAGACGCAGCGCGACCTCACCCCCAATACCGGGAGAGACGAACCCCTGAAGATCCGCTCACTGCCTCCATGTGGCTCGGGACTGTACCCAACTAAAACCTGTTTGCACGACTCCTTTGAGCCGTGGTAGGGTAGTAATCAAAGCACAGTGGGAACTCACACGAGACAAATGACGATCTCAGGTCGATGAACTAACCTGTACACATGTCACCAGGGAACTGCTATCTGACATCTGGTATAAGACCAACTAGCAGGTTCCCGGCGAGTCCTGTCCGGTGTACTCATAACGCAATGAGCACCTGTATACATCTTAGGTGAACCAACTGACACCAGTGGCTTGTGAGACCGGCCACCGCCCCTCGTCGGGGTCTCGACTGTATACACTAGTCTACTAATGGAGTATCGATGCCCTGTCTCGAAACTCCTACGACTAGGGACCTTTTAAGGATGTGCTTATAGACCGCCAGCTCTCACGTATATGATCGCCATCATACTGCTGGTAGTCAAGCAAGAATCCTAGGGGCTCTATCAACGTGTAATAGCGACATGTCAGGTCACCTAAAGCAATACACGATGATAAAGATAAACCAGATAGCATACTATCATCTCGAGTAAGACTGTCCTACCGGGATTGGTCCTCCCTCAATCATTGCAATCACGAGCCTGTGGTCCAATAATTGACTCTGAGGGCACTATCTCCAACAATCTCCCACTTGCACTCAAGGCTAATTATTGCGATGTCGCATGCTCACAGCCCGTGTGATACCGAACACCCAACTCCTCTACTAGTCAGTCGCACAAAGCCTGTTTGCGAAACTATTGCGTTCGAGGAATAGCCTCAGTGAGTGGATCCGCCTAGATGTTTCTTTCTATGTCTCTCTAAATCTCAAATTCATGGAGAATGCCATCTCCCGAAATGAGCAATACCTGTCTTAGAATGTGTCTGGATGTCTGATGGGACTTAGCTCATAAATGAACTCCAAATCCAAACTTCTTAGACTGTATCGACAACTGAACTTAATCAGTATCCTGCGCCATGCCTCCCTCAGTATTGCCTTGGATTACCTGTCCAAAATACTGCCCCTCGTTTAGAGGGAAAACTACAACTCTGACGATCACCCTGCCGTCCATGTCACCTTGGAAGCCTGGAATGATAACTGTCTCTTTAATGAGGCTGTCGTTATCATATCCCTTAGAACATTTACTTATGTTCTAAAACTGCTTCCGATTGTTTCTCCAGGATTGGATCAATGTCAACTTATTGCATCTAGTGCAAGAACAACATCTGGTGTGGTACTTGACATCTCATGATCGACTCAATTGCCTAAGCAAGTGATCTGCCAATCATGCACATCCCTCTCTACTTTAGTTTATTGGACACCTTTAGAGAGGGTGACTCCATCACCTGCAGGTACACTACCGTGCTAGGAGTCGTCCATTCTAAATACTCTTAGAATGCTGTTAAAGTACCCTGATTGGGAAACCACCCAAATCTAGATCTAAAACTATAGATCTAGTAACCAGTATGTCTGATATTGTGTCCAAGTCCCTTGTGGAGAAACCACTGTGTGACGACCAAAGTATAACCGATCGTAGTATAGGAATGTCACTTCCTACTCTGTGTATGTCATCAAATACCAGGACATCACACCCTACTACCTTCTTAACAGATCCATCCCCTATTCTGATGAAGTCAAACCTATGACTTCACATCAGAAATAGATGATCTATCTCCGCTATATCTACTTTAGTCTATAAATAGACATAAGCCAACTGTCCACCAATGCTTCCGCTGCTCCCACTGACTACGACAACCCTCTGGCAGAGTCATATAGACGTACACTTCTAAAGCTAGTTTAGAACGACGCTATACTCTTCCTCCTGCCGGGTCTCACAGTCTGGAACAACAGCAATGGTAAGTCTGGGTAAACAAGAACTTCCCTGTCACCGTCCTTGAGGCTACCGGAGTACCTCTCGGGTGCCTGAAGTTACCCACCTTATCTGCGGAGTGGCCAATGGAATGTCAAATCAGATTGAATCTTTAGGTTCCTTATCAAATCTTCAGTAATCGTTTGCGGTTCTGGAATCGCTTCCAGTTCTACCATACTCCCACTACTGTTTTCTGAAAAATAACCATTTCCTTTTAAAATGTGGCGAGTTAAGAACAATATCACTATTGATCTTCCAGATGGTAGAAAGTCAACCCTCGTCATAGCCTGGGTCAACCCACAAATAGCCATTACAGAAACGTGCCTTGAGTTGTCCAGTGTCTGGTTTTAATCATAAGCCGGACAACTCCCCGTACCTTAACATCGTTAAGATATAAACTGTTCTATATCCAATATAGAACCAGAGGCACTGATTTAAATGAACCAGATTCAAATCATGCAGCTATCTCCAGTGCATGTCAACTAAATGGAAGAAGGCCGATCAGCGTTACTCAACTTAGGAATGCTTCCAATTATGAGTAACCTGAAAGAGAAGCAATTTCTCTTTATTATTACTATCAACTGAATACCATACACAAGTATCTACATCTTCGATCACTTTGAAGAATCCCGATACTTGCAATACTTGGTTCTCTACTCTATTCAAATACCTATAACTCCTCAAAACTTAGACCCTGTGTTTCTACGAAACACATGTCTAAGAACTAGAGAAGTTAAAAGTAAACAGAATATAGTATGAGGACCAACCCCTCTGTCCTAATGGACACTGGACAACATACAATACTCTGTATAAGTCCGCTGAGTCTAACAACTCTTTCACTGTGCGTCGTAGGTTGAAAACTGTACTTATGGTTAATAAGAATTACACCGCTGTTCAATGCTCCTTACCTAACCATCCACTGATATAGGTAAATGTCATAGACATAATTTCAAAAGGTATATCTCACTCTATAAAAATAGACGTACAGATATATCAATTTGAAATTGGTGCATAACAACGGATATTCAAAACCAAATATTTGCCGACCGGCAAACAACCCAGGTGGCTTCCTCAAATATCACCAATTACAACGAATCCCGATATAATGAGGATGGTCACCTAATTCCCAATAACTTACTCCCACTCATCATCTGTAAAACCATACAGATGTGAGAATCATACCTGGTAAATACATACCCTGGAGTAAGTATCTAATCGGGAAATCAGTTTTCTTTTAACATTACACAGTGAAACTGAAACATTGAAATGTTTCGGTGGGGTATTCCGGTATTCTTAGTAATACCTCTTCCATTATCCGGATTCACAACTATAACCGTATAATTCTTTGCCACCTATCCAAATCCCTTTATATGTCTTTAGTCATTACCTTCTGTACACCCTTTTAGGCCAATTGGTTTTCTTTCCTCCCTACCGTTCGGCACCAGCCTATGGTTTGGAAGAAGACTATCCAATAAGCATAATGGGTGTACTGTCCTAATCCTAGGAGCACTCGCAATGCGAGAGAAGGTGAAGAGAAAAGACAACCGAATAAACCGTATTCCTATTTCTCCTGGACCAGAATCCATCCCCGAACTGGAACAAGTTCCTTTCGAGTTCGTATATAACCATACGATGGAGTATCCAAAAAACTTGGGATCTTCGTAGTGATACGGAGTGTCCTGGAGAAATACAAAGGTGATTTAGGATTGGCGAAGAAATACTCGGTTTGGTCGTGAATAGCAGTCACAATTTACTTTGCCCTCTTACTAATCCCTTGCTTTGTCTTAACTTAATACCTTCTGCACACCATCGTTATGCTAATTGGTTTTCTTCATTCCCTACCGGTCGGCACCTGCCTAAGGTTTGGAAGAAGACTATCCAATTTGCGTAATAGGTGTACTATCTCCTAAACCAAGGAGTACTCGCAATGAGAGAAGGTGAAAAGAAAAGACAACTGAACAATCCTATTCGTTTTCTCCAGAACCAGAAACCATCCTCGAAGTCCTTCGAGTTCGTATATAACCATACGATGGTTTTGTCCAATGGAAGTGGACGTTCGTAGTAATACGGGGTGTCCTGGAGAAAAGGGTAAAAGTAGGAGTGGCAATGAGGTTTGCAACTCTGACAATCCAAAAGCCAGTGTTAAGAAGGTTCGGTCAACTTGGTCAATGAGTCATAGTCTTAGGGTCGGGTCAATGGTCGCTGCCAGAGAGAGAGAAAAGAAACACTCAGCGTGCACTCTAACCTAGATCAGAATGGTTATCACTTTATCTAATCTGGAAACCTCCCACTGTACCGTCAAATTCTCCTCCAAACCTGAAAGAAGAACTAGTCGGGATCACCCGAGGAGTAAACCAACTCATCAGCAGGAATCGGGATCCAACTATCATCGCATGATAACTTGACGGAATCCACTCAAGTCACCACACTCCAGAAGGTATGCGCATATCTGGCAAGTTTCAGTTCTTTTGAAACTCCCGATGTGTGTTTTTACCCCTAGGACCCAAGTGACATTGACACAGTCAACAAATCAAAGAGTCCTGGTCAAGTTCAACCCGTCATTATCCTGGATTGCATTAAACCCACCCGTACGAGCCCTTGACATAGTCAACAAGGCCGCACGACTGTCCTAACCAATCCCATTAATATGCTACAAACAAACACTACTTAGCTACCGCACACTACGCCTTGACACAGTCAACAAACGCAGCACGAATACTAAGTAATACTTGTAAGAAATGACGGAGGGCTACGACTGGTTTTTGGCGAAAAACCTTTAACGTAAAGAACTTGATATCGTTGAAGGAACTGCATAGCCCTTTGTAAAAATATAGTGACGAAAACCTTTACTAAAGAAGTCACTCCCGGTGAAGGGATCTCGGCTCTTTCCCCGTAGAATGAGGTGCAGGATATTCCAACTGAATACCACGATGCAAAGCAAAAGTAATCGGCTATAGTGAAGTTAATGCCCTGACGCAAACTTCTGTCCAAGGGGTCACTCCCGGTGAAGGGATCTCAGCCCTTGCCTCGTCGACTGAGGAGCAGGATATTCCAAATGAATACCACGATGCAAAACAAAAGTGAACGTCCTTGCAATAACAGCTTTTTGAAAAGTGTTCCAACAACATCAGAATAGGTTTGTTTATCTTGCATTGATCCGAATCAACGCAGTCCCATCAATTGATCACACCACAAAGAACGAAAATATACTGATGTACGTATATGCCATCCGCATTCGCCACCGGGTCCCGTCATTACCCGTTAGGTTAGCTAACTAACGACAGAGCGGGGACTGGACTAGTGCGGATGTAAAACATATACAACATCTACTAATATATATACCAATATATTATATTTCGCTCAAGGCGTGATAAAATGCAACATCACAGAAATATGCAGCAACACAGAACAATACAGATATCTGGAAGCCCCGGGTTTCACAGAGCCGTTGCTGAAACCCGACGTTCCCCTGGTCGTGTGGATAGCCTGTGCAATGAAAACCTAGACCCCTACGGGCGCGGCAAGTCACCCGCCAAAACCTGAAGCGAGGCAGCCCCCTTCAGCAACGTGAATAGACCACCCAGCACTTCACGGAATCCGGTAACTCGGGCACCCCTCCTGGGTCAACCTGTACCCCCTACGAGTGCGGCGAATAGCCCGCCAATCCTGGAGTGAAGCCCCCTCCGTCCCAATGCCATGAGATGCGGGCTTGTTGCCCTCCAGAACCCGGCTATCCGTGCACCCCACCGCGGGGTAATCCTAGTACAGAAAGTAAAATATACATACAACGGGTACATCGACCGCAACCAGGCCGTGCCCCAAAAGAATAATACAAACAGGCAGTGACGGCAGTCCACATGTCGGACGCTCGCCCCGCAATATCAAATGTACATATAAAACAAAACTGTACTAGCATTGCATCCAGGTTATCCCCCACGACCGATCCGCAACAACACAGCATAAACACAGAACATCAACGTGAAAATCACGTTCGCAAATCCGTCTAACCGGGTTATAGCAGTTAGACAGGATTTACAGATCAAGTGATATTCACGGTCGCAGATATAATGTAAATACTGTGAAATAATGTGTTTAAAATATCCAATCGATCAAAAATTAACAAGTGGGCCCCCAAGTAATACTGCAGCACTCACAGAAATTCTGGGCCCAATTTTAATATTCCAAAACCCCTATTCTCAGCCCAAAAGCCCACTGCAAAGAAATGGTAAAATGAAGGGAACATCCTGCGGCGGAACCGCGGCAAAAGAGGGGTCATTGCCGCGGTTCCGCGGTCCTCAGGAAGGATCAGCTTACCAAATTTTTGCAGTTTTCTTAGAACTTCATGTACATCAATTTTCTACAACCTGAAAAAATTTTCGAGCCCGGAAAAAATCGACAGAAAACTGATGCATGCAAAACGCGGATTTTGGAATTTTGGTCGATCGGATAAGTAAAACACATTAGAACAAGCTAGGCAAGGTTAATGGCGTGGCTCTGATACCATGTTGCGCCACGGCTGCGCCCCGGCCGTCTTACCGAGGCCAAAATGCGGAATCAAAAATTTTCCTTACTTGGAAACTGGCGCTACCGCGGACAATAAAACCCGGATCGTTAACCATTAACCTATACTAGCAAACAAGAGATGGGAAGAGAAGTATACCAAGTGATCCGAGTCCTCCGGTCTTCTCGTCATCGTCCCGATCTCCCGCGGAAAATCCTGTCTCCATATCATCGCCTCCTTGCCGAAAAGGGCACCACATCGCTTGTATCTTTTACGGGCTCCCACCTCAATACCGAGGCAACTCGGGCGCGAAGTTGGCTGGCCGACGCGTCCAAGATTTGTTATAGAATGTGTAGTGTAGAGGCTATGTCTCATTTGGGATTTTGTTGCCTTTGAAGATGATGGAGGAATCAAGATGAGAAAAATGGTGCTTGCATTTTTCTAGCATGAAAATGAGATCAAGAATGCCACACTCTCAAGAATGAAAACCTCTTCTTCTCTTTTCTCAAAATGAAACCTTATCATACTAGAATGGTGGAGGAAAGAATACATAAGCAAGAGGGAGGTGAGTGTAGGAAAAAGAGAGAGGGTGACCATATCCAAACATCATCATAACTAACTCACATCAACTACTAATCACCTCAAATCAATAAAAAGCAAGTGATGATGATAGATAAGAATGGTATCAAAAGATGCTTTCATAATCAAACCATTTGCATGAAACCCCTCCACAATGTGTTATTTGCAAACTTGCAAATAACACCCTCCATCAGAAAAGTCCGGCCGGGAAAGAACAAAGGAAAACCGGCCGGGAAAGAATGCAAACAGGCAACTCCAGAAAACTGGTCCCGTAATAAATTACAGGAAAACCCCGATACTGTGCATACACACCCGCATCTGTATTCCGACCGGATACAAATGCAATGAGACAAAATCTACACTGTACTAAACTAGGATCCGGCTTAAACCAAAGCCGGCTAGTAATATCCGTTCGATCCTGATCCGTGCAATACCGCACGTATCTGATCGAACCCTGCCATATCTCCATACGGCCTCTACAGCGTTTCGCCCGAAAGCTTGAGTAACTGAAAGTGTGGTGGACTCTAAAGACTCGTCAATACTATGGCTGTGGATTTAACCACTAGCACGTCAGAGGTATAAGCCAATACGTGACGGGCCACCAGCTATTGACCAAAAGGGACGTCGATGAGCGAACTCATCCTGACACCCTACTGAGCCTGTCAGTGACAATATCCGTACAGTCCGGTCCGTTCGTCTATGAGTATCGCATGGCGGGCCTAGGGGGTTGGTAAAAGTCAGACCCCCAAAAGCGGTACAAGTCGTGTCGGAGTGTAGCCCAGAACGCCCTGAGATACTACTGGAATACCTACCAGTAAATCTCCTGCCTCGGCCGAGGGCTTTGCGTAATGGCTCTCCTAGACACAGCGCGACCTCACCCCCAATACCGGGAGAGAAGAACCCCTGAAGATCCGCTCACTGCCTCCATGTGGCTCGGGACTGTACCCAACTAAAACCTGTTTGCACGACTCCTTTGAGCCGTGGTAGGGTAGTAATCAAAGCACAGTGGGAACTCACACGAGACAAATGACGATCTCAGGTCGATGAACTAACCTGTACACATGTCACCAGGGAACTGCTATCTGACATCTGGTATAAGACCAATTAGCAGGTTCCCGGCGAGTCCTGTCCGGTGTACTCATAACCCAATGAGCACCTGTATACATCTTAGGTGAACCAACTGACACCAGTGGCTTGTGAGACCGGCCACCGCCCCTCGTCGGGGTCTCGACTGTATACACTAGTCTACTAATGGAGTATCGATGCCCTGTCTCGAAACTCCTATGACTAGGGACCTTTTAAGGATGTGCTTATAGACCGCCAGCTCTCACGTATATGATCGCCATCATACTGCTGGTAGTCAAGCAAGAATCCTAGGGGCTCTATCAACGTGTAATAGCGACATGTCAGGTCACCTAAAGCAATACACGATGATAAAGATAAACCAGATAGCATACTATCATCTCGAGTAAGACTGTCCTACCGGGATAGGTCCTCCCTCAATCATTGCAATCACGTGCCTGTGATCCAATAATTGACTCTGAGGGCACTATCTCCAACAATCTCCCACTTGCACTCAAGGCTAATTATTGCGATGTCGCATGCTCACAGCCCGTGTGATACCGAACACCCAACTCCTCTACTAGTCAGTCGCACAAAGCCTGTTTGCGAAACTATTGCGTTCGAGGAATAGCCTCAGTGAGTAGATCCGCCTAGATGTTTCTTTCTATGTCTCTCTAAATCTCAAATTCACGGAGAATGCCATCTCCCGAAATGAGCAATACCTGTCTTAGAATGTGTCTGGATGTCTGATGGGACTTAGCTCATAAATGAACTCCAAATCCAAACTTCTTAGACTGTATCGACAACTGAACTTAATCAGTATCCTGCGCCATGCCTCCCTCAGTATTGCCTTGGATTACCTGTCCAAAATACTGCCCCTCGTTTAGAGGGAAAACTACAACTCTGACGATCACCCTGCCGTCCATGTCACCTTGGAAGCCTGGAATGATAACTGTCTCCTTAATGAGGCTGTCGTTATCATATCCCTTAGAACATTTACTTATGTTCTAAAACTGCTTCCGATTGTTTCTCCAGGATTGGATCAATGTCAACTTATTGCATCTAGTGCAAGAACAACATCTGGTGTGGTACTTGACATCTCATGATCGACTCAATTGCCTAAGCAAGTGATCTGCCAATCATGCACATCCCTCTCTACTTTAGTTTATTGGACACCTTTAGAGAGGGTGACTCCATCACCTGCAGGTACACTACCGTGCCAGGAGTCGTCCATTCTAAATACTCTTAGAATGCTGTCAAAGTACCCTGATTGGGAAACCACCCAAATCTAGATCTAAAACCATAGATCTAGTAACCAGTATGTCTGATATTGTGTCCAAGTCCCTTGTGGAGAAACCACTGTGTGACGACCAAAGTATAACCGATCGTAGTATAGGAATGTCACTTCCTACTCTGTGTATGTCATCAAATACCAGGACATCACACCCTACTACCTTCTTAACAGATCCATCCCCTATTCTGATGAAGTCAAACCTATGACTTCACATCAGAAATAGATGATCTATCTCCGCTATATCTGCTTTAGTCTATAAATAGACATAAGCCAACTGTCCACCAATGCTTCCGCTGCTCCCACTGACTACGACAACCCTCTGGCAGAGTCATATAGACGTACACTTCTAAAGCTAGTTTAGAACGACGCTATACTCATCCTCCTGCCGGGTCTCACAGTCTGGAACAACAGCAATGGTAAGTCTGGGTAAACAAGAACTTCCCTGTCACCGTCCTTGAGGCTACCGGAGTACCTCTCGGGTGCCTGAAGTTACCCACCTTATCTGCGGAGTGGCCAATGGAATGTCAAATCAGATTGAATCTTTGGGTTCCTTATCAAATCTTCAGTAATCGTTTGCGGTTCTGGAATCGCTTCCAGTTCTACCATACTCCCACTACTGTTTTCTGAAAAATAACCATTTCCTTTTAAAATGTGGCGAGTTAAGAACAATATCACTATTGATCTTCCAGATGGTAGAAAGTCAACCCTCGTCATAGCCTGGGTCAACCCACAAACAGCCATTACAGAAACGTGCCTTGAGTTGTCCAGTGTCTGGTTTTAATCATAAGCCGGACAACTCCCCGTACCTTAACATCGTTAAGATATGAACTGTTCTATATCCAATATAGAACCAGAGGCACTGATTTAAATGAACCAGATTCAAATCATGCAGCTATCTCCAGTGCATGTCAACTAAATGGAAGAAGGCCGATCAGCGTTACTCAACTTAGGAATGCTTCCAATTATGAGTAACCTGAAAGAGAAGCAATTTCTCTTTATCATTACTATCAACTGAATACCATACACAAGTATCTACATCTTCGATCACTTTGAAGAATCCCGATACTTGCAATACTTGGTTCTCTACTCTATTCAAATACCTATAACTCCTCAAAACTTAGACCCTGTGTTTCTACGAAACACATGTCTAAGAACTAGAGAAGTTAAAAGTAAACAGAATATAGTATGAGGACCAACCCCTCTGTCCTAATGGACACTGGACAACATACAATACTCTGTATAAGTCCGCTGAGTCTAACAACTCTTTCACTGTGCGTCGTAGGTTGAAAACTGTACTTATGGTTAATAAGAATTACACCGCTGTTCAATGCTCCTTACCTAACCATCCACTGATATAGGTAAATGTCATAGACATAATTTCAAAAGGTATATCTCACTCTATAAAAATAGACGTACAGATATATCAATTTGAAATTGGTGCATAACAACGGATATTCAAAACCAAATATTTGCCGACCGGCAAACAACCCAGGTGGCTTCCTCAAATATCACCAATTACAACGAATCCCGATATAATGAGGATGGTCACCTAATTCCCAATAACTTACTCCCACTCATCATCTGTAAAACCATACAGATGTGAGAATCATACCTGGTAAATACATACCCTGGAGTAAGTATCTAATCGGGAAATCAGTTTTCTTTTAACATTACACAGTGAAACTGAAACATTGAAATGTTTCGGTGGGGTATTCCGGTATTCTTAGTAATACCTCTTCCATTATCCGGATTCACAACTATAACCGTATAATTCTTTGCCACCTCTCTAAATCCCTTTATATGTCTTTAGTCATTACCTTCTGTACACCCCTTTAGGCCAATTGGTTTTCTTTCCTCCCTACCGTTCGGCACCAGCCTATGGTTTGGAAGAAGACTATCCAATAAGCATAATGGGTGTACTGTCCTAATCCTAGGAGCACTCGCAATGCGAGAGAAGGTGAAGAGAAAAGACAACCGAATAAACCGTATTCCTATTTCTCCTGGACCAGAATCCATCCCCGAACTGGAACAAGTTCCTTTCGAGTTCGTATATAACCATACGATGGAGTATCCAAAAAACTTGGGATCTTCGTAGTGATACGGAGTGTCCTGGAGAAATACAAAGGTGATTTAGGATTGGCGAAGAAATACTCGGTTTGGTCGTGAATAGCAGTCACAATTTACTTTGCCCTCTTACTAATCCCTTGCTTTGTCTTAACTTAATACCTTCTGCACACCATCGTTATGCTAATTGGTTTTCTTCATTCCCTACCGGTCGGCACCTGCCTAAGGTTTGGAAGAAGACTATCCAATTTGCGTAATAGGTGTACTATCTCCTAAACCAAGGAGTACTCGCAATGAGAGAAGGTGAAAAGAAAAGACAACTGAACAATCCTATTCGTTTTCTCCAGAACCAGAAACCATACTCGAAGTCCTTCGAGTTCGTATATAACCATACGATGGTTTTGTCCAATGGAAGTGGACGTTCGTAGTAATACGGGGTGTCCTGGAGAAAAGGGTAAAAGTAGGAGTGGCAATGAGGTTTGCAACTCTGACAATCCAAAAGCCAGTGTTAAGAAGGTTCGGTCAACTTGGTCAATGAGTCATAGTCTTAGGGTCGGGTCAATGGTCGCTGCCAGAGAGAGAGAAAAGAAACACTCAGCGTGCACTCTAACCTAGATCAGAATGGTTATCACTTTATCTAATCTGGAAACCTCCCACTGTACCGTCAAATTCTCCTCCAAACCTGAAAGAAGAACTAGTCGGGATCACCCGAGGAGTAAACCAACTCATCAGCAGGAATCGGGATCCAACTATCATCGCATGATAACTTGACGGAATCCACTCAAGTCACCACACTCCAGAAGGTATGCGCATATCTGGCAAGTTTCAGTTCTTTTGAAACTCCCGATGTGTGTTTTTACCCCTAGGACCCAAGTGACATTGACACAGTCAACAAATCAAAGAGTCCTGGTCAAGTTCAACCCGTCATTATCCTGGATTGCATTAAACCCACCCGTACGAGCCCTTGACACAGTCAACAAGGCCGCACGACTGTCCTAACCAATCCCATTAATATGCTACAAACAAACACTACTTAGCTACCGCACACTACGCCTTGACACAGTCAACAAACGCAGCACGAATACTAAGTAATACTTGTAAGAAATGACGGAGGGCTACGACTGGTTTTTGGCGAAAAACCTTTAACGTAAAGAACTTGATATCGTTGAAGGAACTGCATAGCCCTTTATAAAAATATAGTGACGAAAACCTTTACTAAAGAAGTCACTCCCGGTGAAGGGATCTCGGCTCTTTCCCCGTAGAATGAGGTGCAGGATATTCCAACTGAATACCACGATGCAAAGCAAAAGTAATCGGCTATAGTGAAGTTAATGCCCTGACGCAAACTTCTGTCCAAGGGGTCACTCCCGGTGAAGGGATCTCAGCCCTTGCCTCGTCGACTGAGGAGCAGGATATTCCAAATGAATACCACGATGCAAAACAAAAGTGAACGTCCTTGCAATAACAGCTTTTTGAAAAGTGTTCCAACAACATCAGAATAGGTTTGTTTATCTTGCATTGATCCGAATCAACGCAGTCCCATCAATTGATCACACCACAAAGAACGAAAATATACTGATGTACGTATATGCCATCCGCATTCGCCACCGGGTCCCGTCATTACCCGTTAGGTTAGCTAACTAACGACAGAGCGGGGACTGGACTAGTGCGGATGTAAAACATATACAACATCTACTAATATATATACCAATATATTATATTTCGCTCAAGGCGTGATAAAATGCAACATCACAGAAATATGCAGCAACACAGAACAATACAGATATCTGGAAGCCCCGGGTTTCACAGAGCCGCTGCTGAAACCCGACGTTCCCCTGGTCGTGTGGATAGCCTGTGCAATGAAAACCTAGACCCCTACGGGCGCGGCAAGTCACCCGCCAAAACCTGAAGCGAGGCAGCCCCCTTCAGCAACGTGAATGGACCACCCAGCACTTCACGGAATCCGGTAACTCGGGCACCCCTCCTGGGTCAACCTGTACCCCCTACGAGTGCGGCGAACAGCCCGCCAATCCTGGAGTGAAGCCCCCTCCGTCCCAATGCCATGAGATGCGGGCTTGTTGCCCTCCAGAACCCGGCTATCCGTGCACCCCACCGCGGGGTAATCCTAGTACAGAAAGTAAAATATACATACAACGGGTACATCGACCGCAACCAGGCCATGCCCCAAAAGAATAATACAAACAGGCAGTGACGGCAGTCCACATGTCGGACGCTCGCCCCGCAATATCAAATGTACATATAAAACAAAACTGTACTAGCATTGCATCCAGGCTATCCCCCACGACCGATCCGCAACAACACAGCATAAACACAGAACATCAACGTGAAAATCACGTTCGCAAATCCGTCTAACCGGGTTATAGCAGTTAGACAGGATTTACAGATCAAGTGATATTCACGGTCGCAGATATAATGTAAATACTGTGAAATAATGTGTTTAAAATATCCAATCGATCAAAAATTAACAAGTGGGCCCCCAAGTAATACTGCAGCACTCACAGAAATTCTGGGCCCAATTTTAATATTCCAAAACCCCTATTCTCAGCCCAAAAGCCCACTGCAAAGAAATGGTAAAATGAAGGGAACATCCTGCGGCGGAACCGCGGCAAAAGAGGGGTCATTGCCGCGGTTCCGCGGTCCTCTGGAAGGATCAGCTTACCAAATTTTTGCAGTTTTCTTAGAACTTCATGTACATCAATTTTCTACAACCTGAAAAATTTTTCGAGCCCGGAAAAAATCGACAGAAAACTGATGCATGCAAAACGCGGATTTTGGAATTTTGGTCGATCGGATAAGTAAAACACATTAGAACAAGCTAGGCAAGGTTAATGGCGTGGCTCTGATACCATGTTGCGCCACGGCAGCGCCCCGGCCGTCTTACCGAGGCCAAAATGCGGAATCAAAAATTTTCCTTACTTGGAAACTGGCGCTACCGCGGACAATAAAACCCGGATCGTTAACCATTAACCTATACTAGCAAACAAGAGATGGGAAGAGAAGTATACCAAGTGATTCGAGTCCTCCGGTCTTCTCGTCATCGTCCCGATCTCCCGCGGAAAATCCTGTCTCCATATCATCGCCTCCTTGCCGAAAAGGGCACCACATCGCCTGTATCTTTTACGGGCTCCCACCTCAATACCGAGGCAACTCGGGCGCGAAGTTGGCTGGCCGACGCGTCCAAGATTTGTTGTAGAATGTGTAGTGTAGAGGCTATGTCTCATTTGGGATTTTGTTGCCTTTGAAGATGATGGAGGAATCAAGATGAGAAAAATGGTGCTTGCATTTTTCTAGCATGAAAATGAGATCAAGAATGCCACACTCTCAAGAATGAAAACCTCTTCTTCTCTTTTCTCAAAATGAAACCTTATCATACTAGAATGGTGGAGGAAAGAATACATAAGCAAGAGGGAGGTGAGTGTAGGAAAAAGAGAGAGGGTGACCATATCCAAACATCATCATAACTAACTCACATCAACTACTAATCACCTCAAATCAATAAAAAGCAAGTGATGATGATAGATAAGAATGGTATCAAAAGATGCTTTCATAATCAAACCATTTGCATGAAACCCCTCCACAATGTGTTATTTGCAAACTTGCAAATAACACCCTCCATCAGAAAAGTCCGGCCGGGAAAGAACAAAGGAAAACCGGTCGGGAAAGAATGCAAACAGGCAACTCCAGAAAAATGGTCCCGTAATAAATTACAGGAAAACCCCGACACTGTGCATACACACCCGCATCTGTATTCCGACCGGATACAAATGCAATGAGACAAAATCTACACTGTACTAAACTAGGATCCGGCTTAAACCAAAGCCGGCTAGTAATATCCGTTCGATCCTGATCCGTGCAATACCTCACGTATCTGATCGAACCCTGCCATATCTCCATACGGCCTCTACAGCGTTTCGCTCGAAAGCTTGAGTAACTGAAAGTGTGGTGGACTCTAAAGACTCGTCAATACTATGGCTGTGGAGTTAACCACTAGCACGTCAGAGGTATAAGCCAATACGTGACGGGCCACCAGCTATTGACCAAAAGGGACGTCGATGAGCGAACTCATCCTGACACCCTACTGAGCCTGTCAGTGACAATATCCGTACAGTCCGGTCCGTTCGTCTATGAGTATCGCATGGCGGGCCTAGGGGGTTGGTAAAAGTCAGACCCCCAAAAGCGGTACAAGTCGTGTCGGAGTGTAGCCCAGAACGCCCTGAGATACTACTGGAATACCTACCAGTAAATCTCCTGCCTCGGCCGAGGGCTTTGCGTAATGGCTCTCCTAGACACAGCGCGACCTCACCCCCAATACCGGGAGAGACGAACCCCTGAAGATCCGCTCACTGCCTCCATATGGCTCGGGACTGTACCCAACTAAAACCTGTTTGCACGACTCCTTTGAGCCGTGGTAGGGTAGTAATCAAAGCACAGTGGGAACTCACACGAGACAAATGACGATCTCAGGTCGATGAACTAACCTGTACACATGTCACCAGGGAACTGCTATCTGACATCTGGTATAAGACCAACTAGCAGGTTCCCGGCGAGTCCTGTCCGGTGTACTCATAACCCAATGAGCACCTGTATACATCTTAGGTGAACCAACTGACACCAGTGGCTTGTGAGACCGGCCACCGCCCCTCGTCGGGGTCTCGACTGTATACACTAGTCTACTAATGGAGTATCGATGCCCTGTCTCGAAACTCCTACGACTAGGGACCTTTTAAGGATGTTCTTATAGACCGCCAGCTCTCACGTATATGATCGCCATCATACTGCTGGTAGTCAAGCAAGAATCCTAGGGGCTCTATCAACGTGTAATAGCGACATGTCAGGTCACCTAAAGCAATACACGATGATAAAGATAAACCAGATAGCATACTATCATCTCGAGTAAGACTGTCCTACCGGGATAGGTCCTCCCTCAATCATTGCAATCACGTGCCTGTGATCCAATAATTGACTCTGAGGGCACTATCTCCAACAAAAATAAACACGCAAAAACAAAAATTGTCTATTCATACTTCAGGAAATTCTTACAATGATGAAAACGGTAAACAAAAACATCATTAAAATGTTTACAATAGCAAGACATCAAATCCAAGACATGGATTGAGAAATACAAAAGTTAGGCCATCTAAAATGTTTCGGGCCTCTCGGACCATTCTCGTATGCTTCCTCTCACGATCATAAGCGTCAGGGTCCTCACTGATGTCCTCCGCCCTTCGATAGGCAGCGATTATCGTCGCCTGTTGAAAAGTTTGATGCAGAATATCAACAAGATTGTCTCGCCTTTTCTTTGAGATTAGGCCCATCAGATACACTGAGTGTACCTTATCTTCGGCATCATCCAATGCTTTAAGCGGCATGCCGTCATAGAATAAAGGAAGTGCTTCCCAGATCGCTCTCACAATGAGCTTCAAAAGAGCGGAACGACGAGGAAGCAGTGACCATTGTATTCTTCAAAGCGACGCATGATTTCGGCGCACTGAGCGTTTGTAAATTCCTGGTTCTGGCAGCGGCCTAGTGCGCGAATGTCTCCATAAGAAATAATCTCGTCGAGATCGTACAGATGAGCGTCCATAACGTCGGAAAAGGAAAATCAGTAAGAGTTTAGTGGGCAGACTGATTACGAAAAAGATTGTTGAAACAGACACGGGGATTTAAACAACTTTTAATATTCTCACGGAGAAAATAAGTTCTAATTAAGAGACACAACAAATTCAAATTTGTGCAAATAAAGGAGAAATCATAAAAAAGATTCTCATTTAATGAGAGACTCCTCGGGTTAAGAAGTTAAACTCCTCGAGAGCAACGCTCAGCAGACAGGAGTGACACCTGTTAAAATCAATTATGAGGGGAATAAAAAAAATTCCCCAAGAATTCTAAGAGCCATGCTCTGCGAGGAAGATGGAATAACCCATCAGAAACCCTAAAAGCAAAGCTTTTAATGAATTGAAAATTCCATGATCTTCAGGATTCATGAACAAACTTTAAGAGTTCTTTGAGAAAGATTAACAAATCTATATGTTTTGAAAAGAGCAAATCTCTTTTAGGAAACCCTAAAAATCTATATGATTTAAAAGAGCAAGGCTCTGTTAATGGGTGAAACCCTAGATTACAAAGTAATCCCGTCAAAGATTTAATCTTTACCTGAAATTTTCGACAGGGTTCTGTCTCTAAGAGAAGTTCTTAAAATAAAGATTTGTGCTCTAAAGAAGAATTAATTCTCAGAAAAACAAACAAGAAGATTAATAGAGGTCATCTCAAGGGCCAAAGGCCCTATTTATAGGCACTGAGAACCGTTTCAACTTCTGAGTTGAACCGATGGCGGAGATGCTACCACCGCTGCACTCACGTGTAGGCCACGTGAGCATAACGGTGGGGGGGCATTTGTTTCCTCCAATCAGAGCACAGCTCTGTTCAAATTTTGAAATTTGAAATGAAGCAGCGCTTCATAAAAGCGCCAGCGCTAAGAGTCAAAGACTCTGCTGCAGCGCTCACGTGCAAAGCACGAGAGCGCTGGCGCTAACAGCGCCAGCGCTAAGAGTCAAAGACTCTGTTGCAGCGCTCACGTGCAAAGCATGAGAGCGCTAGCGCTAGCGCTGGGACTAAATGTTCCCTGTCGTTGGATCAAAGATCCAATGGTGATTAAAAATCACAAGGATACAGAATAAATTTTGTATGGGGAAAGGTTTTCTCAACCTTGTTAAAAACAAGATGATTGCCTTCTGTAAAACAGAAGCTCTAGGATCAAAGATCCAACGGTGGGAAATATCCCCAAATCAATTAGAGAAAAGATCTCTTCAACTGATTCAACAAATCAGCTTGCCCTATATAAAGGCCCCAAGACTTCAAGTCTGATACAGAGGAGACCCCCCATAAGCTTTGAGAAATTTAAAAAGAGAAGAGTAAGCTCTCAGAAAAAGAAGAATTTCTTCAAGGTAAATAAAACAGAGAGATGAAATCATCTCATAAGAGAAGAAGAACCTATTTCTTTTTCTAAGATTATAGATCTACAAGACTGAGGTCTTTCTCAATGGAGATCATAGCATCTCATCATAAAAAGTGAGGGGAAAAAACTTAATTTTCTTCAGATCATAGATCTATAAAATAAAGATGAAGTCTTTCAAAAGAACAAAAGAGATTGTAAAATCTTTTAATAAGAACCGAGTTCTTAGATCTATGAGACAAAGTATCCAATGAACGAGAATTTAATTCTCAGAGAGCATAACTGATAAAAGTTGCATAAAAAGAAATCTGGCGCTCCAAATATAAGAAAGCGCCTAGGTGCTCCAAGACTGGCGCACAGCGCTGCGGCGCTCCTAGCGGTCCAAATTAAAGAGGCGCCTCAACGATCCAAATCTGGCTATCAGAGCGCAGCGCTCTACGCTCATTGGTTGGCACTCAGCGCCAAGCGCACCATGTGCTCCTCACGTGGGCGCTATTTTATAAAGAGCGCTCGGTACTCATTGACTGGCGCTCAGCGCCAAGCGCGCTACATACTCCTCACGTGTGCACTATCTCACATGAAGCGCCTTAGCGCTTTAAGTCTGGCGCTTAGCGCTAAGCGCGCCACGTGTGCGCTCTAATAAAAGTTGCATAAAAAGAAATCTGGCTCTCCAAATATAAAGAAGCGCCTAAGCGCTCCAAGACTGACGCACAGCGCCGCAGCGCTCCTAGCCCTCCAATTTAAAGAGACGCCTCAGCGCTCCAAATATGGCTATCAGAGCGCAGCGCTCTACGCTCATTGGTTGGCGCTCAGCGCCAAGCGCACCACGTGCTCCTCACGTAGGCGCTATTTTATAAAGAGCGCTCTGTACTCATTGACTGGTGCTCAACGCCAAGCGCGCCACGTGCTCCTCACGTGTGCGCTATCTCACAGGAAGCGCCTTAGCGCTTTAAGTCTAGCGGTTAGTGCCAAGTGCGGCACGTACTCCTCACGTGTGCGCTGAGAGAACATAAATTGTTCTTTAAATGATAAAGCCCAGAACTATAATGAGTGCTCAGCATTCAATAAAAGACAAAAACTGTTGTCAGAATCCAAACCAATGCTCAGCATTGTTAAATGAAAAAAAGGACTGAACCTAATTAAATGCCCAACATTTTAACTGAATGGGCCGAGCCCAAGTTGGCCACAGATCTCTAATTCAGATTAATTGAGCCCATATGCTCATAAATCTTTGATCTTAGTCCCAAATTGGACTACAGATTTCCCAACCAATATTGGTTCAAGGGTACATCTCTTCACTCCTCTGATATTTGTCGTTGTAATCCTTCAACGTCTTCAGAGAGGTGACGGGTCCCGACAACCAGGCATTCCACGGATTGTGGGGTCCTTAAACTCATGGACTATGATGTCCGTAAACTTTACAGACTATGATGTCTCTAAACTACCATGGACTATGAGGTCCTTAAACCCCATGGACTATGATGTCCTTAAACTTATGGACCGCAAAGTCCCTAAACTAAAACAATAGAGCCCAAATGCTTTTTTGTTGGATCTAAATGATCCTGTTGAGTAGATCTTAGTCCAAAGCTAAATTAACGTATCCTCAACAAACGTTTAAGGTGATCTTAGTCTCAAATGAGATTAACGATCCTTAAACCCAACCCAAACCCAAATCTAAGAAGATATGGATTCGGACTAATCCATGCCCTATGGGCGACAACACAAATTAGTCTTCGTATACAATCCACGGGCAACAAAAAATAAAACAAACATACACGACACGAAGTGACCATCTGGAAAAGGAGAAAGTGGTTACCGCGATGTGGTAGCGTAATTAACTGCAGGGGCTTGCGCCTGCAGGGAAGAGCATCCCCACAATCAAAAACCCCTCACAATGAGGGGGAATCTGACGAAATCTGCTATATCGGCCACATCCGTCTAAACCTTCGATACATGGTGCCATAAATCAACATGGCATCTTCGGAGAGGTGGACAGATAAAACCTAATAGCATCTGCCCCCAAATTCAGGCAAGACGAACCTACGCGGTCCCGTCTCCCGTATTGGGCGAAGAACAGTAGAAAATTGTGTTTTTGTTAAAAATCGTATTAAAAAACCTTTCGAGATCGAATGCTCCGTGAGGAGGTCTGTTAGTGTATATGCCCTAGAGGCCATTACTGTATCATACTAGTATGTATATTACTTGATGGAAGCTTAGGAATTCACAGTTGTATAAACAATCTTGCTCAATATAGTAGTATGCTACTTGGTTTGTCTCTGCTTAAATGTGTACATGTGTATTTCTTTATTATATCACCTATACGCATTAGTAGAGCCCTTAGGATCTTTACTTGATTACCGGCGTTGTGATGGCGATCACACTCGTGGGGGCTGGGTAATCCACAAGCACATCCTTATACACATCCCTAGTCGTGGGATTATCGAGACAGGACATCGATACTCCGGAGTAGACTAGCGTATGCGCTTCTCATCCCAGCACGGGAGACGGTCTGTCCCACAGCCGTCAGTACGTCGTACTTGAGATAGTATGCGGGTGCTCGTTAGGTTACAAGTATACTGGACAGGACTCGTCGGGAACTGATGGTTGGTATTATACCTATCGTCAGTTATCAGTTCCCAGGTGACATGAGTACAGCTTAGTCCGCTGACTTGACACTGTCACTTCGCCTCGAGTGTATTCCCACTGTTCTTTGATTACTACCCTACCACAGCTCTACTGGGTCGTGCAAACAGGTAGTAGTTGGGTGCAGTCCCGAAGCACTTGGAGGCAGTGACGGTTAGACAGGATTCGTCTCTCCCGGTATTGGGGGTTGACATCGCGCTGTGTCTAGGAGAGCCATTACACGAGTAGTCCCTGGCCAGGGAAAGCGAGATATACTGGTAGGTTTCCAGTGTTATCTCAGGGTGTAATGGGCTTCACTCCGACACGACTTGTACCGCTATTAGGGGACTGACGCTTGCCACCCCCCTAGGCCCGCCATGCGATGTATCAGACGAACAGACCGGACTGTACGGAGATTGTCATATACAGGCTCAGTAGGAGTTCGGATGGGTTTACCTCATCGGCCTTCTTATCGACATCTACCTGGGGACCGTTACGTACAGCTAGTGCCGCTTGCGGTCTGTAGTTAAACCCACTACCAGCGTAGTGTCGAGTCTTTAGAGTCCCACACAGAGAGTTTCCCTGCACTGAGCGAAACGTGTAGAGGCCGTATGGTTTTACGGCAGGGCTGCGATCACTTACGTACACTTGTATGCGTATGGTGTTCGGGCAGGCAGTACTAGTGGGCTTTAGTTTAAGCCGGATCCTAGTATTGCACGGATGGATTTGTTTTGTCTTCTGCGCATCCGCATTCTATGGAATGCGGATGCAGGTGTGTATGCACAGTTTTCCGGAGCGATGAAGGAGGAGATGCCTCATCAGGGTTTTGGCAGTTGGTTCGGCCAAAACCGTTATGTGGCAGGCTCATTAGGGTTTTGACACTTGATTCGGTCAAAACCATTTTGAGGCGGACTCATTAGGGTTTTGACAGTTCGTTTTGGTCAAAACCATTATGAGCCGTGGACATCATTTACTAATCCTTTTAGTGATAATTTTATGATGGCTAATTGCATTGACCATTTGACCCAGTTGACCTCTCTTGACTTTGTTGACCGGTTGACCGTGTTGACCATTGACTTTCAAGAGGGATCTACACTCTTCTTTTCTTTTTCTTTTTCTATTTTGATTATGATAATGGTCATTTCAATGTAGCCATCAAACTTTATCTTGATGGGATTAGCAATGATGCTGTTTTTGCATTATTGCAACCATGGTTACTTTTCTTTAGTTCATAATTTCTTTCTCATTCTCTCTCTTGCCTTTTCAAGTGAGAAGAAAAAGATATAAACCATGGTTGCTAGATCCTCCTTCTTCTTCCTCCTCTTGATTCATCTTTTGATCTCATGTGTTGAGAGATAAAGATCCCACAAAGACAAAACCATCCCTTTATCACTTCTACACAACCTAGGGCTTCTAGATTAGCAATCTCTTTGCCCTAGTTACCTCGGCTCGAGGTGGCTCGAGGTGGACATCTCTCGGGTGGATCGTCTTCGACTCAAGGAGGCCGTGGAGGTGACCAAAGTCCGGATCAACCATCGGAGCAAGCAAAGAGAAGAACAACAAGAAGAGAAGGAGTTCAAGTTGAGGTATAACCCCTAACCGAGTAGATAAATCTCTAGTTAGGATGCTAGTGTGTTGTTTAGTAAAGATCCGGCTTTTACGGTCCATGTTACCAAGTCCAGAAAAAATTTTGTTTTACCGTTTCCGCAACCGTGAAAGTACCGGGAGAGTTAACGTGGACCTAACAAGGTCTGCATCTCGCTCTACTAGTCCAAAGATGCGCGATAATCCGCACCATCAATAGCGGGTTCCCTAAATGGGTTGTAAAGGTATAATCGCAAAGAGTTTTGAAATACAATTCCAAAAGAAAACCAGGTTTTTATACTAAATGGTATTTTCTTGTAATGTTCTATTTGTAACAACAAAATACGTTCACAGAGTATTGTGCTATGGAAACCATGTGTGTTTGTTAGGGGTGGGTCATTACCCCGTGAATTTTTCCTAAAGGTATAATTAGCAAAAATACTTAAAGATGAATATATGAAGTTCATGGTATTTTAGCGTAAAAGTTAATTTAAAGTGATTTTCATGGAATTCTAGGTTACAAATCATTCTAAACTTTTATAATAGTGTTGCAAATATTGTGTAAAACTTGGATGAACAATATATAAGTAAAAAAGGTGAGTTTTTAAGGTTTAGAAGATTGACATCGGTATTAACTCCACTTACCGATATTCGTTTTAAAAAAAAGATTTTCAAAGAGGAAGAAGAGAGATTGGGAGGGACTTACCATTTGATTATACTAAGAAGAGGTAGGAGAAGGGATTGTTGTCATCGTGGCATCGCGGGATCGCCGGAATTAGCTTCGATCCTTGCCGGAACTTGATCGCTTGCTAACTCCACTTACACATAGGAACTTTTGAGAGAATTTTGGCTAGAATTTTCAGAATGGTGAAGGGCTAGGGCATGGGGTAGTATTTATAGTGTGGAATTAGGATTTTGGGATTAAAAGAGTGAATTAAAATGCATTAAAATGTGATAAATTGGGGAAATGAGGGGTCTCTATTTGATTGCAGAGTAATCAAACGGTGAAGGAGAGTTAGGGGTAGGCCAAGAGTTGTGTGTGCAAAGCACGGAGGAGCTTGGACCAAGATCGATCGTCCCCGCCAGTTTTTGATGAAGTTTGGCCAGTCGGATTGGGGCTATGGGGCTCTGGATTCTTGCCATGTGTTCACGCCAGTGTTAACATCCTTTTGCACATGTTTAATTTTTCTGACTTTTCATTTTTATGTGCATTGCACGTGTAAACTTTTGAGCTTCCAAAATGTTTAAAATATAAAATTAGAAAAATAATGTGTCTGATAGGATTCGAACACAAAGGCTACGTCATAGCAGTGCAAAGGCTTTACCGTTTCTTGCTGTTCTTTAGCAAAATTTATTTATAACTTGTACCCAGGCTGTTATACTCTCTTCTGTATATTAAACTGAAAAATTTGGTATAGAAAATTCAAAATCGTTACATCGCCAAAGCCCACCCGATTCCCAAAGGGCTCGGGGACGAATTGAGCCTTTTATGGGCTCAATTCTTCGCTAAACAAGAGCCAAAATCGGCTCTGTTTTGGGGTTGATTCCCGAGCCCAAGTTAGGCTCAGGGAGGATTCCGGGTCACCTTCGGCTCGGGGTTTTTGGAGGTAGGATTCATCGGTGAGTTTTTGGATCATTCTCGATTCATTTTGAGCAAGATTTGAGAATGTTTTTTGTGCCGGAGTAAAATAGAATTTCAGTTTTTTGGAAATTCAATTTTACGAGTCCGTCGGTTTTGGAATTGGTTGGCCATGGGTTCCGTATTGACGCGGTTAAAGTGTTTAACCCGTTTAATGCGATGATGATGATACATACTTGTTGATATGTATATGTGAGTTTGAGATTCTATGTTTATGTTTGCGTGGTTTGGTTTCGAATTGTCGCAAAGAGTGGCCTCTCGTGTGTTTGCCTGTACAAGTTATTGTATGTTATTCATTCTTGCTAAATAGCCAATTTGTATATTCTTTTATTCAGTGCGATCTTTCGACTTGTGGTCGTCGTTTCCGCGATGTATTATTTATTTTTCGGGACTCGATCTGGTTGCGATCGATATTGTCATTGTAATAATACAAATTTAGGGATACCACGCGGTGAAGCGCTCGGACGACCAGGTTCTAGAATGCAGTGGGTAGCTATCTCAAGGCGTTGAGACCGGGCTACCCCATTCTAGAATTAGCGAGTCGTTCACCGTGCTTGTAAGGGTTAGGATAGACCCGCCGAGGAGTCCTCAAGTCATCAAATTCTATAAAGTGCTAGGTGGCCCCCTCATGGTGATGATGCTGGGTTGCCTTATTTCTGGGATTGGAGGATGACTTGCCACACTTGTAGGGGTCTTGGCTGGCTATTGTACGAGCTATTCTTATGACCGAGGAATCCCGAGTTTCGTTTGTGGCTCAAACAAAATGCAGGATTCCTATGAAATCCGGCCATTCCACTTCTGAATTGTTTATTACTTGCTTGTGATGTTTTTTTCCCGCATGTTCTAATGTGATTATTTGAGTGTGATGATATATTGGTATATATGATATATATAAATAAATCTATATACGTTTTGCACCCGCACTAGCTCTGCCCCTGCCCTTTCGTAAGTTAAGTAACCTTACAGTGAAGACCCGAAACCCCATGGCGAATGAGGATGGCGTATATATGCATTCTATTTTCTTTTCATACTTTTCTGTGATTGTGTGAAAAAATGCTAGACAATATAAATATAATCTAAACGATGGGATTGCGTTAATAAGATTAATGCAAAGTAAAACAAACCTAATACGTTTTAGGAACTTATAGTCGTGTTCTTTTGCTTTGCATAGAGGTATTCAGTTAGGAATATCATACATCTCATTCGACAAGGTAAGAGCCCTGACCCCTTCACGGGGAATCCGCACTTAAGCAAAAGTTTACGTAACTATAAATTTTCAAAACCACTCAGATCCTACAATATCAAGTTCATCACGTTATTGGTTTTCTTCAAAACCAGCCGCAGCCCTCTGTCATCTCAGAATATAGAGTACTTAGTATTAGTGTTGAATTTGTTGGCATCCGTCAAGGCGTAGTAAATGGTAGTTAAGTGATGCTTTCTACTTGCATGTGTTGCGATTAGTCGGGACAGTCACACGGATTTGTTGGTGTAACAACTCCAATTTTAGTGTACAAAAATTTGTTTAAATGTTAATATATACTTGGGGTATTTGCATTTCATGTGAGTACTATAAGTAATTGTTTTGCTTTTTAATAGCAAGAAGGTGTTTGTAGCTAGTAAGACCTTGCACTACTGAACCAAAGCACCAGAGTTCAAATCCCATCAGCCACATTATTTTTATATTGTTTTTTTTTTAATTTTTAGAAGACCAAGAGCCTACACGTGCATAACTCGTAAAAACCAAAAGTCACATATAAAACAAACTGGACTAGGAGATACACCAAACGTCGATGGACACGTGGCGGCGGAGAACCGGCCCGACTCGGCCGACTCGGGCCGGCGGCGCAGCCGACTCGGTCGGCGGCGCCGGTCCGACCGAGTCGGATCGCCGAGTTCTCTTCTGAACTCCTGTGCCTCTTTGCCTTCTTGAATCTCCTGTACACCTGCATTATTACAGAGGATTAAAAATCAAATTAAGTCTTTTAATACAAAAATTAAATACATTTTTCTTTCACGCCCTTTCATCTAACCCTGACCCTAATCTTTTCCTATAAATACCACTCCATTCCACAACCTCCTCACTTCCAAAACTCTGTCCAAACTCTCAAGAAAAATCTCTAGACCTTTGTGTGCAAGTGGAGTTAGCGAAGGGCGAAACTCCGACGATTTTCCGACGACGACCCTAGGAGCTCCCGGCGACAAAATGATGAACCGGCACCTCCTACCACTCCCTCTTCCTCTTCTATTAGCTCCAATCCAATAAGTCCCATTCATACTTTCCATCTTGATCTCTAAAAAGTTCACTTTCTAAAACCCGACGGAAGCGAAGTTAATCCGACTTCCGATTCGGTTCTTCTTAAAAATTCCATCTTTTTCTTAAATAAAAACATACCAAACCCTTACATCTTGACTATTAAACATTAACAAAACATTATGAACAAGTTTCATAGAAAAATATTTCATATTGTAATTTTTATCGTACTTTTTCAGTAAAATACCATATAGTTTAGTTGCGACATTAAAACATCATATTTCCTTGCTATACCTTTGGATAGATCACGAGGTAATAACCTACCTCTTCACAACACTCATATGCAATATAGCACGATGCCTTTCGGGAACATAGAATACGGGAATACAAATTTACAGTTAAATACCTTTAACTTATAAAAACCATTTTCTACAAGATTACGTATTTTTAAACAGATCTTTGCAAAACGCCGCTACAACCCATTTGGGAAACCCGTTTGGGATGGTGCAGATTATCGCACATCCTGGGGCTTAATAGTACGAGATGCAGACCTCCGCAAGGAGCATTCGATCTCGAAAGATTTAAAATACAAATATCTTAAGAAAATGAGATTTCTAAAAAATAATAAATAAAAATTATCTTATATGTGTGTGTGTGTGTCATCAAAATATCTAATTTTTGATATAATATAAATATTCCAACTTTTCTAAATCAAAAGAATCACATTACATGAAAATACCATGCAATTCCATACAAGTTCAATACTTTACAATTAAATACCATATATTATGAAATTAGGTTTTATTCACTAGAAATGTCCGATATATAAAATCTACATCTATGAAAACTCTAAAGATGATAATTAAATACTTGAGGTGTATTTTGAAAATTATACAAAATTATTTTTACATAAAACCCCCTCAAGTTCTATAAATTACAATAAAGACCCTAGTAAATATAGGTTTAAGAGGGACCAGTCTCTTGAGCCTCATGGAGCCGGAGATATGGGTGCTTGCCTATTTAAGGTAGACAACTTAACAAACAGTGTTATCAACACGGTAATCGTTTTTGAAAAAGACACAAATCCTGCCGCCCATGTGCAGCGGTTACCGATAACACCAAAACCTAATTCAGGACTTCAATTTCTTTTCTAATTTGTTTGACTCAGACTGAGTCTCATTATAATAATCTGACTTGAATATGATTCAAGTACAAACTATAATTCAATATGAATCCATGAATCTATATATTCAATCTATTCAATCTGTATTGACTGAACCGAACCATGGATATACTTCCATTTACATGATTCTCCAGTTATATCCATTTACTGATATCATGGTTTCGGTAAGTCATCCATCTATACAAGATAATACAATTTATAATATAATACAACAATACAATCAAGACATCGCGGGGTTTAAGGGGTAGATTGGTACGGAAGGTGTTAAAAGTGGCACGAGACTGTAAGATTTAAGTTACCTAACCTGAATTCATTTGTTGTTATACCGTGGCATAAACGTTTCCTTGTGCATTTCGTTCACCTTAGTCTCTGGTCTACTGAGACTCCTCTCGTATACACCGGCATCCTTCTGTACCAAACTACAAACAACAGCGTTAACACTAAGTACAACATTATAAAAATATACACTCTCTGTCTATTCTATTTCTCCTTCATCTTTGGGACTTACTGAGTGATTGTTCGCTGACAACATTCCTTCTCTTTCTTCTTTGGAATGCTTTCAGGTGATTCGGATCTTCAGGAGATCGAGCCTACCAGCGAGAACTTGGATCAGCTAGCCTACGACCCAGAGCTTTAGATTCATTGTACACATTTCATTTCAGTACGTTGCATTTCTGTTAAGCCACTGTTTAGGCATTGCTTTCATTCAGATGTATTTACTTTTCCATGTACTGTAAAAGAATGTTAATAAATAAAGTTGCTGTTCAATTATACCTATTGTCTTTGTCTCTTATGCATTTTTTTTTATATTGCTTAAATACGCTTAGCGTATTTACTTCAGAGTAAATACGTAGCGGCCAGTCGCGTCCTCTGCCCTTATACTGGGAAGCGGGGCATGACAGGTTTTGTTGGTAGCCCATGCAGATCAGAGCTGTATGGAACCCTACCTTGCAGTTCAGTTCTGCGTGGACAACCTAAGCAATATAACATAAGAACCAGCAACTAAAAACATTCTTTACAATTCATGTTCCTTGAATCTTATCATTTCATATACTTTGAATCTGTCCTAACCCAAAAATTTTCATTCAAGGTTATGGATTCCCCGAACAACACCAGCACCAATGTCAACAACACACCTCCACCACTATCGCTCACACCTGCCATTCCTGCTCCGATCAACGAGCAGACGGTTCTGCTTGAGGCGATCTGCAGCCTCCTAGAAGGACAGCAGCAGCAGACTGCTCTTTTAATGAACCGTCCCGAGACAGAAGCACCTGGGGTGAAGCAATTCATGGCTTTTCACCCCAAACAATTCTCAGGAAAAGAGAGCCATCTAGAAGCTGAGGAATAGGCTCGGAGTATCGAAGATGATCTGGCAGCGGCACAAGTGCCAGAGATATCCTGGGTTTGTGTTGCGAAACTGCAGCTCACGGATAATGCACGGGTTTGGTGGAAGGCGGAAGAAAGCCATCTTGATCAACCCATCGAATGGAAAACTTTCCACGACATGTTCAACGCAAAGTACTTCCCTGAGACTGCCAGGTTCGACATGGAACAGCAGTTCATCCATCTGCAACAAGGTTCAATGTGGACCAAGTCAGTAGATGAATATAACACTGAGTTCACCATGCTCAGTCTGTAAGCTATGTCTCAATAATTCGAATTTTTCAATATATCGCATACTACACAGCTAACACAATACTTTAACAGATTTGCGGCACACCTGATACCGACGGATGAGATCAGAGCCCGTCGATTTCAATAAGGTTTGGATTCGGAAATCCAGCCTGCACTGGCCACAAGAGATTTTCCGACTCATGAATCGGCTCTAAAAGCTGCCATCCGTTATGAGGCAGTGGTAAAGACGAGGGGCGGATCTCAATCTGCTGGAGTTAAGCGCTCTGCCAACCAGATGGCAGGAGGAACCTCGTCAAGGACACCATTTGTGCCAAGGAGACCGGGAGTACTGAACAACCGTCCCAGCCCAGCCTTTTGTAACTACTGCAAGAGAGATAGGCATTTGATGAAACACTGCCGGCGTGAAAACCGCCTTTGCTTAGTCTGCGGCTCAACTACTCACGATATTGTATCTTGTTCTCGTAGACAAAACCCGTATGCTGCACCCAGGCCAGCAATCACTTACCCACAGCGCCCAGCCATCCAGGCACCTGCCCCAAGACTTGCACTGCCTGCCCCACCACCTAGAGGACCACCGACTGCACCTTCTCCTCGCCAGTTCCATCAAGCTCAACGGAACGTTCCGAGGAATTCTCCTCCGGCCAGGAGGAATATATCACGGCGACAGGCTTTCATGATGACCATGGAAGAAGCTGAGTGTAACAACCCTAATTTTCCTGTACACTTTTCTATACAAATTTTTTAAATTTTTAAAAAAAAATCCATAAAGGAGTATTTCAACCTGAGCACAATATATATATATATATAAGTAATTATTTTGTTTTTAACTAACTCCATTTTTAGTGTACATAAAATTGTTTTAAAATTAAAGTAATACTTGGGGTATTTAATGTTGCTGTTACCACTTTAAGTAGTTATTTTCCCACAATAATTACAAGAAGGAGCTTGTAGCTCATTGGTAATACCTTGCACTGCTGAACCAAGCCACCAGAGTTCAAATCCCATGCCCCACATTATTTTTATATTTATTTTGTTTTAAATTCTTTGGAATGTCAACAGTCAAAACGCCATAACTCACAAAATTTGAACTAAAGACAAAAAACTAAATATACCATAAATCCCCCCAGGAGACCCCCTACCCAACGACACCTCGACTCGGCACGACTCGGGCCGGCACCGCCGGACGGCCGAGTCGTCAACACGGAAAAATTCCGTGTTGACCTGGTCTTCTCACCTGCATACACTAAATTCCTAGATCGGTTATCAAATGCCCATTAAACCTCTTTTACTCCCAATTTTTAATGAATTTAATGATTTTATATAATTTATATATATTTTTTATTTAAAACCCTAACCCTAGCCTAACCCTATATAAACCCCTCATACCCTCTACCCTCTCATCGCTTTTTCTAAGTCCACTCTCCTAAAATTCCAAGAGAACTTGGTACGTTAGAAAACGAGCGAAAGGCGAAGCGCTGACGAAATCGACGGCGAAATCCCGGTGATCGTGCTAGGACCTCTCAATGACGTTTCGACGCACCGGCAAACCCTCCACCTTCATCTCACTCTCTAGCGTTGTCCAAACCCGTAAGTCCCTATTTTCTACCTTTCTTTTCTTTCATAAAAATACGACTTTACAAACCCGGCGGAAATTGGAACAACCCGATTTCCGATTCGGTTTTCTATCAAATCTCACTTATCACTAATTCCATAATGCTTAAACATCTTCATGTTGACTACTAATCACTTAAAAATTAATTTGAACAAGTTTTCACACATGAAATGATAGCTTTTGCAATATACCGTATTTTTGTACTTAAATACCACCATGTTTAGTTTATCACATTTAACCCTTTAACATTGCTATACTTTAAAGTAGATCACAAGGTAATGACCTACCTCCACACACACCCATATGTAATCATAACACGCTACCTTGAAAACTTAGAATACGATAAAACAAGATTTTACATTAAAATACCATTTTCTTAATAAAACCTTTTCTAAAAGTTCTAAGTTATATACAATTTTAAAACAATATCTTTTAAAAGGAAAATACGATATGTCGTGGACATCGATCGTTTATCTAAACCTGACTTTGTGGTGTCTAGGCTAGGCAAGTGAGAAAAGGTAACTTTAAAAGGCCCATCTCATAATTCGTGAACGGATCCCTCCTTTTCTCATTTGTACTTACCTGGCCACAATTGGCGGTGAAGAGGCGATTTGAGACTTCTAGTGACTTATCGTTTAGACCATTTAGAAATAGGTTAGTTGGCTTAGGAAACCCTAGAATCTAAAATACGGAAATTTACACCCTTTTTCAAATAAATACCTTATCTTTATAACACCGTTTTCTAAATGACTAGTATTTATTAAATCTTTGCAAAGCACCACTACAACCCACCTTTGGAGAACTCGTTAGGGATAGTACGGTTTATCGTGCACCCCCGGGCTTAGTAGTGCGAGATTCAGACCTCCGCAAGGAGCATTCGGTCTCGAAAGGTTTAAAATACGACATTTAAGAAAAATGAGATTTTTGGAAAATAAAATATTTATTAAAAATTATTCTTGTATAAACATATGTATATTTATCATTAAACATCTATTTTATTATAAGATAAAGTTTCCACCTTTTCTAAAAATTACAAGATTAAAAGTTACATTAAAATACCATGAATTTCAAATAAATCAATATTACAAATTAATACCTTTATTTATGTAATTAGGATATTTTCACTAGAAATAAGACAAAATAAAATCACACTCACTATAACTATAAAGACGAATAACAAATACTTGAGGTGTATCTTGAAAACTATACAAATGTATTTTTACATAAAACCCCCTCAAGTTTTATAAATTACAATAAGGACCATAACAAATATAGAACTTCGATTTACATTTCTTTTAGTCTGACTCCGGTTTGAGTCTGATTATTCCTGACTTGAATATGATTCAAGTCAATCTATATTCTTTAATATTCCAACTCAATATGAACACATGAATCCCAGAATCCAGTTAACAATCTATACAACTTGACTGAATCAAACCATGGATATACCTCCATTATTCCGTTATTCCATTTACCTGATTATGCAGTTACAATCTGTTTACTGATATCATGGTTTTGGTCAGTCATCCAACTTACACAATACAATACAACAATACAATCAAAACACTACGGGGTTTAAGGGGTAGATTGGTACGGACGATATTAAAAGTGGCACGAGACGGTCAGATTTAAGACACCTAACATGAATCCAATTGCCGTTGTTCCGGGCCTTCTAACGGAGCCTTGTACTCTATATTCCGTTTGCCATAGTCTCTAGCATATAGAGACCCCTTTCGTATACACCGGCATTCTTCTGTACTAAGCTACAACATCAGCGTTAATACAACATTACTACAATACAATACAATATTAAAAGCTACTCTCTCTCTCTCCTATTCTTTGCCTATTTATCCCCTAACTTTGGGACTTACCGAGCGACATGTTCACTGACGACATTCTATTTCTTTCTTCTTTGAATGTCGTCAGGTGTTTTGGACCCAGCAGAGATCGAGCCCACCGGTGAAGACTTAGATCAGTTTCACGAAGACCCCGAGCTCTAGACTTTGTACCTTGTTCTATTCAGTATTTTCATTTCCTGTTATGCCATTGTTTAGGCATCGCTTTTCATTGCAGTTGTATTTACTTTTCATGCATTGTACAAAAGAATGTTATTAATAAAGTTGTTGTTATTTCTATGTCTCTTGTCTCTTGTGATTTACTTTTATATTGCTTAGATACGCTTAGCGTATGTACTTCTGAGTATATACATAGCGGACCTCGTCGCGTCCCCTTCGCCGTATACCGGGAAACGGGGCGTGACACTGAGGCCACTGGCCAAGTTATCACTGGTAACTGTTGGGTCCCGGCAGTGCCCCGGCCGTCAAAACGCGGCCAAAATGCGGAACAAAAATTTCTGAAACCGGCGCTACCGCTACCCGAATCCCGGATTGACCTTAAACCCTAAGCTAACAAGCTAACTAAGAGTTAGAATCATTATACCGAGTTGATCCGAGTCCTTCGGTCTTCATTCCAAGCTCTTAGCGGTTCTTTGACGATGTTTGGTTGCCGGTCTTCCTTCGTCTCCGATGATCCACCCGAGGGAAACGGCGCAACCTCCAACATCGTCGAACGAGGTAACCGACGGTCCAAAGTTGCTAGTGATGGAGAGTCGAGATGTATGGAAGTGTCACTACATTTTCTCTCTTTTCTTTTTGCTTAATAAGCAAGCAAAGAAGATAAATGAGGAGGTGAGGAAATCTTAGCATGAACAACAATGAAAATGGCTTTGTGAACTTGAGAGAGTGAGAGAGTGGGCTAGCCTAATGTATAATGTAATGAACCAAAAGAAATTAACCCCACTCCCAAGTCTTGGCTGGCCCCTTCTCTCTCTCCCATCAAAAACTTTCAATTTTCCTTTTACAATAAATTAATAGCAACCATACTTTGCTACATGCCCAAAACCATGCTTAACACTATGCACTTTCCACCTCACACTTCCACCTCATTTGTGAGTCAAACGAATTTTCAAAAAATGGAAATTCATACAAATGATGTGGCAAGCTATTCCGTAGAAAATACGGAATACTTCCCGGTACATGTACCAAAATATATATACGCGTATTCGTACAAAAATACGAATAACCAAGAGAGAAAACGAATAGCGAACAATAATACTAGAATACATATATACAAATACAGATATAAATTATTAAATCAAAATCCGATTTAATAATCCGGCTTAATCCTAAACCGCTAGTATTATCAACCGTCCGATCAAAGTCTGCGCAGCAAGTGCGCATATTTAATCGGACACCTGTATGTATCAACATACGCCATGTACACCATATCGCTTGAACCGTGAAAACCATCTGTGTGGGACTCCAAAGACTCGTCAATACGCTAGCAGTGGGTTTAACCACAAGCACGTCAGCGGCACTAGCTGTACGTAACGGCTACCTAGGTATTGAGCGAAAGGGAGGCCGACGAGCAAACTCATCCTGAACCCCTACTAAGCCTGACAGTGACAATATCTGTACAGTCCGGTCTGTTCGTCTAAGAGTATCGCATATCGAGTCTAGGGGGGTGGATAAAGTCAGACCCCTAACAACGCGATATTTAGTGTCGGTATGTAACCCATCACCACCTGAGAAACTATCGATCCTGGATCGGTAATTCTCGTTCACCATGGCCATGGATTTCTGGTGATGGCCACCCGTACACAATGCGACATCAACCCCTAATACTGGGAGAGACGAATCCCCAACGATCCGATCACTGCCTCCATGTGGCTCGGGACTGTACCCAACTAAAACATGTTTGCACGACTCATTTGAGCCGTGGTAGGGTAGTAATCAAAGCGCAGTGGGAACTCACACGAGACAAATGACAATCTCAGGTCGACAGAATAACATGTACACATATCACCTGGGAACTGCTATCTGACAATAGGTATAATACCAACTAGCAGGTTCCCGGCAAGTCCGTCCAGTGTACTCATAACCCAATGAGCACCTGCATACTATCTTAGGTGAACAAACTAACACCAATGGCTTGTAAGACCTGGCCACCGCCCCTCGTCGGGGTCTCGATCAGTATACACTAGTCTACACTGGAGTATCGATGCCCGGTCTCGATACTCCTACGACTAGGGACATTTAAGGATGTGCTTATAGACCCCAGCTCCCACGTATGTGATCGCCATCACAATGCCGGTAGTCAAGCAAGAATCCTATGGGCTCTATCAACATGTATATGATGATAAAGACAAACCAGATAGCATACTATCATCTTGAGTAAGACTGTTTCATCGGTATAGGTCCTGCATCAATCATCATAATCACAAGTCTGTGACCATGATAATTGCCTTGAGGGCACTATAGCCAACAGTAACCCTTTCATCTCAATCTTTTCTTTCAGTCTTAATACCTATCCACATATTTTCCTATACCTAAAACATATCCCACATACCTTAGGTACAATCTTAGTAGCTTCACTTCCTGCACTAGCACTCTTCGATACTGGAGCATCTCACTGCTTTATATCGCAACGGTTCGTCCGAACTCATGCGATTCCAGTCACACCGCTTGTATCCAGTTGGAATGTCAGTTCAGGAAACGGTGTTCTAAAGGCAACAATGGGATACAGCTTGTGTCTAGTAGTCGTCTGCAGCAGAGAATTCTATGCTGACTTTAATGTGCTGGACATACCGAACTTCGATGTGGTTCTAGGTATGGATTGGCTCCGAACATTCTATACTACCATCGACTGTCGTCAAAGGAGGGTAGTAATCGAGATTCCAGACTATCCGGTCTTCTATTTCAAAAGTGGAGACCGTACCCTGGAGCCAAGTACTTACAAGGCGAAACCAAAGAAGGCAGTAATTGCAGCAACTCAAGCAGAGGAAGGATCAAAGCCAGAAGTGGTTCGAGAGTTCGATGATGTGTTTCCTGACGATATATCAGGTTTGCCTTCCGATCGAGCTCTTGAATTCAGCATTGATTTAGTACCAGGAGCACAACCAGTGATCAAAGCACCTTATCGATTAAGTCCGGAAGGTTTGAAGGAAGTCCGAACTCAGTTGGACGAATTATTGGCGAAAGGATAGATTCGTCCCAGCACTTCAAGTTGGGGATCACCTGTATTACTTGTGAAGAAGAAGGAAGGTTCATACAGAATGTGCATCGATTATAGAACCTTGAACGAAGTAATGATAAAGACAAGTATCCACTCCCACGCATCGACGATTTATTCAATCAGCTAAGTGGATCTTGTGTTTTCTCCAAGTTAGATCTTCGTTCAGGTTATCATCAAGTGAAGGTCAAGGAAGCTGATATTCACAAAACGGCTTTCAGAACTCGTTATGGACATTACGAATTTCTTGTGATGCCATTTGGAGTGACCAACGCACCAGCAATATTCATGAACCTGATGAATCAAGTTTTCCGGAAGTACTTAGACAGGTTTGTTGTCGTCTTCATCGACGACATCCTGGTGTATTCTAAGAGTCGGAAAGAACATGCCGAGCACCTACGAATTGTCCTGGAAACTCTACGACAACATCAACTCTACGCCAAGTACAGCAAATACGAATTTTGGCTAGATCAAGTTGGTTTTCTCGGACATATCGTATCAGGTGAAGGAATCTCTGTGGATCCAGCAAAAGTTTCAGCAGTAAGCGAATGGCCGACACCAAAGTCAGTGAAGGACATTCGGAGTTTCTTGGGTTTAGCTGGATATTACAGAAGGTTCATTGAAGGCTTTTCGAAGATAGCAACACCCCTGACCAAGCTCACACGTAAAGCTGAAGACTTTGTGTGGTCAGAAGCATGCGAGCAAGCTTTCATAGAACTCAAATCAAGGTTGACATCAGCGCCTATTCTCGTTATACCGGACCAATCTGGAGGTTTCGAAGTACATTGTGATGCATCCGGTAAGGGATTAGGATGTGTTCTACATCAGTACGGTAAGGTTTTGGCTTATGCTTCAAGACAGCTGAAGACACATGAGCGCAATTATCCAACGCATGATTTGGAATTAGCAGCCGTTATCATTGCTCTTAAAATTTGGCACCACTATCTTCTTGGTGAACGAGTGAACATATACATAGATCACAAGAGTCTGAAATATGTGTCTACTCAGAAAGAGCTTAACATGCGGCAGAGACGATGGTTAGAACTCATGGAGAACTTTGACATCAATCTGCAATATCACCCAGGGAAGGTGAATGTGGTACATTATGCCCTTAGTCGCCAACCATTATCGATGAATCTCACCGCCCAGTGGAAGCTTCAACAGGATTTGCATCAGATAGAGATTGAAGTAGTCATGCCAGGTAACGCTTCAAGTTTGATGAATTTACAAATTCAATCTACCATTGTCAATCAGATCAAAGCAGCTCAAGCAAGTGATGCTAAGTTACAAAAGATCAGAGAACAAATAGAAAATGGACTCAGAACAGACTTCATCATCCATGAAGACGAATCTTTGAGATACGGCAGCAGATTATGTGTACCAAAAGAGGAGCAAGACTTTTAGCTTTTACTTGTACTTACCTTTTCATTTTTATGCCACTGTTTAGGCATTTCTTTTATCATTGTACATTTCATTTTCAAATCAGTTGTAATGTAAAGAAAGAATGTTAATAAAAGTTGATGTTTAATTATTACATCCCTTTTTATTCTTGTGTATTCATTTATATTGCTTATTTATGCTTATCGTATTTATTTCTGAGTAAATACGTCGCGTGCCGGCCACGCCTTCTTCCCCATACATCGGGAAGCGGGGCGTGACATATTTTGTTGGCGGCCCATGCAGGTCAGTTCTGCATGGAATCTTAAGCGATATATATCACAAGAATTATAAGAATCGGCAACTATACATCCTTTACATTTTTAATCTCTTGAATCTATCCTAACCCTTCCTTTTCTTTCAAGGTTATGGATTCACCGAACAACACGAGTACCAATGTCAATGGCAACACCCCACCACCTCCTCTACCACCACCACCTACCGTTACAGTTCCTATCAACGAGCAGACGGTACTGCTTAAGGCGATAAAGAGGCTCTTAGAGGGTCAGCAGCAGCAGACTGCTATCCTCTTGGACCGCCCAGAGACCGAGGCACCCGGAGTCAAGCAATTTCGGGCATTGCACCCTAAGCACTTTTCTAGGAAAGAGAGCCCACTAGAGGCAGAAGAATGGGCTCAGTCCATTGAAGATAACCTGGCAGCAGCACAAGTGCCAGAGGTTGCTTGGGTGAGAGTTGCAAAGTTACAACTAGCTGACAACGCCAGAGTCTGGTGGAAAGCTGAAGAAAGCCGACTCGCCCAACCGATTGAATGGAAGATATTTCATGACATGTTCGACGCGAAATATTTCCCTGAGACTGCCCGTTTCGACATGGAACAGCAGTTCATTCACTTACAGCAAGGTTCAATGTGAAACAAATCCGTGGATGAATACGATACTGAGTTTACCATGCTTAGCAGGTTCGCGGCACACCTTATCCCGACTGCTGAGATCAGGGAATGAAGATTTCAGCAAGGGTTTGAACCGAAGATCCAAGTTGCACTAGCTACAGGGGATTTCCCAACCTATGATCTTATACTGAAGGCTGCCCGACGCTATGAAGCAGTGGTGAAGAAGAAGGGCATACCTCAGACTACCAGTGTGAAATGCTCGGCCACTCAGATGGCAGGAGGAGCCTCTTCCATGCCAACCTTTGCACCCAGGAGACCGGAAGTAACATTTAACCGGCCAATTTGAGACTTTTGCTTCTACTGCAAGAGGAATGAACACCTGGTGAAGGACTGCAGACGTGCAAACGACATGTGCTTAGTTTATGGCGCATCCACCCATGACATTGTAGCATGTCCTCTTAGACTCAATCCAAATCTAGCCCCCAGACCAGCTATCACCTTTTCGCGGCGGCTAGCTATTCAGGCTCCTACACCTCGCTTAGCCCTACCTGCTCCACCTCCTCATGGACCTCCCGCACAGCCTCCTCATCAATTCTATTAGGCAATGAGAAACATGCTCCAAAGACAAAGGAATGGCCTCCATCTAGGAAGAATGTATCCTGGCGTCAGGCTTACACTTTAGCGACCGTAGAAACCGAAGCTATAAGTCAAGGTAACACTGGTAATCCTTCTTCTTTCAAAACCCTTGCATCTTTTCGTTCTTTCAAACATTGTCATGCACTTTCAGTAGTTCTTTCACCACCGCTGTCATCAAATTTTTCTTGGATCTGTTACAACTTCCTTTTATAAATTTCGAGAACGAAATTTTTATAAGGAGGGTAGAATTTAACGACCCTGAATTTTCTGTTCAAAATTTTTTTTCTTCTTAAAATACAGAAAGGAGTTTCTTAGCCTGAGCATAATTTAAAAGTTATTCTTGTTTAAGAACAACAAGAAATAACTTGTAGCTCATTGGTAAAGCCTTGCACTGCTGTGATATAGCCCATGTGTTCGAATCCAATCAGCCACATATTATTTTTTCCTGATTTTTCTTTTAACATTTTTGGAAGCCCAAAGTTTACACATGTATTACACGTAAAAATGAAAAGTCAGGGAAAACAAACATGTGCATAATGCTATTAGCAGCGACATAGACACGTGGCTTCGATCCGACGGCTCCCCTCACAACTTTGGCCGGCGAGATCTTTTTTTGGGCCGGCAGGGACGGGCCCCCTGTGGGGAAAAGTCCTCATGCTCTGTACACAAACCCTTTGGCCTACTCCCTTTATCCCTGCACTGTTTGTTTTCTCTGCAATTTAACAGAGAATTCAATTTCCCAATTAATCTAATTTTAAATGCATTTTAATTCATTCTTTCAATTCTAAAACCTTAATTCCGCACTATAAATACAACCCTATACCCTAGCCCCTCCTCATTCTGAAATCCCTAGCCAAAAATTATCAAATTTTTCTAAGTACAAGTGGAGTAGAAGTGGAGTTAGCACAAGGTCAACTTCCGGCGAGGATCTACACAAGTTCCGGCGACCCCACAACGCCATGAAGGCTACCACCTTTTCTTCTACCTCTCTTCACTCTTTCTAGCTAGTAAGTCCCACCACCTTCTTCTCTTTCTACATAAAAAGTCTCTTTTTATAAAACATATCGGAAGTGGAATTAACACCGACATCTTCTTTAAAAACCTTATAAATTCCACTCTTCTTACATTTTCTTCATGTATATTCCTACACCATACTTATTAATCATGAAAACTAATAATTAAAAACAATCTTCACCTTAAAACGTCATGTTATATAATTTTAACCTAGCTTCTACATGAAAATATCATGAACTTCATATATTCATCTTTTAGTTCTTTTGATAACTATTACCTCTAGAAAACTTCACGGCGTAATGACATACCCCTCACATACACACATATCGACATAGCACGATACTCTTAAAAACATATTTTTGTGGCGATTACAACATTTCATCAAAATACCATGAACTATAAAAAGCCGGTTTTCTTTGAATTGTATTATCAAAATTCTTTATGATTATGCCTCTACAACCCTTTTCAGGGAACCCGCTATTGGATGGTGCGAATTATCGCACATTCTTGGGCTAATAGAGGGAGATGCAGACCTCCTTACGGAGCATTCAGTTTCGAAAGATTTTAATACGATTTTTAAGAAAAACGACATTTTCTATTTAATAATAAAATTAATTTTTTATAAATATATAAATATTATCAAACCACATATTTTCAAGATATAATAAAATTCCATGTTTTCTAAAAGGATAAAAGAATAACAAGTTTCACCAAAATACCCTCAAATTATCCAAAAGACAAATTTTACACTTAAATATAATGAACTATTCAAGCTAAGTTAATATTTACTAAAATACCTCAAATTTTAAAAGTTACATCAATGAAACCCTAAATACGATAAATAAATACTCGAGATTTATTTTGAAAGTATATAAAATATTTTTCATAAAACCCCCTCAAGTTATATAAATTACATTTAAAGACTTTAGTAAATATGAGTTTAAGCGGGATCAATTCTCTTGAGCCTCAGGGAACTGGAGAAAGTGAGTGCTTGCCTAT